>CM038357.1:30968807-31568807 GCA_021464625.1 Proterorhinus semilunaris
GAAGTACAGCACATGCCTAATTCAACCTGGATAAGTCGCGTGGGGAAACTGTGCATATAGCCTAATGCTAGAATACCGTACATTTCGGACTATTGAGTGCAACTGATGAGCTGCACCAACAAAAAGTGTACATACACAGGACTCACGGGTCTATAAGCCGCCGCTGTTCCAGGCGCATTTGAAATGCCATTGAAAATACTGGACTTTTTTCTTCGCGTGCGGTTAAATTTACCTTGCCTGGCTCTGCAATACTATTCCCTGTCCATTCCACGCGGGGAAGTTAGTCTGGGCACGGAGCAATTGGAGCAGTTTGAACGGGCGGGCCTAACGAGCACAGATTGTCAGTGAAATAAACCATTTGGCAATTAGCGGACGTGACGACAACTGAAGTCTAACTCACAAAATATGAACTGTATATAAACTCACGAGAACGCTATGGTGATAGCGCCTGGGTTTCTTGTCATGGATCTTGAGCGCATATTTATATAATGATTCCAGAGGCCCCAGAACCGTTTTACAGTCCTGTGACCAACACTATATACAATACATAAAATGTGACAAGATCATAGAGTTCAGGTACAAATGGGACGCCTCCGTGGTAAGAGACCCCCGTATCAATTTGACTGTAATGACACATTACAAAAGTGCAACAAATTGCAGCAGTTATGTCGTATCCTTCATGTCAGTGAAAATATTGATATTGTTCACCCTTTAAACCAGTGGTGTCGAACTCATTTGGGTCATGGGGCGAAATCCAGCTTCTTCGGTGGGTCGCAGGCCGCATATAATGTAAACAAAAAAATATAGAGATTTTTTTTGTTCCAATAAATGAATAATAATGAGTTGTGATTTTAAAATAGTTCTGATTTGGTCAGAAGCCCGACAGGACTGTAATAATGTTTAAGAACGGCGTACACTTGTATTGCGCTTTACAAGCCTGTGTCACAAGTTTCTCGAGGTACACTGTAGTCACGATTCATTCACTCTGTGGTAGGCAAGGCAAGCTTATTTATACCGCCTTTCGTACACAAGGCAACTCAATGCGCCTAGTAACTATTGTAGCCACAGCCGCCCTGGGGGAGACTGACCATTTACCACATGGCTATAATGTGTTACCCTGATCTCTTATTTTGTCAGTGCCCTCTACTGGACATGTGTGAAATTCTTTCCTTTTTTTTAAATCTAAGCTGCCCCCTAGTGGCTGGAATGAGCACACTGGTTATTTCCTTAAAAAATCATAACTCCCCACAGTAATGGGCTAGAGACATACTTTTTTATTTTTTATTTTTTGACATACTCAGGAATTTGTGCTCTACAAGTCAGGTGCCGGATTTAATCATCTCGTGGGCCGGATTTGGCCCGCGGGCCTTAGTTTGCCCACCTCTGAGCTATAGGAACGTAGATCGATCGGTAAACCCAGAGCTTTGCCTTATCAAAATAAATGTAAATAAATAAAAATTTATTTTAAAAAAAAAACATAGCCACTATGTCCAACAAAGCAGGCAGTTTGAGTGTTTGGGTAGACAAATGGCCGAGCAGTTTCACTTTTGTGTTCTTTGATGGGTATTTCTGTTCCCGCCATGCTTCTTTGTGAGTTTTGTTTGCAGCACTTCTGTGGCGTGAGTGACTGAAAGCATTTGTTGTGTCTGGTGTAATTCTGATTTGGAGATGGGAGGCTGTGATTGTGTGAGGATGTGTTTTTATGCTCAAATGAAAAGGCACTGTTGACAAGTACGCGGCAAAAAGTGGAAGTCTTGACACGGAAAGTAAAAAGTTATTTAACAAGAGTGGGAAATGTTGATTGTTATGGCGGCTTTGTTTTGATTCAGCTTTGACAAAGATTTTGTGGTGTTTTTCTCAAGTTCAGTGCCCGAATCAAAGGCGGTGCCAGAGTGTGTACGTTAATAAAACATTTTATAAATGTCCCGGAGTAAGCAAATAGTCTCCCTAGAAGACAATCACAAGGAAGATCAGTGTCATTAATATGCAAAGCAACATGTAGTAATCCGTCAAAATGACTACACCTTACTTAGCCTTAATAAATGATGGGCTAACACTTCATTCATCATGAACAATTCCTTAGTGTTCTACCCAATGTGACTAACACTTAATAACTACTTAACGATGAATAAGTCAAGTATGTGAAGAACTATTTATTATGAGTTAGGCATTAACTGTAGTAGTTAAGCAGTTATTAAGTGTTAATCGCACTAAACTAATGAATTGTTCAGGATGAATTAAGTGTTAATTGATCATTTATTAAGGCTGAAGTATATTGAGACAAGTCTCCTGGTCCCAGAGTCAGGACTAAACACAGTGAGAACCTCACGCACAGTTTTAGCTGTTTTTAATGTATCTCTTATTAAATATTTATTTATTTTTTATGTATATATATATATATATATATAATTTTTATTGTATTTTTTTTTTTTTATGTTCTCCTAGTGGTTCCTCTGAGGGAGCCCTCTGCCCCGGGAGTGCTGGTTGGCTGCGGCTGTGCGGGCGCTCTCTTGGGGGTGCCTGGATGGAGGTAGGACGTCTCTCCTACACCTCCTCCGGGCCCCCTGAGTTGGCGCTCTGTGGCTGTGGCCGATGGGCTGCTCCTGGTGCAGACGGCTCCTTGGATGATGTTTCCTCTTTCGGTCCATCTGTACCCAGCCTTACGTACTCAACTCTATGTCCATTTTTATTTAAGACTTTTAACTGCTGGGCTGTTTGTACGTATATGTGTCTGTGTGTCTGTGTGTGCGGGTGGTGGGTGGTGGGGTTGTAGTTATTTATGTATATTTACTGGTGGGGACGATTTTAATGATTTTTAAGCACTGTAAAGCACTTTGTGTTGCATTTTGTATGAAAAGCGCTTTATAAATAAAGTTTGATTTGATTTGAGATGTCATTTTAATGCAGCTATAATCTGGGACAGTCTTCCAGAAGATGTGAGACAGGCCTCAACTCTGACAATGTTCAACTCCGTCAGTGGAAACCCAGGGCAGCTGAGTATAATTCATGTATTTGTTTATGTGGTTGAGACTGTGCGTGTTAAAGTGCTTATGACAGGTTTTAATGCTTTTGAAAATATGACTTATTTAGATGGATAACATCTGTTGCAAGTAATAATTATAGTCTTCTTATTACAGTGAATTATAATGAAGAAAAGATGGGATGAAATTTTTTTAAGCTGCTGACAGGAAGTGACATAGATAGAGGAAAAGGTCCAGAGCAGTTTGGCATTACATGGCTGACAGGGCAACAGTTTAAAATTGTTGTCCTTTATCTATGTCACTTCCTGTCACTGTTCAAAAAGGAAGTGAAACTAAAAGCATCACGAAAATGGCCAAGCTGAAGAAAGCTGGGTAAAGCCTTATAATTGTGTAGCAAAAATTGTCGTCCACAACTCACACTCTCAAACACACCGTCACTTATCCTTAGCCTATTGTACATGTTTTTAGTGGTAGTGGAGATTGGAGCAGACACGGGGAGAATATGCAAACTCCATACACCACCGTGCCACTTATGACTAAATTGTGTCAATATGATAACTGTTTCCTGTCTGAGTTTTATTCCCATGGGCAGTTGTGTCTTGTTGAAGTGAACAACACATTGCAGAAAAAATGCAGCTGTTGGATAATTACTTATAACATGTTAAATACTTGACTAAAGACGTAAATACTTCACCCGAGGAGAGTTGTGTTCATAAATGTAGGTGTTTTGGTGTTGAAGCTAAAGGCTAACACTAATTTGACGCTAACAAATGTTAAAATAATGCCACAATCTGGGTCAATTTTCTTGAAAAACAATCAACTTAGTGCGTATTCCAGTTTTCTTTTGTCCGTTTTTTAGACAATACTCTACACCGGTAACAGGAAGTCAGAAGCCTTTCATGCACAGACAACAGTGTGGGCGTTGTTATCATCATCAATACTATTATTTGAGGTGTCTTTTGTATTTCCTTGATTGATTTCCTGCTCTCCAGTGGGTTAGTGACCATTTTATCTGGGACCACGCTGCTCACACCGTCACACTACTGGAGCAGAAGTCCTGGTCGGAAGAGGTCAAGCACAACTGAAGCGACCGGGGCCACATGTGGGAACCACAGTACAAATCACACAATAGTTACATAAGAGCAGCAAAGATAGGAAACATGTACAAAAATGCTTCAAGAATGTCCACTCTGGCTTTGAGTTTTGGGCAATGGTTTGATATGAGAGGTTTTCCGTGTTGTGGGGAAATGTGTCGATAACAAGCTGGGGCCAACTCTGTGGCGAAGTTGTTTTTTTTTTTAAAGAAAGTATCCTTTCACTTTTCTGATGACTGTCCGAGGGTTCATACAGGTGATCGTCATATAACTAGAATATCATGAAAAAGTTCACTATTGTCATTAAAACAGAAACTTCAATTTTTCAAATGAATGCAATAAGTTAATGCATTCTTGCGAGGTCAAATATATGAAGTGGTTCTTGGCGTGAAAGGGACACCGATTTATTACCAAACCTGCATGTACTAAACACGGGTAAAACCATTGAGAAAAAGTGTTCAAATAATAGAAATAAAGGGCTGGCTTGTGCAAAAAAAAAAGTGTATGAAGAGTACGAAGGGCAGTAGAGGTTAATCTGCCTGTTTTTTAGGGCAAGCGCTGATAAAAGAGGAACCAAAAGCAGAGTTAACAGGTGCACTATATTTTTAAGCTGATTTCTTTTTTATCTTACATAACCTCAGTGACCCAAAAGGGAGTGGTGCGGCCGGGACGGATTATTAGGTACGGTTAGATTAGATGGGTCTGTACTACTTGAGATCATAGTATTCTACTGCTTTTTTAGGGATACATATGGCAAGGCAACTTTATTTATACCGCGCATTTCGTACACAAGGCAACTCAATGCGCCTATATATCAGAATTTAGTTGATCAAGCATTGATGTGCAGACACATTCGCGCCCCCTGGTGAATAGGAGAAAAGAAATGCTGTAAAATTAACATATTTTCAAAAATATTCCGCTAACAATGAACACCCGAGCAGAAAAGGATTATTCATCACTTTTGTTTCAGGTAGATAAGTTCAGCAGCTCCGTATCAACACAGAACAAAGACATGTAAGGATTAAACAACGAGGAGCAGTGCATTATACAGTTTTAATGCCTGACGTGGATTGAAGAGCTCCACAGCTGATGGTAACAGCACTCAGGGTACAGAACGTGGCCGGGGTCTGAGGTGATGTTCTTAGCCAGCGTGTCGTGAGTTTTGGGCAATGGTTTAATATGAGAGGTTTTCCGTGTTGTGGGGAAATGTGTCGATCGATAACTGAAACACCGGTTAACAAGCTGGAGCCAACTCTGTGGCTTAAGTTTTTTTTTTTAAAGAAAGTATTCTTTCACATTTCTGATGACTGTCCGAGGATTCATACAGGTGCTCGTCATAGAACTAGAATATCATTCAAAAGTTCATGTATTTCTGTAATTCTACTTAAAATGTGAAACTAATATATGATATAGACTCATTACATGCAAAGTGACATATGTCAAGCCTTGGTTCGTTATCATTTTGATGATTATGGCTTAAAGTCAATTTTCAAAATATTCAAATTTTATGAGATTTTTAATTTGGGGTTTTTACAAGCTGAGCGATAATCATCAAAATGATAACAAATAAAGGCTATACATATCTCACTTTGCATGTAATGAGTGAATGCACTTTTTCATGATATTTTAATTATATGACGAGCACCTGTATATGGAGAAAAATATATTGAAGTCATTAGAAAATGTGTGCTCACTATCTGTCAGAATAGGTTTACTAGGAGAGTTCATTCCTGTCATAGACTTCATGTTGTCCCATACCTTTTTAGAGTTATTACTTTTAAAGGCGTTCTCCAAGTCCTGTGCTTCGATTTTGCTTCTCTGCATGGGGTTGTACGCATAAGATCACTCTCTGGCCACATTCTCTGGAAAAGAACTTGTTTAAAGAGTATTGGTGGTTCGGACCAATTGTGTGGCACCATCAAGAATCATAGCAATACTACTTGACAAAATGGCAACAGCAAAAACGCAAGGAACACGAGGCTACATACTCCCGACTTGAATTCTCACTTAATTATGACTGACCCGAATAACAAAAGACTGCACAGCTTAAGGACCTCAGGAAGCATTTGTGAAAAATGAGTTCATGCTGAGCGACTGTGGATGTGTGTACGTAAGTAGTGTCTACACTAATGTCGAATGTGTGAGGATGAAAGTGAAAACAGTGAGTAATGCATAAATATGAAGCACTAACAAGTGGCTAATGGAGAAATGACTGTCCTTTGTGAATCGTGAAGTCTGACGGACGCATAATAAACCGGGTTGGAAGGATGTTGTTTCTAATACCATCTGTCCGCCTTATGACGCCAGCGTCTGCATGCGCTGTTAGTTGAGTCTTTATTGACTGTCTAAACTGTAAAGTGTTGTTTCCTCTGTAACCATTTTCTTTCATCAAGAGCTCTGTGGTATTTTAGCAGCCTTAACCTCATTCGCATGTTTTTCAGCGACTCCTTTTCACCCGCTGGCCTACACTTGTTCGGTGTAGAATCCTCCGGATGTATGGCCTTAACCTCATTTTCTGAAGAGATTTTATATTCAATTTGTAGGTTTGACTGGACTGAAGGCCTAATCGTTTTGATGTGAGGATGGAATTGATTCAAAATGAGCCTTATGGGTTTGGTTTCTTTAGATACGAGGACAGGAAAGGTGTAGCTATATATCGGTGACAAGAGCATGGTAGCAGTAGTTTGGAAATCTTTGAATCAAACCAAAAAAGGACATGTTGATTGACTTTTACAAATGAAGTTTAGTACTTGATGTACATTTCAAACAAACTTTAATTTATGAATTTGTCTGTCCGTATTACGCAGCAAAAGCATTAAATGGAAGTACAGTATTTGAAAAAAATAATAGAACCTTTCATTGTTTGTAAACTCTAGAGGTGGTGGGCGGGGTTTAGTTGGAGGCAGGAAGCTAACTCCATTATAGCTGTTGTTGGATATACTATATCAGATATACAGTGCCTTGCGAAAGTATTCGTCCCCCTTGAACTTTTCGACCTTTTGCCACATTTCAGGCTTCAAACATAAATATATAAAACTGTATTTTTTTGTGAAGAACCAACAACAAGTGGGACACAATCATGAAGTGAAACGAAATTTATTGGATATTTCAAACATTTTTAACAAATAAAAAACTGAAAAATTGGGTGTGCTAAATTATTCAGCCCCCTTAAGTTAATACTTTGTAGCGCCACCTTTTGCTGCGATTACTGCTGTAAGTCCTTGGGGTTTGTCTCTATCAGTTTTGCACATTGAGAGACTGAAATATTTGCCCATTCCTCCTTGCAAAACAGCTCGAGCTCAGTGAAGTTGGATGGACAGCGCTTGTGAACAGCAGTTTTCAGTTCTTTCCACAGATTCTCCATTGGATTCAGGTCTGGACTTTGACTTGGCCATTCTAACACCTGGATATGTTTATTTGTGAACCACTCTATTGTAGATTTTGCTTTATGTTTTGGATCATTGTCTTGTTGGAAGACAAATCTCCGTCCCAGTCTCAAGTCTTTTGCAGACTCCATCAGGTTTTCTTCCAGAATGGTCCTGTATTTGGCTCCAGCCATCTTCCCATCAATTTTAACCATCTTCCCTGTCCCTGCTGAAGAAAAGCAGGCCCAAACCATGATGCTGCCACCACCATGTTTGACAGTGGGGATGGTGTGTTCAGGGTGATGAGCTGTGTTGCTTTTACGCCAAACATAACGTTTTGCATTGTTGCCAAAAAGTTGGATTTTGGTTTCATCTGACCAGAGCACCTTCTTCCACATGTTTGGTGCGTCTCCCAGGTGGCTTGTTTATTTATTTATTTATTTGAGCAGTTTGTCTGCTCAAAGGGAGTGGGCCGAAGCCAAAGGCTTATAAGCGCCCATCCCAGAATAAAACAATAACATATACATATAACACATCACAAACAAGGGAACATGGGCAAGGCAAGAACAAGCAACAAGAACAACAATTAAATAAAGAAACAACAGCAAAAGAATGCAAAACGAGATCTTGATACTTCCCAGTTGTCATTACCATCCTCAGTATAATTTTAATTTGGGTTTAAATTATCATCATCATTATTATTATCATTATCATTATTATTACCATTTCCACCATGGTGAGGAATTTCCCAAATCCCTCACCCATTCTTCACAAGTTTTTAATTCACACATTCTCTTACCTTCGTATTTGGGTCCGCGACCCTTTAAATACTCTTTATTTGGGTCCGCGACCCTTTAAATACTCTTTATTTGGGTCCACGACCCTTTAAATACTCTTTATTTGGGTCCACGACCCTTTAAGTACACTTTATTTGGGTCCACGACCCTGGGTCCACGACCCTTTAAGTACACTTTATTTGGGTCCACGACCCTGGGTCCACGACCCTTTAAATACTGGGGTCGTGGCAAACTTTAAACAACACTTTTTATGGATATCTTTAAGAAATGGCTTTCTTCTTGCCACTCTTCCATTAAGGCCAGGGTTGTGCAGTACACGACTGATTGTTGTCCTATGGACAGAGTCTCCCACCTCAGCTGTACATTTCTGCAGTTCATCCAGAGTGATCATGGGCCTCTTGGCAGCATCTCTGATCAGTTTTCTCCTTGTATGAGCTGAAAGTTTAGAGGGACGGCCGGGTCTTTGTAGATTTGCAGTGGTCTGATACTCCTTCCATTTCAATATTATCGCTTGCACAGTGCTCCTTGGGATGTTTAAAGCTTTGGAAATCTTTTTGTATCCAAATCCGGCTTTAAACTTCTCCACAACAGTATCTCGGACCTGCCTGGTGTGTTCCTTGTTCTTCATGATGCTCTCTGCGCTTTAAACTGACCTCTGAGACTATCACAGAGCAGGTGCATTTATACGGAGACTTGTTCACACACAGGTGGATTCTATTTATCATCATTAGTCATTTAGGTCAACATTGGATCATTCAGAGATCCTCACTGAACTTCTGGAGAGTTTGCTGCACTGAAAGTAAAGAGGCTTAATAATTTTGCACGCCCAATTTTTCAGTTGTTTATTTGTTAAAAATGTTTGAAATATCCAATAAATTTCGTTTCACTTCATGATTGTGTCCCACTTGTTGTTGGTTCTTCACAAAAAAATTACAGTTTTATATCTTTATGTTTGAAGCCTGAAATGTGGCAAAAGGTCGAAAAGTTCAAGGGGGCGAATACTTTCGCAAGGCACTGTCACTTTGATTTACAGCCCCGAATGTTGTTCCTCCTGGTCTTGCACCTAAAAACACAGTTGTATCTTTACACCTATGTGTTATGTTATGTTTTAGTTTAATCTGCTTTCCGCTACGTACTTCCTTCCTCCAGATGATGTCACAGATGATTTTGGCAGGGAAGGTGTTGTAAAGAAGCCTCGCCTGCCTACACACTTCTTTCTTTATTTGAAATACATTCAAAAGAAAGTGGTTTCCAGTTTAGAATGAACACAGTTTAGAATAAACAGGAGAATACGCTGGCGTTTCAGGCTAGTCTTAAAGCACATGCAATCTTGTACAATTGATCTTCAGCACTATATCAATGTCTAAAATCAAGTCTTCACATTTCTAAAGCTTTGACCATTATTTACTTACTCAATTTCTCGAATAAAAAAACCAACAAAAACAACATACAGGCGCAATGGCCAGAGCACCTGTAGAAAACGTAGGCAAGAACCAGAGAATACAAACTGCTGCTGACTAAACTAATGCAAGAGTTACATGCATTTCTAAACCAACATGTATTCCTCCAACACAGAATCTCCACAGGGGTGTGTCCCGTCACCCCTCTTCTTCATACTTTACACAGACAAATGCAGGTCAGAAGAAAAGTTTCTTAGTAAAGTTTTCAGATGACACAGCCCTTACTTAATGAATCATGTGGTGAATCAATGGTGTGACTGTAGCCATCGTGTTTTGAACATTGTTGATTTTAGATGTGCTACATCATCATGTCAGGGCGGCAGTGTTATTCTCGTCTCGGTGAAGAGGGTGAAGTTGTCGGGTATGTACAAATATCTTGGTGCTTGGATTGATGTCCAGTTGAGGTTTGACTCTAATACAGACTCCATTGTTAACGAAACTGAACTCATTTAATGTAAATAAAAGGATTAACCCTAATTTGTATTGCCCTTTTATAGACTTTTTCTTAATATCTGGTTTCTGGTTCAAAGGTTTATCTGTGAAATAAAAAAGGCAAACAAACTGCAAAACATTGTCAAACTCAAAACTCTCTGTATGAGGAGCAGGAGCTAAAGAAGAAAAAAAAATCATGTCGTCCCATCGACAAGAAAGTCAATGGTAATCAGAGCTATAGCTTTAAAGGAGCTATTCCTGATTTTACTTCTATAAATTGAATGAAATGTATTCTGTCCTCCTTTTGTATATTGTAAACTCAAACGTTAGTGGGGAAAACAGGTGGATCAAATGATAAAACATTTGTATCAATTTTATGAACTTTCAGGCTATTTTTCTTGCATTTTTTTGACAGTGACCCTGAAAAGTGAGTTTTGAAATGTGCCCATTAACTTGTCCCTGTAAAGAATTTGGATGCTACAAAAACATTTGGAAAGTTATGAATGAGTTTGTACCACAACTAACATTTGAATTTAGTGGTGGCTTCCACTTTCATTGTTTGCAATAAAATAAAATAAAAATCTGAAGTACAAAGTAAATAAATTAAAAATGGAATGAAAATTCTACACACATCAATCACACGATTGATGCTTATAAAGGTTGAAAAAATATCCATATATATATGTAGGGTAATGTGTGTCCCAGTTCCTCTAATAATAATAATAAAAATAATAATAATGGATTTTATTTATAATGCACTTTACATTTGGTAAACAAATCTCAAATTGCTACAATAAAATGGCCATAAAAGCAGTTAGTATAAAAAAGAATAAAAGCAGCCTATGGTTAAAAAGTCAGTAATAACATTGACCAAATTAAAAGAGTTTACCACCTGTGGTGCCCTGATGTTCTGGAAGCCGCGGAGCTGTAGCCTGAAAGGCCCTGTCTCCCATGGTGCGGAGGTGGTTTTTAGGTGGGCGGAGGCTGTGACTGCCTGTGCTGCGGAGTCTTCCAGTGGTGGTGTGAGGGGTCAGAAGTTCGCTGAGATATGATAGTGCAGTTCCGTGGAGGCCTTGTTGGGTGAGGGGGACAGATTTTGAACTGTACTGGGCTGGATTGGAAGCCAGTGGTAATGTGCTCATACTTGCGCACCTTCATCAGGACCCTGGCAGCGCTGTTCTGGAAGTGTATAGTTAAAGCTACTGACTTTTGTATTGATTTTACAAATGCCAGTGCATCTAAATAAATAATAAACTGTGACATTTACAGATTGTGCTGACATCTGTACGAGCCTGGAGTAACAGGGGGATGAAAAGCTCAACAAGAATAGCTGCAGGTGAATCACATATGAAGAATAACTCCATTATCTTACAAATCGTTATCAGTTTATGAAGTCGGCGTGTAAAACTTACCTGGATGTAACAAACTGTTATAATCTGCTGCAGTAGGTCAGGTCTAGTAGGTTCAGCAACACGAATGAGAGCTGACGACTCCCTGAACATTCTGATTGACTATAGGTAATTCCCCTCAGTGGATTTCTTCTTCCCTGATTGCGCATATTCCAAGATGGCATGTGTGATCTTTTTTTTTTGTGGCGACTTTTTCATTGGTCAGGCAGTGTGCCATCTCCTTCAAATAGAGGCTTTTTAGAAAATGTAAAGAAAAAGTACTGCCTTGGACTTTCTTTTCTTACTTACTTTTCAGCAGTCTGTTAAAGCTGATTTTTCCTGCACAAACTCTGATATTTTTTTATTTGGACCAAACTAATTTCTATCTCCTCCTGCATGTTCAAATTTCACTGATTTAGGTTCTACTTCTGTCTTCTATTGCTCTATATAATAAATATAATATAAACTATAAACACAATAGGTGAATACCATTTAACAAGGTCTGTTTTTTGTTGTGTTTACAACACACTCGGTGGTGGTAAAAACAAATGTATTTTACAACAACAAAAAATCCGGTACCCCAGCTTTAATATTCATGGTCATCTCCACAGATTTGCTATTGTTTGGTTATAAAAACAAAATGTATTTGATTTTTCAAAACCTCTGTGCAGAGCTCCACTTGTGGTGGTTCGGTTCTCAACTGGTGGGTCCCAGAACCATTTTCAGTGGATCGCAATTTTTTTTCACGGGGAGCATTTCATTCAATATCTATCTACAGAAAAAGAATGAAAACACCACGCGAGTTGTGTTTTGTCTTTGTATGTCTTACTCAACTTCAAAAACCTCCTCCATAATGTTCGAGTGTCCCTGCATTCTTGAGACATGTATTCTTTGGACATTTTCGCATGGACGTGGTGTGGTAGGGGCCTTAATCTGCCTTGCATCATAGAGATGAGTGGAACAATCAGAGCAGAGTGCCTCTCCAATTTGTGTTGTGAGCGAACGGCTATAATCGGTGATGAGAATGATGGCTTTTACCTGACCCAAAGACCCATATATCCCCCATGCGGACCACGTGCGTCGAAAGACTCGCTTATAAATGCTGCTGCTCCGCCGGCCGTCGGGGACCGTCCTCTTCAAAGGGAACAAAGTAAGGTCAGATCATTTGTCCATCAATTCTATGTAATTGTCACGTGATCATCTGTGCATTCGTGTCCCAAACTGCATTAGCGCCGTGCAAAGAGGTTAGACGTCTGATTGTGTTTATTCCAGCAAAAATATTCTTAGAATGTGGCAGCATTGAATTCCTATTAGCCTGTGACTTTGCTCTTTCTAAATTACCCCTCAAGTTATCTAAATTTCATCAACAGGTTCTCTTAAGTTGGAAAATGTCCTATACTCATAACTTTACTCCACACAACATGCCTATTTGGAATAATCGATGCATATTGTTCAAAAGAAAATCTATCTATTATGATGACTGGGTGAAAAAAGGTATTTGGTCTATTTTACATCTTATGGATTCGGATGGGAATGTCCTTAATTACTCTGCTCTTACAGAGAAATACAATCTTAAATGTACCAAAAAACAGTATAATACTATAATTAAGGCTATCCCTTTAGAAATGTTAAATTTAGTGAAAGGGTTATTGATGTATGAAGTCGCAATACCTAGATTTCCTTTGCTTATAATAGATGACATAGAACTTAAAAACGGAAAATGTTCAAACAAAATAATAAGAAGTGTAATAACAAATAAACTTCACCCAATTTCACTAAAAAGACTTTACACCCTCAAAGATTTTCCAAAAGATATACAAATAAAAATCAGAACCAAATATCTCTCCCTCCCAATTTATCCTAAAGCTAAAGAAACCCATTTCAAAATTTTAAATGATATTTATCCCAGTAATGAATTTCTGAGACAACGTTTCAATATTGATTTAAATTTGTGTTCATTTTGTGAATGTGATATTGAATCTGTGGAGCATTTATTTTTTGATTGTCGTTATACCAGAACTTTATGGAATTCATTTCAACATTGGATATCAGAATATGTTAGTGATGCACCCAATATACTGTACAAAGATGTAAAATTTGGAGTATTTTTGCAAGATAGCAAGAAAGATCTTTTTTACAATACTTGTATACTCTTACTTAAACAATATATTCACAAATGTAAATTTTTGAAGGTTAAACCACTCTTCCAAATTTATTTGAATGAATTTTTGCAATTTAGGAAAGCCTTATGTCATGTAAAATCTAAAGCAGCTACTATTTTCATTAATTTCATACAATCTCAAGTATGATAACAGACCTCTTGTGATTGTTTTTCTTTTCTTTTTATTTATTATTATTATTATTTTTTTCTCTACCTCATGTCGTACGTCTATTGTACACTTTTGTAATGTACTCTTGCTCAGTCTGTGTAAAAGGTTATAATAACGATTTGTAATGCCATATTGTTTGGAAAATAAAATTAAAAAAAAAAAAAAAAAAAAAAAAAAAAAAAAAGACGTCTGATTGTGGAGGCTGAAACGGAGTTCCGCAGAGCTGTAAGTACTCTCTTTATGCTTTTGTGAGGTTGCAAGGTATTTCGGAAAAGTTTAACCTAATGAAGACAAGAAATGTATTTAAATTATTTCAAAAGCTGTTTCAGGAAGCACATATGCAAACGGCTTCGTGGGAACCTTGAGTATGTTCTTTATCTATATTGTATCGTGGACACTGAAGCCCTCCCGCTCCTCCCTTGTCCTCCCCTCTTCACCTGCTCGCCCCTCCACGGCCCTCCCCGGTATTTGATCCGCGTGTGTCGGCGTGTGTGTGCAGCACGTCCCGGGCGGAGGAGGGGCGAACAGCGAGCGGCACAGCGCGGCAGACGCGGCAGACACACGGAGGAGACAGAAGGCGGAGGAGGAGGATGGACGGAGAGAGTCGCGCGCCAATGCCTGCCTCCGCGCGCCACAGCAACCTCCTCGCGTGCGCCGACCACGAGCCCAACAACTGCACTCTGGCTCTGTCCGCGTGGAGCAGCGCCAACGGCTCGGAAGTGGACGCTGCCCGTCGCGTAGCGGAGATGCCCGCGACGGTCAGTCACTTTACAGCAGTCAGTTTTTTTTTTTATACAAGAGAAAATAAAACGTGTACGTAGAAAGTACGTAAAACCCCATGGCCACCCTTTATTCTAGCTACGTTAACTTTTTAGAAATATTGTGCTTTGTTTACCTTCATTTTGTATGCAGTTTTAACAATGCTAAGACAAACAATAATCGAGGTCATTAGCTTATGGCCAAGTAGGGCTGCACTAACTATATGAGAAAGAAATTGCGATAATCAATACGGTCTTGAATAGATAATGCAATATTTGAATATATTCTCTCATCAATTTGTGTCAAAACAAGACAAGAAATACAAAATTGCTGCCCCAAAATCGAAAAAACTCTTTCAAGTCAAAAGTGTGTAAAACTCAATGATTTTGCAATGTGTTGCCTCTGGCGTTACGGGCATTGCTTCAGAAAATATTGTAACAGTAATTTTGAGCTATATTGTGCAGCCCTTTTTTGCTTTCATGATGTGACCATTTTACATTTGTATTCATTGGATATCCTTAACCGCAATAGTAAGATACGCCGTGCTTGCATCTTGTTTGCCCTTTGAATGCATTAAGATGTGATCAATATCGCCTATTTGCTATAATTAAATAGGTCATCTTAACCAAATCAATATCATTTTCATTTCATCGTAGTCGTCACCTATAATAATAGACTGGATGATATTTGCTGTTAGCCTGACACCAGACACATTCTATTGACAACACGGACAGTATAGACATGTCACAAAGGCTATAGCTATTGATCGAAAAACTTCCATGAACTACTTCTGCAACAGGCGGCAATAGGACAATGCATTATATAGAGCATTAACAATTTTTTTTCCGCACTTTTTGAGTTTGTTGAAATGTTGTGTGGTCAGTTTACTGTGGCATTTCACTGTGGCAGTACATTGGCTTGCATTTATCAGAGTCTGCCCTCATATTTTCTAAATGTTGTGAATTTTTTGCATTATATTTCAGCATTTTGGGGCGTTCTTTTCCTAAACTAGAATGAGCAGGACGTTACTGACTACTAAAACGCAACTTTGTCTTCACCGCACTGCTGTTAGTCAAGCGATCGGCACATTCTGTCCATTCATTGAGCTTATGCATGTATTTATCATGTCCTGCACTGAGGTATCGCCGCGCAGGCTTCAGGGATGAGTGGCCATTTCATTTGCTCCTGGTTGAAGCTGGTGAGAGGAATGCTTTCCACGGTGGTGCACAGGTGAGCCGAGCGGTTTGAGATAACGCAGCCTCGGGCACGTTTTTTTTTTTCCACCTCGTGATGCGTCCGTATCAATTGATCCCACATCAGCGGCCGCGTGCTCTCGGAACGCCGCATTGACTTTGCTTTTCATGCATCTGCTAATGGTCATCGATTGAACACGGGCGCGCTGCATAATCGTTTCCGATGACAAACTCTGTTTAGGTCGCATGGCCAACTTTCCGCCCATTGTTTGGGTTTGGGGACATGGACCGAATGTGGATGGCTAATATGTCAAATATCACTACAATAAAAAAAATAAAAAAAATGAAAAACCAAGGCATTCTCTGGTGAAGTTAAAATGCCTTCATTTTTATGGCATGTCTAAATGGACAAACATAGCCTTCTTCAGGGAGGTCAAACAGAAAAAGTAAAAGATGTTCAGAATTTAAGCATCCAAAGTGGAAAGTACAAATCAGTTTAAATAAGTTGTATGAAAAATAACTTTGCAGCTTCAAAAAACACAAAAATCGCCCCAGAATTCACCCTCTGTACGGCAACACGACCGGGACAAACCTACGTCCTTGTTGTGAGCCAGTGGCATTTGACAGTACATATGCACAGCTCCAGCTACAGTTCTGGAGCGTGCATTTCTAAATAAACCAAACACGTGGTCAAATCATAGACAACAATGGACTTTTCACGGAAAGTCCATTACAGCAAGGAATCTTCAGCATTTCCTATAGGCTTCTCTTAGCTAATAGCAATGCTACCTCCATGTTTTTCACGGACTATGGGTCAATTTATTAAAAAAACATTTACATTGGAATCACGTCTTCCTTCAGAAATACGAAAACATTTCTCCCACATCTGAAAGCTTGACAATCAGTTACCAACCAACTTGTATGGCAACATTTATTTTTGGTATCCACTGTACATTACATTTGTCCTTTTATTGATGCAGTCTCTCAGTAAATATCAGCTTGATGACTTCAGTAGATTCTTTACTGTTTCTACTTCTGCTGCAGACTACCCAAAGCTTGGTAAATCCGAGCAATCGTAGCACAGTGCAACCTGCGGACACAGACAGAGCTCTTAAATCGTCTCCTGCTGGATTCAGCTGACAGCGTCGGTCAGATGATTTATTACACTTTTTGCTTACCTGAATTGATTTACAGACATGCCACTGGCAACAGAGCTACCTGACCTTACAAAAAGAGGTTCAGTTACAGCCGCGTTGAGTGAAGCTGCAGAGCGAGATTGTACTGCTGTACGACGTAGTTAAGGGTTGGAGGGATTTCGATTTTTAATTGCACGATTGATTTGAGAGAGTCATTTTGGATGGAAAACCGTCAAGAACAAAGTGTTCCTTCACATATTTGTTGGAATAGATGTTGATTTTTCACCTGTACATTTGGGGTTTGATTGTTTACTTTCTCTGACTCCTCATTTTGCAAGCTCACAGGCTATCACGTCAAGATTTGTGTTTTCCCAAAAGGTGATCATTTCAGTCTCCTCATGGCAGTGTTGGATCTGTTGCACTTTCACAGTTAGCTTGCTCTCTATGGCCCCATCTGGCCAGAAGGCCTCAAGCACCTGCCTGTCTTGCTGTTGACAAGCTACGCCTCTGGTTGTAACACAGAATCATGCTGTATTGATACAATCAGAGAAATCTGTCACACACCCCTTGAAGAAGTATCATCTGCCTATCAACACAATGGCATGAATCAGGCGCACCTCTGTATGATGTCTGGGTGCTGTTCTAATGTAGGTTTAGGTCAGAGTAAAATACTGTTCGTAGGGCTGTTTGTGTGAAGTCAGCGTGCCTTTCTATGCTCCCTTGAGTGTTGTTTTCAGTTGAGTAAAAGCGAAGACATTTCACAGTCGTCCTCCTGTATGCAGAGAAGTGTTACCAGTAATGGCGTGACTATAGTAATGTAGCGTGTGAACCGGAGCGTGTTGTGTTACGGCGGCTGTTTTAAATCCCCTCCAGACTCCAGCCCTGTGTCGCTCCGTCTGACGCTGAGTGGATTCATGTGGATTTTCGCTGAGGCTCTGCTAAGAGTTTGTATTCCACCTGGTGGCCGCTCAGGAACACTCTAACCATGGCATGTAGTTCACTTTTAATCCCCAATTCATCACGCTGTATTCCCCTAAAATCTTTAAAAATCTCAAAAAGTGCAATGTGCGGAGGGTTATATAACTAAGATGTCAAATTGCACCTACTACGTCAGTAATATACAGCAAATGTTTCAAATTGACATGCAGTGTATCGCCTTAAAACTTGAAAACACTGAGAATGGTGTCATGGATGGAGGTGGAGTGAGGAAAAATAAAACCCAAAATGCAGGACTGCAACAAAACTGGTGAGGTTTAATAAATGACAAAAAACAAAATAACAAAATTCGGAGAAAACAAAACTCAAACAAACCGGGGCTGACGTAGACAATGACACGACAATGGACAAGGGAAACACAGGGGTATAAATACATGAGGAAACGGTGAACAGGTGAAACGCATCAGGGCGGGAAATCGACACAAGGGAAGCAAAATCACAAAGACATTTCAAAATAAAACACCAAGGACAGATAAACACAAAGCAAACCAAAACAGGGTAACTAAAGGCGGAGTCGTGACAAATGCTGTTCTTCTTCTCATGGAATGTATTATTGTTTTGTTTGCTGGATTGTTGTTGTACCAATTTTATGTTGCATTACCATGAAAAAAGAATAAATAAATAAAATGAAATTAAATGAAAATGACCCTCTGAATTGCTGAACTTACTTTTGCAAAAACTGACAGCCCAAGTTGAATAAAGACAAAACTATATAAAGTAAGCCTCACAACCAACATTCAAAGACATATCCGAGTCCCTCTGCTATCCAGTAATTCTAAAAAAAATTTTTTTAGAAATGCTGTGGCCAGTTTGGCCTCAGTGGAACCCATTCTGTTCGCAGAGGGGACGTGGGAACACGTCAAAATTACATGCGCAATCCCTCCTCAAACTGATAATCTGTCATTAATCCCTCAAAAGACTTCTCTAAAAGAAACACTGATCTCCAGCTCTGTCATGATCTGTTGACTCTTTCCCCAGGGCCAGGGGGTCAAAGGTGGCCTCATAATCCACATGACTGTGCAAACCTGTGCCATTGGGGCGTTTGATCTTCCAGCGCAAATCCGATTCGAGGTGTTACAGTCCAGAGCTTTCTTTGGACTTTTCTTAGATAACTGCTCCAAATGTGACTTCCAGATGTTTCCACAACCTAAAGCCGGCAACAGCGTGCTCCAGTTTTTATTAGGCTTTGTATCTCATAGCAACTGTCTGCTGGTGATGAATGGGTGGAAACAAAAAAAAAAGGGAAAGATGTGGCATGAAGATATGACTACAGACCGCTTCATCCGGATGGGGTTAGCAGCTGTGAGGACGCTACTGTGATATATTGTTATTAAGGGTTACATTTACGTTAGTTGTCTACATAATGACCAGAAATAAAGCATCAGAAATTATTACATCTAATATACAAGAAATTGCAAATTCATCCATCTTTGCACAGTCCCTTTTTGATTACAATGATTGAACATTATTGCAAACGAAGAAATTAGTCCTGCTTAAAGCTGTACATGATTAAATATAATGTGACGCCGACAGCCTGAGCTGCGACTGGACCTCGTGAACAGTCTGTGCCTTTGTGACACAGCAGTCCAAAACATTTTACTCTTTACAAAGTCACTTAGGACATAGTCTGAGTTGATTTCTCTCAAATACAATTACGGCTAATACTCTTTAAGTTAAGGAACAGGAGCCTGACATCTTGTTTCTCTTGCTTAACTACTTATCGACACCCTGCCCAGTTTAGCGGTGCAGAAAAGACAAAGTGCCCTGGCTGGCTCTGGTGAAGCTGTCAGAGGTGTTTTTGAAGGGGGCCTTTGATTCGAGGCAGTGATGGTGAAGTCATTGACCCGTCGGTGGAGCGCGAGCACGACCTCAATCGGCCATGAAGAACACGCCTAAGCACTGATTGTCCTCATGTGATGGAAGCCTTTAAGGATGAACAAAGATGGATGGACTGAGGACACGCTGGTGAAGATGTCATTTGGAGGCTCTTGAGGGGAAATGTTATCAATCTGGATAGCACTTTATTTTACCTCCACTGGGCATTAATAAGAAACCACTTCAGTGTCTCTCGCCCAAGAACCCTGAAGTTTTCTCCTAATGTAAGGAAACACCTGCTTGAAAACCAATTCACACCATTCACCTATCCTGGCCGACATAGGGAGAACATGCAAACTCCAGAAAAGCTCAAACCCGGGACCTTCTAGCCGCGAAGCACAAGCGCTAACAGCTTTGCCACCGTGCGCAGTTATTTGGTAACACACATCTTGATATTCAGAGGTGGGTGGAGTAGTTCAAATAGATATAATCGCAATACTAGACTGAGTAAAGTAACTTCAAAATGATTTTACTCAAGTACAAGTAAAAAGTAATTACCCTGAAACGTACAGTCGCAAAAGGCAAACCCGCCCGACAATAAAATCTAAATAAAAAACAAGCATAAAATTAACAAACATAAAATAACAAATAATAATTCTAAATATTATAATAATTAGAGTTAGACTTAAAATGACTTCCACCTGAACAACGTGAGGCAGTTGGAGCAACATATTTACAAAAATGTAAAGAGGTGACTTCAAGGACTTGTATGTACATCTTTTTGCGTTTTGTTTGATTTGTGTATATTTCATGAATTATGTCTTTTATATGTAGGTTTTGTTGTTGTCTTGTATGTCTGTTTTTTTTGTCTGTTCATCTTGTTTTTTTCTTTTTTTTTCTTTTTTTTTTTTTTTTTTTTTTTTTTTTTAGTGGACATTATTTTCTGTTAGTGTTATGCCGTTTGTTTTTAGTCATGTGTTAATTTGTCTGTAAAAAAAAATGGTATAAAATGTTTTGTTGTTAGTGTTTGTTGTAGATGTTTGCTGTGACTTTTTAATCAAATCTATATATTTTTAACATAATGACCCAAATAATTACTCAAGTAAAAGTAGAAAAAGTACTTGGTGAATTGTAAAAGTGTGACGTGATTGATTGAATAGACAAAACATAAAATGACCCTTGACTTTCCATTTGACTAAGATTTACACATTTATTTTGCAAACACGGACCAAAACAGAGACACAGAGAACTTTAAAATGTGCTTGAGTTCAGTTTTAGTTACAATTAGCCATTTTTTTTGTTGTGATTTCATATTTATTAGTCTTGATTTGACACAATTTGATGCAAAAAGAACCAAGCTCAGTGCGTAACCCTGTGGTTGTTAATGTGACTGCCCAACCACCTTTGTATTAGTTGTGTATCAATGTACTCCTCAGCCAGGTGTCTCAGACTGCATATTTCAAAACACTTTATTTGGAATTACGCGATAAATACTTTCTCTTTGTGATTGTCCTAAAGAGCTTTATTTGCAGCGCTTCCAAACGTTCTCTTAAATGGATTTGGACTAAACACTTGAACATAATCCTGTTCATTATTCAGCCATTATTCACCGAGGGCTATTTTTAAACACAAAAATCAATCGTCTGGGCCTTCTGCTTTGAAAATCTCCGGAGATTCACTTCACAGCTTGATACAGTCTAATCCGGCTGCACTTCCTTGACTGCGCACGTCGTGAGTGAAACATCAGCCTAATGTGTGTGTTTGATCTAAATATTAGGACTTGAGCTTTACGGCTATACGCTTCATATCACTTTCACATCACTTGGGGATTCCACTGCAGAGGGGATGCTTTTTTTCTGGGGCAAGTTCATGCAATCGAATTGAAATATCCCATCATAAAACATATTAGCCCTGTAGTTTAGACGTCTCCATGTACATGTTTTTTTAAATCATCTGAGGTGCACCCAGTCATTCATTTGTTCAACAGGCGTATGGAGGTGGGAGGAAAGTGAAGGTCGCCCTTGTTGTCCCCAGTGGGAGGGACCTGAACCTGCGCCCTGATGGTAACAGAGGTAACAGTAGTGAGAGTGCAGAGTGTGCAGAGAGAGAGTGGTCCATGGAGATATGGGTGCCTTTTCTCATTGCTTATGCCATAAGGAAACCTTATGGCATAAGCAATGAGAAAAACAATGTTTCCATTTGTATGTTTTGGTCATCGCTACAATAACTCCATGAAACATAGGTTTCATTGACTTTTTTGATTGCAATGACCAAATGGAATTTTCTGCCACATTTTGTAAATTTCTGCCAAACAATGTTTTTTCCCACTCCATATAAATGTTATTATTGCTGTTATCATACATCAACAGCGACTTGTGGCCATTTGAAGCTAAGGGTGAGAAGCCCGTCGAGGCCTAAGGCACCTACCGGTAAAGGGCCTGTCACAATTGGCGCACGGGCACTATGCGATCGCTTGCGGCCTCAAAATATGAAAGTCGTGCGAACACTCTTTTGGCGCACAGGCATCTGCACGAGCGACCGCTATTGACCGCATGAAAAGGTGTGAATGGATGCAGATGGATCATCTGTCGCAGCTGAATGTCATGCATGCACAAAATTCAGTGAATTTTATATATGAATATAGCCACAGCAGGCCACTATGGTCGCGAGAATGGTGAAAGATAAATAGTCTCAGTCGGGCAAATGGTGAGAGACTGGTGAGAGACTGGTGAGAGACTGGTGAGAGACTGGTGAGCGCCACTATCAGTCTCGTGCGACTCCTGCTCTAGGTATATAGAGGCTAGACGCTGTTTCCTCTTCCCCCGTTTGGTCTAGAGCGCGGATCAGGGCGTTTTTTTTTGAGACAAGCCTTTGAAGTGAGGTTATGCAGCGCGTAATGTTGGCATGGCACATGGCGCGCTGCGTTTTGCACCAACACCGAGTTAACCATTTCAGACAGGACTGGACTGTCACGTTCACTACGTCTGAGCGCTCCCTCCCTTAAGTCAGACAGAAGCTGGTCACTTCCCCGGAGCAGGGCCTGAGCTCAGGGTCTTGCTGAGCTTAGTGCGTAAAAGCACTGGTGCGCTAATGCCTCCAGCCATGTGTGGGGCGGCCAACATCGTGCACCACGGGCCCAGGTTATTTTTTATGTTTTTTCCCCCACAGAAATGACGAACGTCAACTAAACAGGCCCATTTTAATTTTACACTAGTGTCATTTGTTTTAACGCTCTGATGTGTCCGAGTCCGACCCGAGCCCGAAAATAAGTTCTAAATATTTCTCTGAGCCCGACCGAACCCGTGGGGTTCTGACGGGTCCCGTCGGACTTCGGTCGGGTTGCAGCACTCTAGTCCACACCACTGTCCGCTATCAATGTCTGTGGCCCGTGAAACACTCACTCACCAGCCTCTGCCCAGCCGCTCACCATTCGCTCTCTTCCTTGTACCACTAGTATTTGGACACTATCCAAATCAACCGCATCCAGTCGCAGCCCGTACTCTATTGTAACTGTGACTGCGATTTCTTAAAAGTCTACTTTGTGATCTTTGCGGCTGATGGCAATTAAAGTTTTGGCGCAGAACAAATGGGGGACAAAATCGCAGCGGTCAATGCACCAATTGTGACAGGCCCTTAAGCGAACAACAGGAACGGGAGCCAGCGGTCCCAATCCCTCCCGGAGTCATCCACAAACTTCCGGAGCATGTATTTATTTATATAGTTATTTGAGCAGTTTATCAGCTCAAAAGGAGTGGGCCGAAGCCAAAGGCTTTTAAGCTCCCACCCCAAAAGTAAAAACAATAACATTTCATTTAACAAATCATAAACAAATCATAGGGGAACATATGGCAAGGTAACAGCAAATAATAAAGAACAGTAATAAAAAAAAACAACAACAGGAAAATAAAGAAACAACAGCAAAAGAACAACAACACTTACAATGTCTGTTCATATTTGAGAAATATGGATTCTTTGTAGATCTTTTTAAAGTGTGCAAGATTTTTACAGAGTTTGACGCTTTGATCTAGATTTTTCTACATTTCTACACCACGTCTCGTGGGACACATGCTTTTTAAGGTTGTTCTGGAGTACTGTTTATCGAAACTAATTTGACCTCTCAAGTTGTATTTGACTTCTTGTTTGCAGAACATATTTTGTATACTTTCAGGAAGCGAATTTTGTGAGGCTTTGAACATGATTTGAGCCATCTTAAATTCAGTAAGGTCCACAAATGTCATTGTTTTTTATTTAATTTTCGTGTGTTCACGGTATCCGGCTAAATGAATTATTCTTATTGCCTTTTTCTGAACTTTAAACAATGGGTCAAGATTACTTTTATATGCATTTGCCCCGATCTTACACAATATGTTAAATGGGGGAAGATAAGTGAACAGCTTTGTTATCAATGATATATTTAGATTTATTCATTATGGCTGAAATCTTTGCAACTTTAGTTTTAATTTTTATGATGTGGGGTTTCCAGCTGATTTTATGATCGAGTGTTACACCAAGAAATGTATGTTCATAGACTCTTTCAATGGTTTCGTTGCTAATTTTAACTGGTAATTGTACATTCATTACACGATTTCCAAAGAACATTGCTTTGGTTTTCGTAATATTTAAAGACAATTTTTTTACGAAGAACCAATCTTTCAATTCATCCATTTCTTCTGTAATCTCGATCACCATTTGCTGTCTGCACCTGAGAGTATGATCATTGTATCATCTGCAAAAAGGACCAGTTTAAGCTTTTTGGAAACCAAGTACAAATCATTGATGTATAATAAAAATAGTTTAGATCCCAGCACCGATCCCTGGGGGACTCCACCCACTAGGGTATCACACATGGGTCTGCACTGCCCCATTTGAACATACCGTTTACGGTTTGTTAAGTAGAATTCAATCCAGTTGAAAGCAATACCTCTTATCCCATATTTTTGTAGTTTGTTCAGGAGTATATTGTGATCCATAGTGTCGAAAGCCTTCTTAAGGTTGATGAAAATACCTATTGAATACTTGTTCTTGTCGATACTATTTGTAATTTCCTCTATGAGTTCCATTAACACGAGAGCGGGAGATCTGCTTTTGCGAAAGCCATGTTGACTGTCATTTAAAATATTGTTTTTATCTATAAATGCGTCTAGTCGAGATAGAGCTTTTCTAATATTTTTGAGAATTGAGGTAGTATTGAGATGGGTCTGTAATTAGAGAATTGAGTTTTGTCACCATTTTTATAGATGGGAATAACATTTGCCATTTCCATTAAATCTGGAAATTTACCAGTTTTGAAAGATAAATTAAAAATATGAGATAACTGTATGACGATGTGATCGATGACCTGTTTAACAATACTCATATCAACCTCGTCACAGTGCAAGGATTTCTTATTCATGAAATTTCTAACTTTATCCGTTATTTCTTGTCCTGTCGTTGGCGTAAGAAACATTGTATTTGGGTTTGCCTGGACACAGTCATAATTAGGGAGTCAAGATTAACTGGTTTTACGATTATCACGATTATAAAAGGACCCGGTAGGTTATCCGTAAGAATTTCAGAAGCCACGGTTTACCTCGGAAATTTTTCACGCTGACGTACGAGCCGCTGCACGCCATAAACAGCGTAAACTCACCGGTAGTTGAGCCAGGCAGAAGGACGCTCTCCTCCAGTGTTGTATCCACCCAACAACGATTGAAGTCAGCAGAGTGGGACCTCTTTAGGATCCCACCCTGGATCCTTTAGAATTGTTGTTGTCGATGGACATCCGTTACGCAAACCCTGTCGTCAGAAAGTTGCAGCAAAAGGCGCTGATATCGGCTACGTCCTATGCTTATGAAGTACTTATTGAACTCGTTTACAATTTCATTTAAATGTTAAATTTTCTGACCATTTGACATAAAGCTCTGTGGTAGTCCATTTCCATTTGAGGTGCTTCGAAATACATCATTTATAGTACACCAGAGAGCCTTAGTGTTTGTCTTATTTTTTCGATTTTTTTGCAGTTTCTTATTATGTTAGTAAGTTTGTTTTTATATCTTTTGTACTTATTTTCAGATTCACGTGTTCTTTTTGTTAAAAAGACTTTGTATAGTGAATTTTTCTTACATGCATTGCAATGCAAGCATTCTCCTTAGAGTTTGGGTAAAGCGCTCCACTGTCTGTGGATGGTATGGGGTAGTTTTGAGAGCAGAAATCCCCAGTTGTTGGTGGAACAGTCGGAGCAGCCGTGAAGTAAAGTTTGTGCCCTGATCAGTCAATTTCTCCTCCGGTATTCCGACCCGAGAGAAGAGCTGGATCAGAGCCCTCAGCACACTTGAAGTGGTAATCGTCCGAAGAGGACTCCCTTTGAGCATCACTGGCGCTCCCTTTGAGCAACCTGGGTTCACGCAGTCAAACCCATATAAACTTATCGACATTAGGCGTATGGATAAAACTGCCTTTTTGCGTGGCATTTGTTCGCTAAAGGATTTGTCAACAACGCAAACCAAAGCAGCGGTGCCTCCGACTCCAAACAAAAACAAACACCTTCGGGAACATACGGAAATACACGACACATGACAGGCGGAGACGAGCGCGTTATAATGTGGAGACAGGCGGCGGTTTTTAGGAGATGTTTTGTTGACAGAGCGGGTAAAATAAAGAAGATACTAAACTTAAAGTTTGGTGCAATTTGAGATCCCTTTTTTTTTTTAATAGCGCTCGTAGTCTCGTACCTGTTGCCTGCCCGAGTCCCAGCGCAGAAACCCTTCTCCTGTCCTCGGACTCGGAGCCAAGCGTCTACGTCCCGCTGTCGGTCCCGCTGCTTTGCTCTCGAAGCTCTTCATACTGAAGGGGCGCAAAATATCCGTGATCAGTGAATCCACTTTTACCTCGTTCGGACGTTTCCAAGAGGAATATCTGTTTATCCGGTTCTCTTCGGAGTGGCTGGATCGTCTTGCCCATGCGCGGCTACATTAGCGGTTTTCCCAGGCGAACAAACCATAGGGGGCGCTGCTGAGCTACTGAAGGCCCTGGGGGGCGTACTGTCAATGTACATCGAATTCACGCTGGCTGTCAATCATGTGTGCGGCCTGACAACACAGGGCCTGCAGAATCTGTTCTGAAGGCCCTGAGCTCGCGAGAGGTGTTTAAGGCACTTTTTGAATAGGAAATTACAGTTACACATCAACAAAACCAATATAAGCGACTCAACTGTACATTATAT
Source organism: Proterorhinus semilunaris (assembly GCA_021464625.1). NCBI lineage: Eukaryota > Metazoa > Chordata > Actinopteri > Gobiiformes > Gobiidae > Proterorhinus > Proterorhinus semilunaris. The sequence continues at coordinate 30,995,755 of CM038357.1, forward strand.
AAATAAATTAGAAATTAAATATATTATTAAAACATTTTACACTTTTTTTTCTTCATTTGGTCAGGACCAGCAGAGAAGGCCCTGCTGGCCCTGACGGCACACCACTGTGTATATTTGCTTTCTTCTTGAAATTTCACCAGAAGAGACTCCAAGAATCGGAGTGCAATGTAAAGCGTCTTTGAGTGTCCAGAAAAGCGTTATATAAAACCGATTTATTATTATTATTATATTGACCATACATTACTCAAACTTGTGTGAATGTCGTGAAATACTGCTGCTTGCGTGTTTTGGATTAGCTAACAGCATTATAATGTAGTTAAAAGCTTAAAAAGGTTGATTTAGCTCGATATGTCTCCGGTAATGCACATTTAACTCAGTAAGTCAATAGGGAACTAATGACTATTATCTAGCAGAGAGTTGTACCACTTTGTCCAGTCAGATAATGGTTGACCAAAGCGTTGTTTTGGTTCTCGCTAGATTCCCCACAGATTAGTGTTCTTTTCGGGTCCATTGATTTACTGGCATCACACTTGTGCTTTGATTGCATCCATTGGGCCAGTAAAGCTTTGGATGCACTGGCGTGTGAGGTGTTTCTAGTGAAATAAAGCAGGAACGGGGGGATGATGACAGTTCAGCCCAGTCTGTAACTGCGTATCGATCTTAAGGAGACAAAAGCTCTGGTAAAAGGAAGTTTGTCGGATTTGCCTGTAAACCGCGCTGGGCTGATGAATAGAAGAGGAATGTATTGACAGAGGCAACCGTTTACGTCCCATACACCTGCTGTTCTGGTCCACAGTAAAGATTTTGTCTGGGCTGACGTTGTTTGAGAGCTGCTCGGAGACGTCAAACCAACGGCGCTGCACGTCTGAAGGACAGAAGTAAGATTTACTGTACACGTGTTGAGGCGGCAGATAGGGCTGAACGATTTTGAGAAATAATCTAATTGCGATTTTTTTTCTTCAATATTGCGATTGCGATTAAATATGCGATTATTGTTGCAAGGTCCTCTTCTCATGTATTTTTCACCTAACACAAGCAATAAATCAGCCTGTTTCATAATAAACAATATTTGAAGTGAAAGTTGCAACAAAATTGTTGCTTGACCTATTCAAAATGGGGACTGCACTTCTTAAACTGTCTGAACTTAACAGTACAGTCTATAAATAAATGCTAAATTATATAGATATTAAAAAAAAAATAACTCACTGATCCAGTCAGTAACATCACCCATACTAAAGTGCAGGAAAGTAAGAACAAACGTCTGCTTTAACTAGTTGGAAAAGTTTTAGGAAATCAAACTCCCAATTAATACAAAATAAGCTATTTAATTTATTAAATAGTACTTTATTATTTCGGCCAATCAAATCCCAGTCTGAGCTGCAACTCGTAGTTGCGTCAGATGCGCGTTATTGAAGGACACGGAGAGGCCAGATGGAGCACACGCCAAAACACAGTGGAATTAAGAGCAGCATTTTGGTTTTGGGATGTAACTTTGGACAATATGAAGAAAGAAAAGAACACTGACACAAGGAGACGACATGAGGTGCCAAACACAGACACGTAATCTTTGACTCGCAGCCATTTGGTGACATTTCAGCTTAAACAGCACATTTCCTCAGCAAAATAAGACATGACACGGACTCCTAGTTACCAAACCTTTTCATACTGCAGTTTAGTGTTTATATCTTGCGTCTGTACGACCTACGGAGCGGATATGCGGTAGACGCAAAGGTAAATAAAGGCACATGGCACTTCGCCTCCGCGGATACTTAATGGTCATGAAACGTCATTATGCTTTTGAGATAAGTTCTTTATCCACAACATTCCCAAACATAAGCCCCCTAAACTGAGCCACAAACGACTCTTTACTTTTTACAATCAGCACAGACTCACCTATATATGTCTGTGGAGGCAGAGGCGTAGAATCCGGAGGTGAGGGAGTTTCTGTCATCAGAGCGTGTAGTAGCGGCGACGGAATGGCGTGATTAGCGCTGTGGCTAACGCAATGCTAACGGAGAAAAGCAATATTCCTTTCGCGGTGGCTGCATGATAAAAGCTGATATTTTCACTGTACATCCACAATCTACCGCGCACCTTAACTAGACTGAGACGTAAACAAAAGCACGCGGCGGAGCGGACTTTGCTGCCATATCTCGCTGCTCCATTTACTTCCCAAATCGCGTGCCCTGCGATTACGAAATCGCATGGTATTTTCCCAGAAATGTCATCCTAATTTAATTTTCCAAAGCAAGGCAAGCAAAACCCACACACGGCATACTATTTTCTTTGTAGGTTTGCGTTCACGTGACGTCCCAACACTCAAAAAGGCCTATGATTTAAAAATGGAGTTTTGCAAACAAGAATTCTATAGTAATCGTCAAAATACTGGGCTGTATTGGCTGGATCTACCCACATGAAACAGAAAGGGTCACAAATAGGGGTGGGTACCGTTACAGGTTTTTTTTTTCTTTATACCAGTACTTTAACGATACTTGGTTTACAATACCGATACCTGAACAATACCCTTTCTGATACCTATATTAAAATATTTATCACCCAGAACCAGAAAACAGAACCAAAATGTTTGTAAGATCTGGAAATTTACAATATCGGGTTCAACTCCAATGTCAAGAGATTGGGTAATAATTTGGGGGGAAAATGAGCAGTCCTCCAGCGACTTGCTAGCACACCGTTAGCTTTGCACAAAGCTGTCGGAGCAGTCCTCTTCAACGCATTTTTGCACAGATCATTGTAAAACAGGAAAGCTGATGGAGGCTTTTATGTTTGTAAGTGCACGGGTTTATATCGCAGACTTCGTGATGATGATGACGACACCGTGCTTCACGACGGGTCACACTCCGAGACGCTTAGGGCGCACTCACACTTGTAAGCGCTGAAAGCCCCTTCAGCCCGGTTTGTTTGTGTAGTGTGAGCGCCATAACACATGCACGCATACAAGCAGCTCTTATGTGAACGGCTGCATTTGTCACAAGAGTACTAACCACTCAGCCATTGTGTTGTATTGTGCATATCTAGAAGCAATATCATTTTGGAGTCCGCTGTACTGTATATGAACTGCATTTTGAAATGTGTTTGTTGAGTTCCAACAATGTAGTATGGAGTATTGACTTATTTGCAGAGGACAGTAGCCACAAGCCATGTCTTGTTTATTGAAGTGTCTATTTCCTCTGATTGGAATGCCTGGGCTCTGCAAGGAATTCCGATCAGAGGAAGGATACGCTACAGATGATCTGATTTTCCCGTATCCTTTTGTGTGAATGAGTGGGTTGGACTCCTCTGCCTCCTGTCGCTTGTAATGCTGCGTTCACCACATTTTGTACTCACACAACATTCCCTCATTTACATATCACACTTATTAGCACACTAATAGCATAATAGCGATAATGCTCTTTTCCTGTATGCACTCGCTATTTAGCACTTGCTTTAATAAATTACCACCTAAAGGTTTTAGTGTTGATGTAATCCAACAAAACATACAATTGTGTAAAACTCCATATTCAACTGAGGTAAAACAATAGAATTTCTTATGATAAGATGCAAGAAAAATGACTAAAGTTTAACTTAATTAAAGTTGAATAGTCAACTGTCATCTGTCAAAATTGAGCTTTTGGCAGATTTACTGGTGGAGATAACCAAATGTGAACTGTTACTTTATATAGTATATATGTTATATTATTCAAGTAGACGTAGTGCATGAAAAAGGTACCTGCCTCTGTAACTGTGAGTATTGGCTTGTTACATGATGTGACTACTAACTCTATTTAGCTTCAAACTCTATGATCTTTTATAAATACAGACACCTCCTCCACTGAAGTATTTACACCCTACATCAAGTATTTAACACGCACTAAGTCATCAGCTAGTCCTCATAGGAAATGAACAGGGCATGAAGTACAGCCCCTCACTACTTAAGGTTAGCGGAAGTAGCGTAGCCACATTGTGCAACCAGCCAAGTCAATTAGTGATTTAAAATTGACCATGGCTAATTATTTAAGCCATTAAGATTTAGCCATTCCAACCATTCGAAATGATGGCTTCTCCCTGTGATCAAGTTGACTTGATTTTCCAGCCGGGATTGTTGGTGTTTGGTGCCATAATTGTGTTCGTCCTTGGGCGCCGACACCTTGCTGTCACTGTTCGTCTGTCACAGACTTCCCACTTTGACGACAATCCGCTGTGCAGCTGAGTGGGAGCAGCTACATTCTATGGGTCAGTGCCTTGACGTTAAGCTACTAAAATTAAGTATCAAACAACTTGAATCTATGAATCAGATGACAAATGAAAAAAACACACAAAGTCAGACCTTTGAGTGATGATTTGTAGGGCCTTTGGTTGGTCCTAAAATTCATAGAATAAAATGGAAATATTGCATTGACGATATACATGGCGATACACGCTTTCTGATAACAAACAATAAGCTTCACTAAGACTTTAGTTTTTCTTAATTAAAGCAGTACTAAGTAACTCGTGACCCTAGAGGCCATAAGCGCCACTGCAGACCGTATCATGTTGCGTTTTTTTAACGTATTAATTGTCCGTGAGAGTAAATACTACGCTGACAGAAAAGACAAAGAGAGACGGATATTGTACATCCAATTACACAATGGAGATAATTGTTTTCACTCAAACTCAATACTGTTTAAGCGGCGCTAGCCTGCAGTTAGCTTTGCCCGTTAGCCTGTTAGCTTCTTCTTCGTGACTCCATTAGTCAATCAATCAATCAATGAAACTTTATTTATAAAGCGCTTTTCATACCGAAAGGTATCACAAAGTGCTTTACAGATTACAACATTTAAAACAATTCACCCGGCATCCTTATATATAATTAGGACTAAATAAATAGATGCGAGTTAAAAGCACAACTAAAAAGGTGGGTCTTGAGCCTGCTCTTAAATACATGAACGTTCTCTGCGGTCCTGAGCTCCTCCTCAGGTCGTTCCAGAGGCGAGGGCCATAATATTGGAAAGACGCCTCGCTGTGAGTCTTTAGGAATAACTAGGAGACGACTGCCGGAGGAGTGAAGGGGACGTGAAGGTTCATAAGGTAAAAGCAGTTCTGAAAGATAAGAAGGACCAAGACCATCAAGACATTTAAAACACACAAAAAAAGCAGTAGCAGAGGGCAGGACAGGATTTTGGGGAACCGGTCTCGCTCGCTCCTCCTTCTCACTCCTCTGGCCAGGCGTCTACCACAACGCTTGGCAGCTGGTCGCTGCCGCTGGCCTCGTATGGCAAATTTAAGTGGATTTCACCTATGTTAGACTTATATTCTGTTCACTTATGTTTAATCTTCCCTTTCCGTAAATAAATCCTTGGTTTGCGCACTTTTACACGGTCTCGTCTCCACCGTTTTTTTGCGGCTTTGAGCCGGTCGTAACACAAAAGATCCAGATGTTTTTAGCTGTTGTCGACGCATCGACCACATGAAGGTGAGGTCAAAGCCTAGTTAGAAATCATTCATGACAGACCTTTTTAAGAGTCAAGCCTACTTTAGATACAAATTGGCGTATAAAAGTGCAAAAACGGAATCATAGTCAGTCAAAGTTGTACTATTGTGGCGTCGGATACACATTAAATGGCCACTAAACCTCACCATACTTCAGTACTGCGCACCTAGCTTCACTATTCATTTGTATGGGGATAGAATGCTCAATTTAAACAGGTTGGGAGCCGTTGGCGAACGAAATGTATGCATTTGTTAGAACAGGCTCAAATAACTAAATGCATTTCTATGATATTAGTAACATAGTAGTACGGTATGGTTCATCCATTTCATGGCATTTATATAATTTCTGACCACATAAATACAGTAAGTAAAATCATCTGAGCAATATGTTGGTTAAATCCAAATTTCCAACCAATTGATTTGTTAGCATGCCGTTTTCTGAAAGTGGAAGCTCGTTTTCACAATTTTTTTTGTATGTTGTATCTATCCATTTTCACACTTTTTCTACGCTCAGCCATTTGAATACATTTCCCTTCCCGGTGAATTTAATGCCTCTTGGGTCAGAATCAACACTTTTAATGCATGTCACTATAAAGCGGCTTGTGTATTGTCAACGTGGCAACCGGGAGGTTATGAAGAGATGTGCGGCGTGATCCGGGCAGGTTAATTAGAAACAGTGATGCTCTGGACATGGAAGTATTAGTCATCAAATGGGCATTAAGTCTGGCAGATTAACAGGCTCTGGAGAGATTATAATGTTTCAATCATATGGAGGACTCTCGATCTCGCCACGCGTCAGGTTCTCCTCAGCATGTTATCAGAATATTTTGATGTAGGAGGTTGCGAGCCAAATCATAAGAATAGCAACTCATTGTCTTTTTAGTCAATGGCAATAAGGAAAGTTTATTTGTAGAGCACAGTTCGGACAAAACACAATTCACAAGGCTTTACAGAACAAGGACGTATTAAATTTAATCAAACTACTTTTAAAAGACAATAAAATACATAAAACACAATTTATTATATTAGAGTACATAAAAGTGAAGAGTGCAGATAAAATAGAATTGTCAAAACTGTTTCCAGCCTGGATAATTTTCTGGAAGACTGTTCCAGATGTTAGCTGCATAAAACTGAAACGCAGCCTCACTGGGTTTAGGCCTGACTCTGGGACCAGGAGTAGACTGGACCCTGAGGTTCTCAGGGCCTGAGATGGTTCATTTGGCTCGGACATGTTAGCGATGTACTTTCATGCTTGACCATGAAGAGACTAAAATCTCTAAGTGACAGGGAGCCATTGCACTGGACTAATGTGGTCATATTTCTAGTAATAGTCTGGACTCGAGCAGCAGTGTATAAGAATGCATCTCTAGCTGGAAGATCACTTTTTGTTTAGAGAAAGGAATACCTGGAGTGCTAATTTCAATAAAAGGGACATCAACTAAGGGCAAAAATCAACTATGCTAGTTAGTTTGTTTATTAGTTCATTGTCCCCAGTGGGAGATTCGTTTTCACAGTTGTACAGGCAGGACAAAAACACACATTCGTTAGGATTCGTTATAAATACTAAATCTTTTTCCTCCAGGTGGCCATGGCGCCTGTTGGCCCCTTCCCCACGGTGGATGTGCCCGACCACGCTCACTACACCATTGGCTCAGTCATCCTAGCCATCGGCATCACGGGCATGATTGGAAACTTTCTGGTCATTTACGCCTTCAGCAGGTAAGACGATTCTATGTGAGCCACAGCTGCACTTCCTTTGGGACAGCACAGGTACAGGTCAGACGGGGTTGTGTGTGTTTTGACCATCCTGAAGGGTGTTCATGCTGCCCCGGCCAGAATTAACCACTTGGATGACTGAGAATTTGCATCATTTTATGAATAAAACATTATTCTCACTCTTTAGATTACAACAAATGTATGTTATTGTTGTATTTACAGTCGGTTCTCAAACTTTTCACGCCAAGTACCAATTCATATTATTTGATTTTCCAAGTACCATGAGGCCTAGAGCATGATCAAATCAGGAAGTAAGTGCCGAGGACCAGTGAAAAGGTCTAGGCAGCACTTTTTCTTGAGGATACTTCCTCCATGTTGGCAGTACTCCATGAGCGTTGGGAGGACAGGCTGAGGTATGCCGTGTTGGACGGTCTTACATAACAGTGCCGTGTGTGTTGGACAGGAGCCGCAGCCTGCGCACGCCGGCTAATATGTTCATCATTAACCTGGCCATAACGGACCTGCTCATGTGCGTCACCCAGACACCCATCTTCTTCACCACCAGTATGCACAAGAGGTGGATCTTTGGAGAGAAAGGTAATCGCCACACCGCAATCGGTTTCCTGTATCTGTTTGTTTCCCTTATTGTGGAATATGATTTTTTTTTGTCCTACAGTAAAAGCAGACATTTGTTGAAAAAATGCTAGGTCAGGCTTTATGACAATTCTGCCTCTTTGTTTGTCAGATTTTGTGCCCAGCAAAGTAATCAACATCACAAACATCAAACCCGTCTAAACTCTGTTAATGTTTTGCAAGACACTAGTCATGAATGTGTTTATTATGTCCTAGTCTTGTCTAACCTGTCACATGCACTCCCGTTTGTTTTCTCTGTCGTCTTCCGTAGCGTGTGAGCTGTATGCATTCTGCGGAGCTCTGTTCGGAATCTGCTCCATGATCACGCTGACAGTGATCGCAGTTGACCGGTACTTTGTCATCACGCGCCCGCTGGCCTCCATCGGCATGCTGTCTCAGAAGCGGGCCCTGCTCATCCTCACCGCAGCCTGGCTGTACTCGCTGGGCTGGAGTCTTCCGCCCTTCTTTGGATGGAGTGAGTGTCGAAAGTTTACAGCGTATGATCTTGAAATTAAATCGCATCCCCGTCGAGATCGGGCTTTCTCCAGGTGGTAATCTCACCTGTGTCATTGATTAAGATCGCCTCAAACAGACTGGAACACTGTGAATTCTTGTATATACTGTAGGCTCTGTGCATGGAATGTTTTTGGCTAACTTCCTGTTGACCAGTGTTGGATAAAAACTACTTCCTGTCCACATTTAACGTAGATTAATAATGAAATAAGATTTAAAACTATATGGAGTTTAAAAAAGTTAAAAATTTAAGTATTTTCCTCTCCATACATGTTCCAGCAATGTCCTAATGTGTAGAATGAGCCCAGACCTGTTCACCACAACCGCCTCTAAAATCCTGTCACTCAAAAAGCTGTTAATTTGGGTCCGAATTGCCGTCCTGCACGAGCTTAATATAGAGACTGCAGTTACACGAAAGAGCTGAGGTGGCAGTTGTGAGTATAAAAATGACCAACGTATTAATAATAATAATAATGCATCGGTTTTATATAGCGCTTTTCTGGACACTCAAAGACGCTTTACATTGCACTATTCATTCACTCCATACTCAGTGGTGGTAAGCTACTATTGTAGCCACAGCTGCCCTGGGGTAGACTGACGGAAGCCAGGCAACCAGTCTGGAAGCCAGGCAACCAGTCTGCGCCATCGGCCCCTCCGACCACCACCAACATCTCACTCACACACTACATTCGCTAGGCTTCCTGGTCTCCCATCCAAGTACCGACCAGGCCCTTCCCTGCTTAGCTTCCAAGGTCTGACGGGATTGGGCATAGCAAAGGCGATATGGCCTAACTTGCATCTAGTCCCGTCAAATAAACGTCAAGTAGAGGGTTTCATAAACAAATATTTCAGGTTGTGAAAATATTTTAACATTTGTTAGTATCAAATTAACATTTAGCCTTTAGCGTCGAGGCTCAAACTTGTTGTGATGTTAATTATCATATAGCTGCATGTTTTTTGCCACGCACTTAAATATGATTTATTTCAGCAAGACACTAATCACGTAACTACAGTCAGTGCAAAATGTAATATTCAGGTTTTTAACAGGTACAAAAAAGAGAAAAAATTCGTAAAATTTGAACTCATTTCTACACGCTCCTGGTTAAATTTTGAAGTGCGCACATTTTGTTAGCCATCGAATCCCATTTTAAATTGAACGTAGCATCCCCATACAAATGAATAGGGAAGCCCGGTACGTTTTGTCCTTTTTAATGTCATTTCTATATTTTCTGTGGTTTCATTAACATAATAAGATGATTGGAGGCCACTGGATGTGTATCTGAACCACAAAAAGCAGAAACTTAACTGAATTTGATTTAGCGTTTAACTCAGGGGACTTTTTTAGACGCTAATTTGTATCTGAAGTAAAATCTCAAAAGGTTTGTACAATTATTCATGATTTCTAACAAGGCATTGACCTCTCTTAAATGTGGTCAATGGGTTGACAACAGCTGAAAACATCTAGATTGTTCATAACCTGCGATGTTTAGCTAATTCTAACGGCTATGGGAAATATTGAGCAGGCTAATGGACTCTGAAAAGTCTCCCAGACTAGCCGACTTGTTAACTGTCCGCATACATTAGGATTGAACACCACTTCTACTTTTTATTTCTATGGATAGGCCCAGTAAGGCACTCCAACTTCAACTTTGCCTTAAAGCAGTACTAAGTAACTTGTTTACCATAATAAATCCTTTTTATAGTCCGTCTGGAGGTAATACAAGTGTTAATGGGATGATTGGGGGATCTTTCATCTCTTTTCCTGGTGTGCGAAATAAAAATTGATTGGGAGCATTTAAGCTGTACGGATATTTTTGCTTTCTTTATCTACGGGTCTTTCATCTCTGTCTCTGGCCAGAAAACCACAATTGCAACTTGTCTGCCACTGGGTCACTAACTGCGGGCTAGCGCCACTTAAACAGTATTTACAGCCAAGCTTGAGTGAAAAAAATGATTTCCATTGTGTAATTGGATATACAATATCCCTCTCTCCCTTTTGTCTTTTCTGTCAGGGTAGTATTTACTCTCACGGACAATTAATAAGTGAAAAAATGCAACATGCAACGACATCTGCAGTAGCGCTTATGGCCTCTAGGGTGCACGAGTAACTTACTACTGCTTTAATCTGCATTTTAGGGGCACAAGCACAAGTTTCAGTGTATATTGACATGCGTTTTCTTAAGTGAAAAAACAAAACAAAAAATAGATCAAAACCAAATTCAGTCTACAAGTATTAAGCTATGTGTTATCTTTGTCACATGAATGCAGCCTATTGGCATGTAGTGAGACTAAAGACCACACTTGTGTTTTCTCTCAGGTGCGTACGTGCCCGAGGGCCTGCTCACCTCCTGCTCGTGGGACTACATGACCTTCACCCCGTCAGTGCGAGCCTACACCATGCTGCTCTTCATCTTCGTCTTCTTCCTGCCGCTCTTCATCATCATGTACTGCTATTATTTCATCTTCCGAGCAATTCGCAGCACAAACCAGTAAGTGTGTGTCTGCTTTCAACTGCCATTCTCCTCATAAAATATGGGTGCTAATTGAAAATGTCGCAGTTTGTCTCAGCAAGTATACAAAGATACTAGTGACATCAAACTTTGTAACACAAGTAAGGGAATTCAAGAAATCAAAACATAAATGTCAGATTTAGTCTAATACATGAATAATTCTCTATTGGTTGTAGCCTTAATTCGTTATTTATGGTCAATAAAGTTGGTAAAGCACATAAAAATAGACTCCCAAAGAACTTTCCATGGTAACAAAAAAAAGTAGTTACATCAAACTTAACATGCCGCATTTTAGATGTCTGGTTAGGGTTGACACTCTCACAGGAATCACAGAATTACAATTATTATTATTACAGTTAATTATGCCCTTTCCACTACCAGCTAAGAGCTCCTATAATGACACTTGAAGCTTACCGTTAGCATATAGCATGAAGCTAACGTCAGATTTTTGGTTAGAATTCTCTGTTATTTGTGTATTTATGGACCGTTGAACCACTTTCTGTCTCTGTATTTTTATGTGGTAAAAAAAAACATAAATTCAATGCTGTGTGGTTGTGGGGCAGTGGGTGAAAGAGTTTTAGTTTTCCCCCTCGAAAAAGACCATTTGTGAGCGTTCCAAACAGTGTTAATTTTAGTCTTAGTCTTTTGACGAAAATGTAATTCAATTTTAGTCCAGATTTAGTCAAAAAAATACCTTAAATTTTAGTCGAGTTTTAGTCGACTAAAACTGCAAGTCAATTTAGTCGACTAAATTTAGGACAAATTGAATCGACTTTGTATTTATAATATTCATTATAATCATATTTAATCAAGGTCCTCTGCTTCATGGAGCTGCTCCCTCATGAACAAAGCTCAGAGCTGTTCCTTTGGCAGTGAATTTACATGATATGAGGCTCTTTCAGACTATCAATAGAAGTTTGGATGATATTAGTCTCTCCTTTCCATTTTTATTTAGTCTCATTTTAGTCGACTAAAATATCTGGACATTTTAGTCATAGTTTTAGTTTCATGAAAAACTTAAAATTTAGTTTTAGTCCAATTTTAGTCGTCAGAAATATCACTTTGACTAAAATTAAGACTAAATATTTTAGTCGATGAAATTAACACTGGTTCCAAAAGACACCTTCTGTATCTATCACCAGCTTCATGTTTAGCTGATTGTTAAGAGCATCAGCATTTTTGCCAGTTTAATCGCTGTTAACAACATACTGTATAACTTGGAATGTGCCGCAGTGTGGCTTTATGGGCATCTATGGCTTGATTTGTCTGCATGTGTGGATTAGCTGGGCTATCTTTTAGAAATACGCTTACTGAGAAACCTCACAGTGCATCCGGTACTTTTATTTCCCCCGCTGTATGATGCTGTTGCAACGTTATATGAATCCCTTTTGTTGTGTTTGTCAGTGCCGTGGGGAAGATAAACGGCAGCACCTACAGTCGCAGCAGCGGTCGGGACTCGGTGAAAGGCTTCCACCGCATGCAGAACGAATGGAAGATGGCGAAAATCGCTCTCATTGTCATTTTGCTTTATGTCATCTCCTGGTCGCCGTATTCTGCCGTCGCACTCACAGCCTTTTCAGGGTAAATTGATCCACACCTCAAATGATGTGAAGCTAAGGCAGTTTGTTCACATGTACAAATCAACTGTCCGTGAACAATCCATTAGTTAGAGACTAAGATGACACTGTTATACTGTATTTGTGTAAAGTGGTAACAGATATTTTCTGCATATTTTCTGCAGGTATGCTGATATGTTGACGCCATACATGAACTCTGTGCCCGCCGTCATTGCCAAAGCCTCAGCCATCCACAACCCCATTATCTATGCCATCACACACCCAAAGTACAGGTAACGGAGTAATCCCTAAACTACACACTGTAGTTTATAGTGCCTTGGTAAATACTTCTTTCATCATTTATAACACAATAATGCCGTTTTACTAAACGTGGTTAATTATTGTAAATGGTCACGTGCGAAGCTGGCGGAGGGGGAAAACAAGTCGTGGAGCAGTCTGTCACACCGACTACTTTAACAAACTCTGAATTATGGAGGTATTTTCTTCTAAATGAAGATAAAGAGACATGAAGAGGTGTAAAGTATTTCGACTTCAGTCCATAAATATATAAATAATGGAGAATGCTAACCGTAATACTGACGTTAGCTTCATGCTACATACTTGTTGTTGTTGGCATTATACAACTTGCCCAGGGACAACAGTTGAAAACTAGCTTTGCAGCTAATACTGACACATTGTGCTGTGTAACATCACTTTGTGCCGTGTAACGTTACGTTGTGCCGTGTAACGTCACTTTGTGCCGTGTGACGTCACTTTTTGTGCTGTGTAACATTACGTTGTGCTGTGTAACGTCACTTTGTGCCGTGTAACGTTACGTTGTGCCGTGTAACGTCACTTTGTGCCGTGTGACGTCACTTTGTGCCGTGTAACGTCACTTTGTGCCGTGTAACGTCACGTTGTGCCGTGTAACGTCACTTTGTGCCGTGTAACGTTACATTGTGCCGTGTGACGTCACGTTGTGCCGTGTAACGTTACGTTGTGCCGTGTAACGTTACGTTGTGCTGTGTAACGTTACGTTGTGCTGTGTAACGTCACTTTGTGCTGTGTGACGTTACGTTGTGCTGTGTAACGTCACTTTGTGCTGTGTAACGTTACTTTGTGCTGTGTAACGTTACGTTGTGCTGTGTAACGTCACTTTGTGCTGTGTGACGTCACTTTGTGCCGTGTGACGTCACTTTGTGCCGTGTAACGTCACTTTGTGCCGTGTGACGTCACTTTGTGCTGTGTAACGTCACGTTGTGCCGTGTAACGTCACTTTGTGTTGTGTAACGTCACTTTGTGCTGTGTGACGTCACTTTGTGCTGTGTAACGTTACGTTGTGCTGTGTAACGTCACTTTGTGCTGTGTGACGTTACGTTGTGCTGTGTAACGTCACTTTGTGCTGTGTAACGTTACGTTGTGCTGTGTAACGTCACTTTGTGCTGTGTGACGTTACGTTGTGCTGTGTAACGTCACTTTGTGCTGTGTGACGTCACTTTGTGCTGTGTGACGTCACTTTGTGCTGTGTAACGTCACTTTGTGCCGTGTAACGTCACTTTGTGCTGTGTGACGTCACTTTGTGCTGTGTAACGTCACTTTGTGCTGTGTGACGTCACTTTGTGCCGTGTAACGTTACATTGTGCTGTGTGACGTCACTTTGTGCTGTGTGACGTCACTTTGTGCTGTGTGACGTCACTTTGTGCCGTGTAACGTCACTTTGTGCTGTGTGACGTCACTTTGTGCCGTGTAACGTTACATTGTGCTGTGTGACGTCACTTTGTGCTGTGTGACGTTACGTTGTGCTGTGTAACGTCACTTTGTGCTGTGTGACGTCACTTTGTGTTGTGAAACGTTACGTTGTGCTGTGTTACGTCACTTTGTGCTGTGTGACGTCACTTTGTGCTGTGTGACGTCACTTTGTGCTGTGTGACGTCACTTTGTGTTGTGTAACGTTACGTTGTGTTGTGTAACGTTACGTTGTGCTGTGTGACGTCACTTTGTGCTGTGTGACGTCACTTTGTGCCGTGTAACGTTTCGTCCGTCGCTCGGCTGCTCGGGGTATAAAAGCCAAGTCTCGCACACGCCCCCGTAGCGAGTTGGAGCAATTTTCGTGTGCTTGGCATGTAGCCGGTAAGTCCGGGAAAGTGGCGCCACATGTCCGGAGAAGCTAGCCGGTACGACAGGCTCCAGAGTCCGGGAAAGTGGCGCCACATCGTCTAAATGCGGCATAACGGGAGTCAGTCAGTCCTGTTCACTCTGGCCCTTGGTCTGAGACTGTCAACAGAGCAGAGACCGCTCATACACTCCCCCTCCCCGCGTCTCCCCAAAGCCTCCCGCCACGCCTCTTTCTCTGAGTTTTTTTAATTTTGGGAGTGGGTGGAGTAAGCTCTGGAAGGGGTGTTTAGTAGCTCTTTATCTTCTACTGGAGAGCCTGTTTACAAAATATTCTGTGCTGTTCTTATGATCAATATGCTTATAATCCGCCAGAACACGTCTAAAAAGTGTCAGAAATGGTTATTCCCACAACAAGCTTCCTTCCTCCTCAGCTACACCATGCCACCTAGTATGACGCGTAACACATCGCACCGACCCTGTAGTCTGGTTAAGATGAGGAACAAGTCAGGAATGGTTAAAGTTGTCACAGCGCTATTACACGATTTTGTCACAGATAAATACAGAAAGCAATAGAAGTGCTAGCTTCTCCACGGAGCGCAACGGGCTATGGGCACTTCAGACTGATGCTGTTTAGATGCACTACTGAATGCTCACACTTCCTGGGGCTCAGATTTAGAAACTTATCAGATCACCGTTGGGTCATGACGTCCTCAAGCTCGTTCGACCCCTCCAAAATTCCAAGTAGTAGTTCAAAGACTAACTATGAAGGGAGATCACAACAGTGCAAATCACATACATTTTTAAACTAGACAGACAACTATAGACAATGCCCTTATTATGTGATACAGTTTATCTGCAGAAAAGAGTTAGTTTTATTATCTAGTTCCTTTTTAAGTGAGAAAGTCTTACTATAGTTTTCTTATTGGGTCTAAACACGTTCATTAATAAAGTGAATAATTATTTTGGCACTTATAAATGATCAACAAATGACAAAGTGTGTAATTAAGTGTTAACGTACATTTTTACCGCATTATAAAAGTTATTGCAAAGACGAAAGAAAATTATAATTACAAAAGTGATTTTATTACAAAATGCAGAGTGATTACAATGTGCCCCTGAAACCCTGTCCTGTCTTTGACAAATCCTCCACCCACTCAGTCATTACGGTGAAAGCCACAGCCACACGATGTGTCATGGCAATTAACATAAATGTCACCAGAGCCCCGATTTATAAGAATGTTTGAAAATAAATCAGAATGCCATTACTAAACCTGTAATGGCTGACAACTGTTTCATGGACAATTAGAAATAGACCATATGCTAATGTCGGCGCTTCAAAGCTAATGTTTGTTTAGGTACCTGCCAAACTGTATGAGCCGATACTTGAGGCTCTTGTCATATCAGTTTGCATGTTTATCTCACAGATGATCTCTTATGTGTGTGTGTTTACAGGATAGCGTTAGCCAAGTACATCCCAGGTCTCGGGACCCTGCTGTGTGTGCATCCTCGTGACCTGCGCTCCACGAGTAGCAGCTTCATATCCACTCGTCGCTCCACTGTGACCAGCCAGACGTCAGACAACAGCTCTTATCTGAAGAGACAGGGCACCGCCAAGTCCCGCCTGTCCTCTGTCTCGGACAGCGAATCTGTAAGACACAGGGCTGCAGATTATACTTCATGTCAACCAATCAGCGTTTTTAAACTATAATAATAATAATGCATTCGTTTTATATAGCGCTTTTCTTGACACTCAACGCTTTACAGTTGCATTATTCATTCACTCCATACTCGGTGGTGGTAAGCTACTATTGAAACTCTAAACCAGAGAGAATCATCAAAATCTCACAAAAGACATTCTTCTTATTGCATGGGGATTTGACTGCAAATGAAGTCCCTATAAAAGTATGGGTAATAATTGACGCTGGTAAAAGTACTGCTGCAACTCGTTTATTTGAATAAAAGGACAGAAGTTCTTAATCAGAAATTTACCTGATTAAGAAATAGGGCTGAACGATTTTGAGAAATAATCTAATTGCGATTTTTTTTCTTCAATATTGCGATTGCGATTAAATATGCGATTATTGTTGCAAGGTCCTCTTCTCATGTATTTTTCACCTAACACAAGCAATAAATCAGCCTGTTTCATAATAAACAATATTTGAAGTGAAAATTGCAACAAAATTGTTGCTTGACCTATTCAAAATGTGTGTGGACTGCACTTCTTAAACTGTCTGAACTTAACAGTACAGTCTATAAATAAATGCTAAATTATATAGATATGAAAAAAAAATAACTCACTGATCCAGTCAGTAACATCACCCAGACTAAAGTGCAGGAAAGTAAGAACAAACGTCTGCTTTAACTAGTTGGAAAAGTTTTAGGAAATCAAACTCCCAATTAATACAAAATAAGCTATTTAATTTATTAAATAGTACTTTATTATTTCGGCCAATCAAATCCCTGTCTGAGTTGCTTCAGATGCGCGTTATTGAAGGACACGGAGAGGCCAGATGGAGCACACGCCAAATCACAGTGGAATTAAGAGCAGCATTTTGGTTTTGGGATGTAACTTTGGACAATATGAAGAAAGAAAAGAACACCGACACAAGGAGACGACATGAGGTGCCAAACACAGACACGTAATCTTTGACTCGCAGCCATTTAGTGACATTTCAGCTTAAACAGCACATTTCCTCAGCAAAATAAGACATGACACGGACTCCTGCCTCGGATCCTAGTTACCAACCCTTTTCATACTGTAGTTTAGTGTTTATATCTAGCGTCTGTACGACCTACGGAGCGGATATGCGGTAGACGCAAAGGTAAATAAAGGCACATGGCACATCGCCTCCGCGGATACTTAATGGTCATGAAACGTCATTATGCTTTTGAGACAAGTTCTTTATCCACAACATTCCCAAACATAAGCCCCCTAAACTGAGCCACAAACGACTCTTTACTTTTTACAATCAGCACAGACTCACCTATATATGTCTGTGGAGACAGAGGCGTGTGAATCCGGAGGTGAGGGAGTTTCTGTGATCATCAGAGCGTGTAGTTGCGGCGACGGAATGGCGTGATTAGCGCTGCGGCTAACGCAATGCTAACGGAGAAAAGCAATATTCCTTCGCGGTGGCTGCATGATAAAAGCTGATATTTTCACTGTACATCCACAATCTACCGCGCACCTTAACTAGACTGAGACGTAAACAAAAGCACGCGACGGAGCGGACTTTGCTGCCATATCTCGTTGCTCTATTTACTTCCCAAATCGCGTGCCCTGCGATTACGAAATCGCGTTGTGTAATATCGCGATAAAATTGCAAATGCAATTAATCGTTCAGCCCTATTAAGAAATCAGATACATTTCTTAATTGACCTGATTTAAATTAAGAAATTAGGTAAATGATTTAACCTGATTTTACTTTTTACTTGACCGTAAAAAGTAGATACAGTCAATGATGGAACTTCATTAAAACTAGGCCATTAAATATGGCCTTTGTATTGAATTATTCAAAATTAATCATACTTTTTTTTTGACACATTCTAGGCTCTTATTTATAAATAGTGCATATGACAGGTTTGAATGCTTAAATATGACTTAGATGGATAACATCTGTTTTAAGAAATAATTATCATTTTAATTCAGTGAAGGAGTAATTTAATGAAGAAATGTTGGGAAGAAAATTAATTTATATAAACAATTTTAAGCTGCTGACAGAAAGTGACATAGAGGTAAAGTTTCACAGCAGTTTGACCAACATGGTTGGCACGGCAACAGTTTACAATTGTTTGCCTCTAACTATGTCACTTCCTGTCGGTGTCCAATAAGGAAGTTAAACTATAAACATCACAAAAAATGTAAAACGAAAGAAAACTTGGTACAATCTTTAGCAAAATCTTAAATATAATTGTGTTCACTATGTTTTAGCAAAAATTGTGCCTAAAGTGTCATATTATGCACTTTAAATCATTTTATTATTCTATGTGATAACTGCACTACTGCATACACTATTAAAGCATGGGAGTCTATTTCCCCCTTCCTGCAGCTTTAACATTATGCTTTTCAAATATTTATAAAAAATATATATATGTGCGTCTAAGCCAAAGTCATTTATGGAGGGTTAATAGGAGTGGTTCTCACGAGTTAATTGTGTACACGCAGGGTCTGACAGACACAGAGGCGGACCTGTCCAGTGTGAACTGCAGACCCGCCAGTCGACAGGTGTCCTGCGACATCAGCAGAGACACCGCCGAGATGCCCGACTTCAAACCCTCGTCCAGCTTCAGAGGCAAGATGAAGAGCCATGACTCGGGCATCTTTGAAAAGGTACCAACTCTCTGGAAAATGATGCTGACTCGTTTGGGCATGTCATTCAAATCCTGCACTTGCACAGATTTTGACTTTGGGGACAGGTCAGGTGCTTGGGTTTGGTTGTGAATGTTTATGTCGAGAGTCATTTTTAATGTATTTTTTAGTCTTCAGATCTGGCAACCAAAAGAGTGAGGCTCATTCTGCTTTCTGATGGGATCATTTAGAACCAAAACGACAACAAAATGTTACACAACCAATAAAAGGCTAATGATTATGTAATATTTAGGGGTTATAATAATAATAATAATAATAATAATAATGCATAGGATTTATATAGCGCTTTTTCTGGACACTCAAAGACGCTTTACATTGCACTATTCATTCACTCCATACTTATGCTACTTTTTCCAAGTAGAAGACTTAGGTTCTTAAGTAATCATTTATCAGAGACTAGATAACAGCCTAAAATTATTGCTAACATAAAAAATATGGCCTAAATATATTCCCCTCATCATTTTAGTCGATGTTTTGTTTTGTGAGTCTTCTCTGTTTAGTCCTCTGCATTTCACAAGGTTCTGCAGATAAATAATTTGTCCTGAAAATCAAAAATAATCATTCTGTAATCTGCTCTGAACACAAATCCCTCCCCTTCCTATAATTGAATTCCTCTGCCGCAGTCGCTCATTTGGTTTAATGCCGAGTATCACGTTGAAACTAGAGCGTGAACGTGCGCTGTGACATATTTCCTGTGACAGATGAAGAATGTTACGTGAGGTGTTCTCCTAATAAGCTGGTAACGGTCTCTGTTATTCTTCCAGACGTCCTATGACACCGACACCTCTGTGAGTGAACGTGGGAGCATCCCCGGAGTGAGTATTGATCACAATCACCGTCATTAAATCCATTTGTCCTGGTCAGGCTTCGCTTATGTCTGGAGATCAACCACCAGGGGGCATCCTACTTGTTCACCAATTTATTTGCTCACACTGAAAGTGACGTTTCGGGTCCTAGCCCTTCATCAGACAGTAGTGCGGATCTTTTCCTTCCATTTCCATTGCATTTTTTTGATCCAGCACACTGGTTTTATATGTTGGATGTGCGTGTCTCTCCTCCTGCATCCTACTTGTTCCTCATCAGCTCAGCAGCTATCAGAGCTCCCCTACCCCTTTCCCAGTTGCTTAATACAATTTAACAAACGCTTGAGGGTCACACTTTAGATTTTCTTTTTGAACATGTTGAAAACAATTGCAGAACATGTGGGTTAATCTTGTAAAGTGTAAAGATGAAGTGCATTTTCTCGAATTGTGTTGATACATCCTCTTGGCTACAAACTCCAGAGTGAACTAGCTCTCTGCCATTTTTGTTACATAAAAGTAGTTCAATTTGTTGTCAGAGCAAGTTGTGAAACATGCTTATGAACACGTCCTCGTCCCTTTAATCAAAGGGTGAGGAAAAAAGTAGCAAAGTTACAAATGACACATTTTGGGTAATTTCACTTTACGTGAGTGATTTTTATGACGAATACTTTTACTTAACTACCTCTTTTTGACCTCACTCTAAATCTAAAGCTGCACTAAATTGGTTCTGATGAGAAACGTCACAATAATATAATGAAAACCGCAGCAGCCCATTCAGTCTCAGTTTGACTTGGTTCAGACCTGGTCTCATGACAGCTGCACTCTTTTTTTTACAAAAAATCTGCACATTTAGTCTGCCCCAGGAAGGCTGTGGCTACAATAGTAGTTTACCACCACCAAGTGCTGAGTGAATGAATAATGACTACAGTGTAGCAAAGACTTGTGACACAGGCTTGTAAAGTGCAGTATAAATGTAGGCCGTTACTATTAATTATTAGGCTACTGTCCTGGGCAAATCAACACTATTTTACAATCATAGCTCATTATTATTCATTTATCAAAAAATGTTTTTCTGATTTCATTCTATGCATTCAATTATAGTTTTGTTCATGGACCCCAGCAATACACTTCCGATTTATTTTGGCCCCCAAAATTTACTTGGAGACCCCTGGTTTAATTCATCCAAAGAGCTAACCACTTACCACTTGAATACAATGTGTTGTTTATATTCTGATCTCTTATTATGTCAGTGCCCTCTGCTGGACATATGTGGAATTCTTTCCTTTTTTTATTTAAGCTGCCCCCTAGTGGCTGGAGTGAGCATTCTGGTTATTTCTTTAAAAATGCATAACTCTGCACAGGAATGGGACAGAGACATACTTTTTTTTGGCATACTCAATGTGTGTTCTACAAGTCACGGGCCGGAGGGAAACACTTCCGGCCCGTGGGCCGCCTGTTGGAGACCCCTGAATTAAACTATCGAAAAAATTGTATTCATTGAAATATTTTTTCTATTTAGGCTACATATTTAGCACATCTGAAGAGGATTTTATGCTGCATTCCAGGCAACTAAACTGCGATTTTTGCTTCTTGAAAATTATGACTTCCGACCTCAGCGCGTTCCAGCTGAATACTTGTGTATAAACAAAACTGCTAATGCAATGCTAACGCTATATGAACGTTTCTTCACACCAGATCTTCAAAACATGCTAAATAACATTATGTTGAAGGCTGTGACCAAAAGGAAAAGTTCACTGATGCAGTGGTTTTGTTTAAGTTGTATCATTAGCTACATTTCTCTACTAGGGGCCGCCATTGCTGTACTCTGATCATCTCAGAGTTTATTTATTTATTTGTTCATGTCATGTCAGGCCATTACACATTTTTTTTAAATCCATACATGAACAAAAAGGAACAGAATGAAGATTAATCTTGTAATATCTGTTCCCATTAGCAAATTTACAAAATAAAATCAGAAATCCCCATCATTATACCCCAACCCATCACCGGGTCACAAAACATAACAAAACAGCTCGTCTTACAGTTCACTTCAGTTGTTTTAAATTTTTTCGTAATCAGAGTTTACATGTTGTAGTTACCAGTTTGAGCGCCGTTCCAAGGCATTTTTACACGTCAAGAGATCAAAAATGTACCAGTTACCATTGCCTGGCAGCATTACTTAAGGAGTATTCTAACCTAATATCTGCATCTGTACTTTTACTTATGCAAGAAAATTTAGAACTTTTTCCAACACTGGTTTTAGTCGTGCCTCCATATTATCGCCACTGGATAGTTTACAATTCTGCAATGTTAATACTTACCTTAAAGGGAAGGCTTTAAGCAAAATCAACTTTTCAGCGCTCTTTACCATGCTACAATATTGTTCTCTCATCAGAAACAGATTTGGAACTTTGTTTTGCACCACTAGCACATTTTTGAGTAATTTTTAGGATCTTCACCAGGAAATGTTGTCCTCATGTCTCCATCTCTTTCTAAGCTGGATCACCATAACCTCACTACAGCAACTCCTTTTTTTATTGAAACAGCGGCACAGCAAATGGGAGGGACAGTGGGAGGGTGGTGGATCAGGAAGAGAAACCGCTAGATATCCTGGTTTTGCTGTTTTAGATCAATATCGCATTTTCTAACCAACAAACCAAAGCATAATATCCGCTCTTTTAAAAAAGTGTATTGAACGCTCAAATGCTATCTTACTGCGAGGGTCTTCAATCTAATACGCTCAATAACATTTTGTCTGACAGAATGGTGATTTTGCAGATGCACCCGTGACGAGAGGCCCGATCGTTCGTATCCCCAGCATCGTCATCACATCAGAGTCCAGCCCCTTCCTCTCCATCGGTCAGACCGGCTCACGAAACGCCGGCTCACGGACCTCCAGCAGCACGGGCTCTGGATAGTGCTTCAACCCCACTACTTCCCTCCTCCAATATCACAAGTTTACATGCTGTGTTGTTTTGTTGTTCGGAAGAGTGTTCGGACAAAACCAAAAGGAGTTTGAGTTCGATTTTTAAAGCCACAATGCGGAACTTTTGTAGGTTTTATATTCGCCACGTGACAAAAACACAGACGCGTATTCAAACAAGCCTGTGATACGTGCTCCTAATGATCAGCTAGACGCCAACAACTAAAGTAAAGGAATGAGCATTGAAGGTTCATTAATTAAAATTAAATTGTATTTTATTGCGATTACTGGGACACTGAATGTTACACAGTATGGCTTTAAAAATCTAAATGTTGGTAATGTCAAATGTCGTTGTTCTGTGGGGCAGGTTCCTGAACAGATTTTTTTAGGAGAGACAACAAGACAGTTGTGGTGTTTTGTGAGTATAATCATGTCATTTTTACAACCTCGTCGGTTTACGGTGTTTTAGTTTTGTGATTTTTACAAAAAATTGTTGCAATATTTGTAAAGATGTGACGACGGCCTGTGCACCTGCAGGCTCACACGCTCTCTATTTTCAGACCTTTGGGTTACGGCACAATGGCTGTGGGCACGACTTTCAGGTGAAACATGGAGATATTTTATTCACTTAATCTAAACAACAAAAGAGGGAATGTGTCATTTTTAAGTAGCGTAATTTCCGGACTATAAATCACTACTTTTCCCCCTAATTTATAGATTTTTATGTTCACATTAAATATTGTGTCATTTTATCAATAACAATGCACCTACATTTAATACAAGTGGGTCCTAAAACATGGTTATTTCTAATGAAAGAACTCCGGCGTGAGAAAGACGCAATAACAGCTCCAGATTTATTATATAGATGTCACAAAATGTATTTAAAAACAAAATCTGGTGCCCAAAGGGTTGCCACACTTTAATTTAAGTAAATAAATGTACCTGAGAAAAGTCCTCAGGACTTCTTATGAATTTTGTCAATGTGGCTTATATTCAGTTAGTTGTGGTCCAAACTTAATCCTAACTTTCCTAATGTAATTCTTCTAACATTCCGATTCTTCACAGGGATAAGAAATACGATAATGCTAACAACAACAATGAGCTGCTAGTTCACTATCAATATATAAAAACCTTGAAATTGGATGAACAAAGGTCTTTTTCACAAATTATACTGCGGTACAAAACAAATATCCCTTTACTCATAAATAAATAAACAAACAAACAAACAGGTATAGGTCCTTTAATTGCAATCAAATCAAAATTGCAATTCAAAACATCAAGGTCCCAAGAGGGCGAAAATGCCTGAACACAAATACAAAAGGGCAGAGGCACATTGGCAGGAAAGTAAGTGAACGTTTAACTTTTATTTATTCCAACACATTCCAACAAAAGAGTCCGCCCTGATGACGACTCTTTAAGGTGCGTACACACGTAGCCGCACGGCCCGCGCTGCTGCTTCTATTTTATACGCTTGAAAGGCTAGCAGTCAGACGCTCATATGTGTTCACCTCACGGGGAGCCACTGCTGCGCGATTCTGTAGAAGAAGAAAAAAACTGCGCAGTTGCTGCTAAGCATTAAGATATGAATGAAAACAGTTTCCTGATTCTTTGTTTGTACTTTGGTGACAGTGGAATAGTTTAACCAGCCTACATTTCTCTGACACTTAAGGCAAATCTCACCTCTTTCCTCTCTCAGATATTATTTCAATACGTGTGGGTTTGAGTGTCTAGTACCTGTCTGTCCAGCCTCATGTCGTGATAAAATCCCCTTTTAAACATGTTTGTAATCCAGTGCCTTGTTAAATGCGCCCACGTTCTTGCATTCACAAGTTTATTGAAGCGTATGATCCTCTGATCCGAATGCCTGGGCTCAGGAAAGGCATTTCAAACCACAGCTGCTGATCCGATCGTCATAAATACTTCCTCTTTTCAGACGGCGTCTCCGTAGTTATGTTGCTCCAAATTCGCTCTGAACAGCTGGCGGGCGTTGCTGCTGATTGACACCCCTCCAACGCACCTGCCGCCACACACACTCCCCCGCACATGTGCGCGCACTTCCCATTGACAATACACAGGAATCAACTGCCCCTGCAGTGTGAACCGCGTTTGGTGTGTAGGCACCTCAGGAGTTGAAATGCGTTGGCATAAATAAGAGTGTACCTACCAGAGTGTGCCCTCGGCCCTTTTGGATTTTTTACCGCAATTAGCAAATCACAAAGAGAGCAATTATTATTTTCTGCAAACAGAAGATCCTGTCTCTACAAACATGTTCGGAGTGGCATGTGCAGGCAGTATGGCATCGGAAAAAAGGTTTAGGTACTTCTGGTATTGAAATAATAAAAGTATCGAGAAGCAGGTACCCAATTAAATTATCCTTGATCCAAGTTCTGACGCTGTTGGTCATCAAAAATGGAGGGAAACACAATGCGAAAAAAATTGGGGGGAAAAGGGAAAAAAAGAGGGAAAAAATGTGGGTCAGAAAATTGAAAAATTTGGGAAAGTTTGGGGAAAACCGTGAAAAAATGTTGGAGAAAAATTTGCCCCCTCCCAAAAAAAAAATTGAACGTGTGAAAAATTATGTAGGTAAAGGTTGTTTCACGTCAGATTAATGATACAAATGTAAAAGAAATTCAATGCAAGGAAAATACATAAATTCACATTATTTATCTGTTTTACGGTTCTATATGACAAATGTATTGGAAAAAGTAATCAGAAAAAAGTAATCAGTTCATATTTCAGTTTTTTCGCTGAATTTTCCTGGATGCGTCGCAGCTGCGATATGCATCAGAAATATCGCAATTTTGTGTCAATAACTGTGCAGGAGTAGCTATACCACTTCTTTTTCTTTTTTACCACAATCTCCAAGCACTTTGTCGAACACTACTGCATCATTTTGTGTAGCACAAACATCTCTCGATGAAAGACGATAGGCCGGCACAGCACTTTGGTTTATTTTTGTTTCTCTGTGCGTTTCTTTATGTGGCTTCACTTGTTTTCATTTTTCTTTTTCCCGAACATATTTCAAGTGTCTGTCTTATGGCGTGTTGTGGAATGTGACTTTGAAACTGTGAACGTCGTCGAGGGTGACAATAATAACTGAAAAGGGATCATTGTTTTGATTTTAAAAACAAGCGTGGGACACGGCAGACTTGACTAATCTGTTCATCTTGTTGAAGTCATTGTTAATGGATTTATTTTGGTCACGGGTCCTTGTGATATGTTGAAGATGGTTTTAAATGTTGCGTCATTTATTTATTTTTTACGAATAAAATATTATCCAGGTGAAATGGAGCCCGTGCCTTTATTGAGTGGGTGAAGTGTCTTGCTCAAGGACACAGCGACACTCTGCACCTGCATTCAAGCCGGGATTTGAACCGCCAACCTCTCGGCTTTGGACGACACGCTGGGTAAACTCTTTCTTAACTTTCCGAACACATTCCTAGCTTTCAAATTCTGAACAGGGATGAGTTTATATGCAGGGTCACTTTTTAGGGGTCACTGTCACAGAAATGCTAACAAACTAGCCTACAGTCGATAAGAACGCTTTAATAATCATTTCGATGTCTTTTGTCTACAAATGACTGAGTTTACTGTATACTGAAGGAGGACAAAACTAATTTTATTTCTCTAATACAGAAAAAAATCACAAAGTAGCCTATACTTGTTTTCTCTTACTTGAGTAATTACTTTGGCCACTACTGGTTATTACTAAATGTACTTGAATTGTACTTCTTAGAGTAGTTTGATCATACGTACTTTTTACTTCTACTTGAGTAATATTATAATGAAGTATCTGTACTCTTATTTGAGTTTTTTTTTTTAAGTTACTCCTTCCACTTTGAGTAAATCTTAGCAAAAGCTTCATGTAACATTTAAAATATAGGTTACATATTTAGTATCTAATGTATGTTATCAATAAGAATGATTCCTTTGAATATGTTCTTTTGGCATTTTCTTTGGAAATATTTAGATTTTCGCATTATTTCATACTTTGATTCTCCTATTGATCTATTGTCACTACTGGACCATAAATCAGACTTTTACGTACAAACAGTAGACAGCACTCACAATCCACTGTCAATGGTACTCACACTAAGCTACTTAAGTAGCCTTTTCTCAAGTACTTGTTTCTACTTTTACTTGAGTAAACATTACGTCATAACATTTATTTTTACTAATGTAAATTTCATTTAAATAAATGTTACTCTGACTCACAGGTGGGTAGAGTAGCCAAAATATTTAAAGTAAAAGTAACGGTCCTTTGAAAACAAATATTTACAAAAGTTAGGAGAAACTTGTAACTCCCTGAGCGTAAAAGTCTGATTCATGTTTCAGTAGTGACATAAATTATGAGAAACAAAACATGAAATAATGTGAAAATTGTAATATTCTCACAGGTAAATATCATATAAACATACAGCTTAAAAATAAATCTTTATGAAGAATTAAGTAAACAAAACAAGAAATCCACCTTCTTTAGCCAATGCAACAAATGAAGATTTGCCACTTAGTCCCAGACGCACGAGTTATTATGTTTTACAACTCAAGTAAGAATTAAATATTAATTGGGCGCATTGAGTTGCCTCGTGTACGAAATGTGCGGTATACATAAAGTTTCCTTGCATTACTCGAGTAGAAGTAAAAAATATTGCATGAAAAACTACAAGAACAATTACTTTAAAAAGTTACTTAAGTAGGCTAAATGTTTTTGAGTAAATGTCACTAAGTATTACTCACTTCTGCTCTTGAGTAAATATTTGGGCAGCTCCACCCACCTGTAGCGGACACTGTCTCTTTAAATTAAAGCCGTGCTAATGAAAATCCCCGCTAACACCCTGGGGCGCCCTCCTCCTCCTCCCGCTGCAGGCTCGGGCAGAGCGGGGACTGACTGAGCTACACCCCCGGCCGGAGTGTGTGGACCTCCGGTTATCCCGGTCAGGTACGGTAATACTTCCACACAAACGACACGCTCGCGCAGTGACCCGCCTGTTCCCGCTGTTTGTCACGGAGCTGTCGGCGTCAGTAAGAGCAGCGCGGGTCGAAGAAGCAACAGGTCACGCTCGCGTCACTGTTTTGCCGGTCTATGGTTTTGGCTCAGGGGCACACGGGGCACACGGCCAACTTCTCCCCGTCCCCCGAGCGTTTGCAGACCCAGCTATCGCCTGAGCTCTCCCGTGTGTTTGTTCATTTCAGGAGACACGGCTGACCTCGGGAGGAGCCCCGGGCCAGCGGCAGCAGGTGGGCGGTCACCTGGAGAAAGGGCTTTACAGCAGAGGTTAGCAAAGCCTGGCACGGGGACCACTGTAGGACACCGTGAGGAGTTTCATAAGCACTGAGCAGCTGATCCCCACAGGTGGGTAGAGTAGCCAAAATATTTACCCAAGGGGGAGTAACGTTACTTAGAAATAATTTTAAGACGAAGAAAAAAGTAGTAACCCAAATAAGTGAAAAAGAAGCCTACTGGGAGAAAATTTTACTTGAGAAATAGTAAACAAATAAAAATAATAATATTAAAGCTTGTGTATATTATTCTATTTGGTGAAACGTTACACAGTATAGCGTTTACTTGAAGTGTCAGATAAAGACGACCAAAAATGTTTTGATAAATAAATGGGGAAAGCCATATGGATTTGAGCAGAAATAATATTACTTACTGTATGTGCAGATTGGGGTTTTAAGCCTGCTGAATTTAAATACGAGGCCCAAAATACAGTTGAATATAGGACGGGGACACCCCTGTTTTGCAGGCATATTCACCTTATTCCAGGAGTTTGCGTGGGTGCCGCCATGAATTGTGCCCGCCTCTTTCCTCCTATCTGTTAACACAGCACTGGAGAAGTTCGGATAAGTTACCAGTTACTACACGAAAACAAAGGCGATTTTAGGCCACGCAGGGAAACGGTGCTGTGCTGACATGTTGGTGCAAATGAACATTGGACATTTTCCACAAATCAATATTTTAACATTAGATTTTAGCGGCAAACATTTTCCCTCGTGCTCAGCTTAAATAAACGGACTTCGCGCTCTACCGGAAGTGTCAATACAACGAGAGTGCTGAGACGAGCCAAAAAGTGGGCGGAATACGGTGAATAATAAATGAATACTATGAAAACCGATTATTCTTACAATGATAAACAGCAGCTAATAGGCCGAATGTCCATCTCGATTGCCCATGTGTGGGTCAATCATGCTCCTACATTTCAGCTACCAAACAAACCACTCCGACATTGAAATATGTGAGCGAGTTCAGGTAGCGGAGCGTGAACCCTGAAGTATATTGAGCCATAACCGTGAGCTATTAAGGCTTATGGGCGTTGGTTTAAAGACTGTAAGTCTCAAGTGACATTTCTTGCAAATATTTATGTTGTCAATATCTTGAAAGCGAGGGAAAAGTCAGGACGGCGGCTCCGTAGGCAGGAGTGGACCATAGCGGACAGGGGGACGACAGGACCTAGGATCAGCCTGACACAGAGACCATCACTTTGTAAATCATTTAAAGTCATCTTGGAATCACAGGAAAATTGTGATGTTAAGTGTTTATGTTAAATATAGTGGGTACATTTCTGTCTGTAAAATTAGCGACCGATCAGCTATGTTGTACACCATCAGATACCTCGTAAAAAAATATATAAATAAAGTAAATTTAGATGGCATAGCCTATATGTGTATGTGGAGCTCTCTAGTCACAATTAAAAACAATATTTAATTTACTACCCGACTTCTTATTGACATAAAAAGTTTTTATTTCTAATTCCAGTTTAAATGTTCTGAATATCGGCGACATGAGGAGCCAAAAAGTTGAAATGATTTAATTCACAAGCTAGTGTTGGATAACTAGTTGGCACCTGTCATTTAGTTACACGGTGTGTGTGACTAAATGACAGGTGCTAACTAGTTAGCTAGTTTATGTTAAAAATATGTAAAGAACAATGGACGTATGGTTGACATTTCCAAAATGTGTAGCTTACTCCATTTTGAATGTTTTCTGAAGTTGAAGTAAAAATGTATTTGCTTGCAGCTAGCAGATACATGGCGTTTACTGCCCTTCAAGTAATGTCAATAAAACTGTCCCTAGCAACTTCCATATAAGCCTACCTTATAAAACGTTTTATTTATTTAACCTATTGTTTACACCAATGCATGCCTGATTGTGGTAGCATAATAGTTAGCTGTAGCTCAGGTCTAGCCTGTGTGGACCCGTGCCCAATGGTGTGGATGTTACTGTGTTGTTATTATTAACTGAACTGTGTGACCTTTGATTTAACAGGCTGTCACAGCAGGAGAATGAGCTTCTTCAAATTCACTCCCGACTGAGGTAATGCAGCTAATGTCTCAGAGTGCCTCTAAGGTCAGTCGTGCTCACTCAGTTTTGGGAGAGACACATTTAATTTCAGTTTTATTTGTTTCAGTCATGTTATTTACTTTTTTGAATAGATTTAAATGTTTT
Organism: Proterorhinus semilunaris; assembly: GCA_021464625.1. Lineage (NCBI taxonomy): Eukaryota > Metazoa > Chordata > Actinopteri > Gobiiformes > Gobiidae > Proterorhinus > Proterorhinus semilunaris. The sequence goes on from CM038357.1 coordinate 31,025,806, forward strand.
ACATGATTGAAAAAGAGCACAAAGGAGATGAAGCTTATAATAGCTGCTCCTTTCTCCAAACACAAAAACAAAGAAATATACTAAATGGTCTGATATACAAAGTATTAACTTCAAGCTACACAGAAACAGGTAATGTTTTTACAAAACAAAAATCAGTGTTACATGTACATATTTATAGTAATTTATAGGATTTATTTTTTGTTAATTTGAATTGTCTTTTAAATTGATGCATGCAAAAGGGAATACGTTTTCTACAACTCGATGCATCGGATTTGAATAAAAACATAATTTGTGCAATTCGAGGCAATAATGCTTTACACATTATGATTCATGTTTGTAATTTTGTGAGCTCTTGTAATTTTAATAGTTTAGATTTTTTTTTTAAATGGGTGATTTGTATGTTCTCTTTCATGAGTTCTAATGATAATTTGTATTGCATTTTTTATATGTTTTTATCTGTGGTTGGATAGTAGTTTTGTAAGTGTTTCCCCAAACTTTTGAGCAGTAAATGAAATAAGGCAGCATTATTGTGCAATATCAAACCATTAAACTGGATATTCATGTTTAATTCACAATACTATATCTATGTCATAGTCATAGCTTTAAGTTTTAAGCCTTTCTGGGTGGTACTTGGGATGGCCTGTCAAATTCCAGGGGCTGGGGGGCAAGTGCCACCCCAGGCCTCCCTTTCGCTACGCCCCTGGTTCCCATCAACATTAGCACTGTGGTTAACACCTGTCACCAGTGCTAACATGTGCCTCTGGATTCCACTAAAGTTAAACACTGTTGCTCACACGGACTATGGACAAATGAACTGTCTACGTCTTAAGAAAAAAGAAACGGAAACCATATAATAGACGTATTGTGTTGAAATAAATGAAAATATTGCAATATTGAAGACGGTTATCAGAATCAGAATAGGTTTTATTGCCATTGTTTCAGAACAGGGTTCACAAACTAGGAATTTTTCTCAGTGCAAACGTGCGACATAAAACATATAACACAGAATTAAGATAAAAAATAAGCTAAAGAACTTTAACATCTCATTTTTCCTATTGTGCAGCCCTGAATATTAGCAAAGCCATATTTAGCTGTTTTGAATTAGATAGATCGCACCAACCCTGTATAGTGCATGCATAATTATTACGTTTTTTGTTTGCTTTACCAAATTGTTATATTTCTAAACACCAAGCTGTGGAAAACTGAAAGTCTGTTGGATTGAAGTGTCCCAGGTAATGGCCATCCGTGTGTTGAGAGGAAGTGTGGCCAAAGCAGATCCACACTCTGAATCAGGTGCACAATTAATCTGTAGTTTCTTTCTCTCACACAAAATGTGAAGTAAAAGACATCTGAAAAAACTGTTCGTCAGACGGATGCAGCCCGTTTTTTTTTTTTATTTCATAAACATTGGGACGGGAAACGGAACCATCAAACGTGTAAGCAAGTGTAAACAAAAACACACCGTAGGGAAGTCGAGATGAATCGGTTTTACAATTACCACGAGTGTAAAAGCTCACGGAAGGTTAATTGTAAGAATTTGGCATCTGTGTTCCAAATGTAAAAGCTGAAGAAACAGGATCCAGTGTGTAATTCACCTCAAAACACATGAAGCCAGCGGCAGGTTTAATAATCCAATGTGCAGGGAGCAAATCTTATCTAAAGAGTCCCAGAAGAACCATGCGCTTTGTTTGTTACGTCACGGTTAAAATGAAATGGAAAATCAGCTGATAGGTTAATTTGTTTTAGGAACTCTTTTTTTGTATTAATTTTTTTTTTATTATAATGAATTCATGAGACAACAGATCAGTGGGGTATCAGTACGCTTCCTTTTTAGATGGGTCTAATGTTAATATTTTGACTGTTCATTATTTTAAAATCAATTATTTTCTTTTTGCCAGAGTAAAAGCATAACGATAAAAGATGACACCGGCTGAATGTTCAACAGCTTTTCAATTTCAATGTCTTCTGTTATTTTCTGTTTAACATTAAGACACTGCTGTAAAGAAATTCCCTGTATTTTCTTACTTAATTCTGATCACTGTGAATAATTGTAAAATCGCAATATGTCAATCATGACTCAAAGATTTGGAATCGTGACATCCCTGACACAAAGTAACTATCACAGACTCAAGAAAATCAAGCGTGGATCCACCCAGAATCTATTATCTACCAGTGATGTCATTTTCAGCAGTTGTAACCGAACTGAAGTGTCCAGAAGTCAAAGGTTGGTCCTCACCAACGTCAGAAAAGTGGAAACTCAACCACTATTGAACAAGACGCATAATCTGACATGTTTACTGGGTCAGGAATAATAAGACGGTTTTCAAAGGCACCTGGGACTCTTCAATCCGACAGCCTTTTATATACAGTTTGAGGTTTGAAAGTGGCCTCAGAGTTCATCAAAAGCTTGTTAGACACGTTTCCTTTGTCTTGAATGCACCACGGACACCGGCAGTGGACGTTAAATGACAAATCCATCTCTCCACTTCACTTGTGACCTTTTGTTTTATCGCCACATAAGATAATGAGACATTTCCTGATTGGGTCGGTGGGAGCCCCTGACTGGGCGGAGGGGGGGGGGCAGAGGCGCTATATTAGCTCTGGTGAATCACGGCGAGCTTGGCATACCAGGTGTCCGCTTTCATGCCATATAAGTCCACCCCCCACCCCCCTCCTCCTCATCCCCACAATGCCACACTGCTATCTCCGTCTATTCTTAGGCTGACACTTCAGCTCGTCTGTGCAGGCAGGTCTCCCATTCTTTTTGCACTGCTGCTTTTTAGCTTTTTCTTTTTGTTTTGACTTTTCCGGTTCCTTTTCTTTGACGCCCCTGTATCTGATCTCTCTAGCTGCTGCGGGCCCCACTCTCCCGGTTTGTCTTTAATCTACTCTAAAAGTGGAAGAATGAGTTGCTACACTGTGTCGCTGCCAGGCCCCGGGCCCTGGGGCTTCAGGCTACAGGGAGGGAAGGACTTCAACATGCCCCTGACCATCTCCAGGGTGAGTCATACATTTATCTGTGGGCAGAGATGCACTGGTCTGGCTTTTGCAGCGAACTAGTGCTGATATTTCATTCATTTATTTGCTGTGTGTAATGGTTCTGGAGTCCAAGGTGAATGAGTTGAGCTGTGGTTTGTTTAAACAGTCTTTCTTTGCAATATTCATGAACTTTATGAGGAAAAGTTATATATGTGAGGCCCAAATCTACCCTCATACCAATCAATATAAGGAAACTTTCCTGACCAAAAAAAACTTCTCCTCAAGAAAAGGTCACACGTCTTTAGCTTTACAGCATGATTCACTGTGGTATTGTTTCAATAAGCTTCTGCAATGTCAAAAGATCCAGTGTTGTGTTAATTTTTCATCAAGATCTTGTGTTGATGATGGGAGAGTGTGACCACTGCGCAAAGCCTTCTTCAGCACATCCCAAAGATTCTCAATGGGGTTAAGATCTGGACCGACCTATGTGTGAAAAGGATTTCCCTGAACCACCCTTTCACAATGCGAGCATGATGAATCCTGGCGTTGTCATCTTGCCATCAGGGAAGAAGAAATCCATTGATGGAATAACCTGGTCATTCAGGATGTTCAGGTAGTCGGCTGATCTCATTCTTTGGGAACATAGTGTTGCAAAACCCAGACCTGACCAACTACAGCGATTGCAGATCAGAATAGTTTGGGATCTTACTTGCTTTTCATTTTTTACTGCAGGTTCTAAGTCCCATCTGATGAAACATTGGACCTTCCAAGTACCATTAGGCCTAGGTCTTGATCAATTTAGGACCAAACCAGGTCTAAAGTTGACCTAAATTGGAGTCAATTATGTCCAGACTGGGTATAAACAATGGATACCTCAGAGAAAAACATATTACTAAAGCATCAATGAAATAATCTCTAATTAAATGAATAAAGCCTGGCACTCAGATGTCCCTGAGCAGACTGAAGAAGCCCAAGTTCCACCGGTAGTGCACGTACTGCTGTTTGAGAACCACTGCCTTAGATCATTAGTTTTGTCAGGAAATCGGGTTCAACATTCAACAAAGGTGACAGGACTTTTCCCCGCACTAAATAGCTTTAACCTGGATTACATATTCTTACAATGTAGACCGTAAACTGATGCATTGCCAATATGCTAAGAATGATTATGAAATAGTTTAAAAGTATTTCTGTAACAGCACTTCAAATGCAAACATTGAGACGTTTAACAGTGTCCAGTAAACCAGCGAAACCCAAAAATGTCCCGGCATTGATTGATGAAAGCTACCGTTAGCGATTGTAGCAACTAGCCCTTTGAATGTCTGGTTTAGTCTTGGCATTGACAAGCTTTAGTTCTAATCTAGTCATGAATCACCCTTCGTCCTCATTTTCAAAGTAAACACACTGATCAGAACTGGTTGCGGCTTTTTGCGTATAAGAATTTTGTCTTTTCGAGGTGAATCATTATCTTTTCGGTGTGCGACAATGCAGTTGTCTCGTTAATTCTGTTCAAAGTAAAGCATAAAATACTGGACAATCCAGTGGTAACTGCGACCCGGTGTGCTTTTGTAAGAATTGCTCCATAGTAGCTTAGAAAGGATGGGTTTTAGACAGAATATTGCACAAGGCCCCCTCAAAGCATTAGCACTAGCCGCTAACTGCAACATATTAAAGCTGATTCATTGATTCAAGAGACATTAATAAAGTCGTGCGAATGCTTTTGTTTTTCATGTGAATCTAGAGGGATTGAAATCAGGGAAAAAATACTACTTTGACTTTGCATCTCTAATTTCGCGTTGTTTGTTCCATAGTGCTATGATTTGCCAGGTGAGCTAAACGTCTGACCGTGTGCGACGCTATCAATTTGTTGAGCTGACAAGCTGAATGTGGGCTGGTCCAAAACCCCAAACCCTCGGGCTACAGAGCATGTCACTGTCCCACTCCCTGCCTGCGGTGCCCCTCTGGCTAGGTGTGGCGGTTGGCAGCGTGGGCAGGGGGAGGAGCTCCAGAAGAGGAGCTGGTGTGAGTTTCACTGCCCTGCGAATAGACGCACTGCAAATCACTTTTAGGGGGCACGGGGCAGCAGTTTGGGTGGCTCAGTGTGTAGAGTTTTCTCACATAGATCTAAAGCTCAATTGTTCAATCCCAGCGCATTTCATAGTGTGTGTGTGTGATTGGTTGTGGAAAGAGATGGCACACATTGACAGCCTCGCTTCTGCCCGTCTACCCGGGACTTTAATGAGATTTTAATCCTCATCTCAATCTTTATTTCGATTATGTGCTAGGATTTTTAACAGACATATTGGCAGCCAGTCCTGAGGTAGGGACGGCTCACTTTTTGGAGTCGAGGAGTTTTTGAAACGGAACTCTTTCAATTTAAAAAATCATCTTTAAACTTCAAACCTATTTTGTCTACATTTATACATGAAATGTATTACAAAAATCTCCATGATATGAGAACAGAAAAAGCAATATTTCATAACTAGTTTTGACCTTTTGTTTAACCAGGAATAGTCCCACTGAGATTAAGAGTCTCTTTTACAGGGGATCCTACTGTACATATTTATAGTTGTAAGGGGAAACCGGAGTACCCAGAGGTAACTGATGGGATACACAGACACGGGGAGAACATGCAAAGTCTGCACATAAATGCACTGCCCAGCCTGGGAACTGAACCCAGGACCTGCCGCTATGACAAACACCACCACAATCAAGTATGGCAAAGTAGATTGAATACAAATGAAATCCCAAGGACATCAGAGGATGAGTCTTGTTTATTTGCTTGTTGCAACGTTTGCAAAGGCGGTCGGTGACAAACCTTTCAAATCTGTGTGACTCTTGGTGTTTGCACGGATGTAACAGAACGAGGCTGTTTTATGTCCAGTACAGAAAACCGACTCGAATTGAACTGTCTCTGATTCAAGTCGCAGACTGACGCTACTATGCAAACACTAATATTATTCTGGACGGAGCGCTACCATTGAGTTCAATCTCCAAACATTGACCATCTGTTTAGCCATGTCTGGTATAGACTTGACTTTTGTCTGCTTTAGGGCTCGTTCATAATCTGTTTCTTTAAAGAATTGGAAGTGTCAGTCTGCAAAGCCATTGGCCTCGTTTTGTTTGTATTAGCTACAGAGCTTTAGAAGAGCTCATTTGTCTGTCTACAGCGGGACAAACCGATGCAGCTGTACCACACAGGCTCCTGTCAATCAGATACTGTATTAGCTGCCTCCTCTCTTAACCTCCCTTCACTCTGTATTATTCAATGCTAGGGCTATTACTGCCAATGGACTCATAGATATGTTGTCTAGACTAGGGCTACACGATTTAACCTGTATCGAATTTAGGTTTTAGCTACAGCGATAATCTGACCTCAAAGGGCTGAGGTTTTTGTTTTGTGTTTCTGCCTTGCGCCTCCACCGTTTGAGTGATAGACGTGTTCTCCAATCAGAATTATCGAGCCTCGCTGCCTTTGGCTGTTGACCAGTGAGAAGTCACTGCAGAAGAATCAAGTTTGTCTGCGCTGCAGTCGCTGAAAACAAACTCCACGTGTGTCTCGCGCTGTGCAAACTGCAAATTATTCTCACCGCTTGCAACAAACAAAGTGTTTTGTGACCTGCGGGCAGGGTCATGTCATGGAAATAAATAAAAAAAGCCAACTGCCTTGGCTCATGGCCGTACGTGCATCTCATTGTGTTAAACTGCATCTAAATTGTAATATCTTTACCGCCAGTTATTGACTCAAGTATGAGGCGGATTCTCATAAAACAGTGTTTTGCAGCTTTACGTATCACGTTTATTAAAGAAGATTAAAACTCAGGATGTTTTTCTGACCACACATTAAATGCCTCTTTGTCTCTTGCAGATTTGTATCTTGTTGCTGATGAAGCTAAAATGTAATAACTGAGCACCAAGATGGTGCAGCTCAATTGCATAAAAATTAAAACAAATGCTATAAAATATTAAAATCGCGAATCAAATCGGACTTGAAATATCTGCCAGAAATATAGGTGTTTATTGTCGAACTTGTGTAGCCCTACTTTCTTCCTCTAACGTTTGAACTACAACTGCATGATACGAGAAAAAAATCGCAATATCCTTTCTCGAATATCGGTGGAAACATAACTCTGAAATTTTACCAAGCCATCTCAACCTGTGACCTAATTTCTGCACGAGTTTTAGGCGTTTGACCGGCCCACATTCAGTTAGTTTGCACAGTAAATTGATCGCATCACCCCCGGAGGTTTATCTCACTTGGAAAATCACTGGACTATCGGACAAATTAGGCAAGTTTGTTACGTGTGGTGGGCTCCGAAAACTGATTTCATGACCAATGAAAGATGGCACTGAAGAAAGTCACTTGGTGGTTTCAGCATGAGTAAATGGTGAAACATATTAAAAGATAGATTCAAATATTATTATTATTATTATGGTTCTAGATAACAAATCGTCGATTTCAATCTCTTTTGCTAGATTGAATGAAATGTTTCTGTAACTTGCTACTTGTTTGTGTAACCAATTTCTGTGCCCCCCTTTAGTTTATCTCTTGTTTGTGGCATTTTCAAATGGCAGAATCTCCATTTACTTGAAATGTTGTTGCAGTAATGAGTCCACACGCCGTCATCCTCCCTCTCTGAGCGCACAAAAGCCTGTTAGACACACAGCGGTCTCCAGGCGCTCTGTAAATAAACAGATGTATTGTGTGTGCGGTGATTATCTGCCGTCCTGTGTGGATTTGGCCTGTATTTACTGACAGGGGCACTGAGCTGGACCGGGGTGACTGATGCTGACTGCTCATTGTTTCCGCCGGTTCAGGAGCTCAGATAAACCACCGGGATTATGCACCACATGAGGGAGAGTCATTCGTGTTGCAAAATGTATGGATCTAAAGGTTATGGTTATCAAAGATCCCCTGAAAAATGTTCACTTCAGTGATGACAAATAGGAGGCCCAAGGGCCAAATCAGGCCCACCAGAGTCCTCATTTTGACCCAACCAGATCTCTATAGTTCTATCTGTACTTTTTGATAAGTATAATCCGCTGCTTTTTCCCCACACTTTGAACCATAGATTTTTATTGTCATGCTGAATATCTTGCCATGTTCAATAATCAATAACCATGCACCTAGGTCCAAAAACACTGGTGCCACACCTGTAACGTGGCTTTGGGTGCAAAATAAATGCAATGAATTCTCTCACTGCTGGAATATTGTGGAGGGATGAAGCGAAGCGTGGGCTAAACTACAGAGGCTGTCCTGCGATCTTTGTGCAGATTTTAATAGATGGTCTCAGTTCACGCTCTTGTAAAATCTCTTGTACTACTCTTTTTTTAATTCACGGAAAAGGGCACAATGCTAACTAAAAATCAAATAAAAAAATTCGGCAATTTCCTCCCACTTTTTCCTTATGTTTTGATGACCAATAGCATTTAATATTTTTGTCGCTACCTGCTTTTGATACTTTTATTTTTTCGATACCAGTAGTACCCAAACAGTTTTTTTCTGATGCCAAACTGCTATCGTTTAACAGTACCCAGCTCTAGTCATTCACTCTCTTGTTTGTCCCCTACAGAGCAGATTTACTCCACACCACTGTACTTCATTGTCCATAAGTCTTAAGGTGTGTACACACCTAACCGCACGGACCGCGCTGTTGCTTCCATTTGGACGCTTGAAAGGCTTGTAATCAGACGTTCACATGTGTTCACTTCAGGCGGAGCCACTGCACGAATTTGTAAAAAATACCTCTGCGCTGTTGCAGCTGAGCACTAAGATGTGAATGAAAACAGTTTCCTGATTCTTTGCTTGTGCTGTAAAACACTTCTGCTTGTGTACAAGTCTTTTCATGGTTTAGCACCAAAGTACATCTGACATGTCAGAGCCGTATGAACCATCTCGGGCCCTGAGAACTTCAGGGAGGGGTCTCCTGGTGGTTCCCAAAGTCAATAATAAACACGGTGAAGCTGCGTTTCAGTTGCATGCAGCTAAAATCTGGAACAGTCTTGCAGTCTTCGTGAGGATGTGAGACAGGCCTCAACTCTACTACCCCGTGTATATGAAAACTGAAAGTATTTTATCTGCACTCTTGCCTTTTACTGTAATTGATACATTTTTATGTTGATGATTGATTTTATCTGTTTTCTTGTAATTTTATGCAACTGTGAAGCACTTTGAATTGCCTTGTGTATCAATTGTGCTCTACAAATACATTTGCCTTGCCTTGCCTTTGGTGACAGTGGAATAGTTTTACCAGACTTCATTTCTCTGACATTTGAGGCAAATCTTGCCTCTTCCCTTCTCCTTCCTGCCTATCCCGGATATTATTTAAATATGTGTGGGTTTGTAGTATGTAGTAGCGGTCTGTCCAGCGATCATGTCATGGTAAAATCCCTTTAAAACATGTTTGTAATCCAGTGCCTTATTTATTGCGCTTACGTCTGTGTTTTAATAAGTTTATTCAAACGTACGCTGGATCGGCTAGTTAGGGCAGTGGGTCTGATACGGCTTGGTTTAGAAGTGGCTTCTTGTCTAACTAGAGCTGAGTAAACCTGTCAGTGAAGCTAAGCACCCATTCATCTACCAGATTTTCGCAAAACAATACCAGTAACATCGTTGACCTGTGTGTTCTGGCTCTCTGTCAGCTATGTGTTGGTTGTGTAGCTTGCTTGGTGTCCAGTTGTTTTTACAGTGAGTGAAAGACGATCCCGGGGTCAGTGTTGTAACGGAGCTGACTCAGCCCGGGAGCTGCTGATGCGGCTGGATCCTGTTACTGTACAGGATGGGGGGATCCCATCATCTCCTCTTCACCGAGCAGCTTTCACATTACCACCTTTAGTTCCTCCTGCTGAGGAAGTTGCATGAGTGTACAGGATCCACAGCTTGGGTCTTTTCGGCACTCAAATTGCCTTCATGTCAAAGAATGTCTTCAATAGCTTTAATAACTGGCAGCTATTGACGCTTCCATGACTAAAAGCAGGTTCGTTTAGGTCTTCGTCCAAATCCATTCTTTGATGACCCACTGCAAAAGTAGCGTTTTTGTGTGTGTGTTGTGGCCGTCATTAGGAGCAAGTTTTGTACTGATGACAACAGTAGAATCCAAAATGTTCTGCAGTGTCCCATTAAGTATTATGTCAGATTAACCGGTTCTACAAGAGCTCATACATTTTCTGAATGTTAGTACCATAGATACAAGAGATAGACGCTCGGCCCTATTCATAGTAAAGAGCCCATGTTGCCTGTGAAATCAATATGGCGCACCTTGCTCCCCCTACAGAGCGGTCGGACCGGCTACGAGCATCCACAGTGCTCCAGAGCCTGTCAATCAAACCTGAGCTTAAATGTTTTAATACTGCAAAACAAAAAACTGATGACCCAGCCCAGCGTTGTCTCACGGGTCTTTAGAGCTTGGCTTTTAAGCAGATTTGGGGAGGTGCAAAGTGTCCATTGAAATCAGTTATACAAAGTTTGTTCTGGAGTTTTCCTTTCACGTTGGTTAGGACCCACGGTACACCAATTAAAACAACCCTCACATAAACAAAGAAATGTACATATGAAATTCTTCCTTCCTTAATTTGGATGATAAATAATAATCGTAAATTTACCACATTTTTCCTCAAGATAATCGTAACTCAAACATTTTGAATAGAAACGTTCCTTTATACAATACATATCACGATACTTGGAGGTTGATACAATAGCGTTACAGTTAGTATTGTGATTTATAAATCTACCTAAAACATTTTTTAACAAGAAAGCGGTGCAGAGTCATGGGCCCAAAAGTTATAAAATGCCGTGACACCGTCCCTGTAAAGAAGATACTAATGTCTCCTAACTAGGGTTGTCAAAAAAATCGATTCCTAGATACTAAATCGATACTAAAAGTGGTATCGAAGCTAGATATTAATTTGAGCAGTATCGATACTTTCTGTGTTTCCACCGGGCTGCACACAGAGCAGCCCCTGCTCCTTCGGCTCGCTCCCAGAGTGCCAGAATGAACCTGCTGCGCTACGATCAAAACTTAATTTAGAGCTAAAAAGTACTCACTTAAACCCTGAATAAAGTTCTACAACTAAATGCATCCATTGTCAAAGTGTAGAATCTGATTACTGGTGCAGTACCAGGTTGAAAAGAGCAGGCGTTTTTATAGAAACTGTAGAATTTGCGATTGTGGCTAGTGTTAGCATTGGTTTACGTGTATCAGTTAGCATTGGCTATTAAGCCTTTTTTTCTCTTAAAAAATCTCAACAAAATTACATTTTACCAATGTCAACTGTATTGTTACATGTTACTTATCTGTACTTAACTCATGAATATATTTAAAGGAATTTTAAAGTTTTAACATTGTGCTTTGACTTAATGCACTGTTCTGCTCCTAAATGTGACATCAGACTTACTGTTCATGAAGGCAGAAACCGACTGTGTTTAACCTAATGATCATGGGCCAGGGCCAAATCCTAGTATAAGCATTTGACTATGTGCAAAAACAGTTAATCAGAGATAACAAATTAGACCCTTTATTACTTATTGTCTCAAGAACATGGTAAATCTGAATAAACTAATGTAATGTTGAGAATTCTACAATGTAGACAATACAGTGCAGAAGGAAAGGGACTAGAGTTTCGTAAATCAAACTTTATTTATAAAGCACTTTTCATACAAAATGTAACACAGAAACTTTTTGAAATGTATCTCAAAATGATATACAAGATCCCAGCCCGAGTTATTATGTTGCAAAGTGTCTATGGTAAATATCATCATGACACTGAAAAGGTCTGCCTCTGTATCTGCCCAAATGTAGATTTTTTATTATTATTTTTTTTAAAGGTTTGAACACTTCCTGAGCCGCCTTACATCATCCACTGTGCACATGTCCATCTGCAGCGAGAGCAGCTGATTGAGCCGGCTGGATTACTTTGAACAAACGCGTGGAGGAAGTTGGACTCCCGAGCTGAACAAAGCACGGCCTGTCCGAGCTGCAAGAGTGGCCTACTTTCACCCTGCAACACTGACCCACTTCCAATCTGACATCCAACACCAGCGCTCCTGCCGCACTCTTGTATGTGCAGGAAACGACTAACACGGCTGAAGAAAACCGATTAAAGTTACAAACTGAGAGTGCAGGAAATGTGGTGTAATTTGGTAGACTTTGACAGGATATAGCAAGGCTGCATGATTTTGTTAAACTAATTGCTAAGTTTCTGGCGAGCATTGGAATTTGCGAGTAGATTTGTTGCAATTTTTTTTTTGTATCACAACTTTCATCGGAAATAATCTTGCTGTATCTTTTAAGTACACTGCCCGTCTAAAAAAAAAACGTCTTTACTGGACGCCGAGTCTTTGGGATCCGTTCATTTCAAAGAGCCGTTCAAAAGACATAACATTTTAATAACGCCATCCAGATAACTCACAATATCTAAGACGTGATTGGTAAAAGGCACTTTTTTGATTTAAATAATCTAAAGCTCTGTCACAAACGTCACATCACTAGTCGCCACCAGTCTGTGAGGTCAAAAGGTCCAGTGTTGCGTTCATTTTATACTAAGATCTTGTATTGTCGACGGGGGAGGGTGAGCCTCAAATATAGTCGAGAAATTCAACTTCACTGTCAGCGTGTGCTTTAAGGAGGAGTGACATTGCGTCGTTTCTGGAATTTGCGAGATACTGTATAAGTAAACGTGTTGACAGACTAGTCGCAGCAAAGGTCGACGTGCTGAAGCAGAACATTGGCGGCCTGCGGTCTAAAAACAGCCCCGGGCCTGTCAGCAGTCCGAGCAGCTCCCGGGCAAAATGCAGACCTCCGCTGTGGGCTTGAACTGCGTGCAGCCGAGCATTGACGTTAAACAGACGCACCGTGGGCTATAAAATGTGCAGAACCCTCTGGTGCTGGTCCTAGAGCCACACGCGGCTCTTTGAATCTTAAAATCCTTGTTGGGACACTGCTGTTTTGTTTTGACTACACGGTGCCAAGCATTTTTTTAAAAAAAAATTATTGTCAGTAAATGCAGAGACGGTAATATGCCGTGGGGGCAATGACAGAACAACAACAACAAAATAAAGAAAAACAATTGGTACGAAGGTAAGCTAAAGACAAGGAACAAAAAAGATTTAAAAGCCAGCGAGGGGTTCACCAATACAGAAGAGATGGAGAACACGTATCCACGAAGGAGCTAAAGCAAGTCAATCAATCAGGGAGGCCAGAAAAAGAAATGAAAAAACTAAACAAAAACAAATAAACATAGCAGTAAGCGGCAGTTTTTTGTTTGTTTTGTTTTTTCTTACAGGTTCAGAGTTTATACAGGCAGAGGTAATTACACATTAATCCTTTTCTGGGCGGTTTCAATGCCCAGGTAGGCTACTATATTCCAGTGCCTCCAAACAGTTGGAGCCCGATTCATTTCACCAAATTTTGTGGACAATTCATCAAACTAGGGGAAGAAAAAAAAGTTGGCCAAAACAGGCCACTCCTATGCAAAAAGTCGCTCAATGAGTAGCCACAAAAAAACAAAAACAATTTTACATTTCAGCCAGTGCTCTACCTAAAGGGGGCCAGATGCAAGCCGGTCTTTCTACGCTCAAGGGCAAAAAAAGGACAGTCCTATTACACAGTTCTGGTTCATTACGTGATATCATACTTTTGGCAGACCACTGTTGCTTTTGCTGCTTTTTTATGAAACACAACCGATGGGTTAACATGGGTGGAGACGAGCGTATTCACATCCTTCCAAAAAGCCTCCGTAATGCTGTTTGGTCGTGGGTGTAAGATTAATTGTAATTAGCAAAATTGCCTTTTTGAATAGGGACAATTATCAATTATGGATATCCCCATAGGGTCTGGTCCTGGGGCTGATCAAACAAGTTGCAGCTAAGTCGTTGCTTCTCTGTGGCAAACCCTGTGACAAAACCGTGAGCATTCTACACAAAACAACAGAGAGAATTATGTGGGGACCAGCATTTTCTTGAGCGCTATGAATCTCTGTTTATTCACCATTGTCTATATAGCTCACTGCTCTGTAAAGTATTACAGTATACCCGCTCATTTTTATTTCAAATCTAACCTCATCTGACTCTGTGAACTTGTGTGCATACATTGCTTTTGTCCATCCATCCATTTTCTTCCACTTGTCCGTTGCCGCAGCTCGTTGGAGCTGCCCAAATCACATTGCACCAGCCCCTATGGCTCCTCCTGCAGGTGGTGGGTCCACAGAAGGACGGCCTCATGGTTCTAACCGGGCCTGTTGGTCTGTCATAAAGGGCTTCTGAACCGCTCTTTGTCTGACCCGTCACCTAGGACCTGTTTGCCATGGGAGACCCTACCAGGGGCACGAAGTCCCCGACAACAGAGCTCCCAGGATCATTTGGGTGCTCAAACCCCTCCACCACGTTACGGTGGCGGTTCCAGGAAGGGACATTGCTTTTGTGTTTATTTGAATACTGTGCGTATTGCATCTTGGTGGTAGTCAAAGACCTCCAGGCTGTGAAAAGTCGGGGTCTATTTTTGCGAGGCACGGCCCCTAAGGAAATCTCTTCTGTAAGCACAACAACAATGCTGCTCTCAGCTGCTCATGTACCACCAATGCTTTGTTCAGAATGAAAAGAGCGCACACATGAGTTCGCACACAGGACAGAGACGTTTGTGCAGGGTCAATAGTTTAGATTTATAAAAGGGATTATTCAATTGAATTGATGCAATATCACCCTCCAGGGCAACTCCAGAAGGTTTATTATCGCATGGAAACCAATGGTGACTTTACACATGTCAAAAACAATTTAAATGCCTGGCTCCAAAGAGTTTTATTGTTTATAACCTGAAAAGTATCTCAATTGGCAACAAGGACCACAAATGTATTTAAGGTGAGATGATGGTGATTAGCGCTAGGGATGGGAATTTACAAGTTTTTATCCGGTCAGTTAATGATTCTCTTATCGATTCCAATTCATTTAAGAGTAGGCCATAGATTTTATATGGGCATGCTTCTTGTAGCTTTTATTTAAAGGGCTAATGAATTTACCAGTTTTGACTTGTATCATATGTATCATATCAATGTTTGAAATATCCAATAAATTTCGTTTCACTTCATGATTGTGTCCCACTTGTTGTTGGTTCTTCACAAAAAATTACAGTTTTATATCTTTGTTTGAAGCCTGAAATGTGGCAAAAGGTCAAAGTTCAAGGGGGCCGAATACTTTCGCAAGGCACTGTATATATTTTGTTAAGTCCCGCCTTCCGTGATCTCAGCAACTACTCGAGTCCCCTCGCCGTTGGCCTAAACCAATAAAATGCGAGCAAGCAACGATTGACACATCGTGCGCGCTGTAGGCTCGCGCCCGATAACTGAGCACGTGCAGAGAGTGTTTCTCGTACCTGCATCCGCCATTACGGCCTGAGCGCCGCTGTGGAACAACAACCAGCTCACAGAAGCTACGACTGCCTGCTACTTCTCATAAAAAATTTTAACAATTCAAAAGTCCATCTTCTAAACTAGCAGATAAACAAATGCTATAAAGGTAGCTGAATTTATATCGGAGAGTCGTTCAACAGATGGACGGAGCTTCGTGAGCTCAACTGCAGAACGGATGAAGAGTTGGCAGAGTTTCTTATGGACAGGTAAATGCATGACACTTTGAAGTATTCATGGCGACAGTTTGTTGAATTTAGTCCGTCGTGATTAGGCTTTTTGCAAATCCTAAGCATTAATACGCCTGCTAACTATAAACTGTTTGCATCGCGTTGTAAACAATGACACTGGTCATGTTTTTCACAACTTTACACGCACGGGTCTTGACTATGTATATTTCTGTGCGTACTGGCATTACATCACATGTAGCATTGAGATTTGGAGACGTGCAGACTTGCAGTATATGTAATGTCAAACTCTAAATGTAGTGCTAGTAGCATCTGATGTTCTCTCTCACTCTTTCACTCACTCACTCACTCACTCGCACTCTCACTCATATAAAGAAATCCTGCACTATCGAGTATCCACTAGGGATGGGACGATACACTTAAACTCACGATACGATGCACTTCGATATGTCAGAGTCACGAAACGATACGTCACGATACGATATCAAAAAAGAAAAAAATATTACTGTATAATAACAACTTGTTTATTTTTGTTTCAGTTGAACACAGGGAAACACAAGGCCTAACAGGCCAAACACAACAAGAACACTCCCTTAGTGCTGCTCTGACCCGAGGTTAATGTATCTCAGGACTGGTTCTTCTTCCAAAAAACTAACGTATCATTCCTGTGACTTGACATGACGACGCACTGCACCATTCCCCGGATATATATATATTTTTTTCATTTAATAATAATAATAATAATAATAATAATAATAATAATAATAATAATACATCGAACTGGTATAGCGCTTTTTGGACACTCAAAGAAGCTTTACATGAAAAATAAAGAAATAATAAAAAAAAAAACACGTTTTGTATCGCGATATTTCGCCAAACGATATTTCGTCCCATCCCTAGTATCCACGGGGGGATTTATCTGAGAGGTAAGAAGTTTATTTTTTTTTATTTTTTTTTTAGACTAGCACTCAACACCACAGTAAAGGGCAGACTAAAATGTACATTGAAATTCAAAGTCCCATACCCCCAAATTTTTTTTAGATGTATATAAGTATAGAAGCTTCATATTATGCTAACTTTTTTGTAGATTAACTGGACGCCTGGAGGCACTGCACGGTCATCCTACGTACGCCAGCAAAAGATTCAGTTATGACCCGCCCATTGCAGTCCTCACCATGTACACAGACCTGCAACAAGGAATGCTGATGGATGTATAATTGTATACAGTATGTACGCATTCCGTAAACTATGCATCTTCATTGCTTTTCTATGACTTTCTTTTTTGGCATTATTTTGTCTCACTTTCAGATACCAGAAAGTACTCAATAAAAAATACAGGTGCTGCAGGATTTATACAGTGAAGGTTGAGAAGGACTATTCATATATTCCAGAGCTCCAGACAATAAATGTTGCTGCACGGTTGAACACCAAAAAAGGACTCCCCACGCCCTGCACAATTGAGATCCTCAGACAACTGGGTTTGCTGTCAGCTGTCCCTGACCCAACACCAGCACACCCGAGGAGATGGTTATTCTTCTCACAATATTGAATATAGAAATTGCATATATCCATAACATATTCTTTATCCTTGTTTTTTTTACAGGTCAACAATTGCCACAGAAATAACGTGAAGTATTTTTTTTGTTTTATTTTTGTAAATAAAGTTGTTGTTAAACTAGTTGACCATTGTTTGTTTCTATCTGTAACCAAATGTTTATGTTATGAGATGCTATTTTTGTGCAAGAGGTTTTTTTAGGCAATGTGTTAGTTGTGCTTTGAAATTAGAATACTTTATTATTAGGGCAGGGACTCGATTAAAAAAATTAATCTAATTAATTACAGGCTTTGTAATTAATTAATCGAAATTAATCGCATATAAATATTTGACCTGAGAACAGTGAGAAGTAAGTTTTTTCATATGGATTTTTAGTATACCATAGAATAATGACTGAATACATGAGCTTAAGCAACAAAATATTGTTTATTGTTGCTTTAGAGGCCATAACAGACTTTGTTGATTTAGCAACAGCTGGTTTAAAGGCACGTAAACTATTAGCGCGAGGTCGCAGCTGAAGCGCGCGCCCGTGCACGCACACTACGCAACCCGAAAACAAACGTAATGGAAAACTCTCACCGGTCCTGTTGAGCAGTATCCAGAAACTCAAAGTCTTTCAGAGTCGTGTACCCGCTTCAAACCCGGGCTTTAGTCCATGTGAGGAGGCCTGATCCCCTCAATAGTCCGTGTCGTGTGACTGGAGCGAGGGCGCGCGCACACATGCGTGAAGAAATACAATGAGCGCGCCTGCCTCAGCTGGAGGGCCGTCAGCTGGGCACGTAAATAACAACACAAAGTACACACCGGATTGCGTTTACAATAAAAATAATGTTAAACATAAATTATATGTTGACTGTGCTACAAGTTGGTGCTCCAGTATAATCGGTCCGCCTAAACTCATCCAGTGAGAAACGTTCCGCGTTGTAAAAACATTGTGCGATTAAAATGCGTCAAAAAAATTGAACGCGTTATTTTTGTGTAATTAATTAATCTAAATTAACGCGTTAAAGTCCCGGCCCTATTTATTATATTTCATTCTTTATTCTCATGAAAACAAAGCAAAGTGACTTCAATTGTAAATGTACAATCAATGGTATAAATATATACAAATGGTATATTGGTATAAATCCAATGTAGTGACCATTAGGATCAGAAAATGTGTCCGATTTAGTCGCAACATGTGGCACTTTAGATATGCAGTTCTCTGGAGCAGCAGGCAGCTTTTGGAGATCATCTGCTTGATGCTGCAGGTGGGGTTTTATTCATCATCGGAAGATCCTCCCATTACAGAGCTTTGAAAAAGACGAAAGATGAAATAAGTGGAAAAAAACTAATGCAATATGGCCTAAATCTGAAGTGGTCTAAAACACAAAAAAGACGACAGGACAGTAAATCATACGCTAGCTGTTAGTATTTTAAAGAGGTAAACAATGTCACATGCTATAAACCACGCAAATGATGTCAAAACTACATGTTTACTTGATATGCCAGTTTATTGAAAAATCAGTACAAAGTTAGCTGCATAAATGTGTTATCCCCGTCAAAAAACAACGATTTTAACATAAAAAGCAACGTTACCTTGGATAACTCAATTGTTGGGGAGGGAGCTTGAGCTGTTTTTTTTCCAAAAAGAGTCCCCCTCTCTCTTTTTTTCTGACAACATCCAGACTATCACTTTAATGGGATACACATTTTAAATATTTATTTCAGTGGGGCAGTCCCTCGTTTCTCTAAAACTAATGAAACTTGCAACATGCAGCCAGTGTTGAAAAAGTTGCGCAGAGTAGGAGCTGCACCTAAACATGTTGAGGATATTCTTACCTATCTTGCTCCCTTCCACTGTTTTTATGAATGAGGATTGAAAGACATTCTTGTCAGCTCCTCGGCACCATTGTTTCTAAATGATCTGAGCGAGCGCGCAGAAGTACATGTGTTGGCACGTCCTCACTGTTTTGGTTCTTAAGTACGTAACAGCTGCACGTTTATAAGCGTATATAGAGGGGACAGATTCAGACGTTACAACGTGCAGCGCAGACTTTTAAGAGACTTCGTCAGTGAAGGAGACGTAAGGTTTGGATGGATTGCTCAAGGGGTTCCCTAATGATTGCTGGGTGAGATTATGGGTTGGGGCTCTGTCAGAACAATCAATATTGGAAGATAACAGACATCTAGGGAGGGAGGTCAACAGTTTCAGACAAATATTGTTGAAAGAGCTTGGCTGGTACAAATAAGGGTGGTATGTTTTTACCCCATGGGACTGCGGATGGAAATTAGCTCTGAGCCACATCCGGCATATTTACAGCACTGGTTGTCTGTTCATTAATATCCCATTGAAATGAAAGGCAGGGTTAAGTGAAGGCAGGAGTGGTTGGCTGCTAAAATGTCTATAAAGGATAAGATTATGATGTCCTTTATTGCAGGGGCCTGGGGGCTCATCTCCGGATGTGCCAGGCTGATCGTCAGAATCACCAGGCTGAAGGATTAACCTATTGTGCATATTTTCAGTTGATGGGGGAAACCAGAGTACTTGGAGGAAACCCATCTAGACATGGGGAGAGAAACATGCAAACTCCACATAGAAAGGCCTGTACGGTCCGGAAATCGAACCTGGGACCTTTTTGTAGTGAGGCAGGAGTGCTAACCGCTCAGCCACCGTGCCACCGCTATTAATATGAACTATGAAGCAGGGGGAAGATGAAATGATCTCCAAAAGGCATGAAGTTACAGATGAACATTCCATAACATTACCAAAAAAGGTGATATTTTCATCTTTTACATTTTTGAAATAACATAAAAGGAAATAAGGACACAGAAAAAGACTACTACTAGCTCATAACTAGTAGTCCACCAATACGGCAAACGTCACTGCTTTAAACGCTTTTCTAGTTAGTCAGGAGTCTTTCAATTCTGGAAGGGAATGAGAGGGCACTTGGCAATTTGCTAATATAATTTTTTTTGGTAATGCTCTAAAAGAAAACCTACCGGTAAATTATATTTGCAAATTCAGAGTGCCTCGGCTCCTTCTCATTGTCTTCTGGAATTGAAAGATACTTGGTTGCAGAGAAAAGGGTTTAAAGCTGTGATACTTAATACCATATTGGTGGACTATTAGGTATTCTCTGCATTTGCTGTGAGTTTTTATGTTAGCTTTGAAAATGTATAAGATGAAAATACAACCTGTTTTGTGATGTTATGGGACAGTCCCATCTGTAACGTCATGCCTTTTGGAGATTATTTCATCTTCCTCTTGCTCCATAGTTGCTGAGCTATGGCTGCCTCTGACCTTCAACCTAACTTGTCGTTGTTCCAAAAGGATTTTGTGTGATTATTGTTTCAGCACAACCCGAAAAGTGCTCATGCAGAGTGTTGACCTCAACATCTCAAAGCTAAACTGTATCCTAGTCTGATGTCTTACTAACTGAATTTGGTGACAGGCTAATGGACTCTTATACAAGTGGTCCTTCTTCTTATTCCAAAAGGATGTTGCAGGGCCGTTGTTGTGACTTTACAACCAGGGAAGGGTGCATGCAGTGTGGTGACCTCAACATCTGAAAACTGTTTGTTTGAAGTATTTCCGTTCCCAATTGTATCCTTGTGCTTGTCTGAGATGCCACTAATCAATGTTGGTGACGTGCTAATACTTCCCGTAGGCTCTTGTACCAGCCGTATACAGGTGGTCCTTCTCCTCACTCCAAAGGACGTTTGCCAGGCTGTAGTTGTGACCTTACAACCCGGAAAGGGCTTGAGCAATGTGGTTACCTCAAGATTTGAAGGTTGTTGGTTTGCTGTCTTTCCGTTCTTTGATGTATAGCCCTCTGAGATTCCATTAATTGATGTTGGCATGCTATTACTTGCCCTACTGGAATCCTGGGCCAGTTTTATACACTGGATATCCTTTCTGCTTTCTACTGATGACTCTGTTGATCTGGCAGACGTTTGGGAACTTTTACCCTGGGCTGGAGAATGATTTATGGCTGTTTCCGACTCCTCATTTTTTGTTAAAGAAATGCTTTTAGGTGATATCTTTGATGATTGTAAGGCCTGACTTCGATGATGATTACTAGCTGGTTTAAGGCTTTCTGCTGCGTGGTTATCCACTATTAATTTGAGTATCAGAGATTGCCTGATGACTATTTCAGTATCCACAATAAATGTCTCTGGCGTCTTGCTGATTGTTGTCATATTTAAGCCTGCAGGTGTCATCTCTGGGGATTGTAAGACCCGACAATCATGCTGGGCACTGGTAGGTCGTACCAAGACTGGTCTTGGATGCTCCTCTGTTGATCTGATGGACAAAGCTGCTTGTCCATCACTGCGTTTAGACCAGCTGCTGGCAAAATCAGACTCCTCGTTAGCATTTTCTCGCGTCTCATCTATGCCTTGTGTGCTTGTAGATGATGTCTCTGTTCTTGATGTCATTGTAATAAATGGATGACTTAGAGCTTCAGCTGGGGAAATCCTTTTGTCAGGGTCCACATGAAACATTTTCTGGAGCAAATCTACAAAGGCCCTCCTGTCTTGGAAGTCAAGTTCGGACTTACTCTGGTGGCAGTTTTTAACGACGTCCTCAAGATCTTTGAATACCTGTAGAGGATTCCAGTCCATTATAGGAGTCACACCTGTTGTCTGCTTGTATTCACTCACCTCTTTGAGTCTCCACTCTGACCCCTCTTGGACAAAGTAGTCATTTCCATACTTAGCTTGTTTTATGAGCTCACCATCAGGAACTCCCAACAATTGAGTGATCATCTGTATGTGGTCATATGGGGACTCTGCAGGAAAAGGTAGCACCGAGAGGTACCATTCCAACAGGCAGCATCCTAGACTCCACATGTCCACTGCCTCTGTCAGTGGAAGCCCCAGGGTGACTTCTGGGGCACGGTATCCTAATGGCTGCATGATCTTTCCAACCTTTGCTCGCTCCGTTAGTGTAGCCACCCCAAAGTCAATTAACTTGACCTTGAAAGGCTTGTTTTGCTGGTCCACAATCATGACATTGTCAGGTTTGACATCTGTGTGCATGACTCCAACATTTCGCAGCCCCTTCAAGGAAATTAGAAGGTCCTTGGCCATTGGTCTGATCTCGTTTAGGGAAAATGGAGCCCTTTGTTTCTTCATGAGATCCTCCACACTCAGATCCAGAAGTTCGAACTCCATATAGTGATGTCCGTCTGCAGTTTTGAAATACTTATTGAACCGGATTATGTTGTCAGCCTCTGGGTCCAAAGCACTGACTTTGTCCATCATATAAAGCTCCCTGGCAATAACATAGTCTGTCTTTTCACACATCTTAATGGCCTTCAGTGCCACCATTTCGCCTGTTTCCTTATTAAGGCATTTCATGACTTGACCATAGCAGCCTTCTCCCATAAACTCCAACAGATCGTACATATCAGCTGGATTGTCGCCGTCCTCGACCTCACATTCATAGTCAGACAGTAATGACATAAAGCCCTCAACTGAGTCATAGTATGAGGTCTCATTGTTTGAATTTGTGTCAGTAACGCTTACCCTACTGGGCTTAACTGAGCGTACAGTTTCTGAGCTCTCCTTGATAAATCTTACTGAATTGGTGGAACTTTCAGACATCTCGTTAGCATTTTCTGGCGTCTCTTCTACCCCTTGAGTGGTTGTAGATGAGGTCTCCGTTCTTGAGGTCATTGTGATAAATGGATGACTTAGAGCTTCAGCCGGAGTAATCCTTTTATCAGGGTCTACATGAAACATTTTCTGGAGCAAATCTACAAAGGCCCTCCTGTCTTGGAAGTCAAGTCTGGACTTACTCTGGTGGCAGTTTTGAACAACCTCCTCAAGATCCTTGAATATTTGTAGAGGATTACAGTCCATTATAGGAGTCAAACCTGTTGTCTGCTTGTATTCACTCACCTCTTTGAGTCTCCACTCTGACCCCTCTTGGACAAAGTAATCATTTCCATACATAGCTTGTTTTAAGAGCTCACCATCAGGAACTCCCAACAATTGAGTGATCATCTGTATGTGGTCATATGGGGACTCTGCAGGAAAAGGTAGCACCGAGAGGTACCATTCCAACAGGCAGCATCCTAGACTCCACATGTCCACTGCCTCTGTCAGTGGAAGCCCCAGGGTGACTTCTGGGGCACGGTATCCTAATGGCTGCATGATCTTTCCAACCTTTGCTCGCTCCGTTAGTGTAGCCACCCCAAAGTCAATTAACTTGACCTTGAAAGGCTTGTTTTGCTGGTCCACAATCATGACATTGTCAGGTTTGACATCTGTGTGCATGACTCCAACATTTCGCAGCCCCTTCAAGGAAATTAGAAGGTCCTTGGCCATTGGTCTGATCTCGTTTAGGGAAAATGGAGCCCTTTGTTTCTTCATGAGATCCTCCACACTCAGATCCAGAAGTTCGAACTCCATATAGTGATGTCCGTCTGCAGTTTTGAAATACTTATTGAACCGGATTATGTTGTCAGCCTCTGGGTCCAAAGCACTGACTTTGTCCATCATATAAAGCTCCCTGGCAATAACATAGTCTGTCTTTTCACACATCTTAATGGCCTTCAGTGCCACCATTTCGCCTGTTTCCTTATTAAGGCATTTCATGACTTGACCATAGCAGCCTTCTCCCATAAACTCCAACAGATCGTACATATCAGCTGGATTGTCGCCGTCCTCGACCTCACATTCATAGTCAGACAGTAATGACATAAAGCCCTCAACTGAGTCATAGTATGAGGTCTCATTGTTTGAATTTGTGTCAGTAACGCTTACCCTACTGGGCTTAACTGAGCGTACAGTTTCTGAGCTCTCCTTGATAAATCTTACTGAATTGGTGGAACTTTCAGACATCTCGTTAGCATTTTCTGGCGTCTCTTCTACCCCTTGAGTGGTTGTAGATGAGGTCTCCGTTCTTGAGGTCATTGTGATAAATGGATGACTTAGAGCTTCAGCCGGAGTAATCCTTTTATCAGGGTCTACATGAAACATTTTCTGGAGCAAATCTACAAAGGCCCTCCTGTCTTGGAAGTCAAGTCTGGACTTACTCTGGTGGCAGTTTTGAACAACCTCCTCAAGATCCTTGAATATTTGTAGAGGATTACAGTCCATTATAGGAGTCAAACCTGTTGTCTGCTTGTATTCACTCACCTCTTTGAGTCTCCACTCTGACCCCTCTTGGACAAAGTAATCATTTCCATACATAGCTTGTTTTAAGAGCTCACCATCAGGAACTCCCAACAATTGAGTGATCATCTGTATGTGGTCATATGGGGACTCTGCAGGAAAAGGTAGCACCGAGAGGTACCATTCCAACAGGCAGCAGCCTAGACTCCACATGTCCACTGCCTCTGTCAGTGGAAGCCCCAGGGTGACTTCTGGGGCACGGTATCCTAATGGCTGCATGATCTTTCCAACCTTTGCTCGCTCCGTTAGTGTAGCCACCCCAAAGTCAATTAACTTGACCTTGAAAGGCTTGTTTTGCTGGTCCACAATCATGACATTGTCAGGTTTGACATCTGTGTGCATGACTCCAACATTTCGCAGCCCCTTCAAGGAAATTAGAAGGTCCTTGGCCATTGGTCTGATCTCGTTTAGGGAAAATGGAGCCCTTTGTTTCTTCATGAGATCCTCCACACTCAGATCCAGAAGTTCGAACTCCATATAGTGATGTCCGTCTGCAGTTTTGAAATACTTATTGAACCGGATTATGTTGTCAGCCTCTGGGTCCAAAGCACTGACTTTGTCCATCATATAAAGCTCCCTGGCAATAACATAGTCTGTCTTTTCACACATCTTAATGGCCTTCAGTGCCACCATTTCGCCTGTTTCCTTATTAAGGCATTTCATGACTTGACCATAGCAGCCTTCTCCCATAAACTCCAACAGATCGTACATATCAGCTGGATTGTCACTGTCCTCGACCTCACATTCATAGTCAGACAGTAATGACATAAAGCCCTCAACTGAGTCATTGTATGAGGTCTCATTGTTTGAATTTGTGTCAGTAACGCTTACCCTACTGGGCTTAACTGAGCGTACAGTTTCTGAGCTCTCCTTGATAAATCTTACTGAATTGGTGGAACTTTCAGACATCTCGTTAGCATTTTCTGGCGTCTCTTCTACCCCTTGAGTGGTTGTAGATGAGGTCTCCGTTCTTGAGGTCATTGTGATAAATGGATGACTTAGAGCTTCAGCCGGAGTAATCCTTTTATCAGGGTCTACATGAAACATTTTCTGGAGCAAATCTACAAAGGCCCTCCTGTCTTGGAAGTCAAGTCTGGACTTGCTCTGGTGGCAGTTTTGAACAACCTCCTCAAGATCCTTGAATATTTGTAGAGGATTACAGTCCATTATAGGAGTCAAACCTGTTGTCTGCTTGTATTCACTCACCTCTTTGAGTCTCCACTCTGACCCCTCTTGGACAAAGTAATCATTTCCATACATAGCTTGTTTTAAGAGCTCACCATCAGGAACTCCCAACAATTGAGTGATCATCTGTATGTGGTCATATGGGGACTCTGCAGGAAAAGGTAGCACCGAGAGGTACCATTCCAACAGGCAGCAGCCTAGACTCCACATGTCCACTGCCTCTGTCAGTGGAAGCCCCAGGGTGACTTCTGGGGCACGGTATCCTAATGGCTGCATGATCTTTCCAACCTTTGCTCGCTCCGTTAGTGTAGCCACCCCAAAGTCAATTAACTTGACCTTGAAAGGCTTGTTTTGCTGGTCCACAATCATGACATTGTCAGGTTTGACATCTGTGTGCATGACTCCAACATTTCGCAGCCCCTTCAAGGAAATTAGAAGGTCCTTGGCCATTGGTCTGATCTCGTTTAGGGAAAATGGAGCCCTTTGTTTCTTCATGAGATCCTCCACACTCAGATCCAGAAGTTCGAACTCCATATAGTGATGTCCGTCTGCAGTTTTGAAATACTTATTGAACCGGATTATGTTGTCAGCCTCTGGGTCCAAAGCACTGACTTTGTCCATCATATAAAGCTCCCTGGCAATAACATAGTCTGTCTTTTCACACATCTTAATGGCCTTCAGTGCCACCATTTCGCCTGTTTCCTTATTAAGGCATTTCATGACTTGACCATAGCAGCCTTCTCCCATAAACTCCAACAGATCGTACATATCAGCTGGATTGTCACCGTCCTCGACCTCACATTCATAGTCAGACAGTAATGACATAAAGCCCTCAACTGAGTCATTGTATGAGGTCTCATTGTTTGAATTTGTGTCAGTAACGCTTACCCTACTGGGCTTAACTGAGCGTACAGTTTCTGAGCTCTCCTTGATAAATCTTACTGAATTGGTGGAACTTTCAGACATCTCGTTAGCATTTTCTGGCGTCTCTTCTACCCCTTGAGTGGTTGTAGATGAGGTCTCCGTTCTTGAGGTCATTGTGATAAATGGATGACTTAGAGCTTCAGCCGGAGTAATCCTTTTATCAGGGTCTACATGAAACATTTTCTGGAGCAAATCTACAAAGGCCCTCCTGTCTTGGAAGTCAAGTCTGGACTTACTCTGGTGGCAGTTTTGAACAACCTCCTCAAGATCCTTGAATATTTGTAGAGGATTACAGTCCATTATAGGAGTCAAACCTGTTGTCTGCTTGTATTCACTCACCTCTTTGAGTCTCCACTCTGACCCCTCTTGGACAAAGTAATCATTTCCATACATAGCTTGTTTTAAGAGCTCACCATCAGGAACTCCCAACAATTGAGTGATCATCTGTATGTGGTCATATGGGGACTCTGCAGGAAAAGGTAGCACCGAGAGGTACCATTCCAACAGGCAGCAGCCTAGACTCCACATGTCCACTGCCTCTGTCAGTGGAAGCCCCAGGGTGACTTCTGGGGCACGGTATCCTAATGGCTGCATGATCTTTCCAACCTTTGCTCGCTCCGTTAGTGTAGCCACCCCAAAGTCAATTAACTTGACCTTGAAAGGCTTGTTTTGCTGGTCCACAATCATGACATTGTCAGGTTTGACATCTGTGTGCATGACTCCAACATTTCGCAGCCCCTTCAAGGAAATTAGAAGGTCCTTGGCCATTGGTCTGATCTCGTTTAGGGAAAATGGAGCCCTTTGTTTCTTCATGAGATCCTCCACACTCAGATCCAGTAGTTCGAACTCCATACAGTGATGTCCGTCTGCAGATTTGAAATATTTATTGAACCGGATTATGTTGTCAGCCTCTGGGTCCAAAGCACTGACTTTGTCCATCATATGAAGCTCCCTGGCAATAACATAGTCTGTCTTTTCACAAATCTTGATTGCCTTAACAGCCACGATTTCGCCTGTTTCTTTATTAAGGCATTTCAGGACTTTGCCATACCTGCCTTCTCCCTTAAACTCCAACAGATCGTACAGATCATCTTGATTGCTGTCTTCTTCATCTGTATAATCATCTTCAGACCGTGATGACCGCACGCTCTCATCTGAGTCGTAATATGAGGTCTCACTGACTGAACCTGTTTCATTTTCTGTTTCTGGACGACGCATTTGTGAGGACTGACTAATGGATGCTTCAGTCTCTGGGGTCGCCCTTTCTGACCACAAACGGATGTGGGATGTACCAGGAATCATGTTCTGTAAAGCTGAGGTGTTTTTGTCGAACATATCTTCAATGTTTGTCTCACTGAGTGAACCTGTTCCATTTTCTGTTTCTGGACGACGCATTTGTGAGGACTGACTAATGGATGCTTCAGTCTCTGGGGTCGCCCTTTCTGACCACAAACGGATGTGGGATGTACCAGGAATCATGTTCTGTAAAGCTGAGGTGTTTTTGTCGAACATATCTTCAATGTTTGTCTCACTGAGTGAACCTGTTCCATTTTCTGTTTCTGGACGACGCATTTGTGAGGACTGACTAATGGATGCTTCAGTCTCTGGGGTCGCCCTTTCTGACCACAAACGGATGTGGGATGTACCAGGAATCATGTTCTGTAAAGCTGAGGTGTTTTTGTCGAACATATCTTCAATGTTTGTCTCACTGAGTGAACCTGTTCCATTTTCTGTTTCTGGACGACGCATTTGTGAGGACTGACTAATGGATGCTTCAGTCTCTGGGGTCGCCCTTTCTGACCACAAACGGATGTGGGATGTACCAGGAATCATGTTCTGTAAAGCTGAGGTGTTTTTGTCGAACATATCTTCAATGTTTGTCTCACTGAGTGAACCTGTTCCATTTTCTGTTTCTGGACGACGCATTTTTGAGGACTGACTAATGGATGCTTCAGTCTCTGGGGTCGCCCTTTCTGACCACAAACGGATGTGGGATGTACCAGGAATCATGTTCTGTAAAGCTGAGGTGTTTTTGTCGAACACATCTTCAATGTTTGTCTCACTGAGTGAACCTGTTCCATTTTCTGTTTCTGGACGACGCATTTGTGAGGACTGACTAATGGATGCTTCAGTCTCTGGGGTCGCCCTTTCTGACCACAAACGGATGTGGGATGTACCAGGAATCATGTTCTGTAAAGCTGAGGTGTCTTCGTCGCACATATCTTCAATGTTTGACGATTGTTTGAGTAGAATGCCAAGGTTATTTGCTGGATTGCACAAATTGGTGGCTTCTGTAGCTAAATGCTTACTGCAATGAGTACATCTGCACCTGGGTCAGCTCTACCCAACGAACAGGAAGACATTCTATAGACACAGTTGCCGTGACAATTGCACCTGAAATGGAATTTTTATGCAGTGACATCATACAGTGGAACTCTCGTGTTTCTGAGCACGGAATACAGATGGCGGAAATACCCAATTGCCCATTTTTGGTCATAGTGCCAGAGGGGGAAAACAAAGAGAAGAAAAAACTATATCACCCATTACTCCACCTCCACTTTAACAAATGCTGACTTATATATATATTTTTTCTACTATAAAAGACACAGAGACATGTCTCTGTGGAGAAGACATGGTCTTCTCCATATTAATACATAAGTATTAATGGGCTGTTAATACTTATGTATTAACAGCCCATTAATACATAAGTAACGTAGAATGCTAATCATGATGCTAACGTTAGCTGCTTTTAAACACTATTTTAATTTCAACTTTATTTGTATGAGATAGGTTTATAGTACGCCAGAAAAGAGCTTTCAAAAGTGAATTTTTTTTTCATAACAATCTTCCTTCCTCCTAGCTAAGCCACGTCCCCTTGTATAACGATATAATTTCATTGGGTGTTAGTTTCAAACGACTGTTTCCTGTTTGTGTTTTACTCCGATGGAGAGCCGTGTCTTGGTAAATTATTATATATCTTAACAGTACATGGCAGAAAACATGCAGCTGTTGGACAATCACTTACATTATTATGTTAAAAACTTTACTCCTGATGTAAATACTATAACTTACTATGAGTGTAAGTGTTTAGCCTTGAAGCTAAAGGCTAACGTTAATTGGATGCTAACAAATGTTAAAATAGCTCCACAATTTGAACTCATTTGTAGTAAACACACTCAGCTTCACATTTGTTCAAGTTTACTTCTGTTTTGTAAATCTTATTTTGTTTTGATTTACGTTGAAATGTGGGCAGGAAGTTGTTACCGTACACTTACAGACAGGAAGTTAAAACCATTCTGTGCACAGCGCCTATGCAAGTGAAACTTAGAATATTGTTAAAAAGTGCTTTCATTTCTGTAATTCAACTTAAACTAGGGCTGGGGAAAAAAATTATTTGATTTAAAAATCGAGTTGGTAGGTCAAATCGATTCATATTTTCAAGAAATAGATTTTTATTTTTATTTTTTTAATTTCTATTATTATTATTATTATTAGCTCTCTGCCCTCTGCTTAGAGGAATGATGTCCTGCTGTACAAATGTGCAACAGGTACCTCAAGATTTTTGTTGTTTTATTAGCTTAATCCAAATACAGTATAAATAATTTTGATATTTAACAATCTTTGTTGCAAACCGCATAGTGACTTTTTAGTTAGAGAAAGGGTTTGCCTTTGCCATTTTATTTATGTTGGTCCACTTTAATTAAATACAAAAAATATATATATATTTTTAAATATTTATAGTTCGTAGTTATTTTGTTTTAAATGGGGGGGGGGGGGGGGGGGGAATCGAATCGTAAATCGAGTTTTTTATTTAAAAAATCGCTGATTTTCTTGGGGGGAAAAATCGCCCTGCTCTAACTTAAACTGTGAAACTATGATAGACTCATTACTAGGGTTTGCACCAATACCACTTTTTCTGAAACCAGTACGAGTACTTTGATTTGAGTATTTGTGACTATACCAATACGAGTACAAGGCATTTTTTTCAAACATACAAGTGTAGGCTATAGACGGTTTATAGACTTTTTCACAGCAGATTGGTTTTAAGAGAAGTTATATCAGAATTGAACATTATTTTTCATTCAATATAATTTTTTTATTTTTATTGCACTGCCCATCATGGACAGAACAGCCCATGTCCAAAAGTTACTCAATGCCTGTGCTTTATTCATTTTAATAGTATTAAGATGGTTACTTATCACTACAGCTAATTGGCCTCTTTTTGCCTTATCTTTGTGGATTTTCCGTACGTGTGTTTTATTTGTATCTTTATTTTCTTTTTTCTTTTTAGTCGCTGGGTTAGTTTTACAGATGAATTAAGTCCCTGGGCATAAAGAGCTGTTAGATACTAGTTACAGTGCCTTGCGAAAGTACTAATACACCTTGAACGTTTGCACATTTTGTCATGTTTACAACCATAAACATAAAGATTTTATTTCATACAGCATTTTTCTGAGTGCATTAAATTGCCTTTATAACATTCCTAATGACTGCAGAAAGTTCACACCTTGCCCTAACCATTAAATAGAGGCCACCTGTGTGTAATCTACTCTCAGTATAATTCCAGCTGTTCTGTGAGGGCCTCAGAGCTGTGGTCAGAGTGTATTGGTCACTAAGCAACATCATGAAGGCCAAGGAGCTCACCAGAGAGGTCAGGGATAAAGCTGTGGAGAAGTTTAAAGCAGCGTCAAGTTATACAAAGATTTCCCAAGATTTGAACATCTCACGAAGCACTGTTCAATCCATCATTCGGAAATGGAAAGAGTATAGCACCACTGCGAACTTACCAAGACACGGTCGTCCACCTAAACTAACAGACCGAACAAGGAGAGCACTGGTCAGAAATGCAACCAAGTTCCCCAAGATAACTCTGGAGGAGCTGCGACGTACTGCCGCTGAGCTGGGGGAATCTGTACATGGGACAACTATACGTCGTACTCTACACAAATCTGGCCTTCATGGACGAGTGGCAAGAAGAAAGCCATTATTGAAAGGAGGTGATATAGAGGACACAGCTACCATGTGGAAGAAGGTGCTTTGGTCAGATGAGACAAAAATTGAACTTTTTGACCCAAATGCAAAACGTTATGTATGGAGCAAACCTAACACTGCTCATCGTCCTGAGTGCACCATCCCCAGTGTCAAATAGGGGGTAGCATCATGCTATGGGGCAACCTTTCCTCAGTGGGGACTGGGAAGATTGTAAGAATAGTTGGGAAGATGGATGGAGCCAAATACAGGGATATTTTGGAGGAAAACCTGCTGGAGTCAGCAAGAGAATTGAGGCTGGGGCGGAGATTCACCTTCCAGCAGAACAATGACCCTAAACACAAAGCTAAATGGAATGGTTTAAAAACAAACATATTAATGTGTTAGAATGGCCCAGTCAAAGTCCTGACCTAAATCCTATTGAAAATATGTGGAAAGACCTGAAAACTGCTGTTCACAAACGCTCTCCTTCTAATTTGACAGAGCTTGAGTTGTTTTGTAAAGAGGAATGGGCTAAAATGTCAGTCTCTAGATGTGCAAACCTTGTAGAGTTAAACCCCAGAAGATTTGCTGCTGTTATTGCAGCAAAAGGGGGTTCCACAAAGTATTAAGTCATGCTGTATGAATACTTGTGCACGCCCTTTTCTGTTTTCTAGTTTTTGAAAAATAACAGAATCATGTATCATTTTGCTTTCACTTCACAGTTGTCTGTTACTTGTGCTGAGGCACAATGAAGACAACATTTAGCTCTGGTTAAATCAAGCACAGACTCTGATTTAGGGAGTTTAGTCTGTAATAAAGTCAGCTCTATGTGGAATATTGTATTTCCCAGAGGTCGCAGTAAGTCACTAAATGCAAGTCCCAAGCAAGTCCAAGTCAATTGGTCATGGGGTCAAGTCGAGTCATAGCTTTTGTCAAGTCAAGTCAAGTCTTTCTTTAGCCGGCAAGTCACCTCAAGTTGCAAACTCAGTGTTTAATTTGTAAATTAGTAGTTTCAGGAACACTTTTGGTCTGATGTGATGGATTCGGGGAACAGGCCAAAACATTTGCCGGAACACTCTCTCTCACACATATCAAATCAAATCTTTGCCGGATTATCGTACAGCGGCACGGTAGTACAGTGGTTAGAGCTCGTGCTTCACAGCTAGAAGGTCCGGGGTTCGATTCCCACCTGGACGGGGCCTTTCTGTGTGGAGTTTGCATGTTCTAGCCGTGTCTGCGTAGGTTTCCTCTGGGTACTCCGGTTTCCCCTACCACTAAAAACATGTACAATAGGCCAGGATGAACGAGAGTGTGTTTGAGAGTGCGCATGGGGACAACGGACGCAAATTAGACCAAGGCTACAATCTGGTGTGGCTTGGTTACATGCATGAGACCCATGTATGTTTATTAACATCCACTGTCCCGACCAAATAAATCAATAAATAGATAAATAAATATTTCCCGGTTCCTTTACCCTGAAAAACTGAAAATTGGCCACATGCCAAGTGGTATCGGGACCGCATTACTGGGTGCGAGTACAAACAAGCGTGTGGTATCGGGCCGATACTGGTTGTGTTATCGATGCACCCCTACTCATTACATGCTAAGTGAGATTTGTAGCCTTTTATTTGTTATAAGTTTGATGATTATGGCTCAGCTTGTAAAAAACCCAAATTAAAAATTTCTGAAAATTAGAATATTTTTTGAAAATGGACTGTAAGCCATAATAATCAAAATTATAACAAACAAAGGCATGACATATGTCACTTTGCATGTAATGACTATATCATATATTAGTTTCACATTTTAAGTTGAATTACAGAAATAAATGAACTTTTGCACGATATTCTAATTTTCCGAGTTTCACCTGTATAGTCACAGAGCTAGAATAAAACTCTAGTGTACTGTAGAAAGTATTTTGCTACATTGTCCATTAGAACTAATGTCCAGTGCTATCGGCCATATTGCAATTGTTTATTCTACTCAAGAACTCATGTAAACAGGAGACTGTACTCATTCTCAATTCCTTTTAAATGACCTTCACCTTTTTGACATTAATATAGATCTGTGTGTTATATCACATCCATGTTGAACTATAGTAATAAATTGGGGGAAAAAATATTTTTTCATGTTGCTCTTAAAACTCAGCATTTTCAGTTATAGGTTAGAAATACATGTATTAAATAAATAAGTAATGAAGGTAGTATCCATATCCATTATATGCATTGTTGATATGATAAAATTGATCATATAGACTATGAATATAAAAAGAAGATAAAGTACCATCTGATATCTAACATAATAAAATGAAGCAACGGTTTCCTAAAATATACAAGTCTTGAGTCAATCATTCTTCTTTGTGATGGGGGTTCAGTTTATCTGGGGAATAAAAGCTCTCGGTTCTACACTGCGGGACTCTCTTGGTTAAATACAGCTCCTATAAAGTAAAACATCATCTTACTTTTATTACCTGCTTTACGTTCATTGGTTAAGTTAATTGCCACCTGAGTAACCTGTGTTATATCAGCCTCCCGCTTATTTATTTATTAGTTTATTTGACCGGGACAGTACACATTAATGAGCACATTAATTCTGTAAATGTGTCAGTATTGGCTGCAAAGCTAGTGTTCTACTGTTGTCCCTGGGCAAGGTGTATAATGCAAAATGATCCTAAAACATACATAAAATATTAAAAGTTGAGGCTACTTACATAACATAGCATTAATGCATCCATTGATTACATCTGAATGTTTGTTCTGTGACTTGAACAATAGAATAGAGATTTTGGATATAGTCTATCATCCGGTCTCACCCACTTGTGCACAATTCCTGCCTGATGGTGACACAATTCCACGCCTAACTTCACTGGCATTATGGCCTGTGGCATCCAAACCCCACAGATTACTGCCAAAGCGTCCTCTGTAATCATTTTGGCCCCCTCTTCGTCCCTGTGCATGTCTGTGGTCCAGGTGCAAAGGTCAGAGTTGACGGACTGAAATAGCGGGAGGAGTGATGAGAGCAATTGTACCGTGGGTGAGAGTCAGCGGGTGTTAGCCCTGAGGAACAGCTGCTGGGGGTGGACTGTCACTGTAACTGAGGCACCCCCGTCCAGGAAGCTCTCATACTGCACACGCCGACTGGACTGGGGCTAGTTAGCTAGTACAGTTGTAACCAAGAAACCAAGTGATGAACCAACGAAGAGAAACCAATTGCTATATGGATTTGATCCAATATTGTTTGTTTCAGGAGACGTTAAACACAAACGGCCTGACTCTGCAAAACCTAAAGATATAGCCACACACGTACATTATGGGACGGTACAATCACGAAGGCACACAAAGCTTCGAGGAGGAGAAGCTGTGGACTTGTGTTCCTAGTCACAGCGATAATGCTCCATCAAATGGTTGACATGCATCGTTAGAAACAGTCCAGGCGATGATCCTCATGTGTCAAGACTTGAGAGATCTTATTCTATGCTCGCACATCAAAGAGAGAGCTCTGTCCATTGCCTTTCTTCAAACTCTGGTTGAACGTTCAGATCTGGAGTGTTGTGGAAGGTCATCTGTTTAGAAATTGGAAATAGAATTTGACCCCTTGACCTGGTCAGAGGTGGTCAGTAACAAAGTAACTGAAGATATTTACCGAGTAGTATGTTATGAACTTTTACTTTTACTACATTTGAAAGACAAATAATATAATACTGCCTTTGCTCTGCCCGATCCCGTCTGATCTCGAGCCTGGTCGGTACGTGGATGGGAGACCGTTTGGTAACACCAGTAAGCCTGGGTGAATGTAGTGCGTGAGTCAGTGGTTAGTGGTGGTCGGAGTGAGACTGGTTGTTTCACTTCCCTCAGTCTACCCCAGGGCAGCTGTGGCTACAATAGTAGCTTACCAACAACAAGTATGGAGTGAATGAATATGAATGAATGCGCTATGTAAAAGTTAATACTTTCCACTTTTTAATAAAGGCACCAAAGAGAAAAGTAAAGACAGTTACAATTACTGTGCACATGAGGCGATCGTTGATACACGAGGGGGCCTAAAATGCTGCCCTGAGGGACTCCTATAAAACAGTCAAGTAGTTCCAATATTTCTGAACCAATGCTATAGAGTAATGGTCAAGAGTAAAATTCTTGAAAGATTTGATGATAATGGTTTGCGTTTTCTTTGATTTAGAGGCACTAACTCGGCACGTGACATTCCAAACAGGTAATTTCAGTGGTGGTTTATCTTATGTTAGTTCTGATTGATTTGCTTTTCTGCATTTAAGTTTCTGATCGAGTGCTGCTACTGACCAATATGGACTTTTGGGGTCCAATATGAAGGGGGTTGGAAAGGCTCATAGCCAATATATATTCCGATATGATATGTGATTTGATG
This sequence comes from Proterorhinus semilunaris, assembly GCA_021464625.1. NCBI lineage: Eukaryota > Metazoa > Chordata > Actinopteri > Gobiiformes > Gobiidae > Proterorhinus > Proterorhinus semilunaris. The sequence continues at coordinate 31,061,545 of CM038357.1, forward strand.
CATTAATTGCAAAGCCACTTCTTAAGCTTCAGCTTGCTTTTGGCTTTTCTTCATTGCCACTTTGTATTAAACTTAGGGCAAGCTCTGATCTTTTTGTATTTATAATACTCAATTAAATAAATATATAATAATAATGATTATGAAAATTACACCCAAATTAAAATTATACTGAGAATGATAATGACAACAGGGAAGTATCAAGATCTCGGAGTATAATATCTATTAATGTACCTTCTTTTATAACATAAAAGTAACTCACGGTTATCAAGGGTAAAAATCTGAAAGAAATATATTAAGGATCACATTTTTTTTTGACTGCTTTGTACTAGACATCGTACATGAAACAAGATTGTTGTTGTAGCTGTGCGTTGTTTCAATTAATTATATAAACAGTTCATATATTTTTTTTTGTAAGTTGGTCTGTACGAATGTAGCTGCTTGAAATGTTCTGAAATTTTATTTTTTTATTTTTATAATTATTATTTTATTTATTTTATTGCACTTGGGGGTGGGCACTCATAAGCTTTTGCTTCAGTCCACTCCTTTTGAGCACTATGTGTACTGCTCAAATAAACAAAAACAAAAAACAAAAACAAAATATATATATATATAATCATTTTCTGCACAAGCTTTCCAAAACAAACTAGTGCTTTCCCTTAAATACTTTGACGTGTCCGTGTCAATATATTGACCTCGTTTTTTTCTTTCTTTCCAGCTCTGTCCTTGCTTTTGCGCCATTAAAGGTTGCCTATTTTCGGGTGGATTTTTTAGGTTAAAAACCTCTTTAATTACAGCCATATTGATCGTGCCCATTTGATTGATTATTTCGTGGAAAACAATAAACCCTTCCTTTTGGCTTTCCCCCGGAAAGTGATTGAATTATGGTGACGGACTTGTGCACTGACCTGTAGATTGTAAAGCCGGGCATGTCGGGTAGCTGAAATGAGAGCGGGACTGACGCACTTCAGTTTGTGTAACACTATTAGATACATTTCCTATCCATCCTTTGATATAATAATATATCAATAACAATAATACATTTGTAAGATATAAAGGGGCAAAGCAGGTTTCACTGCTGCCACCTTCTGATGTAAAGAAAAGGTTCACTATGAAACTTTTATCTGAAATAAAAAAAAAATGTAGTGGTCAGCATGGCGCCTGTACTTTCCATCACAGTGGTCTATGCCGCTACAGAACCAATTGTTTTTAGGGTTTCTGGTAGGTTATGTGGATAGAATGTATGCATAACTATGGAGATGGTTCCATCAGCAGTGAAAACCTACCTTCAAAACAATTGGTTCTCTTGCATCAGAGGCCACTGTGATGGAAAGTAACCCCCCACACAGTCGCCGGGTCACTGAAATGTTAAATACGCACTAATCAAGTTGTTTTCTGCATAACATTTTTCATATTGTGCCTTTAAAGGTGCATTAAGGAACTTTTTGTGTGGAATTTTCTTTTTTTTTTACTTCCCATCACAGTGGCCTCAGAGTTTCTGCTGATGGGCCTTCTCACCAGAAAACCTACAAGGCAATTGATCCTGGAGCGTTGTAGAGACCACTGTGATGGAAAGTCATGGTGCCATGATAAGCACCCATACAGCCGCTGGGTCCAGACAAGGTCAATTACGCACATATATATAAAAAAGTTAGTTTTTTCACATAAAAGTTCCATAATGTACCTGTAACAGAAATACCTGGAGTTTTAGTCTTCATAGCTATTAGTGATGGGATTTACGGCTCTTAATCTCTAAGAAGCGTTTGATAAAAGGCACTTAATTTGATTTAAATCAGCTAAAATGACAAAGGGGAGTGATATTTACGCTTTGAAAAGTGTGTTTGTGAATAAAATCTAATAACTAATACAAAGAGGCTGCAGCTGTCTGACAAATCATTTTTAGTGCATTTAGCTGTCACTTGTGTGGCCTGCCCCTTGGTAGGGCTGAGTCTCGTGTTCGTTCGGGGAAGTTCTGAGTAAAAAATAAATAAAAAAGGCTCTTTTCACAATTGAGATCTGGTTCAAACCGTTCACCTTAACGACCAACAAACCCCCAAATCAACTTTTTTTTTGGGCTGAAAAACTGTATAAATGGGTGTTTGACTGTGTACATGTCTGGGGCATTATTTTGACATTCAAGGGCATAGTGGCTAAAATCTTCATTTTGAGCCTAAAACTGTGTGTGGTGCCCTCTTGTGGGTAAAAATGTACCACTTTTGAATTTTGAATCAGTTGGCTCCGCCTTGGTGGTCCTCATGCTCACAAAGCCAACATCACCCGCCCCCGCGTGTCCCCAGCTCCACCGGGAAACGCCTCCTTGGGCACATTTTTCAGATATTGAATGTGAGCGGAGTAAAGCTCTTGCACGGGGTTAGCTGTTCTTGAAAGAGCTGGTCGGTCATGAACGGCACATTGCTAATAGCTATGTTTTTTTTATTTTTTTATATTCTCTAATATCACAATGTTGTTACCTCATCTAAAATAGAGATTTCCCCCTCGGAAGGTCAAGGGACACTTGGGGTTGGGGTCGCGAGATGATTTCAAGATAATATTGTACATTTGACATTTGTAACATTGAATTTAATGTATTTTTGATTTAAAACAGTATATTATAATCAAATTGAGCCTAATATCAAAATATACTACCAAAACAAGCATCAAGTTGTCGGTCTGGTGATTTTGGAGGTGAAGAGATCGGGAACCCCTGGTCTAAAACATTCTCGGAGTTGCGTTTTGAATCATCTATACATTTTTTAATCAACGAAGCGCTGTTCTTATTTCCAGCCGAGCTCCTGCCTCCCTGCACGGCTCGCACCTCCTTCGGCCGCAGCAAGGGGGAAAAGAAATCCACCAAAACGTCTCTAAGTGACAGAAGCTTACAATACCCAAAAGAAAAAATGACATTATCCACGCGCAAACGTTTTCTGCTTTTTGTGTCCACTCACAGATCACTCCGGGCAGCAAGGCGGCGCTGGGGAATCTTATTCAGGGAGATGTCATCGTGGCCATCGACGGAGTGGGCACCGACGGGATGACCCACCTGGAGGCCCAGAACAAGATCAAGATGGCCAATTACAACCTGGCCCTCACCATGACCAAGTAAGAGACCAACAAGTGTCAGGGAAAAGTCCTGAGCGGTGTGTGTGTAAATGACAGATAGTGCGAATGGACAATGCTAGCGTTAATGTTTTGAGAGAGTAATGCAGTTGTGAATCTTTGTGTGTGGTGGAGTAGTTCTCAGATGAAAGTAGAGTTTAGGCACAAATGTAAACATGAAGTGGCAGGAGCACATTGTGAGTCTGTTTATCCCATTGGGTTTTTGACTCTGCGCCCTGAGTGAGAGCTGACAGCTGACTCAAAAGTCTCTCTGTGGACTTGAGAAGGTGATGGCTGATGGGCCCGGCTGCCCTTGACCGCAGGCTGAGAGCAGCTCTGATGCAGCAGCCGTCAGACGCCGAACGGGACCGACAAGTTACATCTGCTGGGTTTTCACAAAAAGTGGTCACGCACAACTAGGGCTGCACCATTTTGACGACAAACCTAAACGCGATTTTTCTGATGATAAATTTTGGGATTCGATTCGATTTTTTATATTTGATACATTTAAAAGCATATGGCTGATAAAATGATAGACTGAATGTTGGACTGCCAAACAGTACTTATTATTGCCTATTAGAATAATACACTTTCAAAAAATGTTTTATGTGGACAGCGCCCTCTTCTGGAGGAGTTTCCCCGACATTCAGGGTACCTCGTCTATTTAAACACTTTAGAATCTGCTTTAGGGAAACAGACCTTTTATCCGTTGCAGCTGAACATGAGATCAGAGGCTCCACAATTCTGATGAACATCTATCACTGAAATACCAGAGACAGAAGAAGAAAAACACCTCAGCCTCTTGAGGTTAGGTTATTGCAGTAGTCAAAACTTCGATTGCGATTCGATATTGATAAACCTTGCAGCCCTACGCATTTTTGGATACCCATTTTACTTTAATTCAATTCAGTGCAATTAAAATAACATGGGTATTAAAGACAAGTATCGTTCAGGATGTCCTAAAACGGCACAGAAAGCAACATAAGCCACAGCTGCGTCACATGTTTCAGTGTCTTCATGTTTTGAGCAGAATTTCCACTTAAGCAGTGATAAAAAGAGGGAAAGGGCATTATTACCTCCTGAGCTGCAGGGACAGACCAGATCCACATCATGACACTGTTTTATTTCAGCTAGACATTTCTAAACACGAGCTGCACTGTGCAATGACAAAACTAAACCAACTAAACCACTGTGTCAAAGGTCTTTACACGGTGAGAGCACTCACGCTGTCACTAATCCTTTAACTGTACCAAAAATGTCTAATACAGAGTGAGCTTGTTGTCACAGCTATGTTGTGCTTTTCAATTTGCTTAAGAGCTCTAGTTTCTTATTCAGTCCAGCTTTAGTCCTGCTTTATAACCAGTGTAGTCTAAGTCCTGGGTTAGTCCTGGCCCAGACCTGCCGCAGACCAGCACTGTCTAATAATTACAAAGGTTTTAGTAAGTTATAGCCTTGCTTCGCTTTAAGGAAACGGCTGCATTCACACACGCGTTCATGCTGCTTTTTTTAGACTCACTGCGGGTCATATATTGACATCTGGAGAGAAAAAGTACCGAAACAAGGCGCCAAAAGACCCCCTACTGGAGCCTTTCGGTTTAACGGTACCCAGCCTTACCTACGCACAACCAAGTACAGAACGTGATAACACCTTATATTAACAGGCAGTGCTACTTTGTGTGTGTGGCCTTCTTTATTCAAACTTCTTCACACTCTGCTTCAGCTTCACCCACATAAAGCTACATCAACTCATCCAACCACACTGTATGACTGGAGTACGCTGTTTATTATTGTATTTCTATAAGCACAAGGCCACAAGCTGCAGAAAGTGAATCACTGGCAGTGACATACATTCTGAATAGTTTTTTGATCAATACAAGCAGCATAATAACAACAGTATTTAAATCGGACATAGGCTGCGTTTAATCTATTCCTGTCCCGTTCATTGTTTTTCATGCGGTGTGCTTTGTGAGTGAAACTGAGGTCAGTGGCCCCACCAGGTCAAATGGACACGATAAAAGCTCTTTTTGACCTTGGTTGAGCCGTCACTCAGAGCACTACATGAGATTACTTCTATCTAATCCAGTCTGCATTCCCAAACAATTTACTGACAGCGTGTCATTCTTTTATCACAACACTGCAACTTTATCACATTGATGATGGGCTTTTGAGTAAGCAAGTGTGTTGCCGTAATATACATGAAAATATGTGTTCAAGGTACCCAACGACCTCGGTAGAACTGAGGTCAGGTTTGTAATATCGAATCGTAGTCTGTTTTCTCTCTTTTTGAATGGATACAAAAATTGGATTGGATTAATGATTTGATGGCGTAATAATAATAATAATATAGCTTAAATGCGGACCTAAATATACGGTTAAAAAGCTGCTAAACTAAAACTGACTAAAAATGAACTGAGGACCACGCTGGAAATGTTACCTTCCAAATTGCCGGCATTACCGATTCACACAGGCATGGGAACTCACAACTTTTGACTTTTTACCTGAGGTCCCCAGCTCATAATCCTGTTCGATCAGGGCTTGAGCCAAAGAATTTACCTGTTGAGCTTCCTACTGCCATAACGGACACAGCTGCTCAAAAGGAATCCTCAAACATCCAGGTCGATTACCATCGTAAAGCATGATCAATCTCGACATCCAGCAGTTGTTTTTAATCCAAATAGAATTTGGCAAAGATTACCTGATGACTGAAAGGCCATATTAGGGAAAGTCTTACTGTCTCTTGTAATACTGTTAGAGTGCCTGTTCCTCAACAAAACAACAAATGATCCTGAGCTTGAGCGTTTAGTGCCCTAAACTCCCTGTCCTGCTCTATTTCTTTTTCTTCTTTGTCATTAAGGCTCAACAAAAGTAATTTTTTTCCGAGCTAGGGCTTTACACTTGTTACTCGTCTCTGTAGCTTAAGGGAGACCGCAGACACTTTCTTTGGATCGAGTGCAGAAAAATATTCTTTGCCTGTACCTACATATAATGATTGTTTATTGTTATAATGTTCTCCTGAAAGAGCAACATTCATCTTGAGTAAAAGCATCAAAGTTCATCTGCCTGTTATAACATTCATACATGTTACGACACAAGAGAAAACACCAAACGGAAACAGCCCGGTCACAGTAAAGGCTTATTTCCCAAGAATAAATCATGCTTTTTTATTCTATTTACTGGGTAAAATGTTTTGCAGTAAGGCTTTAAGTGATTCAGAAAACTGTCACAATGTAATAAAATCTCCCTCTCTCCCTACAGGAACAAACGTCCTCTTCAGATGGCGGCACCAATTCCCAATATTCCTTTCCCCATGATTCCTCATCAGCAGGTACTCACAAACATAACTATTTGTACATTTCTTTCTTATCAGCTCAAGAAAACCAAAAGTGATGTCATTATATTTTCCATCAGTCAAGGTTGCCTATCTCTAACAATGAAAGTAAAACACTGCAGGTGAATACGCAATTCTGCAATTTTATGCTTGAGGAAGTGTAGATGTTGTACCAATATCCCTTTTTTTTTATTTCTTTTTTTTATACTTTGACTCTGCGATCAAACCTTACAATTGGGAGGAAAAAAAGTTGTTCCCTTTAGTGTCTTAACTAAATAGAACCAGGGCTTCTTTACTTCCTGGCTACCAGCTCCAGTATACATTTGATATTCCTCCAAATAAACACATCCTACTCAATGATCATCAGTTTTGTGTGTGTCCGGTGCAGGCCAGGGCAGATTTATGTGCCAGGGGTAAAGCAATATGGCTATTTGTGTCCTACAGCTTATCCAAGAACTGAAACTTATCTGATCTTTTTACATCCTGGATTAGCACCCTGCGACCTGTCTGCAGGTTTTTAGACAGAATGATCTACAAAATGTATACAGATGTCTCTAAATGTATAACGACACCATTCTACCGTGAATCAAAGAGGATCTAAAGACTTGATTTAAGGTGAGACACGGCAGGTGAAAACAAATGTAAACTGCGTGGTCAATGTTGAGATTTTTAGCTAGTTTTCCCCCCTAACATGTTGGTTTTAATGTCAGAGTAAAAAGAAAAAAGCAAACACACTCTTTGCGATGCTTATTTTATGACATTTTGTCTGCGGGCGAGCTGGAGATTTACAGGAAATAACTTTTAGCCTGCCAATTTCCTACGTGTATTCATTCACAAATATTGACAGTCTTGGTATCCATGTTTAGCACGAAAGGCGACATGACGCTGTAATACAAATATAGTAATTTCCTTTCTGATAGACAGCTGTGGCTAAACACAGGGGAGATATACAGGTGCTCGTCATATAATTACAATTTCATTCAGAAGTTCATTCACTTCTGTTATTCAACTTAAACTGTGAAACTAATATATGATAGACATGCAAAGTGACATATGTATAGCCTTTATTTGTTATCATTTTGATGATTATGGCTCAGCTTGGAAAAACCTCAAATTAAAAATCTCATAAAATTAGAATATTTTGAAAATGGACTGTAAGCTGTAATCATCAAAATTATAACAAAGGCTTGAGCTGTAGCTCCTACAGACTCTAAACTTTCCAGTCTTGGTTCAGAGGGATTTTGTAATATTGAATTTGTACCTGACTTATTGAGTGTTGAACCGAAAGGCCAACTTTGATTTTTTTTTTTTTTTACAGGGTTGTTTCCCAGTTATAAATATCTTATTCAAAAATCAAACAAGATCCAAAATCTCTCTGAAAATGTGTTTGTAATTTGACAATGTAACAATATAAAACCATGAATTTAAATCTGGCTCTATCCGTTATTTAAATTTCGTCGCTGAACATATTGGCAATTTTGATGCATAAAATGCCTTAATATAAAACTAATATCAGCCTATTCACCTGCAGTGTCTCGCCTTAGGGGAGTAGCATGGTACACAGTGTGGTATGTCATAGAACAGTGATTCTCTACTGGTAGATCTGGAACCAGAAGTGTGTCATGGGCCATTCAAATTAATTGTCAATAAATATTTTTTTGACAAAATGCAACAAAACACGGCTACTTCTAGAAAGTCTAAAATTGTGCATTCTTTGAAATTTTCCCGACGTTCAGCTGATAAACAGACTCCAAACATATTTTTCAAAGTTTGCCTCATATTGAAGTGCATTAGAGGGTGGTCAATGCAGTGAAAAGTTCAAATGGGTGCATCGACACCTTTATTAATGCTTGGAACATTAATCTCAGCACTATGATTGTGTTGAATTATTAAGCTTCCCTCTGGAAATGTGGGCAAATTCAGCAAGAATCCAAAACAAAAGGAAAATCTTACATACAATCTTACATATAGACTTTGGGTTGTTTTTGAAAGATCGTGGCAGATATTAGGTAAGAAGATGGACTCTCTTGTCTAATACTTCATCAGGACATGCCTCTTGCCCACATCTGATTCCTTACACCTTCATCAAACCAGTTTTGAAAAGTCTATTAGCGTCATGTTTGCCCTATGGCTGTAAACATTCTCCATTCTTAACATGAGTTTCAGTCACATTAGTTTGTTACGTGCGGCCTAGGGCTGCACGCTATCGGAAAAACTTGTGATATGCAATGTGGGTGTGCGATATTGCAATAGTGTTGAGATATTTTTTCTTAACCATTTCAACATGGTGTATCATTTTGGGCCCGATCTCCCGCCTGGCGCATCAACAGCGTCGGTGCAGAAGAGAGTGACATCTTGCGTGCAAACAAACAATGCTGCCAGGACATTGCCATTTCCTCTTAGCTCTCCTCATCCTCACATTAACATCCCGCGTGGCCTCATGTACTTCATTCAACATTTAGGCTACATCCCTTTTAAGCTTTCATTGGACGAACGACAAACTTTATACGGCCACAAACTTTGGCCGTGTCCCGAGCCGATTTCACAGAGCGCCCTCTGTCTGCGGCAAAGTCCAGTCTACACAAGATCGGGCCCTGTTGGTTGTGGCTTCTTGCAATACGGATATAGCATCACCCAATATCGCAATACAACATTTTATTTTTGATATATTGTGCAGCCCTAGTGCGCCGTTTGTCTGCATCTCTGGAAACCCTTAGGCCCATTACCAAACATGAAAGAACATGGAGTTGTGCAAAGCGTTTTGATTGGTGATACTCGGTACGATCAAAGTGAGCCTCTCTCCTCCTGTCCTGTCCTGGCCTGAAGCCGGAGCCAGTGCAGGTGAACGGGCGCACGCCTGGTCCCGCTGAAGCCGACTCCCCGGGCAAACACACAGCCGCCAGTCCGTCTCAGAGGAGGCAGTATAACAACCCCATCGGCCTGTACTCTGAGGACACGCTCAGGGAGATGGCAGCTATACAGGCGGGGTACGTAGTCCGCCGTTACTGTGGAGCAGAGGAGAGAAGGCAACCAGAACATTCAAAGTCCAGCGGCAACTTCCTGTGAGAGGGGATGAGGAGTGGTTGCAATATTTAAGCGAGACCTGTTTTATTTATTTTGTCATTATCTGGGTGTCTCATGTCTCATGTGTCATTCTGCACTCTTTTACCAACAATGGTATAAAGGATTTTTTTAAACAAAAGAACGGTAATAAATGATAGAGCTAGAGATATCAATACTTCCTCATTCTACAACCTGCAGGGGTTGAGGAAGACTCCATTACCCAGCATGCCTCAGTCCTAGCCTCAGTTTACACTCTGATTAGGTTACTGTGTCACTGAGGAAGCCCAGCACCTGTTAGCTCTTTTGGACGCCACCAAAGGTTAAAGGTGAAAGGATATTCTTAACACACAACACTTGGTGTGTAACCTGGAATTGCAAATTCAAACTACAGAATGCCATTCTTGTATTGATTTCCTTTTTTCAATATGTATTTGTTTTCTTTTAATTAAGGTAAAGAACAGGCAAATAGGGAAACAAAGAATTTCACTCAGACAAAGCGCATTGCTATTGAACCAAAATCCACTTCCATTAGTTGCAGGCAAACAACAAATTATCCTTTCTCCATTGGGTCTTAAAAGGAGGGTATTTAACATTTTTTGTATATATTTCCTAAAACATGACTCTGTCCCTAGATCTGAGGTCAACAGGTTCAAAGCAAATATTGTTTTTGCCGATAATGGCAATGTTGTTTTAATTAGAAACAACTTACGACGTCATGTAAAAATTAAACAGCAGAATGAACCCACACTTTGGGTTGCCATATCCTATTGCTCAATTTATCCTATGGTTCAGACCCCTTTGGAAATAATAATAATAATAATAATGCCTTACACTTATATTGCGCTTTACAAGCCTGTATTACCAAGTTTCTCAAAGCGCTACACTGTCGTCATTATTCATTCACTCCATACTTGGTGGTGAGCTGCTGTTGCAGCCACAGCTGCCCTGGGGCAGCCAGTCTGCGCCATCGGCCCACCACCTGCCACTCACTCATACACCAGGGTACGCAGACACTGGAGGCAAGGAGGGTGAAGTGTCTTGCCCAAGGACACAACGACAATGTGCACCTTCAGGAGGCGGGATTCGAACCCCCAACCTTCCGATCACGAGACGACCCGCTCTACCATCTGCGCCACCGTCGCCCCTAAACTAGTTTGAAAAGAGACTTTCTCCCACTTCAACAAATCCCAGCCCAATCAAATCCTAAACTGAGCAGCCTCCAGTCATTAATGCTCAATGACTAAACGCTGGAGGTTCTTGGCTTTTAAATGATAAATGGTATATTCTCGTATTGTGAAACTTCTGCTTGTGTCCGTATATGTAGTATATAAGTTCAGTTGTAAAGTCATACTGCTACTTAGTTCGTCCTAGGAAACATGACCTTTTTATGTAGAACCTACCCTGAAGAGCCAGCCTCTCCTACTCACAACAAATAATTTCTTTCTCAAGTTCGGTGTCATTTGGTGTTGCCAATCACAGCTGTTTATTTGTAGCTTGCCTCTCAAACTCGGAAGACATTTTGTCTCAAATTTCCACGTATTAGAGCGGACTTTATGACTAACACCATTTAATGCTTCACCTGCTGACAGATGTCCATGCTGTTTCTCAGTTCATTTATTCACGTGGGCTGCCATGTTTGTTTTTTACACGGACAAGTAATCCATAGATTACACGAATTGTTTAATCCATAGAAATCATTAAAGCAGTCTTGGCGATCTTCAACTATTTGGACACTTTGGTTTTCAGAACTCAGTTATTTTTGTCCTCTTGCGTTTTATTCATAAAGCCAGTCCTTATTTTAAGTGTGGCATGTTGAGTTCATGACATTAATGTCTTTTATGTGGTTTCTTGTTCTCGTTAAATTAAATTAAATCGTTATATTTAAAGGGGTTTAGTGGCCGCTAGATGCGTGTCCAATCCCACAAAAAGTAGAAAACTTAATCAAGTTAGCGTTTAGCTCAGATGCTACTACTTTTATACACTAGTTATTATCTACAGTCAAAACCCAAAATGTCAAAGGCGTTTGATGCCTGACGATAATGCTAATAGCTTGAGTGCAGGCTGGCTAACCGTTAGGATCGAATGCCGTTTTTACATATTTATTGCTATGGGTTAATCTATTGGTCATGCCCATTGGAAAAAAGGGAGATAAGACAAGGCTCTAGAAGTCTTTTTATAGTATTGGAAAAGTGTGAAACCATGGCTATATAAAACCTGAGCTTGACTTTAAAAAGTAAATTGCCCTTCTAATCACAATTTCTGTACAAAATTCTTCAGCCCTAAAATCGTACTGTTTAAAAATATATATATATATACATTGTGAGTTTACACTGTGAAACATACCAGAAGTATGTTATCTCTTTCACACAATTTGAGTAATCCTGTTCACTTTGGTCTCTTTTTCTACTGCTGATTGGCTGTTCAATGCATTTTTCTTGGATTTTGTTGCATAATAGATGGAACACAAAACAGTTTTTTTTTTAAGACAATATTCCATTACTGGACCCATATATTCGAGAAACCACACTTTTATTGATTTCTGTTGTTAAAGTTGGTAGAAAAGAGCAGTATTTCCAGACATTTGAACAATCAATAGGCAATATTATTGAGACTGGAATCCTCTATAGCGCTTGTTAGTTGTCCTCATCCAGGGGTTTAGCCTTTCACCTTTACTTTTTTCCAGCCTCATGCAGCAATAGCCGTCTGCATCCAGCATTCTTGACCTAAATGGGTTTTCTTTCATTCTTTTCTCTATTATTTCTCTCTTCCATTTTGCTGTTTCGTGGAAAGGTGTTCTCTCCGCCGCCTCCTCAGAAGTCAGTATCCAATATGGCAGAATGTGATGAAATGGAGCATGTTTATTTGGTTTGGTGTTAAATGAAGGCATGGTTTGAGAGCTGTGTTGATGCTATTATGTGGTTTACTATCATACAGCTTTGAACAGTGATCTCTGTGTTTGTCTGCTTTTGTGAAAGTCGCTCATGAAAACATACCTGGAGTTGTGTTGCATGTCTTTAAAGTCGACGCATTTCTGCTTTTTGTCTGCAAGCTTATCTTTTTAATTTGTTTGCAGCTGTTGGTATTTAACCTGCTGTAGTTTGGGTGCCCTCTAGTGGCTGCCCCTTGCAGTACTTGTGTATTACGAATGATCATAAACCCGGAAGTGGCACAAATCATAACGTTTACAATAGAATAGGCTAATGTTTTTGGCTAACTTCCTGTTGGCCATAAGGTAACTTCCACTTCCTGTACAAATTATTTTTAACGTAAGTTAAGAATTAAATTCAAATCAAATCAACGTAAAGCCAAGTGTTTTTCAAGAAAATCAATTCAGATGGTAACATTTGTTAGCTTCAAATTAACGCAGGCCTTTAGCTTCAATGCTAAAACATTTAGATTTGAAAATACTGAAGGATTAGTCTAGTATTTAAACATCCTGTGTAACGTTTTTTAACATTTTCAACAAGTAATTAGCCAACAGTGTTTTCAATGGGAGTAAACAAGTAAACAGTTAGCATCGTTTTGCTAATATTTGTGCACAGAGCCACATAGGGATGTTAGAAATGTGTTAGAAAAGTTGGGAATGAGTTTGGGCCACAACTCGTAATTCAAGGTTAACTCTCTCCCCTTTTTGAAAAGTGGAAAAATGTGGTGTCAGGCCTTTAATCTTACCGCTCGTGTCGGCCTGTTGCCAATTCATCTTCCATAAACCGAAGCTAATTGGATTCCTGCTCCGATGCTATCTTGTTTGTCATGCCTGATGACATTTGTGTGGGGAAAGTAAAGTTTGTTGTCTGACATGCTCGCAAAGCCTTGTGGCATTTCTGTGTGACTCACCGATTGATGTTCTCTTCTACATAGGTTTCATAATATTTTTATGTTTGTTGTGTGGCTGTACGGCTGAGACAGACTTTGCTTTCTGCTTGTTGTGCGTGAACTGAGGGTTCCTGCAGGCGTTCCTGCAGGGTTCCTGCCATGAATTTTCCCCCCAACCTTTCCCCCTATTTGCCGGGTTTCGCCATGCCCTGACAACAGGAAGGGATTAACCAATCCCAGTGAAGTGTGAGCTTTTTGAATTAGCTTAGTTACTTGATAAAGACAAGAAGCAACTAAATGTACATACAGCATAACAATAATTGGAGCAATCTAACCAGTACTTGATATCATTACTTGAGTAAAAGTACTACTATTGGTCAAATATTGCTTCAATAAAAATTAAAGTTTCTCGATCAAATTTTTGTACTCAAGTATTTGCTGAAGAAAACACTTACATATTCAAAGTAAAATGTACAAATCAGTCAAAGTAAGTGAAAAATAGCTTTGCGGCTTCAAAAGCACAAATTCAGGCCCGAATGTCCCATCTGCATGGCAACACTACGGTGACAAAACTTCTTCCTTGTGGTGAATCCCTGGAATTTACAGAACATTAGCACAGGGCCACCTCTTGTCCTGGAGTGTGTATTATTAAGCTTTTAAAAATTATCCAGATGCACACATTGGAGGCGTTTAAGGAATGTAGTGGAGTAGAAAGTATTATATTTATCTTTCAAATGTTGTGGAGTAAAAGTAATAAGTTCTCAGCCAAAACACTACTCAAGTAAAGTACAGATGCTCAAAAACTCTACTTGCTTTGCTTTGTTACTGACCACCTCTGGAGACAAGTCTTATTCCCTAGTTCTGCATGTTTAGTTCTCCTGCGTTGACGCTTGAACCTTTCCGCTAGTGTATTGCCTAGCATGTGGTTTGTTGGTTTGATATTAGCATGACTGTCCTAAACAAGAGCTGCATGATCTCAAAAGAAATTGGAATTTTGAATTGTCGCAGTTAACTTTTCACAAAGGCTACATATACTTGGGCAACACTAACTTCTTTCTGAACACCAAAATATCCAAACATCCGCATTCTTCCGCCAATATATTTGGTAAAAAGCCTTCACAAGCATGCGATTTTCCCAAAATGGTGCAGCTCTTACCGACACTTTCCCCACCCCTCACTTGAACCCCTCTCCTTCACTTTTGTCTCCTCCTCCTCTTCCTCACCACCCCATCCACCGCAGCAGCGCCCCCTTCAGCCCCGGCGCCCTGAAGGACCCTGCCCACAGGCCCATCGAGGTGGCGGGTCCCGGGGGCAAGGCCACCATCATCCACGCGCAGTACAACACGCCCATCAGCATGTACTCCCAGGACAGCATCATGGACGCCATCGCCGGGCAGACGCAGGGCAAGGGGCACGACGTCGGGTAAGGCTCCTCCCCCCTCACTCTACCCCACGCCTCTTCACTTCTCCCACTGTTTGCCTTTTCACATGTCTGCAACCAACAACGCCACCTAAAGGTCATGTTAAAAACAAAAACAAATCGGGCACTACAAGAATAAAATAGAGATATAATTTTCACTGTCAGTTCACAGAGAGATTTAATAGTGTTTGTCTCAAGCTCTCTTGGTGCGAATAGGGAAGGGAGAGAGCTCAGCTTCCTGACAGCCCGAGGGATAGCGCTGTACCTGGCACGTAGACTCCCTGAAGGAAACTGAAATAAAAAATGTTGTGAAAAACAAAATCAGACAGATTGCAAAAATCAGAATGTTTTAAAGGGACTAGATGCAAGTTGGTCATTTTTATACTCACTACTGCCACCTCAGGTCTTACGTGTAACTGCAGTCTCTATATTAAGCTCGTGCATGACGGCACTTCGGACCCGAATTAACACCTTTTTGAGCGACAGTGCAGGATTTTAGAGGCAGTTGTGGTGAACAGGTCTGGGCTCATTCTACACCTTAGGACATTGCTGGAGCATGTAGGGGGAGGAAAATGCGTATTTTTAACATTTTTTAAACTCCGTATAGTCCCTTTAAGTCATTAAAGGTCCTATATCATGCAAAATCGACTTTTTGGAGCTTTTAACCATGTTGTTATGCTATTTCCTTCTCAAAAACACCCCCAGAGTGGTTTTTGGATTCATTCACGCAGTTCTCAGTAATCCTCCTGAATCCTGCGCTCTGAGCAGCTGATCCGCCCTCTCCTGGTAAACGACTGGCATGTTCAGTTGTGTCGTCACAGCGGAACGGAAGTGCTCGACGTCTGTAAGCTAATGCCTGATTTTTCATTATTTCTGTCGTAAGAAAAAATAAATAAAAAAAATAAAAAAATAAGGAAGTGCCTGATGTGCCCGCGCTGCCCCTGCAGGGAAAACAAACGCACCCCCTGAGCGTCTGAGCAGATGTCGTGTTTGCACCGAAAGCTGTGAAGAAGGAGCTCTTTCTAACCTACTCTGGAGTCTGGACACCTGTTCCTTTTTCTAACGATAATGTCACGGAGAAAAGCGCGTTTGGCTACGAGGAAAGGACTTTATTCAACCTTCCTAAAGAAGAGACCACTCGCCAGAAGTTGGATTTTCTCTCCGGGATTCAGCGACTAGCAGCCAAAATAGTGTTTGTCTGTGACCGTCTCTGATGGATGTTTGGTGAACCTTGGCCAGAATCAAAGTGGATTAACTTTTATAACCAACATAATGGAATCATCAGAGCGGTGAGTCAATCAAAATGCGTGTTAGCGTGTGTGTTAGCCATTATATATATTTCTACTACTGCTAAAGTTGTATGAGCGGAGAGAGGGGGCGGAGTTAACTGAATCCAAGCGTTTTGTCTTCCGGGTTGGAAAAATACCTCCAGAAAATACTTATATTTATCACAAAAATTAGTGCTCTGTAGTGGTAGAGGTACAATATATCATATAAATGCCTATACTTTACTTTGGAATGGCTAAAATAGCATGATACAGGTCCTTTAAGTAAGCATATTGGAAATGAAGGTTGACAGGTTGCATCAAGTTTTTGACAGACAGATTACAACACAATAGGCAGAAATGTCATGCATTAATTTGTGAACTGGGCTGGTCTTCTTTCTTTGATCATCGCTTTCTATCGCTTCCTCATAATCTCATAATGATCAGAATGCCGTGTGGTTATGGTTACTTTTACAGAAACTTCCCCCGAGAAGAGAATCCAAATTGCAGTTCACCGTTTAGCCATTAGTGGGCGGCTCATTTATGCACTCCGTTCTCCGTTTTCTGGACAGTACTTCAGTAAGTGTGGTGTAAAAAACATCGCGGGCGGTGCCATTTTGTTTTGGTCCCAGCTCTTCGTTGGGTACATTTTCCAGCGCCCTCTGGTGGTAACGCATGCTGGACATTACAAACGTGTAGAAGCATAAATGCAGTGACAGTAACTACGCTTGGAACGCACAGATCTCTTTACGTACGAAATGGGAGCAAAATGAGCCTTTACAGCGCAAATGTGCAAAATGCACTGGTAGTTTACAGTATAATGGCACTTCACACTGTCCAGCTCCCAAGGACAGGGCAGCGCCTCAGGTAGAAGAGTCCAGACCAGCACAGATAAACGGGGCCGATGTGGACATGTGCGATCGTCTTCCATCGATTGATCCATTGTGGGGTGCTTTATGGTGCTGAAATAAATAGTTGTGACCTGATTGTTTTGTTGCTGACGACTAAATGTCATGATATTGAATTTCAGAGATGGGTCAATTTGCGTTTTAAGAAGACAATCGATTGCTTTTCAAGTCAGTCCAGGGCAGAAGCAGTAGGAACTGTGTATTATTGCCAACCAAGGTCAATAGAAACATTCACACCACGTATTGTTCTTGTAATGTTTTGTAAAGTATTTGTAATGTCTTGCTTCCTGTTGCTTAGGAACAACAGATGGAAACGAGCAATGTTGAGTTTTTTTTGTATTGGATGACTCATGTTGAAGGACTCTTACTGATGGAAAACTACTGCTAATCTCTTACTTTCTTGCTTCTTTTGTCAAGCAAACTCCGCGGAATCAGTGCGCCATTGTAACTTTTCCAAAAGCCTGTATCTTTCCCGCAACTAATCTGCAATTTTCCTTTGCAATTATTCTTTAACCTGGTAACTCATGCACAACTAAAGTAAGACGGATGTAAAATGCAAAGAAAAGTTTGATTTTGATGTTAAAAACAAAATGTGTTAAAGCAGAGAAAAAAAACACTTTTCATCGCAGGCATTTTAGCCCGCAGTAATCACCAAAAATGCCTGCGAAATCCTGGAGGGACTGGTCTACACATTGATTAAAGTACTCCAAACAATACTATTAATAATGACGCTATTCTAAATTCCTTTAAAAAAAAATGAGAGCAATGAGGGCAATTTCAGGCCCATATCAGTGGTTTTCAACTGGTTCCTCTGGACCAAAAAGTGAGAACCATTTTCAGTGGGTTGCCTTTCCAGGGGAACATTTCTCTTTGAGTTTAACTGCTGGAAAAAGCACACAGACATTAATTAAAATGTGACGATTATTTAATAGTTATTTGTAAGATGTTGCTTTTCACATTATTTATATCACAAATTTTGCCTTGGCCCGTCTCCAAGCAATGCAATGTTCTGATTTGGTAGCATTTTTGAAGGTTGCCATATTCAGCCTTGCGCTTGCTTTTGTTTTTAGCTCTTCTGGCGGTTCCAAGGCTGTCAGCAACGGTTGATATTACTGAAGCATGATGTGCTGTCGAGTGCGAGTGCATGCCAATATGCAAATCGAAGTCATCTCTGTTCTACTCCTTAGACTAACAAACAATTTTCCATTTCTGCTGGGAAATGAGGCCTGGTGCATGCTGGAACATAACTTGCATATAAAAAAAAAATGGGACTCTTTCAAATGTATTACTCCCTCAAGCATGTCCTTTTCAAATGTAATTGGCCAGCGCTTGGTTTACAATCCTTCCTCATCCTCTCTTTGAAATGACATACAAAGCATCTTCTCTGGTCAAAAGCGATTTCAATAATGGTCGACTGTTCTGGATGCCTTTCTCCCCCTTTGTTTGTCTTGGAATGTTGTACATTCTTATGCATTGTTTTGTAATCAATGTGTTTCTATGTTCAGTTTTAGCTTTAATGCTTCTTTTTCACACTCTTACTTACCTTCACACTTGACTACACCATTAAGCGTTTGTAAAGCATTGGTAAATACTTCTATAAAGCCTTTACAATCCATTACTCATCATTTGTTAAACATTAATTTGCACCTAAATAGTGATTCATGTTTTTAGGCTTCATAAAACCAGTTCCCTAACCTTAAATCCATGTTTCTTTGGAAATGATGACACAGCTTGACTTTCATTACTGTATAAGTTCAACAAAAAACAGAAAGTACGATCCAGAACACGCTCCACTTCAGGTCAAAAGACGTTTTACTACAGTTTTTTCCCCTCAAATGTTTAATGATCCAAACTCGCCCATATTCTTCGGCTTGGTGCAAATCGTTGTTCCACAAGTGTGGCGTTTCAGTCACAAAGATCTTTGAATCTCCTCCAAATCCGTCCCCCATTGAGCTGGAGATGGAGCGATGACGTGTATTGGTTGGGATGTGGTGCCCCCTTGTGTGTGCCCGCAGTATTGTCCCCGTTAGAGAAAGCCTTGTAGACAGCAGCTCCCCGGTGTACCAGGCGGTCCGGAGCGCAGACCAGGACCCGGAGCTGAACGAGTGGGGCCGACGGAGCGCCAGCGCACAGTCCAGAACCTTCCAGGCCCTGGTGCACATGACGGGGACGGACTCCGGTAAGAGACAGGCCTCCGGGAGGGAATCATTGAAATGCCAGAATGTTTGTTTGTATTCCGTCAACTAGTTATTGTTTGAGTTACTGTGACTTTCATAGCTCAACTCTGCTCTCTGATAGTTGTGAAACATGTTTACAAACTCATGGGGAGTCATTTATTAAGGCAGGTGCTCAATAGCGGGTGTAAGCTGAAAAACAAAATATTCTATTTTGCCCTAACATCAAATTTACCATTGGATGTTAGGGCCCCAAATCTGATATGTAAACGAGAGAATGCTACATGAGTAAAAAATGCATAAATGAATGCTGCTGATCCACTTTAGCACGTGTTTCGTTTGGTAAATGTAGTTAGTGTAGTTAGGAATGAGATTGAACACAGCAAGCAACAGTTTTAACTTTACCGGCTCTCCTATTTATTGTTTATTTGAAAACAATAAACAGGTACAGAGCCTTTAAAGAATACATTTGCCTCATAGATTTATTAATATATAGTTTTATCTGGTGTGGCATGTTCATTTACATGCACTGTCCCTACCAAATAAATCAATAAACAAACAAACAATTATTTTTAAAGTTGTAGTCAGTCATGATTGACCCTTCATGAAAAAAATTAAATAAACGAGTTTGCTCTCTTTTAGTCTGTAGAATGCCATTTGTGAGTATGTAGGTTAATTTTGTTCACAAAAATATGACCAGTGATTTTACAGGTTTACAATATGTTTCCTTCAAGAGCTGTTGTTTCCACAACAAAACCTACTTAATGCTCAAAACTGGTTGTAATACAATTTAAAAAATGTTTTATTAAATGCCACAAAATGTTTTTGAACAAAGAATTTTGCACCTAAAGGGTTACATTTTTTGGGTTCAGACATAATTTAGTCCAACTTAGATATTTTACTATTTTATACCTGGTTTAGTCCTGATTTGATCCTGATCTAGGTCTTGGAAGGTCAAATATTTTATGAGGTGGAAAGGCTGGAGTCAAAATTGGTCCCCTCCCTGGCCTAGAGAATCTTAAATGCACTTAAATGCAAATCTAAAATCTGGAACAAACACACCTGCTATTGAGCATTATAGCATTATACAGGGTCCTTGTCAATGAATGGAGGTAAAAAAGTATTTATGTAAGTGTTCCATTCCCTTTAATGCTTTCTGATCATTATAAATCAGAGCAAACACAAGGCAGAGCTATTGTAAATTATTGGACTATACCTTTTTTAATAAAGAAAGATCATTCATTTAATTAAACTGTAAAAGGCAATATTTGATCTTACTTATTTATTACGACACAATATATCAAGGTCTTGTCTTGTGGAATTTGTGTCTCAGCCCACCCCTAATAGGGGACAAAACGCTTTTATCCAGTTACAGAAGTGGCACCGTCCCAAATAAAAAAAAACTAGTGTCCTAAGTCTGCGGTCCTGAATCTGCAGTGTGCCCCGGTCTGCGGATTCTTGACGGAAATGCATTGTTTTGTGTTGCAGTGTGCGATGAGGAGGAGGAGGAAATGCAGAGGAGCAGGTAGGGAGCAGTGCGGCTGACCTCTCCTCCCCCACGTGAAGACCACCCCATCCTCTGCCTGGCCCTCACCGACTGTCCCCCCACGTGAAGACCACCCCATCCTCTGCCTGGTCCCCCTCAGTTTGAGCCCATCTACACAAACCCCCACAAGCCGCCGCCACCACGGGAGTTTTAGTTTTGGCATGGCACAATCAAGTTGGCACCACGTCTTGGCACTTTATCACCGTCACACAGATTTGATCCACTAGAATGATGTGTAATGGGCTTCGGTTTCCACAAGGGGGAGATGCGATACCATTTCTTCTTTTTGTCTGCTCTTTTGTAAATTTTTAACATGTTGAGCTATGGATTATTAATTAATTCTGGAATCGTTTATACATTTCAGTTTACATTGTATACATTTTCAGTTTTTGTGTTTGGAAATGTGCAAAAGAATGCACTAGTTTATTGTGGGGACAGATGTATCAAAATGGATTTGCAACAGTTATTGGCTGCCATTACCAAAACTGAGGTCACGAGGTCTTATGTTTAAAAGTGGACTTTATTTATGATTTTCAAAATACTGTAGTTTAGTGTATTTGAGCATAATAGAAAGATGCATACAGGTATAATATACATATACTTTACAGAAATATGCAAACAATCAGAAGTATTAGTGCAGTGCAACACGGTTGAAAAACGTTCGGGTCTTCTCTCAAATGTTACTGCTCCTGGATACCTTTAAAGTTACACCGCGTAACAATTCACCAAATAAAGAATAGTAAGCACCGGTTGTAGAACTCGGTATTATTGCACGTTTCAATAGTGTACCCTGATCTAGTTGAAAACAAAAGTAAAAGCCAAGTTTCCAAAGCTTGGAATAAAAAGTTAACCAGTCTGACCAACAAATCGTGCATATGTGACATGGTTTGTAATTCAAAGTTGATTATGTGTATCTTAGACGGTCTGGGTCTGGGCCGTTAAACATTACGGTATCGACATTTTTTTTTTTTAAAGCAGGTACTGAGAAAATACAGTTTTGATGCTGTTCCATGGACAGCATTAAAGGAAATGGCTCAAATAAATGCTTTTTTTCTTACACGATTTCCCCTTTAATTTTACCCCCAAATTATTGCAGATCTTCCACACATTATTGTTCTGTTTTCTGGTTCTAGATGACAAATATTGTAGTATTGGTATCGGAAAAAGTATCGCTCAGGTATCGTATCGTATCAGGGGGGAAAAATGCAACGGTACCCAGCCCTACTCGGACCCAAGTACAGTGCGGTCCTCTTGTGTCCATGCATGAGCTCATCAAAGATTTTTTTTATGATATTAGTGTCACAACACAAACGTATCATGATCGAGCGTAAAACAATATACTGTCCCAGCCCCAAATTGTTTTGCTTTATTGTAAAGCTTTATTAAAAGTTAACATTTAGCTCTCGATGTGACTAACGAGAAGCTTGTGGGGGGGCTCTTGTTCTGCTGCGCCTGCCTTTTATAGAACTCGCCATGACATAAGCATACATTTTCATAAAACATAATGCTCTATTGACGTTCATACAAAGGAAGCCCCTGTAATTGAATGTACATATACTGCCGTATGTCTTCCTTGCCCCGGCTCTCCCTTCCTCCCCTGCTCTCCTCCCCCCTCAGACCCTGATGGATGGAGCTTTCTCTGTTTCTGCACACTTATTTAATCATAGCTCCATTATGCACAATCGATAGGCCGCCTGTTTGGACTGAAATACGAGCGGGTAGGCCCCCCCTCCCCTCCGGCCCCCCAGCTCTTGTCGGACTCTATACGTCGGCCCATGACTCACTGTGAATCAATAGAGCAGTGGGGTCAGCCTTTTATCCGCCAATAAAGAGACTGCGGTTTGTCTTTGCCTTATCCAGTTCGTCCTCGCGCTGGCTTCTGCCGGGTAAAATATTAGGTGCCGGGATTTCTTTCTTTTTTTTGTGCGGTCCCCATAGAGACGTTGCTTTTAAGGAACGGTCTGTAGGATGGCTTTTAATTGGCCCATTAAAATGACCGATCCATGGAAGGCCTGAAGACTGTGAAGCACTGTCACAGGGGCAGTTTAGTCAGACAGACACTGGAACTTGCAGTGAGCGAAATGGCGTTTGGTTTACAAAGGCGATGGTCATTAATGTGGATTTTAAGTATCCTGGTTTTGTCTGTGTCCATGTAAATGCAGTATCTTGATGTCCGTATCCTGGATAGGCCAGTATCCGGGTCAGGAGAAACCAGGGTGCTCTCACTGGGATATTCCCACTGTATCCAGGATAATGTTGTATCTAAACAGAGTATCCTGGTTTGTGACCGCTGCTACTACTGAGACGGATACGGCAGGAGCAGAGACTTTCCCACAGCGACTGTAGCTTGTAAAATAAATAAAACATTGCAGTATACTTTAGAAAACAGCCACTTTGCCGCTCGGCAGAAGCTCCAGTGTCTGTCTGCGCTGTTGCCAGACTAAACTCACTTTGAGCCACAGCACAAACCCATACTGCATTCTCCCACTTGTCACGTCTTCTGCTGAAGCTGTGGCAGAGCTCTAAAGCCTTTAGCGCTTCCTAATGCTAATGAAAAATGTTAAAAAGCCCTGTGTTAGCCACATCGCTATTAGCCCTGCATCACTCTGGAGCCAAAAATAACCAGGATACTGTTGTTGCTCATGCAAACGGGGATATGAGTATCTAGGTTTCTCTGACGTGTAAACATCATATCCAGCATACTGTCATTAGCGGGATACTCGAGCGCATGTAAACACACACGGACACACACAAAACCAGGATACTTAAAATCCACAGATAATAACTGGGATACTAGAGTGCAAGTGAAGGCACTTGCCTGATATGAGGTAAACGTGTACAAATCAAATATTTTCCCCGAGTGTGATTTTAGATTTATTCACAATTATGGCTTAAACCAGTTTGCAATAAACTTAATGTTGGTGACCATCTTCAATGAAGGTACTTGATTCATCTGCTGTACTCAGTAGTTGAAGTCTTCGAACGTTTCGCCTCCCATCCAAAAGGCTTCGTCAGCGACAAAAGTCCCACTCAGGCCGCAGCTGAATATATAGACCTATATAGATATAAACACCTTTGAAGTAGAGCGTCTCTAACAACCTGCTCACCTCAGTATCGGTCAGTCATGTCCTATTCATAGATGATCACTGCCCAGGTGTTTACCCATAGGTGAGAGTAGCTGTGTTTAGTGAGGAGGAGCCGGGCCAACCCCAACTCCTCCCCGTCGGTCTATATCTTCAGCTGCGGCCTGAGTAGGACTTTTGTCGCTGACGAAGCCTTTTGGATGAGAGGCGAAACGTTCGAAGACTTCAACTACTGAGTACAGAAGATGAATCAAGTACCTTCATTGAAGATGGACAACTCCTGTACGACTGAGAACTTACACAGACTTAATGCTGGTGACGTAAATACTCGCTACAAAAATCCCAGTACCTGCCCCCAGTTAAGTCCCTAAGTGCTAGTGCATCTTCCAGAAGTTACTGAGCCCGGGAAGTTCTTAGCTTTCAAATGCAGTAAAAATAACATATTGAAATGAATAACCTGCAATAATTTTTCAGCCACTTGTTGGGAGGTTTTCACATTGATATCTTAATTATACGTACATATTTTTTTTTCTCCGTTTCTCACCACAATTACTACAATTGTTATTAATGTTGCTAATTGTGAGCACTAACTTGCGCACAAATTTTGATGCCTGACATTAACGGCTTGTTCCCTCCTTTGTGTGCTAACCCCCAAACCTCACTACGCTAGGTTTTATGTTGATACCTTTGTAATGATTGCAATGACATGTCTTACTAACCCGTGCTTCAAACGTTCTTCTGCTGTAGCCCTACTGAGCATGCTCCGGCCCTCTCTGCCATTAGCATCGCTGAACAGTCTGCCGAGCCTGCTTTTGACGGCTCTGAATGTAACGCCCAGAGGTAACCAACATTTTGGGGAGAACTGCAACTCCATTACTAGCTACTTTAATTTCTGTCTTTTATGTTTCTTTCTTTCTGGAAGCGGGACATGACTACAGTTAGCTAAACATGAGATTGAAATACGTTAGGTCATCTTCCAAAGCCTTTATTTTGACTGTGTTCAGAACTGTAGCTGTTGTAGCATTGAAGCTAAATGCTAATGTTAATTGAATGCTAACAAACGTTCAAATAGCACTACTATCTGAAATAACTTATGAAACACACTGGACTTGATGTTTATTTAAGTTTTATTCTGTATTTTAAATCTTTCTTTTATTTTTGATTCACGGTAAAATGTTGACAGGAAGTAGTCTTTACCCTCCACTGGCCAACAGGAAGTTAGCCAAAAAAATTCTGTGCACAGAGCCTATTTAGTTGTTCTTGTGACCAGTGTTTCCCAACCAGGGGTACTTGAGCACTTACTTGGAATTATTTCAGATTTAAAAAAAAAAGAGGTGAAACAGAGTCAAGTTTCAAAATTAATTTCAAGGAGATGTATTTTCGTAAAATCTTTTAATGTGGGTGTATTTTAGTTTCTATTTAGAAAACAACTCTAAATTCTGCGTAATTTGAGTTTTCTCTACCACATTGTGAAAATATTGGCAGAATTCTCAAGGTTGGGGGTAAAAATGAATGACTCAAGGGGCCCGTGATGTGAAAAAGGTTGGGAACCACTGCAAATCCGCTATTAACGTCCTGCTAAATGTCAGTATGTGTCCTTGTGTTTTTATCATGTCAAAAAGCTGCTGTTTACGGAAACTTATTTTTAATGGTTAGCGTGATGGATGTGGTGGCACTAGTGGAAATCCTTTGCTGTGAAGGCTTTACCTTTTCCAGCGTCTACTCATAACTACATTAGTGGTGACCTGTGCTATTGTCTCTACACCTTACAGGCATCACAATGCTGCTAGTTACAGCTCCCGCAACAGAGCTACCATCTCCAGGTAACAGGGGCCAAGCCTATACTCCGCATTCATGGCTTCTACTTAACACTTTAACAAATAAGGCTTTTGGCAGAGAAAAAAAAATTGATTTATGGTTAACGTTTTGTCAGGAGGACAGCGAGGAGCCAAGTAACTCACTCATTGCTTTTAATGATTCAGCTTTGTCAGCAAAAGTGCAATTGAGTTGTTGTTAAAATTGGTGGGATTATGCTTTTGGACATGTTACTTCCTGTACAATATGATGAAATCATTATATTTATGTGTCAATCTTTTATCAGAGGTGGGAGGAGGAGCCAAAATATGTACTCAAGAGTAACATGACATTAAAATAGTTGTACGCAAGAAGAATTAATAAGGAGTAATCTAAAGAATTGGCTAAAAGTGGAAAATGAAACAAGTGAGTAACCAAAAGGTTTGTTATGTTTAAGTCATGATGCACAGTGGGAGGAAAAAGTATGTGAACCCTTTGGAATTTCTTCTGTGAATGTTTACATGTTATGCCCAATAAGAATATGACAACATGTAGTTGTTTGGGTGGTATTAGTTTAAGCACACACTGTTTACTCATTCTTGTGATTTTAATAAAGTTCAGACCACATTTTATGACCAACTTGGGCAGAAATGTACTGTAAGTAATTCCAAAGGGTTCACATACTTTTTCCTCCCACTGTAATTCAACAAAGCATAAAATATAATATTGTAAAATCATTGCTAAACATTATATTTTGTAGATAAGGGACAAGAAGCAGAAAGCCATGTCAACTTGAAGCTCATGTTGGTTATCGATTAACTCACAGTGGAGTTACCAATTTTTCTGACTCAAGTTTTTTAAATTAATAATAAATGTTTTTGCATAAAACAGTTTCATCCAAACAATACTTCCAGTACTACCCACCTCTGCTTTTTATCTCCTGGTACCATTTCATGCTAAAAGGTTCCTGTCAAAAGTGTGTGGACAACATAATCTCATTACGGTTATTTATTTTCTATTTTTGCCTCCAGTCCGTATGGCCCGCCTCCTGCAATGTATCAAGCTCCACAGGCCCCGCACCCTCAACAGTATCAGCCAATGCCCCAGCAGTACCAGCAGCAGGCCCCGCCTCCTCAGCAGTACCAGCAGCAGGCCCCGCCTCCTCAGCAGTACCAGCAGCGGGCCCCGCCTCCTCAGCAGTACCAGCAGCAGCCGCCGCCTCACCAGGTCCCACCCACTCAGCAGAGCTCCATCCAGATTCCCATGGGCGCCGCCCCTCCCAAGGTGGTCAGCACAGCCTGTATCTACCCCTCCCAGCCAGGTGAGGGCGTTACAGTCAAAACTGTGGCTTGTCATAAAGAGCTAAGAAGAAAATGACTGAGGATCAGGATTGCAACGTTGGTTTCGGAAGTCAATTTACCGCTCACTTCTGTGATAGACACTAGTTAAAAAAGTAGGGTAGAGAACAGATTCCATACCGACATGACAGATTTTTCTGTTTTCAAGTGTCCGCATTGGCAAGTGCCTTAATTTAATCTTTTGACAGGCTTTAATATTGTTTATATTCACACACCGTGATATCAGAGTTGTACTCAACTACTCTGAGCCGAGGTATCGGTATCGAACTGAAAAAGAAGAGGTCAAAAAATACCATAGAAATAAAAAGTGGCGTTCAATCCTTACACAAGCCGGCTAGTCCAGGACACTTTTCAGCGTTGGTTAGCCTGCTCAATGTATTTTTCCTATAGTCGAAGATGTTTTCAGCTGTTTAGGTGAGTCAAAGCCTAGTTAGAGCTAAATGCTAAATCATCTTTCATTACGTTTTTGCTTTTTGTGGCTCGGATACACATACAATGGCCACTAAACATGATCTTATAATAATATGATCATGATGGAGAAACCACAGAAATTGTATAAATTCCATAAAACAGGCATGTACCTCGCCATATTTTAATATAGGGACTGAATTCAAACCGGTCCTGGAAGCCGTTTGCTTTGAGAATTACACATTTGTAGAACAGGTTCAGGTAGCTGACAGCTTGCTCTGATTTCTTTGTTCGGAACAACTTAAACTAACTCATGATAACGCAGTTATTCTCAATTTAAAAAAGTTAAAAACCTTGAAAATATACAAAAATACTTCCACAACTTTTTGGTCCGTAAGTTTGGTTCCCAAACCTTTCAGGCTGCAACCCCAAAAATGGCCATGCAATAATATCAAGTGAAACACATACAATCTTTGTCACTTTGTATTGTTTACTTGTTATTTGACCTCAATTCACAAATACGTTTTGATCAACCCCACACTGCATCACATGTCACCCAATAAATAAAATAAAATACAAGCATTTATTTTATTACAGATATTTTTTTTGTGGAAAAATCTAACTTATGTGTGTTTGCTGTGAGCGGCTCACCTCACCTCAGACCTGTCTGTAACTTTACTGGGAGCGGGACATCTCCAGCTCGTCTCTATGGAGATGTTGACTAACGGCAGACAAATATGAGATTTAGATAGGTTAGGTCCTCATCCAAATTCATTTTTGAGTACCCACTGAACAATAGCATTATCAGTATAATCCAAAATGTAATGCAGCGGGCATTTCACCAGGACTAAACCAACTCATTGAATAAATTATATTTCAGTGGGAAGAAACCGATGAAACCTTTGCTCATATGTAATAATAATAAAATAGTGATATTGTACAATCCTGCTGAAACTTCACTTATCTATTATTTCTATTTAGCGCCTGCTCCCGCTCCTGCCTCCGCCCATGTCATTCCCCAGCCCTGCCCCCCTGCCGCTGTCCCCGCCCCTCCACCCGCCGCCCCCTCTCCCTCCAACAGACCTCCTTGGGTGACCGACACCAACTTTGCCGACAAGTTTGACCCCAGTAAGACCACCACCACCTCCACCAAAGTGCCAGCGCTGCCCCAGGGCGCTCCGCCCCCTCCTTCCTACATCCCCAACCTCTCCCCTGCAGGAAACCCAAGCCCCGCCCCCATTCCCCCCAGTCCCGCCCCCGTCACGCCCAGCCCCGCCCCTTTCCTCCCTGTGGCCAGGGGTGTGGCCCAGCGGGCCGAGAGGTTTGTGGCCACCGGTAGGACGCCTCTGTGTGGGGCCTGCAACAGCATCATCAGGTACGAAAATACATTTACTCATTTGATTAGTTTTATGAGTTATGTAGGTTTAATGGTAAATTGAACTTATATTGTTAAAACCTGGGGTGTAATGTTAATTTATACAACATATTTTAGTTTAAATAGTTTAATTAGTCAATAGTTTTTCCATATTATTATACTTTTTCCATTCTATCTAAATCTTTTTTGACTGTAGTTTTACTGCAAGACATACTCGTGTATATAGACATACTGTATATACAGTGGGTTGTACCCGTGTACCAGATGTGCCAGATCATGGAATCAATCAAGTCCTGAAGAAAAGTCCTATTTCCCATGTGTTTCTCAGTGAAGTCCAGAGGCAACACTGATGTCCCTCGTATCCCAATCCACCTGTAGTTCTGATCGTATCCAAAACTGCATGTCCCGTGTGCACCAGAGACAGCAGTGGCCTGGTAGCTTCACCGCACCACACCAGCCACTGCTCCATAACGTCAAACATGTGCACGATCTACAAACGTATGAAGACTCAACAACGTGACGTACTACTTCATACGTGATATTACGATGTAAACAAAACGGCTTATGACAAAAATAGTTTAGCAAAAGAAGGCATGTGTGGTTTGTTTATAGAAAACTGTTGGGTGGAGTGTGCGCACTGATCGACAGTCAGTGCATTAACGCGACCCAAACAAAAAGCACGTGTTCACCCCCACCACCCCTCTCCCTTGCCCTCGGACTCTGGTTGGAGGAAAAACGTTGTTATACATAACATCGCCATTGGCCACGGGAGTCTGTCCTGCCTACTTAAAGCGCTAGGACTGGCTCTGCAAGATCTGAAAGTGTGCTCCTACTAAGCGCAAAAAATTACACTATAGTCTGTGTTTAGAAACTCAAGATTGTGCCCTAAATGTTCTAAGTCCCTTTTCTTTTTTTATTTAGTTTCTGTTAACAAAAAATATCTGGAGATTTTAGTTATAGTTTCAGTCCAAATTTATCACAACTTTCTGGTATTTTCCAGACGTACCATATTTTAAATCATGCTACAAGAAATACCAAGGCGAAGTTGTCCACAGTTAAAAAACAAAACAAAACAAAACTGTAAAAGCATAATATAAGTCTTTTGAGGAACTAGATCAAATAAGTTGCCAAAGCTTGAAATCACAGATTCATAAATTTGAAAGTAGCTTTAACCAATGTAAGCTCTTAGAGAGTCAGACTGAATATGATAAGATAATCCTTTTATTGATCTCACAACGGAGAAATTCACTTGTTACATTCAGCATTCAATAAGATCACTCAAAATAGACAGTAAATGTGCAAACAGTTAAATAGTAAAAAAAAAAAGAAGAGGTATCTTATATACAATAAGTAAAAGCAAAAATCTTAAGGGGCGGAATTATAACAATAGGGAAATAAGAATAAATAAAAATATGCTACAATACTGCTCCAAAAATGAGAAAAAAGTCAAAACTATTCTCCATTGCTATAACTGACGCAGTTTGTCAAAGTTTCAACATAAACTGAATATGCTCCTCAGGGGTCCGTTCCTGGTGGCCCTGGGCCGCTCCTGGCACCCCGAGGAGTTCAACTGTCACTACTGCCACATGTCTCTGGCCGACGTCAGCTTTGTGGAGGAGCAAAACAACGTCTACTGTGAGAACTGCTACGAGGAGTTCTTCGCCCCGACCTGTGCCCGCTGCAACACCAAGAT
Source organism: Proterorhinus semilunaris (assembly GCA_021464625.1). Taxonomy (NCBI): domain Eukaryota; kingdom Metazoa; phylum Chordata; class Actinopteri; order Gobiiformes; family Gobiidae; genus Proterorhinus; species Proterorhinus semilunaris. Next base: position 31,091,869 of record CM038357.1, read on the forward strand.
CATGGGGGTGAGGCGGATTACCATGGCCACAACATAACCACAAAGAACAATGTTAACTAGGGCCCGACCGACATGGATTTTTGGGGTCCGATACCAATATGATTGGGGTTGGCCCGATAGCCGATACATAGGCCGATACTTTGTGTAATTTAATACATTTTTACCATGTTACAATTAGAGGTCGAGCGATATAACGGGCCGATATTTGGGGATTTTACAATATTAGGACCGAAAGTGATAGAGATTTCCTGCTTTTTGCAGTGGAAAGAGCGGCTTTAAAACAAGTTCTCTTACAACTTGTTAAGCCTCTGGGGGACAGAGAAACTTTGCAATGAAAATAGGTTAGCAACAAGTATTACTAAAGTTGATTGAAGTTTCACTAAACCCCAGTGAATATGGACATGCTGTATGTCATTTAGAAGCTTAGAATCTGGAGAATTAAATCAGTGAGTTAGTTTTAACCTCCTGTATTTTGTTCGCCGTGCAAAATGCTGCTGCTAGCAACAGTATGCTAATGCTAACAGCAGAATGATACTGATTGAATCACTTAAGTAATAAAATTGGTCACTGCTGGAGTGGCCAAGTATTTATGTTTTTACAGGATTATAGACCAGACATTTGAAAAAATCGGCCAAAAATATTGGTCAGAAAATATCACCCGTCGGCATCGGCCAAAAATAATCCCCAAAAAATTGGCCTTGGCCTTAGAAAACCCATATCGGTCGACCTCTAGTTACAATGATGTTCTTTCATCAAAAACAGACCAGAAGCTGTGTTTTGACCCACTTGCGCATCTTTGAGTAATCTTTGGATCTACCCCAGGTGCTATTCTTAGTACCGCAACGACAGAACCCCAAAAAATCATCTTGATGTCCTACATATCCAGGAAAGCTTTCCTCACCTCTACATCTCTTGCTAAGCTTAATCCGCTCATTGCGGAGTAAAAACACTCGCCATAATTTCACGACAGCCGGCTGGTCTATTCCCCCCCCTCTTTATTGAAACAGCTGCACAGCAAACAGGAGCAAGAGGAGGGGGGTGGCAGGGACTTGCTGAGAATGTGTTGGAAAGTCAGGCTGTTTGTTTCAGCTGTCACTGTCTTGCATTTTCCAAGTGTAAGATAGTGATAAAGATGTGTTTGAGATCTAGATCAAATACCTGCAAAAAGCGTAATACCCTCTCTTGTCTTGTTTTGTCTATGCCAAACCTTTGCCTCTCCTGTGCACTGTAGGAAGTGATGCATGCTCTGCGGCAGACGTGGCACACCACCTGTTTCGTGTGCGCCGCCTGTGGCAAACCTTTTGGAAACAGCCTCTTCCACATGGAGGACGGAGAGCCCTACTGTGAGAAAGGTGAGGGCTAGTGCCAACTGCGTCATGCTAAAGGTACAGCATCAGACTGTACATGCATAAACTTCTCTTCCACTTGCCTTTCAGACTACATTGCCCTCTTCAGTACCAAGTGTCATGGCTGTGACTTCCCCGTGGAGGCGGGGGATAAGTTCATCGAGGCCCTGGGTCACACTTGGCACGACACCTGCTTTGTCTGCGCGGTAAGAAACACTCGTGTTTATTTAATATTTCCACTTTTTAATTGTCCGTTGAGAACACGTTTTCAGTTCTCTCTAGGAGTCAACCTGAAAATACTAGATCCTTAATAAAAAACGCCCCACATAAACAACACACAACAACTCTACATTTGAATCACTTTCATACCGAGGCACTTCCTTTTATATATATATGAAAATAAAGGAGAGTAAAACAGTTGGCCTCAAATACAGAATAAGGGAAAAGTACGTTACTTTGGCTTTTCTTTCTGTAGGTGTGCCACGTGAACCTGGAGGGCCAGCCTTTCTACTCCAAGAAGGACAAGCCTCTGTGCAAAAAGCACGCTCATGCCATCAACGTGTAGGCCTGGCCTGGGGGAGGAGAGCGGGTCATACACAGCTGCTGTCAGTTTGACAAACCATGACTTCGATTTTTCAGTGGATTATAGTAGAGAATGCTATAAAATGAAAATGCCATTATGTCATCAATAACTTTATTAAAGGTTTTGTACCAGAAACTGTGCACACACACAAATGCTGTACTTTTGAATGCCGGCAACTTTCTCTTCAATCCTTTACATTTTAAGGCAACAAATGAAAGGCCCTATACAGGATTTTTTATTTTTTGTTTATTTTTTGCAATCAATAAAAGAGGGATTGCCTGAATTTTAAATAGTTAATTGTGCTCAAAACTCTTTCCTAACACATTTCCAACCTCCCAATTCTTCACAGGGTTAATGAGTTAATGAGACCATTTCACAATGCTGTCACCGTGATGTACATAACTAGCTGCTAGTTCACCAGCAATAAAAAGGCTTAAGAATTTGATACACAGAGCTCCAAGGTCGTTCATCACTCATCGACAGATCGATACATTATTTCCCACTACTGGAAAAAAAAGAAGTCGGGTACAGGGCCTTTTTTATTTTCAAGAAAAAGTCTGCTACACAGTTTTACATGATCATAAGTAAGAAAGACAAAGCCTTACTGATGTGTGTTTGATACACTGTATTTGAGCGTTTACAAGAATGTAACAAAATGAAGGCAGTAGGGTGGGATGTGCTTCCACTGTTCACCTGTTGTTTTGCAGATTTGACTAGTGCAACTGTAGCATAGGCTAACCATTCATTTACACAACACATAACCATGAGATTCATATTTATTTACTATTGTGAGTGATTTCTATTTAATGCTAATATATTTTCACTGCTGCATTCATTGTTTTGTTTTGTTCAGATGAGGTTGTAGTTTTTTTGTTCTGTTTTTTTTTGAATGGCTGGCATCAAAAAGCCAGTGAGTGTTGATCTTTTGTAATGACATTGTCAATCGGTTCATTTGTGAATGTTTGATTGCATGGTACCTTGTTCCATACAAAAATCATGTGGTCCTTGTATTTTAAAGCCACACTGCGGCACATTCTAGGTTACACGAACAAACATGTCAGCGATGGCGAACATGCTAATATTGATCTCGATCGTAGAAATGAAAAGGCGCGGCCGAGAAGCGGGATTAAATCCTAGAGTACAGTTAGCGAGTCGGCTATTGCGGTTGGCCTGTTCCATGTATTGTCCTATAGCGGTTAGCATTAGCCGTTAAACATCGGAAATTATGAAAGCTCCAGATGTGCTCGCTGTTGTCAACCAACTTTGCTATCTAGATAAAGCGTTTGGAAGAGGACCTATTATATTTAAACCTAACCGTTGGCTACCTGAAGTCAAAGCCTAACTACAACATCACCATGGAGGCGAGCTGGTGACGTCTTGCTCCCAGCAAATTTACGAGTCAGGTCTGAGAAGAGATATGCTTTTGTCTTTATGTTTTGAGGTATTTTTCATCACTAAAACAATCCATAAATAAACTCTGTGTATTCTATTTATGGGATGAAATGTTCTGCAGTGCGGCTTTAAAAAATCTGTTTCATTTTCTTAAAATACAAATGAACAAGAACAAAGCTAACGTGTACTGCCTGTAGGGTATCTCTCAGCAATTTCTCTAGATGAACAAGTCCCCACCATTTTGTGCCTCAGCCCCGTCTCACTGACTGGCACATCTGCGGTCTGATGAGCGCGTCCCGGTGTACAGTTTTTATTGGACTATTTTATACAGAGCGTGAGTGCGTGTGCATGATGTGTGTCACAGCATGTTTGAAATGAGAAATATCAGTATTAGTTTGTGCCACTGTCCTGGGAAAGTGCTTTACTGTCATCATTATATATGTGAGTGTTTGGACTAACTTACTGTTCTGAAGGTGGATATACTTACTAATACTTTCCGCTGCATTTACCATTTTGTTTAGCAAAATGATCATTGTGTTCGAAGTTTAATAAAGGAGCACGACCAACACTTGACGCGCTTTGCCTGTGGTTGTTATTTTTGTTGAGTATTTCATCAGAGCTACTATTTTTGTTGTTTTGCAAATACAGACTTTAAAGGGACTAGATGCAAGTTGCTCATTTTTATACTCACTACTTCCACCTCAGGTCTTACACGTAACTGCCATCTCTATATTAAGGTCGTGCATGACGGCAATTTGGACCAGATTTAACACCTTTTTGAGTGACTGCAGGATTTTAGTGGCAGTTGTGATGAACAGGTCTGGGCTCATTCTACACCTTAGGACATGGGTGGAACACTAACATGTGTAAACTCTGTATAGTCCCTTTAAATGACATCAGCTGCACCAACACACCGACCGACTGAACTCATTTAGAAAAAAACATGGCTGATTCCAAAACCCTTAAATGATAGCCTCTAAGTACTAACACTAGCAACTAAGCCTTAACCTTTCATGGGGTCAACTGTTAGATCCCTATGCAGTTAGTGAACTTCTGCTTCTGCATCATTTTCCTAATTCGACCGTCCTTACCCAGGGGAAGGGGAAGTGACATCACCAACAGTTGTTGTTCTTCTTCTTTATGGATATTGGCAGGCAAACAAAAGCACATACCGCTAGTGCATATGCAACAACATAGTGTCCAAATAAAGAGATTTAAGGAGAAAAAAGAAGAAAACTCCAAATGAGCCATCACATTTTCCTTTAGTCTTATTTTATCTCAACAGCTGTTTCATAAAGCTAGAGTATGCAAATTAGCCATGTGGGTTAAGTTTCTACTAAATATAAGCCATCCATCCATCCATTTTCTTCCGCTTTATCCGGGGCCGGGTCGCGGGGGCAGCAGTCTCAGCAGAGATGCCCAGACTTCCCGATCCACGCACACCTCCTCCAGCTGTTCTGGGGGGATCCCGAGACGACACCAGGCCAGCTCGGAGACATAGTCCCACCAGCATGTCCTGGGCCTTCCACGAGGCCTCCTCCCAGTGGGACATGCCTGGAGCACCTCCTGAGGGAGGCGACCAGGAGGCATCCGGAACAGATGCCCTAGCCACCTCAGCTGGCTCCTTTCGACGTAAATAAATATAAGCAAAAGCACAAACTGCCTTCATTTAAGCCATTTACTGAGGCAGTTCTTTAAACACTGACATGTGACTGTGCTGTGGTGACGACAACATGTATTTTGTCACTTTTATAAAGTTTGGCTTGTGCAGAATCTCTTGTATATTTGTTTTAATTAATTGTGCACCTGTCAATCAACAGTGGTTGCTGATGAAGAATCACTCGTGGATGGGGCGAGGGGGACGGGCATGGCACATGGCTCCTAATCGCCAGTGAGGTAGCATCAGAAATCCCTATGCTAAAGTGGCTATGATAGTTAGCATGGAGGCTCCTTTTCCTAACTCCTTCCTAACGACAGCCCAATTCGGAGGCTTCTTGTCATGGCGGACGCTGACGCACATCCGGTTTGGCGTAAGACCTCGTTCCAATTTAACGGTTTCGGAATCAGCCCATGAGTCTCGCACACTCCTTGGTTTGCGCACATGTCCCCAAATTTTTAAACAGTTTTTGTTTAAGACTGGACACATTAGTAGTTTTGCTTTACAATTTCAGTAAGAATGGTAGGGATTGTCATTGGTGGAACAGCGCAACATGAAACAAATTAGTGTATTCTGTCTGCAGGTTTGAAAGTCAAAGTTGAAGTTTTACAACAAAGTGCTTTTTATCTCAAAGTTCAGTGCTTTGTCAATTTGATTCTCAAAGATTGTAGTGTTTAGGAAAACGTGTCACCCAAGACACCTAATTTACCTATACTGCATCAAATACTGCAAGCAACCTACCGTAACATTCAATCTAAGCTGTTATTTATTGACATGTTTTTATATCATACTCTATCATTTTTTTGACTCTCAAAATTACTTCCCGTCTGACAGCAGAGGGCGCTTTTGTCCCTTCCGTAGTTACACATAGAGGTCTCACTTGCACGCCTTCACCAAACACTTATTATTATTAGTGTGATTCTGAACTAACCTTACAGAAGGAAACATGTAAAATAATTCGATAAAATAAATAGATTTGTTTACATTTCTCAATATGTAAAAGGTGCATAGCGTACAATTTACTAGATGTATGTTTGCTTCGTACAAAATTGGCTACCGACCGTCAAAAATATATATGTATTATTGGTGTTCTGTACTTGTTGCTCTCCAGACCAAGCAATGTAATGTAACGTAAGACGGACCGGAAACGTAGGTAGTCTCGCTCGGAGTGGCTCCTCTGCGCGGGCGGAGACGATCTCCGTGTCCGCGCGGCGCTCCAGCATCAGTCAGCCAAACCACAGATCACTGAGCGACGAGAGGGAATACGTCCTGCAGCTGGAAACGTGTCATTTCTGCCGAAAGCGGGATTGTACTTTTCTTTTCTTTTTTGCATCTGTAGAGGACACCTGTACCCGAGTAACGATAATGATCTAATACCGGAAGAAATTGCGGATTCTCTTGATCTACGTAAAAGAAAACGACCCAAGGTAAGCGCGGATTTGTGGATCCCAAAACTTCATTCCTGACCTGCGGCTCCGCGTCCGACTTCACACGGCTCCGTCTATTGGCTTGGAAAAACAGTCGTAAACACGTCCCGTACTTTTTGTGATCGTACTCGTGTTTGAGGCAGTTTTAGGTGTGTTTTTTTGTTTTTAAAAAAAATGAAGCGATATATGGTTGTGAAACGGTTGGCTCCTGGGATTGGGTTCGGGGAGATGACTTACCGCGAGACTGTATTATATGCGTTGCTGCTCCTAAAATAAAAGTTATATCAGCTTTCATAAACGCATCGAAAATGTGTGACTTGATAAATGTCTTAATCTGGACATTTGTACTTGCTAAACTAGCCTTGTTCTGACCAGCACAGCCCGGTTAAAGCGCTCGTTAGCCGCATTCCTCTGTTAGCAACTTTATTTCACAGTTTACCATTTGCTTTTTCTTACCTTTTTCAAAGTATATTTACATTGATATGTCTCCGAATGACCACGTGGATTTAACATATTGGATAAGTGGACTTTTTTGTTATTGTTGCTACTTTTCTAAACTGTTTTTTCTAACAAATGTACGCGATATGTTCCAGTCGCTTGGAAAGCTAGCGCAGGCGGTGTGTTTAGCTTCGTGTTAGCCTTTAGGTCGTTGCATTAAGTTTCCTCGAACTTCTGCATGATGTAAAAGAAAGAAAAAACCCGGTGTCCACTGCTAAATTATATTACATGTATCAAATAATTTCTTTCACCTTTTTCCTTAAAAAGAGGCACACACAACAACGATAGTGCTGTGCCCACCTGTGTGTGACTATTTTGATGAGACTTTAGTTTTCTTCATCTTAGCTGTAACAGACATGTGTGACCATATGTGTAGATTCGACATTTCGGTTTTTGACAAGTTTTTCAATTATTTTATTGTCGATTGTCAGGAGCCATTTATGAGGCCATGAGAAATGCATGTTGCAGTCATTTCATATTCGTATTTAATACACGATTCTATTTTTTTTATATACGATTTTAAACTAAGATTGTTCACTCTCCACATCTTGTATAGGAGCATTTTGTTTCCTAGTAATGGAATACAAGTTTTTTAGTTCTTCGGTGCATTTTAGATATGTGTGAAACAAAAGACGTGTGTTGCGTGCGATTTGCATCTATTCCTAAAGCCCTTTTATTGATCAGGAACTAGCTGATGTTTACATTACGGTTTTGCTCCTGGGAAGTGCATAAACTCATACCTGCACAAGTAGGATGTTAGGATGGCGTTTGGGCTTCGTCTATCAGTTCAAAAATCCAGATTTCTATGTGTAAAATGCAAAGTTACCTTCCTCCCCTGAGGTAGTCTATTTATATTCACATTTAAGACTGCTCTGTCCTGTTGTGAGTCTGTATACTGTGTTGTCTTGCTCTCATGACTGACGCCCCTTTAAATCAGCACCGCGTCTGCTGATTGGAAACTGAGTGGCATAGATCAGCTGGCCGAGTTTCCAGGAAAAGATCACTGCTGCTGCTGTGCAGGGTGGAACGATGTGCTCCAAACTGCAGTGAGCCGTCTGTGCTCTCCGGCCTCGGCTCTACCTGATGCAAATCTGCGTGTGTGGCTTTTGTGGCTCTGCGGATACTCCTGACCGCTGTGCAAACAACTAAACTAAACTATGGCGAGCCTTGTTGACACTAGCAGTTGTATCGTTATTACCGATTACCTGGTTAGTAGTGTGACGAAAAGGATAGCAAATCGGAAATGGCTTTGGATCACACGTCTACTTTGTTTTATAATATAACTCCCAAAATGACAGCTTTCAGTTGAGACACAATTGTGACACAAACAATCCCTAAACGAGAAGCAAACGATCTCATTTGTACCTAGTAGGGTTGGAACAATAGATCGATTGTTTTGCAATGTTTCGCAATACGCCTTTGTCGCAATACCAAGTATCAGTGTCAATACTTGCAATACTTTTTTAATGTATTGTTTCTTCAGGAACAGTTACACAGCACTTTATTTTAAAATTACATTGTAATAATTGCTGTAGTAAGGCACTTTACGGTCTTAAAGCTTGTGTTTAGTCACATTTGGTTTAAATAACTTTTGGACACAATACTGTTTCACAATACGTATCATATCGGCTCCGAAGTGTCGTGATACATATTGTACCGCAACCAAAGCGGATCGTCCCAGCATTGATGCCAAGTTTGTCCTACTTATTTTGAAAGTACTTGGAGGTAGGGGTGCACAATTTTGGCAAAAAAAACCCCCACATTTTGGATTTTTTTGGCCAAATATTGCGATTGCGATTCCATTTACGGTTTTTATATTTGATACATTTAAACGCATAAACTGCTAAAATGATGAGTGTAGAGAGTTGCTTTTAGACTTTAGTCCAATGACATATTCTTGCTCAAATTGCCCCACATTAGAACAAAACAGGATCTACTTTCAAAAATATTTGGTTTTATGTGGACAGTGCCCTCTCCTCCACATTCAGAGTACCTCTGGGGGGGGGGACGGCAATGTGACTAAAGTAAGGATGGAATCACAAAGCGTCTATCTAAACACTTTATAATCTGCTTTATGGAAAACTCAGACAAACTTTTATCTGTGGCAGCTAAACCTGAGATCATTCAAATGCCAGAGACCGAAGAAAAAAAACCTCTTGAGGTTTGGTTATTGCAGTAGTCAAAACCTCGATTGGGATTTGATATCGATAAACCTTGCAGCCCTTCTCTGACGGGCACCGTAGTCTCCTCAAATGATGGGAAAGTACAATTATTCTTGTCATGGTTTAGCGTAACATTTAATATACTATCAATTCAGGGATTTGTAAGGGCACAACTGGATAAATCCCTGTCAGAATATGAACGATTTTATCTTTCATTTTGTCCCTTGCGTTCTGGCTATTACGTCAGCAGCCTTTTATTGCAAGTCCCGGCATTAATTTTTAATGCTACATTCTGAACTGATTAATACTCAGGCCTGTGTATTACTGAGGTAAATTGGGTTTTACTGTGCTTCATGTTTTGCACTATTGTTATTCTTGTGTCAAAAATATTGGCCGTGCATATCGGCATCGGCCATTAAAAATCCCAAATAATCGGCCCGTATCGGTTGACCTCTACTAATATCCCTCATTTTAATATTAAGAAGCACAACCTAATTTTGTCCAGGGCTACATCATGATGCACTTTAAAATCACCATATACCTCATCGACACAATCCCCTTCAGCGAGGAGGAAGCGAGTAAAGGCCCCCCCCCCCCTCTTTATGTGGGCGCATTACAAATGTAAATCTAGCATTATCCATATGCCAGACAGCTGTACATTCCTCCACAGAGCCTAGGATCTCTGTTACAGGAATAACAGGCTGACGGACAGCGGGCACGCCGGCTGCACACCGCAACAACAGAACAGGAACAAGGAGTGTGAGGGGCTGTTGGTCAAGAGAAAACAGGAGTATAGACCATGACTGAGCGGCTCTAACTTATCTCCAATGTCTGTTGTGACAAGTTTTCTATCCGTATCCTATTTCTCTATAGGTCCAGTCAGATATTGTATTTTAGTTGGTTAACAAAAAAGGAATAAAACCGATGAATTAAACATCCCAGTTCAGTCTGACAGTCTACATTCTACCTTTGTACACTTGGACCATTTTAGGGCTGCCCTCTCATGTCTTGACAGAATTCAAGCCCACTTTAGCCCGCACTCATGACTGTGAATGCAGTGTGGCTCTGCTGCAGTCTAATTAATATGCATGACGGCAGAAGACCAGTGGTTCTCAAAGTTTTTAACACTAAGGGGCCGCCTCATAAGAGGCTGTGGCCTGGGCTTTGGTTGTGGCTTAATATCAAAGTAAAAAAGCAGAGTAACGGCATTGTTTTTAAGACGCTTCTGGTCTTTCTAAAGTGGTGCCTCCAACCTAGAATGTTATTCGAGCCCTGGAAAAGTTCCATGTCACTAGCACCAATTGTAACTTTTGTGGTTTGACTAAATTTGCATGACCTTTTGCTAAATCTGAACTGCAACTTGACATCCCTTTTCAACGCTGTCTCGCCTAAAACTTGAAAGTGTTTTCACTTCAAGTTTTGCATCAAATTGAACGTTGGCCGTGACTGTTTGTTGGCTCGCATTGTCTGTTTATAGGCGCTGGTCTATTCTTAAAGCGTGACCGATAGCAGGAGCAGTGCGGCGCAGCCTGGATCACAACAGTCTCCACAGAAAAGTCCAGTGAAGGCCACACCTGTCCACAGCAACAGTTTGTCAGGCTGTCCCGTGACCGCGGTGAAACAACATCACCGCGCTTTAGTACAGTTGAACACCGAGCTCACCAACACTGGGATACAGTTTGTTTGCTCTAAAGTATGACTGCCATGACTAATGGAAATCAACTTGACTTCCCTAATATTGTGCATGTTCTGGGTTAACAACTTCAAGCTAACCTGAGAAATTGCAAAAAAAAAACTTTTATAAGCACATCAGTGGCTGCTGGAGACAGCTATTTCTCTGTTCTGATACATGTCAAAAACAAGTTTGAAGTGTGATAAATAAACCAAAGGGGATCTTGACTTAAAGGTCGACATTTTCTCTTAACGTGTTGCTTCCTCACAGGCTACAATTAACGACAATTGACGACTAATTAGCACAGCACCTACAGACTCGAAGATGACCAGAGAATTTCGCAAAGTTCTTCAGTCCTGGTGTTACAAATGCAGATTTTTCTCTGTACTACATCCCCAATCTTTGACGCACCTTCGTCTCTTCTCGCACGTGCATGTTTGTTGGGAGTGGGGGACCTTTTGCTTGGTAAGTTGCAGCTTTACTCTCAAATTAGGATGAATGTATGATACTTGCAACCTTCAAAAGATGGTCATGTAGTACCAGCATATCGGGAAATATAGCGAGTGTGTGTGTGTGTGCTTCCATATGATTTGAATGAGTTTGAGCGATGAGATGAAAACAGTCAATGGAAAATGTCAAAATGCATTATCAGGTCATTGAGAACCTGCAGACCCTTTCTTAGACGGATGATGTGGTTGAAATGAAACGATAGTTTGTACTTTGGCCAATGGCTTTCGATCTTGAGCTTCATGGTGGATTGCTTTAGCTTTCATTTACTTTTGGCATCTATCTTTCTACATCGAACCGTTGAAAATATGGGATTGTCAAATCTTTTTGCCACCATCTTTCCTAAGCATCCTCTCCCCTTCTCCATTTCGTCTTGATTTCTTTGTCCCGCACACAGTTCCCGTGTTGAGTTTCTTGCCGTTGTCCGTGGTCGACTTGCTCTCTCTTTTCCCCCCTTTCTCCCTGGAGTCCGTCCAAGCCTCGCAAGCCCGCTCTCTGGGACTCCTCTTTTTCTCTTTTCCACCCCCCCTTCCTTCTCCTCCTCCTCCTTCGTCGTTTCCAGTCTGGGAGGATCGGATTACCACGGGAGGAGGGAGAGTCTTGTGGAGAGGTAAGGAGGATTGGGGCAGGGAGGGGAAGGGGAAGGTGGGGGGAGGGAGGAAAAACAGATCGAGTTACACATCTTCCAGCGCTCCCTCCTCCTCCCCTGCGGGCCTGGAGACAGAGTGGCTGAGTCTGGGAGGAAAACATGCAATCCACCCCTCTACCCTCTCCACCTCCGAACGCGCCAGCCCTCCTCCCAGAGCAGATAAATAAAGGCAGTAAACGGGAGAGCGAGCATGGAGCACAGAGGGGCAATTCTTCCAGGCCCTCTTCCACCTAATATAGAGGTTTTTCTATCTCCAGCGTCGCATGCTTTTCATTCGGCCAGGTTTGTGGCAAAGGTGAACATGCACGGTGGGATCAGGAATAAGGCTGAAGGCCAAAGTGCCCCAATTCCAAGCTTGGGTTTGTATCAGATCTCTTTTTTCCCCCCATTTGATAAGTGGCCCTAAACTTGATACAAATCCAGTCTTTTCCGATGCCAGTATGAACATTAAGCTCGTATTCATTCGACCAAGGCGTCATACAAAAAGCAGTGTCTCGCTTCCTCCTTAAAACGATTGGGTTGTAAATGTGTATGCCCCGTTGGCTTCGTACAACAATTTTTGCGCTGTTTGATCCCAATGAATACGGACGGTCGGGAAGCCTGCTCGTCCAGGAACGTTTTCAGAGTTTGTTTTTCCTATAGCCTTTAGCCGTCAAACCCTCTTCTTTCTCTCAACACGGGATGAAGATGAGCCCATGTTGCTGTGACATCGTGCTGAAGGCATGGGGACAGCGATGCCAATGACTCACCCTTCCTCGACAGACATCGGACTCAGTATGGACAGTATGGAGTATTGTGGCGTTCCACCTCCAAAATGAGTTTCTTTGATCTCTCCTGCTAGCATAGTTTTGGCTGGAATCTATGTGCACAACTACCTCTTGTGGAGTCAGAACTTCCCTTAATTTCTTCAATCGCTATCAATGTTTGGTCTTTCTTCGGTTTATTAGCAGAATCCTTTATGGCCATGTCCTCAAGTCTTGTCAGTCTTTTCTTTAGGGTATGAATTTCCTGTTTCTTTTTCAGTAACTTCGCATCTGTATACCGCAACTTGGTCCTCAGTTTGTTGAGTTTTTCATTTCTTCTTGGCCTGCTTTTCTCCCTGAATGTCTCCCTTGGAGTAGATGTTCTTATTTACTCAGTTAGTGGGGAAGTTGCAGGAGTCATGCTGGCTGAGTTGTGATTGTTCCATTTGAGGTGCATCTTCCTGTTGCTGGACGTGTTGTGACTCTTCAGTCACACTCTCTTGAGTTGGTGGTTATGTTAAGCACAGCTTACAACCGTTTTTTTCTCTTATAGTATTTTTTTTTTTTTTGCCCTCAATTCTTTCTTTTCATATTGCTTCTGTGTAAGGTCTTTTATATTTATTTCACAATTTTTCTTCCGTATGTAATATCTGGAAAACAAAAGCAGCATTTAGTATGTTTTTTATTTTATTTTATTTTTTCTCACTGTGTCTTTCTCTGTGTCTGTCTGTAAATGTCTCTCTTTCTCTCAGTGTATCTGTCTCTCGCTGCTTCTCTACGTCTCTATCAACCAACCTCTCTTCTTTTTCCTGTAAACCTCCAGCAGTGCAGGGTTCGAGTACATTTTTTTCACACAATTTTTGCATTCTTTCCTTTGCCAGAACTTTCTTTCTGCATTTATTATGGCTTCAGGTCATAATAAATGCCCTGAAGCCCTCACAGTAACCGGAAAACAACATATGTCCAATGGACCTTTGAACATGTTCTAATGCATACAATAGATGTGACAAGTTTTGTGGAAATCAGCCAATAGCATTACGGTATTCCAGATGTTTACGCCCGGATAGTGCAATTTGGTGATTTAAATTTGACTCTGATGCCTTTGGCTGTGAGCAGTGCTCAAAGATGCAGAAAACATGTGTTTAATGTGTCTAATACAATAGATATTAGAATATTACTTAATTGATATATTTCTCATTACGTAGACCTAGGGATTGGTACCGTTAAACACCTACTTGGTACCGACTAGGGATGGGACGAAATATCGTTTGGCGAAATATCGCGATACAAAACATGACGAAACTCATCGCGTAAAAAAAAAAAGGATCACGAATTCTTTTTTAATTTTGTTTTTTATAATTTTTATTTTTTATCATTTTCATGTAAAGCGTCTTTGAGTGTCCAAAAAGCGCTATACAAGTTCGATGTATTATTATTATTATTATTATTATTATTATTATTATTAAATGAAAAAAATATATATCCGGGGAATGGTGCAGTGCGTTGTCAAGTCACAGGAATGATACGTTAGTTTTTTTGAAGAAGAACCAGTCCTGAGATGCATGAACCTCGGGTCAGAGCAGCACTAAGGGAGTGTTCCTGTTGTGTTTGGCCTGTTAGGCCTTGTGTTTCCCTGTGTTCAACTGAAACAAAAATAAACAAGTTGTTATTATACAGTAATATTCTTTTCTTTTTTGATATCGTATCGTGACATGTCGTTTCGTGACTCTGACATATCGAGGTGCATCGTATCGTGAGTTTAAGTGTATCGTCCCATCCCTAGTACCGACCGAAAAGCTCCTGTCGGGGTGGTATCGAAAAACTTCTTGTTCTTCTCTCCAGACGTCAATATATGACCCAAAGTGAGTCTAAAAAAAAAGGAACATTGATGCGTACGCATAATGAGCCACTTTAGCGCAAATGGAGCGAAGCACCGCTATAACTTAAAGCGAAGCACAGCTATAACGTACTAAACCTTTGTAATAGAGATGGCCCAGCCGCGGTCTGCGGCAGGACTGAGCCAGGACTAAACCAGGACATACACCGGTTGTAAAAACCAGAGCTAAACTAAACCAGGACTGAATAAGAAACTTGAGTTTTTGGCAAATATCAAAGATTGTTTGTGGAAAAGTGAGCGCTCACTCTGTATTAGACATTTTTGGTACAGTTTTTGTACATTATTAGTGGCAGAGTGAGCGCTCACACTGTGTAAGGATCTTTGATGTGTGGAGTGCTTTCGCTTTGTCAAAGTGCAGTTTTTTTAGACAATTTTGGCTGAAAGAAACCGTGTCATGATGTGGATCTGGTCTCTGCAGCTCAGGAGGTAATAACGTCCTGTCTGTCTTTTTTTTTTTTTTTTTTTGCTGCTTACGTGGAAATTGTGCTCAAAATGCGAAGTTGCAGGCGACGCTGCTGCGGCTTTTGTAGCTTCTGTTGAGCTGTTTTAGGACTTTTTTCTAAACGATACTTTTTATACACGTTATTTCAATTGAATTAAAATAACATGGGTATCGAAAAAAATGTACCGTTAAGGCACCAAAAAGAAGGTATCGTTAAAGTAGTGATATCAGAAAAAAAACGGTACCCATCCCTATAGTGCTGGGCGATATGACGATACATATCGTGGGGACGATAGAAAAGTGTCTATCGTGGCATTTCTCTTCTATCGTTTATATCGTTTCTAACCTAATTTCATCAATTATTAAAGCAAATATTACATTAAATAGGCCACAAAGAATGTATTAGTGTTTTCTTGTCACTATGCATCCTCTAAGTTTATATTAAGTGATTATAAACAAGAATAAAAAAGAACTTTTTCGCAAAGAAACTCCGTCTTGTTGTTTTACGACACCTGCTTTACGATATTGCTGTCCACCGCCCGCCACACCTGCTGTAGCAACGGCGACATCTAATGGACGTACACCCCTACTACTACACTCAGCATTCTTATTTCTGAGTTAAATGTCACTTCATAACAGAGGTTACATTAACCGAAAATTCTCCGTCATTTGCGTAATATGTTTAGCTTTGACGCTGATCTGGATTAAACACACGAGAGAGAAGAGAGAGGAGAGGCTGGTGCAGGAAGTAAGAGACGGACCAGCGCGTAGAGCAGCTAAAGACGTACGATGCAAACGGCTCGCCCACTGTTTCTTAAACATTACGTTAAAATTGAGATATAAGCTCCAATTTACATTTGTATTGGTGTAATATGAGCCTTGATATTGAGGAGCAGATGATGCTCTGAATAAGTCGTTCTCTACGCACGAGTTTACACATTTCTGTTGTTAAATTGGTGTCAGGACCATAGACTGTATAAAGGACTCAGATGTTCAGATCATGTTTAGCCCATTTATCCTGCTGTCTCACATTTTTCCTGACATAAACAATACAGGCTATATAAATGATCCATAGCGAAACCACTGCTTCAAAATAAAGTAAAAAAAAAAGTAAGTAAGATGAAAATTACTTACTTACTTTTTTTTAAACTTTTGAAAGAATAACTGAAAACGGACTATATTATGGTATATCGTGATATATATCGTTATCGTGATATAAAATAATCCATATCGTGATATAGGTTTTTTCCATATCGCCCAGCACTACATCCCTACGTAGACCTGAGTCTCATTTACCGCAACATGTTCTCAATTTATTGTGGACTTTTGGCTAACATGCTGGGTAGCTAACTTCTTGCAGACATTTTAAATTTAGTTAATAAATATGTCTATCATAACGCAAAATTAAATGAAAAAAAATATTTTTTCTTTATCTGTGAAGATCTAAAAAGATGAGAAGGGTCCGAACGCTCCACTTTTCCACCAGAAATGACATCTTAAATTAATCCAAACTAACCCTACACCTAACCTTTAAAGGCCCTATACCTTTTTTTATTTCATTTTTTATTTTTATTTTGTCACAAAAAAAGTGAAAGCGGAAGCCACTAAATAATATATTATTTGTTTAATGGTTTAAACTCATTTGTAACTGTTGTGTTTGTAACATCCCAATTCTTCACATGCACGAGTTTATAGGCACTTTCCACAACTGACTGGGTCACACATAGGGCTGGGCGATAAAAAAAATAACATAAAAAATCACGATTATTTTCCCCATATTGATCGATCTAGATTTTATTTTGTCATAATAAATTAAATGCATCCTGCTGATTCAGAAACAGTCGGGTATAGAGCCTTTAAGGATAGTGGAATTTACTGAAGGCGTTTTATTGAGATTAATTTAAAGAGATGTCACGGGGGGGGAAAGTAGTACTGACGTAATTTCCTGTGGAGTCTGACTCTCCACGGGCTGTGTTTAGACCCTCTGGGAAAAGATAGACTTATGTGTGGACTTGTGTCCATTTTGAGTGTCACTTCAAAACTGTTCCTTCCGCAAAAAATGTCTGTTAAAAAGTATGTTCTCTATAAAACAATGACTAAATGTAGTTGCAGAGCATGAGAAATGTGGTTGTGGACACTCGCATTTTGTTACATGTACGATGCATAATACGAAATACATGTAAGAATTACTATTTTAATAAAATGCATTGAAGTTATGAAAATTCTTTGGGCAAGTTTATTTGTAGAGCACAATTAATACACAAAGCAATTCAAAGTGCTTTTCATTTTTTTTATTTTATTTATTCATCCATGTTCATATTTTTCTTTACAGGGTCATACATTAATATAAACAATACATGGTGAAAAGGAGCATGATGAAGACATTGTCTTGTTGTCCATGGCCCTTTGTAATAATTACAGGAAAATCGATGACCAAAACGGCGGGTGATCCATTCAACAAATTTGTGACACTCTTTTTGGTTTTACAAAAATCAATCATTTGAACAATTTTAGTTGCATAAAATTACAAGAAAGCAGATAAAATCAATCAATAAAACATCAGCATGAAGTTAATCAATTACAGTAAAAGGCAAGAGTGCAGATAAAATACTTTCAGTTTTCATATGCTCGGGTAAAAAGAGCTGTTTTCAGCCTGGATTTGAACATGGTCAGAGTTGAGGCCTGTCTCACATCCTCATGAAGACGGTTCCAGATGCAGGTGCAGGTCACTTAACGGACAGAAGATCAGATGCAAGTCACATTTAATTGGGTACAAATGGCGTGGCGCATATTGCAAAATGCTTTGTTTGTGGACAAAGCTTTCAATAGTAATACTGTTGAAATGGTTTAATAAAATAATGCAATAATATTGTTATTTGTGGTTTTCAAATATTGCGATTTTGTGTTACCTTTCTTCCCTGGAGGCTGGAGATTCTGTGACCCCAGCCTGGGATAGGAATTTAATCCATTATCAGGTTGTTGATATGGCAGATTTTGGTCTCTGCCCTGGGAAAGATTAGATCTCTGCCTGTATTAAACTAATACAGACGTAGACAGGTAGCGGAATCTAATTTGACGGCAAGGTCTGAACAAGACATGTCTGAAGGGTCAGAAGAGGCATGAGCAATAACTTATTGGATTATACACCGGAGTAATTGTACTTAAAGGAGTTGTAATATTGCACATTCATGTCATAGGATTACGGCGTTTGCGATTCAGCCTGATGCAGCTGTTTTCTTGTGCCGTTCAGTGGAAGGCCAAAGCAGGCCGGAGATGTCCTCTAATCGTATTGATCAGGTTTTAAATATACTCTGTATTAAATAATTCAGAACGCCCCGCCCGGTCACGAACAACACGGAGCCCGACATTCCCTACGGATGGTTTTCAGTCACTGCGATGACTTTTCCTGCTATGGATTATTCTTAGAAACTGCATGTGACTGTAGCCAGCTGCTTGATCCTGTAGCCGTTAGCAATAGCCACAAAGCATCACGCATTATAAGTGAAAAAGATGCCTGGTCAGAAAACTTGCTCATCTTCCTCTTTTTAATGCTTTAATGATGGAGATTATACATGAATGATACAAATGTCTTAAAATCAACATTCCATACATTCATATAGAGAACGATTTAACAGCTTCGTGGGTCAATTCTCCAAATCTGCACCTTATGTGTGTCCCAAAGTAAATGTCATTCCTATTACCGATACAAAAACTCTCCTCAAACTAATGATGCATTCCACTGACCGTTATCAAGAAATTGTTCCTTCAGAAGAACGTTTCCCAAAATGTGACCAAGTCAATGACTCTCTTCTAAATTTACCAATATACAAACTTATAATGCGCATTTCCAACACTTTTAATCAGTACAAGAAATTATGTGTCAGTGCCTCCATGCTAGTTAGCATTAGTTTGCAATTGGCCCTCATTGCTGTTAGCCTTCTTTAAAGAAAAAAAATTAGGATTAATCCATACCAAAATCAAAAAGACTGGTCCTGACATAAGCAAATTCAAAAAATAAGTTTAAAAAAAAATATATATATTTATACATATTTTTTTTTCTTCAAAGCTCAGGGCGCAGAATAAAGCTTGGAGAGAATCCACATAGAAACGTTTGACTCAAAGTGTCAACACAGCTATGATTTATGTTTTTTTTTTTTTCACCACTCAAAAAATGTAACATTGTCTATTGTTATGGCTATGATCCTCCTTTTGTATCGCTTTAGATCCACATATCGCTTGTGTTTATGCCATTGACGAATTTAGTGGAGTGCAGGGGCCAACATAACTTGAAAATCCTGAGAAATGCCTCCACCTTTTTATTACTGTCGATTAGTGAAGACACTGAACATCACCGCGTGGGCATTCGTTTGGTCATGTGACTGCGGCGACTTCATTCCAGCTGGAGTTTGAAAAATGCCAAGCGTAGGGCCCCTCACAGCCTCGTCCACATGTGCACGCTCAGCCGGGCTTTGTGAAGTGAGACGTGTTGTAGAACATTGTTGGGACGAAGGGAAACACTTTAAAAAGGGGTCCTGACAAAGACGGAGTTCTCTCTTTGTCAAATGAGGTCGGGGTTGTGTCATCAGACTGCATCGAGTTTTAAGAACGTAAAAAACTGGAGTTATTGATGTATTTGTCTGTTTACCTTGCTCTTTTAGTAACATTGTTTTCATTATTTTGGCTTTGAACTCTATAGGCCATTGTTTCCCAAGCAGGGGTATGGGGACCGCATTTGGGTACTTTGGGATCTAAAAAGGTGAAACTGAACAGTGATGCAATATTATTTTCAAAGAAAACCTCTTTTCAATGATGATTTACAGTAAAAGGTTTTGCTTTATTTTGAACACAATACACAACTAAATACCCATAAATCTGAGTTTAGTGGATGATTGAACTAATTGGCTACACCTTAGAGTTGAGGGGTACTTTGAGTAGAAATGAAAGACTGGGACATGAGACAAAAGGTTGGGAACCACTGCTAGAAAATGTTTCTGCT
Organism: Proterorhinus semilunaris; assembly: GCA_021464625.1. NCBI lineage: Eukaryota > Metazoa > Chordata > Actinopteri > Gobiiformes > Gobiidae > Proterorhinus > Proterorhinus semilunaris. Next base: position 31,111,840 of record CM038357.1, read on the forward strand.
GATGAAAACAATAGTGGACTGATTTTACATCCAATATTTGACTTCGACATTAGTTATTATTACCAAATAAAGCTTTTATTGTTCATTTTGGTTCATTTTTCTTCCGTTTTTAAATGATATTCTATTTTTAGTTGACGTTATAACATTGAAGTAATCTCTGCCTTACTCTGGCCAACAGGACGTTTGTTAAGAACATTCAGTGTACAGAGCCTATTATCTACCTGGAAGTTTGAGAATTGCTGATTTCCCCGTCACACACATTTATTACACATGTTTCTCCTAAGAAAGATCAATGGTGGATCTTTTTAAACAAGTCCAGGAGCATCAACATTTGAGAGAAGACTGAAAACGGAAGAAATGCTAGAATCCTATGCTTTCAGAACATGTTTGTGGACTAAACTACAGGCAAATCAGAGTTGCTTCCAAACTAACGATAAGAAATATATTGGTACCAATGCCAGTTTATGAAGGGACGAGTCTTGACTGTGGTAAACGCCGCCTTCTTGCGCGGTTGAAGTTGACCGAGTGCTGTTCGTAGAAATCCCATTCATGGGGACAAATCCTGCCTCGGCCAGGGCTGGGCGATATGGCCTAAAATCTATATCATGATATGAAAAAATAAATATCACGATAACGATATATTTGACGATATAATTAACAATGGACAAATTACTTCAAAATCCCAGCCTTACGCCTATTGGGAAGATTCATTCAGTGATTTTTTTTTTTTTTACGGCATAATTGTCTTCCAAATATGATCTACTCAAGCAGTTTACATCCTTCATTTCATTTTACTTTTTCAGCTTGTGTCCCCGTGTTCTACAGTCACCGTTTATGCTGCTCTGATGGAGCAGAGCGTAACATAAATTATATTGTGTCCACAACGATATAAAAAATGACAACGATATCAAAACATTATATCACGATAACGATATGCGATACGATATGGCCCAGCCCTACTCGGTCTCCATTCTTGTGGGGGATTTTGCCGTTCATTTCTGTGTAATCCTTCTGGCTGAAAGGTGCAGTGATCCTTCCGAAGCAGACCGTGGCCCCTGACCTCCACGTCGACCTTTGATCCCAGGCTCCTCCGAAATAACGTCTTGTTTAACGTGTGGCCATCGGTGCCGTCTCCTTCCCACCTGGATTAAAAGTGCGGCCACAGCTGCGGTGCGGACAGATCTGCATTGTCCCGACTTGACAATACTCAGTTTCATTTTGAGCATGCAGAATTGCGTTTCTTAAACTGTCTGAAATGTTTTGTTTTTCCAAGTACCTTTTGTTAATTCACTAATCTACTGTACATACTGTAGTAGTTTAACAAAATGTTACTGGCCTCACTGCAGAAATGTCTTTTTGAAAGGTTACACATCAAGTCTCTTGGTTTTCTCCAGGGGTTTATACAGCTTTTTTGATGATTTCTTGTCATTGGTGTTACAGCTGAAGCTGAAATTAAGCACATTTTCTAAACAATGACAAAATACCTTGGAGACCACTGGTTCTCAACCCACATTCAATGTCACAATTTTTTTTGTTCTTTTTTGTTGTTGCTGCTTTTTTGGCCTGATGTTTACACTGGTTTTACATCAGATGTGGTGTCAATTCTGTTGTCCTAAAAACAAAAAACACTTTGGTTTTGCTCAATCAGGTCAACTTTTTACCCTTTGGCCTTCATAATGTCTTCCGTCCACAATTGGGGGACACTGGGGTTGGTTGTAACATCATTTATATTTGGATATTTTGGTACAAACTAGTGTGTTGGAGACAATTCATGTCAATTTTATTATTTGATGCGTAGGTTCACTTCTTAGAAACAGCAAAAAATATGACAGAAAAATGTTGAAAGCGGCCCCTTGGCTGGTTGTAACATCCTTAGGGCTAGTTTTAACAGCACCACAGATCGGAAAATCCACGTAGCACTATAACTTGACCTGACACAGAAAAATATTTTCAGATTCTGCTTTGGAAAAATGTTTTAAATAAGTTGAAAGCGTGTTCGACGCCTAACACATTTTGTACAACATTTTGTTGTAACCCAGTGTTAATGTCAAAATACAGAGTTTCCTTACAGTCCACTGATTCAAGCACCAAACAAATGGCCAACTATGAAAAAAACAATTTATCAAAAGTAATATTGCTCCCCACGGAAAATGGTCTCATATCCCACTTTTGGTCCCGACCCACCAGTCGTGGACAGTTCTTCCATTTCAATTAGCCGCTGCTTGACTTTGATGTTTCCGTGGTCTTTCGGGCCGCACAGCTCTGCTCTCGCCTCCCTCTGTTGGCTTTAACCGCCACAATCAGAGCTCCCAGCACCACACATGTACTTCCTGTCAGGACCGGCCAGCTGTGCAGCCAAACACTCTCAAAGGAGTGTGGCCTGAACAGTACACTTTACTGCAGTAGGTGGGCTGTGCAGTGTGTGCCCATTTAAAACCTATGCAGTGTCGTTGTAATATAAGCTTTGGGTACGTTTCAATACAGCATTAAGGCAACACAACGGTATTACGATATTTTACTGAACTGTTTCAACATGTTACTCTCTTCATTTAAAACTTATTATAAACTTTTCATCAATGTCTTGTCCAAAACAAAAGTTTTTTTTATAAGAAAAATATTAAAAAGAGCAAATGCAATTTTGGAGTGAAGTGTAATTTTGTTTTTGGCTAAATATTTACTCAGACCTACTTATACTTTCACCAATCTCCTCTATTAATGGGAAACAGTGACACACATGCTAGACTACTATTTATTGTTTTTTTATTTAAACATGTAGCCTACCATGTTGTTTAAGCTACATGTTTTAACTTTAAACAAATCTGATGGACTTCTCTGAGGACAGCTCTGTATGAAGCTTTGGAATTGCAAAAAATACCATCATGTCACTTTAACAGCATCTTATACTGAACTTACGAGGCCAGAATGTGAAGATTTAGAGGTTGGTTGGTTTAGAGCAAGCAAAAGGCAAACAGTAGATTTACAAGATTAGCATGAGCTTTGACCTGCATTGTTTTCAATTAAAAATATGCTAATGCATTTAATTAAATATGGGCGAAAATGCGGACATAACGCCTCGTTTTCACGGCTCATTAACATGACAAAAGTGGGCTCAGTAAACGTGAATACAGCCATTATCACTGCAGTAAACCTACTGTTAGAAGCTATGCTACGCTAACAAATTTAAAGTTATAAATCTGGCCTCAGGATGAAGAAACTTTTGCAACACTTACCACTCAGAAGTAGCGACGATCCATCAGAAAATTCATGTTAATCCTGACTCAAGATAACATCCATCAAGCCAGTTTTAGTCCAGTTTGTAACGGCACCAACTTGTGGCTCTGTATCTCTGTGTGTCCGCTCCACTTTGTTTAAACTTAGTAAAAACATTCTATCTTTTGGAGACGTGTGAATTTATGCTGGAGTTTCTTTCTTTTTTTAGGAGCCACTGTTTATTTCAGATAATTTGAATAAACTGTTGCCCCAGTCAGGTCAGTGCAGCCCGTCTACACTGCTGCATGCATTCAAGTGCGCTACGACTTTACGGCGCAGTAAATAATTCAAAGAAAATAACAAAATCAAGCCAGGCTAATGATCACCTGGCTGGAGGATTAACCCATTGTGCATGTTTTGTTGGAAAGTGGAGCACCCTGAGCAGACCCATCCAGACACGGGGAGAGTGACATACAACACAGAAAGGCCCTGGGATTGAACTCGTTCGGGACGGTGCCTTACTGTGTGGGGTTTGCATGTTCTCCCAATGTCTACCACTAAAATCATGTATAATAGCTGAATCCTCCGGCCAGGTGTTTCTGACCCATCAGCCTGGCTCCACATCTGGAGATGGGTCCCCGGATGCTGCGCTGCCGTCGCCCACTGTTCCTTACGAGTCCCAGCAGCGTCGAAGGACGGGTGGTCAAATGCAGAGGACAAAGTTTGTTGCTTCATTTCGACAAATAAAGCACCTTTACTGTATCTTCTTGCTGTGATCCAAGAGCGCTAAACACTTAGCCACAGCGCCAAGCATGCTTTGTGGGCGGAATATTGATTGTGTGGACATTTATTAGAATATATCTTTTAGTATTATAATAACTGTATATTTCATCTCTTATGTATTGATGATAAAATATGTGACACTGTTGTTCTCTGAGCCTTTTAAATATTATGTACAGACTTTCTGTTATGAATCCCGAGAACAATAATGCATAATGCACAGTGTAGACTTAAACAGTTGTGGGAGTTTGTCTCGACTGTAGTCGACCTCTGTGACCTGGAGGTGTAACGTCGCTTCAGAACATGCCTGGCACACAACCCAGAGATGTATAATACTGTACAGTATTACATTGGCCCATTAGTGGACCAACCAATGGATGGTAGTTCCGATAGAGCCCACAGAGACAGTGTTTCTTTTCATTAGACCAGTCTCCATGAAAACTAATAAGTCTGAAATCTGCAAGTTGTTTTTGAGAGGTGAGCGTGTGTACTGACCGTCTGCCTGCATACCTGCGTCTGACTCTGCCGCACTGAAGACTGGTTTCACAACTTTCACACTTTACACTTGCTGGAATGTACCTACCACTGTCCACCACACTCAACACGTGGCATGTTTATTTTGCAAAGCTGTACTGTAAAAGCTAACCTTGTGACTGTTAAGTCCTTTTGTGCAGTTTGGCAAAGCTTGGGACACATTTGTTCTGGTAATGCAATGTTGTGCAATGTCTACACTGGCTTTTTACAGTATGCCGTTTCTGGAGGGGGAGCGACTCTACGAAGATGTTTTTATAGAGGTGCACAGATCAGATCAGTCACCGATCATGTATCCCTCTGCGCCTGGCGGCTCTCCTCGTTTCCAGACTGCAGTGTAACTAAACAAAACAACGACGGAGCTAGAGCTAACCCGCTACAGCTACGCTCTAAGACAAAAGCATAATAAAAGTTAGTGACCATTAAGTATCAGCGTATGGGACTTCCAACAGGAGGCGAAGGAGACGATGTACCATGTGCCTTTATTTACATTTGCAAAGTACCGCATGACTTCACATTGCCGATGGAAATTAGCCTTGAGCTAAATCCGGCATATTTACAGCACTAGTTGTCTGTTCATTAATATGCACTGTCCTATTCAAATAAATTAATAAATGAAAATGAAATGACATGTGATACAAACGGGATATTTATTTATTTTTTATTATATATTTTTTCTAAATTTTCCATACAGAAGAATAAAAAGAAAAAAGACAAACAAGACGGACACAAAAAACAAAAACAAAAAACATTAAAAAGAACAAAACAAGAGGTGTACATGTAATACAGAGAATCATACATAATCAGGCCTCTGGGCAAAATATAAGTACTCCATTTCTCCCAGATTTTGTCAAACGTATCAATTTGAAGTCTTTATGGAATGTAATTCGTTCCATAACAAATATTGCTTATACAAGATTATGCCAATCTTCCACATTCGGGGATATTGAATTTAACAATTTTTTTGTAATACATTTTCGTGCTGCTACCACGCATACCAAACAAACGACAAACAGGATATTTATTACAAAAGCGTGCTATGTGAAACTTCAGAGGCAGGGGTCACTGTCTTGGCTTATTTCACTGAGAAAATGTGCTCTTTAGTGCTGAAGTGTCACTAAATGGCTGCTAGTCAAAAGAGAAAGTAAAACACGTATGTGTTTGTCACCTCATGTCACCGTCTCCTTGTGGAAGTTTTTTTCTCTTCAAATATTGTCAAGTTATAGTCCAAAACCAAAATGATGCTCCTAATTCCACCATGTTTAGGCTGAATGCTCCACTGGCCTCCCCACTACCATCCATAACGTGCATCTGAAGCAACTACGAGTCGCAAAGTAAGATTTGATTGGGATTTGATTGGCCGAAATAACACGCACTATTAAAAAAAAATAGTTTACTGTAAACTATAAAATAATATGCGATAAACCAATAGCCTACAGCATATAATTATATCAGAAATAATAATAATAATAAAGTTGGAGGTTAAAAACAGGACTATGTAGATTTCTAGCTAGTAGGCTATACAATTTTCAAATATAAATATTGAAAATAAATTTACCCAATAAAACACTTCACATTTAGAAAAGCCCAGTATTTGTCACAGTTAAATTATCAATCATCATAATCAATTACAACCATGTGATCAGATCGGCAATGATCGGTATCGACCGATCAAAATTTTTGTGATCTGTTTCAAAAATCCTGATCGGTGCACCTCTAGTTTTTATCTTGATTTGGCCTAACCTGAGCCATGTTAGCAATGCCCCTGAAGAAGTATCTGGATGTTTGGTGATCAAGTAGTTGGATCCAGCTCTGGTATTCCCCGTCCTTCTTGACCTTGTTGGTGCGTTGGAAAAGGTGCTCTGTGTGTGTCCGCAATGTTCTAGGGTCGAAAGCAGCAGCTGTTTTAGGAGGCAGCCTTATGACCGCTCTCTTGGATAGCTCTGTTCTAGAGTAACCCCGTGGCACTGGGGGGGAGTGGAATCGTCGGCACTGTCTAACATCAGGCTGTTATCCTGCTGATGGTGTTGGTTTTGGCTTCAGCCGGTCTGCGCTTACAGAAGCTGCTGGACACTTGTCCTCTCACCCAAGATCTTTTGAAACATTTGTCCATTTTATTAGCTGAAATTATTTTAAAAAAAAACGAAAATCCCACACTTATGCTCTCAGCTTTGTTCAAATTGAATGCTAATGCTATGGGCTAATTTTCCATTCCTTATCCCACATCCACGCTCATAAACAAACTCATTTTACAAGTTTTTGATCAATGTTGCTTTGTAGGTATTACTCGGTGGCGGTGTGGCTGTGCTGATCTGTGGCTGCGAATGTGCACTCATGGCGTCTGCCTCCTCCAGTCAAATAAAGCCCTCTTTGACAAGCTGGCCGCCGTCAAATGAAAAGACCTTCTGTGTGGGACCGGGCTGGTGGGAGTCCACAGCTGGCGGCCGCTCTGCTCCACTTATCTCTTCACAAACAAGCTGCAAACACACTGCCATCAACACCACCGGCCTGATGACTGAGCCCTGAGGCAACCCCAGGGAGGCGCTAGGGTGCTAATTTTCATCTTTTTTTTTATTGGCAGTATTGTTTTTAGCGGTCTTCTTGGGGTGGGCGATATGGCAAAAATTTAATATCACGATTTTTGAATTATAAACTTAAGATTTAGATTTGATCACAATTTTCTTAATGCTTGTTGCTTGTCTGTTGCTGTTTGGCATCTTTTCTGAGAGGTCCATCTCATAACGTCAAGCTGCTGTAAATGTAACACTCTGTCGCTGTCGGACCCTTTCACAATAGGAGTCTTACTAAAGCAATAACATGCAGTGACTTTTTTGTGTAAAAGACAAACAGGAAGCACTTAGTCACTGTTAGGCGACTTGACAATAACGAACTCAGAGTCATAGTGTTTTTGGGGAACTTTTATATTTTCAAAGACATGGATAAACAGCGCATTTGTGAACACGGTCCAGGACAGAACTGTAAGGACAAAGGACACACTCGCTTCTTCGCACATGTGCCAGCCAGGTAAATAAATAAACACATGCTGCGATCTACGCAGAGCAGCGGCGTTAGGGGGGAAAGACACTGACATAAATACCACTGAAATAGAGGCAGAACGCTGGGTTCAAAACATTTTAAAGCTCTAGATTGAGGAGCCTGGTCATATATGCGCCCTGGAGAGGAGCGTCTCGCTGCTAAATGCTCGCATTAGCATCTGACATTGCGTAGCAGAAAGTTTGCCGCTTGTGTTTCATTCACTGATGGTGGAAAGAGTATTCTGCTGAAGTGCATAAAACCGTGATAAAACGATCCCACAAAAATGACAGATTGTCAGCTCTGGAAAGTCGGTCCAATATCGTCATATACAGGTTTTTTCAAGTCTTGACGCATGCTTTTGTTTTTTGCATTACTAGCTTCAACATTTGGACAAACAAACGCAACTCGTGATACAGTGCTGATATGTTTTCAAAAATCAAAATTTCTCCATTTTCCATTTTTTCCAGGTTGGTTCTGAAGCTCTATTTTGAGACCTCCGTTTCCCCCATGGAGCTGTGCAGCCACTTCCACATGGTTGAGCCACGGAGCCATCAGTCAGGTACACCGTGCTATTGTGAACCCCATGCGACGCCCAATGTTTATTATGGTCAAATGTTGAGTGTCTGCAACACTGTCTCAATTCATTACCAACCTAAAATCTTTACCCTTAGCTAACTAGCTTGATGTTTTTAGCATCCACTTCCAGGTTTTGCAAAGGCAAGTTTCTGCAAGGAGGCAAATGCGTACAGTCGTAAGTAGTTGAGTAAAATCCCCCAGCTGTTGCCTAAATGTCGTTTCTAGCTCTCACAGAACTTCCCACACGTCCCAATTGACTGTTCACTTGACTTAATTAGAAGCTCGTTTCATCCGGAGCTCAAAGTGTAACAAAGTCGAGATGTGAACAAAGCGTTTTGTCTAAGCTAATGTAGCCTCTGACTTTCACAGAGGTCACTACGCGAGGAAAACTCTTTATATTTAGAGACACAGCAGCGCACGGGGTCTGTCTGTCTTTCAAAAATGCTGCATTTATGATGTAGATCTATGGTACCAAATGGACGCTTACACCGCGGACTATACACATCGCGGCACAAGCTAAACTAAGCCTGTAAGATTCCTCAATCCGGTTCAATAAACAAGCATTATTATGTGTATAACTCCAGTGATTACTGTTCGAAACTTGATTAGCTGTGGCCCGTTTGTTGTTTGGTGACTCTTTGTAAAGATTAACCTCTGACCCGAGGGACTGAAGGCAAAGCTGGCCAATCAGAAGTCTTCCTGGTGGTTAATTGCCGGTTGTGATTGGGCTGTTTCGAGCTGTCGGCCGGTTTGATTCATCGCACTGGAGCAGGAAGAGCACTGATTACAGTCGGGCCTGAAGGCTGAGGGCTGCTCTGTGTGTGTGTGCGTGTGTGTGTGTGTGTGTGTGTGTGTGTACGTGTGTGTGCGTGTAGAGGCCGACTGGCTCCATGTAAGCAACATGGAGCCAGTCGTGCCAGCATGTGTTTGATCTTTAAATATTGTCTGTTTTCCATCGCTGTTGTCTTTGGAAACGGTTCGCATTGTCCTGGTGTTTCATCAAAATCTACAGCCTTATTTCACGTTCTCTTGTGTTAGTACAAAGGTGGCCAATTTTATCATTTGGTTAAAGTACCATTTAATAAGAGTTGCCTACATCACATAAAATCATGATACGCAAATGAAAAGTCAAATTGAACCGCTTTGTCAATCATCAACTAATTTAGTAATTGAGATGGAAAGCAAACATGTGCTAAGACAGTGGTTCCCAACCAGGGGTAAGGGGACGCTTGAGGGTACAAGAGCACATTACAAGTGGTAGTTAGAATTCCATTGGATTAATAAATAAATGCAAACTGAACAGTATTTCAACATTGTTATCAAAGGGAAGTTAATTTGAATGATGTTTTGTAGGTTTGCCAAGATGAAAATACTAATAAATCCACATTTAGTCGACAACGTGGTAAATAATGGGCATCACTCTCAAAGAAGGGGGTGGTACTCTGAGTAGAAATGAAAGATTCAAGGGGTACGCCAGACTAAAAAGGTTGGGAACCACTATGCTAAGAAGAGGTTACGGAGCCGGAATTACGTCAAATGGCACTAAAAAAATGTAAGTGTTTTTGATGATTTTTTTGGGGGGGGTGAAGGTAAACTCCTGTAGCCTCACGTGGTTAAAGATGTCTTTAAATTCCAATATTATACACCTAAGAAAACAAAAATGTCATGTCACTACTAGTCATAAAAAAATCAGGAACAAAGGCTTTCATGTAATAGCAATCAATCCTTCGCCATTGACTTGGCTGATCACTGACGGAGAGTGGGAAAATGTTGGTATAGGTATTGTAGACGTTCTTGCCGCTGTTGAGTTATTCTCTGCGTTTGACCCGTTCTTAAACCAGTGCCTCTAGGAAACCTGTCCGGAGAAATGGTCGACCGCAGGGCCTGGTGACCCATCTCTAGATCTCGAGCCAGGATCTTGGTCAACGAGTACCCAAAGAAAACTGTCAAGACTGAGAAAACATACAAACTCCAGCACACAATATCTTCCTAGAACAATCCAGCCTATAACAAATATTCTACCCTCCTGCGGGCTATTTAAAGCCGTTGTTCTCAGCTGCTCTGCTTTTCTCAAAGTATGCGGTGTTTGGAGAGTGCCGAACAGCGTGTGAGTGTGAGGGCTCACTGACAGACTCCGAGCAGAGTCGTCCAGTCTGCTGCTCCAAAATCACTGCCATATGTGTGCAACACTGCCCCGCCCCACACCTCCCCACAGCCCGGCACAGCACTGCAGCCTGAAACAAAAGGCGCACAAATGAAATCAGACTCGTCCACAGAGAATAACATAGCCTGGCTAAAGCCAGACTGCTGTGTGCGCTCGAAATCATTTCGAACTTCACAACAGCCCTGGGACCATGGCCGAAATCTTCGCATGGATGGTTCGGCAAGACGATGACGCACTATTGGACATACGGAAGCTTGTAGTTTGTTTAGGGATAAAAATAAACATTTATTTACTGATCCAGCAGTCGCAACGCCATCTTTCGCCATCAAGCTTTAGACCGTGTTCTAAATAGTTTAGCTCGAAGGTTTACTGCGGGTACGTCATACGTCATCTGATACGATTGGCTATGGCTACGTACAGACGCTTGATTGACATTTGTAGCTAGCCAATAAACGGCTGTAGACAATCGTACAATGGACAATATTACTTGTGATTTTAATCTGGTGTTAGCCAGGCTAAGAATAACATGGTCTAGCAGAGATATAAAATAGGTTTACTTTCACAAGAAATTTGGCTATAACACAACAACATAAAACCAGACCAACTTTCTGAGCTTGTGAAACACGTGGTTTACCACAGGGGGGAGTGGGGCAATTCAAAAGAGGGATCTTACAAACTGGACTTGTTTTAGCTTTAACCCTGTTACAACGTTATGGAGTGTGTTCTGATGATTTTGTTAAAGAGGGAACACAAAACATTATTGGACCAATTCTGTGCTCGGCTTTGTTCCTCATGGTGCCATGGATTTGCTAACTTGGCATTAGCTAAAAGTGTAATCTTGTTTTTACAGTTTTATGACGTTTCATTCCCACTGTTGCCTGCGTGAGTAGTAACTAAAAGAATATTTTGAAGCTTGAATTATGCATGACATGTCTGCTTGAAATGAGAGCAAGAACAGAATACTTGTTAGCGAGGCATACCTTGTAGTGAAGGCACTTTTGGCACCAAAATGATCAGACCAAACACAGTGAAGGTGTCAGGACTTTATGAACCTGGAGGAGCACCACCTAAATAAACAAAATAAAGCATAAATGTAGCCCTTTGAAAATAAATGTTGCTGCTCCAGTATGCTAGCTGTTTAGCCTAACACTTTAGCAAAATGGCCGCTCTTTCACCCAATCCAGACTGCATCTCACCACACAAAACTCAATAATTTGATTTATAGCTCTGTTTACTACTTACATTTACCAACAAAGTCATTCTTCACCATCCAATATTGAATAAGCTTTTCAATCGAAAACATCTCAACCTTTTCTCGTCCCGTGAGGTTGTTTACTCTGTAGGCTCACCGGACCACCTAAAGGGCCAGTCGTGCCCTGTGGCCTGGCTCGGGTGTTTTTGGGGCTGCACGGCTGTTGGAACCCAGCGCTGAGTCCACCATTTAAACCGGCCACACACACAGACAGACACACACACACACACACACTCTCTCACACGCAGCCAGAGCGCTCCCCGACGCATTTAGCAGCTATATTTAATTCTCCTGTTTTTGTGTCTCGTCAGGTTTTTCCACTGGTCGGGACTGGAAACAGAGCAGCTACAGTCTCGGGGAGGAATTGGGAAACTCTGTAGTGTTTAGCTTCGTTGTTTGAATGGCGCACTGAGATTCGCTTGCTGCATTTGTTTACACACAGTACTGCGATTCTGTCCGTTATCTAATTATAGTCCAAATTCTCCGAAGAACTGGTCCGCATTACGTAAAAGTTATGCGAGAACTAGGGCTGCACAACATTGCAACATAAGGTGACGTAATACCCATATTAGTATGATCAATTATGAAATGTTTTTTCTTAATTTCGTTTCAGTTTTGTTTTGACACTATTTAATGAAACAAAACAAGTTTCTTACAATTAAATTATACTTTGCTGGTTGAGAAAATGCCATAATCTAAAACAGCTTATTAAAAATGGAGATGCTTTTTTTTGTTTCTGATACTGAGGGTTTGAGTATCTGCTGAAATCCGATATTAACCGATACTAAGAGACTTTCTTAAAAGTGGCTGCTGTGAGTGAGAGGTAGTGAATGTCCCTCTTTTCTCCATAGATCATTTAAATCTTGTATTTTCTCACAAACGAGATGATACAGATCAATGATTAATTATGTCTATTAATAAAGTAATTGGAAAACATTACACAAGGATCACTGGACTTTTCTACACTAAATATATATATATATAGATATATATATATATATATATATATATATATATAGATATATATATATATATATATATGACGGGCTTTTGGGTCACATTGAAATTACGGTAAACAACGCACATAAAGTGATGTGATCATTACAACTCGTGCATTACATGCTATACCAGTTATTCTTTGACAGCATTTCATAAACAAAAACAGACACTTGGCCGCTCCAGTGGTTGCTATAATATTTTATTAGGTGATCCAATCATAATTTCTGTTTCAGCTTTGATTAGTTGCCACTAGCATTAGCATGCTGTTGCTAGCCATGGCATGTTTCAGACTAACAAAATGACATGCATCATGCCCATATTCACTGAGATTTAGTCTGTGAAAGTTGTGTAAGCGGTGAGAGCTGAAACGGGTATCGGATATTTGTAGCAGATGCCTGATATCTTATTTTTTCCAGTATCTGCTCCGGTAAACTTTGCAAGAGATCAAAAGGTAAAAATATGGGTAAATTATCGCAATGATGGATCGTTTTTGGAATTTCAAATGTTTTTCTCATATCGCGCGGGCTCAGTGGGAACGAACATTAGCACTTGTAGCTCTAACTGCAAAAAACTTCAAATTGTATGCAGTTTTGCCAATGGACAACAATGCCTTTACTTAAATATATGTTCAGAGAAGATGCATAATGTGCTTTTCATATGCCCAACGTCTTTTGTGTAGAGCCATTACCTTACTGTATCAACTTAAACAATACATTTGCGGGCTCAATATTTATCGTCTGCACATTTATTTGCATTTTCCCCCTCTTTTTCCCCTCGTAAAACTTCCTTTTAGTAGCGTTGCCACGTTATCGTACTCCGATTAGAGGAATTTGAACAACCTGCTTAAATGAACGTCTCCAGGTTTACAGAAAACATCGGGCTTCGCTCAGGAGAAGACTGAGGGTTTTTGTGCGCAGGACATTTTCCATTACCTGACTCCTGCATTCCAGCTGCAGAAGGTTGGAAGGAGTTTTTTTTATTTTATTTTTTTTTTATACGAGGGAGGCGCCGGAGCTGGAGGCAGCCGATTGTCGCTATCAACAGGTGGCCAATTCCACAGCCATATCAACATTAGCAACGGGCTGACACGAGCTCGCCACCAAAACAAATACAGCCGTCGTACAGAAACATTGTCATCTATCGGCGCTATCTAATTTATATGAATCAAATCTATTATTGTCCTAGTGAGGACATTTGAAAGTGACATTTAGCTCTGGTAAACCATATAAGTAATGGGACAACTGTTTATCAAAAGTTCTTTATGCAACAGTTTCGGCGCGTCGTTGAGGGCAGCCGGTACGTTGGTGACCAGTGACTGGCTTCACCGGGAGCGCTCGAGCCCCAACTCCTTTTCTCTCTCAGATTTATGATTATGAAGGGCCTTATTTTTATGGGCTAGCTGTGTTTGCTTTATGACTCAGTGTGGACAAAGACCGCGCTGTACGGCTGATGGATGGAGTCGTTTCTATGGTGATGGGCCTGATTAAAAACACATTTAGGATCTTCGCGCCTTCACCAACCCTCCGATAAGCCGTAATGAGGCCTTTACGCCGGGTCGCGGGTCGCCCCACACCTGAGCTTTGAACCAGTGACCTTTTTTTGTTTTTGTTTTAGTTTGACTTCTTGATTGGATTCTGGCTAATGCTCTAGCGAGGCTGTAGTGGTGGATATTGCATAATTACCCCGCAGTTCACATTTTTAAACTCAACCTCAAACTGAAATGCTTTTGGACCAGGTGATGGTCAATCCGTGTAATGAGAGGAGGTGTGGCCAAAGCAGGTCCACTCTCTGAATCAGGCGCACCATTATTATGGCGTTTCTTTCTCTCACTCAAAACGGGAAGGAAAAGTCACAGACCCGACCCACCAGTTGAGAACCACTAATTGGTGTGTTTCTTCGTGATCAGTGGGAACCTGAGGACTGTTACTTCATGGGTTTGCTGTTTAGTCCGGTTCCTAGAATGTAAATTGGAGACTCACTTTCATTAGTTTTACTCATGTTTTATTATTATAACTTTGTTCTCTTGTAAGCTAAAACAAATTAGGCCATACGTCATGAACTGATACTGGGATAAGAGGACATAGCTGTATAATGCTTTGTAGCTTTCGTATGCGATTAGAATATGTGCCAAGGACAGTCTATCTCACCAAGACGTCATGTATTGCATGTTCGTTGTGCACGTCATATAGCATAAAAGCTATCTGTGGACTTCAAGAAGAGGACATGGGAGATGGTGAATGTACGGTTACAATGCCTCGCTGACTCTGAACTGCCTGTTTGAACCTCTGGTTACTGTCATCAATAAATCTGGCTCTAGACCAGTTACTGCTGCATCTCTGGTTTGGGTTTCAAGAGTTTCACAGATTGGTGGAGGGTGCGGGTAGTCTAGAAGATCGATCTACTGCTTGCCTCTTGGTTTGGGTTTTTCTACTTCGACACTAGCAGTCAGTTGAACTCTGCTTGTTAAAGGGGATTAAAACGTGATGCTTCAGAAGAGCGGAGTGTGAAGATGCTGGACGGAGAGCCTTCCCCGCTGCCCACCGTGCCTCCACTTCTTCGGGGTATTCTTATGCTAATCCATTGCTGGGGATGAGGCGCAAAGCAGCCAAGCAAACAATGGCAGTGGAGCCAGAAAGTCTGGCCTGCAGTCTCCCAGGCCCTGAAAGGCATGTCGGGCAGGGAGCCGACACCAACGGGGAGGCTGCTGCAGCACCCAGAGGCCCGCCTGCAAGGAGGGGCCCCCGGAAGGGGACGGCCGGCGGGGCCAAGATGGAGGCAGAGCGGAGAGAGGGAAAAAATGGTGAAGGAGAAGTGGGGGGAGGGACAAATGTGAGGAAGGAAAGAGGAGAGAGGAGCATGTTTAGAAATTCACCTGTAATGATCAAGTCTCAAAGCTCTGTTTCTGCGTGTTCTGCTAATAGCAATAGGTCGCGTTCACGATTTAGAATTCCATTTCAGTTGGAGGGCAGGTGTCAACACAAGTCTATGGGAGAGAAACAGTTTTTGAAAGAAATTTCCAAAAAGAAAATGTCCAAATGTTTTCTCTGATCCTCATGTGACAGTGATTGGATTCACAAACCTGACATTTGAATTTTATGGCTGAAAGTCCTTTCTACTGGCCTACATCAAGCACATGTTTTTGAATATTGTCTCCATTTTTGGATGCCTTTGTAAAGAAATAATTAGACATATGTTCATATCTGCTGAAAGATATGACTTTGAACTTTGTGTCAGTTTTTGTTTCATGTGAATTGGCCCAGGAATTACAGAGATATTAGCAATGATTTAAGACTATAAATCTGCATTTTGAGCGTTACTATGGTTACGGCCGTGGAATTTTCAGTTGCCCTCCACCTCAATGTTAAACTATAGGATCTTTAGAATGTTGTGATGTCACGTGAACGCTACCTATTTTCCAAAGCCCTGGTATCCGACGGAGACTGCAGATGGATATCCACCGCGGTTGTGCAAGATGTCTGTCAAAACAGGACTTGAATAATACAAAGTCGAGACCAACACAAGGCTCAAATGGAGAAAAAGAGAACTGAACTTTTGGACATAAGTTACTAGTTTTAATATATTAAACATGAATCCTCTCACTCCGAGTTTAAGTTTGTTGATGATTATTGTAATAACGTGAACACTAATCTACTAAATGGTTCAAACTAGAGGAGGGCAATAATATCGAAATTATACAATATCATGTTTATTTCCAATGTCAACAAATGGGGGGGGTGGGGAAATGGCAGGAAGAGTAGAAAATGGGGGACAAAAATGGTAAAAGGAAGAAAAAAAAAGGGGGGGGAAATGGGGAAAACATTTGTAAAGTGTTTTTTATCAGGACAATTTATCTTTTTGAGCGACCAACCAATGTACTGTATATAAAGCAGATTTTTGCATATTTCTGATCGTACGCAATTATCGCTTCATCATCGAGTAAGTCCCCACTAATATTGAGATGCTGATTTTGGTCCGTATCGCCCAGCCCTTGTTCAAACACAAATGTCAGTATTGTGGAGAGCAGTGCCGCTCCAGACCCGGTCCACTCGCGTCACAAACCCCCCACGCTGCTGATTCCAATCTCCCTCATTACTGCATTTATTTGTGGAGCTCAGGAGCTGTCGGCCGCGGCCTCTCGTCCAATCAGGGCCCTCCGTCATTTATTTAGTCTGCAGCAGTCGGTCCAGAGCAGGAAGTGGAGACGCATTAGGGGATGATTATTGATGTGTGGGCCTCCGCCGGCTCCCTCGCTCTCCCCATTTGAAAAGACTTGGATTATTAATGAATTTAAAGGACCTGTATCATGCTATTTTAAGCCATTCCAAAGTAAAGTATAGGCCTTTATATGATATATTGTACCTCTACCACTACGGAGCACTCATTTTTGTGATAAATATTAGTATTTTCTGGAGGTATTTTTCCAACCCGGAAGACAAAACGCTTGGATTCAGTTAACTCCGCCCCCTCTCGCCGCTTATACAACTTTAGCAGTAGTAGAAATATATATATCACAGCAAAAAGTGAAGTAACTTCATGCCGTTATAAGGAGTTAACATGTGCAACACAGCTTCATGGCTAAATGGCTAGCACACACGCTAACACACACACGCTAACATGCATTTTGATCGACTCACCACTCTGATGTTTCCAGTATGGGACTTGCGCTGGTTATAAAAGTTAATCCACTTTGATTCTGGCCAAGGTTCACCAAGCATCCATCAGCGACAGGCTCAGACAAACACTATTGTGGCTGATAGTCGCTGAATCCCGGAGGGAAATGCCAACTTCTATGGCCTCTTCTTTGGGAAGGTTGAATAAAGTCCAGTCCTCGCAGCCAAACGCGGTTTTCTCCGTGACATTATCGTGAGGTAAGAAAAAAGAACAGGTGTCCAGACTCCAGAGTAGGTTAGAAAAAGCTCCCTCTTCACAACTTTCGGTGCAACATGACATGACATCTGTTCAGACCGTTCGGACGCTCAGGAGGAGCGTTTGTTTTCGCTACAGGGGCAGCGCAGCGTCAGGCACTTCCTTTTTTCTTTTTTTTCTTTTTTTTTTTCTTACGACAGAAATAATGAAAAAAACTGTTTTACAAATAAAAATCAGGCCGTAAGGCATTAGATTACAGACGTCGAGCACTTCCGTTCCGCTGTGACGACACAACTGAACATGCCAGTCGTTTACCAGGAGAGGGCGGAGCAGCTGCTCAGAGAGCAGGATTCAGGAGGATTACTGAGAACTGCGTGAATAAAGCCAAAAACCACTCTGGGGGTGTTTTTGATAAGGAAATAGCATAACAACATGGTTAAAAGCTCCAAAAAGTCGATTTTGCATGATATAGGACCTTTAAACCCCTCAATCAGAGCAATCTTCTCACTCTTTTTGCAACGGAAGGTTTAGCTGTGGCAAACTGTGTGGCTTAAAAAAACAGGCTGTAGGTGCTCTGTCTGCAGACGTGAAAACCTCCAAGAATCGGAGCAGATCGTGTTTTTGTTACGCTTTCCGTTGCCTTCATTTAGTTTTTAGAGTGGAAGCAGAACATTGGCCATATCGAGCAGCGTAATTCGCGCCGTGGCATGGGGCTGGGACTCTGAGTAGTATCGGACTCTCTTGATCATATTATTTGATCCACATTTGGTTTAGGAACTTTTCAGACAGTTCTATTTACTCCAGTGATTATGTTTATTATGTTAAGGCTGAAAACGTGCACTCAGACTGGCATGGTCTGTGTTCTGCCTCAGGGCCAGTTAATGGAATTTACTACTGAACAACTGAGTGAGAGTCGGGGCATGGCTCTGCAGTTGTTGCAAATAGAGTATGTCACTATGATTGTTTTCGTTTTTCTTATTTCATAAATTTATTGTGTATTTAAAATTTATTTTTTTCAGCCAATAGAGGAGAAATGTATGATTCCAGTATCCAGCTGCTCCCGAATAAAATAGAAACAATCGTTAGGCGTCTGTCGCATTGTCTTTTTAATCTGTTTTTAAAAACATTGTTGCACAGTATGTCCCAAAATCGGTAGGACCCTCCATCTGACTGGATTGGCCCATTTTTTGTTTGCAAAGAAACATATGGGACTTTTAAAATGTAAATGTACAAGTTTGTTTTTGTCATCATTTCCCAAACTGAATTCCTCTCGCACAATTTTATGAACAGACGGACTTTTGTTTAAAGGGGGTATTATGCAAAATCGACTTTTTACAGCTTTTTACCATGTTAAGCTGTTGTTCCTTTGATCCGTTTGCACAGCTTTGAGTAATCTTGGAATCTTCCCTGAGGATTTCCTCAGCAGAGCTGCAGCAGCTCCTCCTGAGGTCCTACGTATCTAGAAGATAATTTCCCCACGTCTTGATCTCTTGCTAAGCTTAATCTTTTCATCAAGGAGTAAAAACACTACAGCTGCACAATATATCGCCAAAAATATCATATCGTGATATCAGGTGATCCAATATCCAAAAAGCCACAATATATCACAACATCACGAAAGTCTTCATCTGACTCGGGCAAAAGCAAACAACGAACAGAACTTTGAAATGTGTAAAAGTTCAGCTTTAGTTAAACATTGCCCAATTTGGTGGGGTCTGTTTATGACTTCTGCTCGCTGAAAAACTTTGCGTAGAAACGGTTTGGTAAAAATATTATTGCAATATTACCCCACTGTATCGCAAGTTACTTCAATATTGTGCAGCCTTAAAAAACCACGGGAATAAACAGGAAGTGGAACCACTGGATTTCTTGATTCGGCTGTGTTCGCTTAATTCTACATTTTCTAACCAACAAAGTGTAAGGCAGTGAATATGATGCGTTTGACATTATTACAAATACCTGTGTAATACCTTTTATAAAAGGCCCAAGCCGCCTCGGGTTCTTTCACGACTATCGCTCCAACCAAAGTTTGCACCACTTGTTCAGCCCCGCCATCTGCTGCAGCTCCGAGCCATGGCAGCAAAATATCACTTTCCCATAATGGATTTTTATAGCCGGCTACCTCTGCAGCCAAATGAAAAGTTATTATACCCAGCAGCAGCAGACAGCGTCCATTAAAGCCTTTATACAGCCCCCGTCCTCTACCTGTTTTTTTTATTTTTTTTATTTTCACCTGGAAGCTAGGGTTTCGATCTCTCTCGCCGAATTTCCCAGCATCCCCCGAGCCTGCGTGACCTCGAATTCTTTTCCCCCCGGGGTGGCTCGCCATGGCTCAGTGGTTCCCTATAAGGCTGGTTTATTCTGTACAGGTGGGAAGGCGGACAATAGCTCTTTTCATAAACGACACTGGTGAATGTTTCTCCCCGTGAGAGGGTCTGATGTCACGGGTAACCGGGCCAAGGAAGGGGACGCTAACCTGAGATTTGAAACCGTTCCACCGTCGGCTTTTTGATTAAAAAAAAAAAAAAAAAAAGGTCTTCCATCTGACTGAGATTTCCACATTATTTGCCAACACCATCTGGTTTTGCTAAATCTTATTCCATTTTGGCCTCATTTTGATCCTGCTTAATTATTATTCGTTTTTTGTTTAGCCTGCGGGTTAAATTTATTCAATTGTTTGGTAGAATATCCAAATGTTATCACAATGTTGAAGACCGTGAACAAATATTGCAACTTTGGAGCCTCCTCCGGTACCGTTAAAGTGATGGTCTGTAAGATTTCATAATGAGGAGAGAGACATTTTCAAAAGTAAACAATCAAGGTCCTCCTCACTGGACCTGAAAGCCACTCCTAGTTTTCAAAATGAATCCTGATTGGACCTGACCGGTTCACAGGAAAAGCTCGTCTCATTGGTCAAAGTCATGGATTCAGATTAGTTGTTGTGATCAGCAAAAGGAGGGACTTGTAAACTTAAACAGAATTATTTAATATTACTTGAGTTGCGTCATATTACAGATCCTGATCAATTATACACAATGTAATGCATCTATGAAGCATGGAAACGTACAGACTATGCCTTTAATATTTGAGAGAAGACCGAAATATGAACACAAAGAATAAATGATTATTATGATTTTTATATTGCCTAAATAATTCCTAAATATGCGACGTGCTAATGGCATCTATTGGGATTCTTTGTGCAGCCCTGGCATGACATTTTTGTACTAGTCTAGCAAGTAACATTTTGATCTTCTCTAAAATGTTAAAAGATGGATGTAAAAATCTACTTTCTTTGAGCTGTTCTAATATTACATCTATCCATCCATTTTCTTCCACTTGTCCGTTGCCGGGTCGTGGGGGCAGCTGTTGGAGCTGCACCAGCCCCTATGGCTCCTCCTGCAGGTGGTGGGTCCACAGAAGGACGGCCTCATGGTTCTAACCGGGCCTGTTGGTCTCTCATAAGGGGCTTCTGAACCGCTCTTTGTTTGACCCGTCACCCAGGACCTGGTTGCCATGGGAGACCCTACCAGGGGCACGAAGCCCCCGACAACAGAGCTCCAGGATCATTCGGGCGCTCAAACCCCTCCACCACGTTAAGGTGGCGGTTCCAGGAAGGGGGTGTTCTAATATTCCCTCGACAAAAACATACCTGGCGTAGCATTGCACTCCATACAGTTTATAGTAATCCTATTCACTTTGGTCGTTTCTTCTTCTTCTACCGCTGAAGCGCTCCGATCTGTGTTTCCCGGATTTTTCCTGCTTCATAGATGAAACGCAAAGCTGTCCTGCAGGATTTCAAACCCCATAATCAATCTGACCTGGTCTGCACTCAAAGCGTATTCATCACCGTGCTGCCGATTTGCAAGCATGCCGTCAGCTGAAAGTGAAAGCTTGTTTTTTCACCAGTTTCATAACATGTCGTTCCCGCTACGAAAATCGTGACCTCCTTACTGTCTTTTTCCTTACATCGACGTTCAAGAAGTGAATGAGATTCTGATATAAAAATGCTACAAATCTAATCCGTGTCAGAAAAGTCGCTTTTCTTCCCATCGCCCCTGGTTGAAAGTCTCTTTGCTGCTGCTGTTCAAATTCCAGTGCTATCTAAAGCAGAAACAGCTGTTGCTAACAACGCTAGCATGTTATGAAAGAAGCAAAGAAATGAGAGCATTCTTGAGATATTACCACTCCGGTTTCTCCCCCCCTCCCCCCCGTCTTTGACTACAATAAGTCCTGAATCTGATTAAACGGCGGCGTTGTAATTCTGCGGAGCGGCTCATTCCCCCTGTAGTCTAATTGGACCGGTAACCCGATAGGCAGTCTAGCGTTTTAGCCTTCCAAAATCTGGCCCGCCGCGTTGCCCTGCGCGCCAGCTGGAAGAACGACCGGTTGGCTGCGAGGCTGCCGACTGAAGAATGGCCGACAAGTCGATGCACGAACTCGCACAGGAGGAGGGAGTGAAAGTTACACCGCCGTAAAGGTTTTCAAATATTTCAGCTGGTGATGAATGTGCTCTTTTTTTGAAAGGATCCCCGCTTGTGTGTTTAGTAAGTCATAGCTGCTGTTTAGGATGTGACGATGTATCATTTCTGTCAGGAGGCTGAACTCCCTCTTCTATATCAGTACCTACTATATCGCGGCAAAAAAATGGTCCAGCCCGAGCAGTTTTTTTGGCACAATGTTTTATTTACGCGCATTGTTCTAAGGGTAAAAAACAGTTCCACTGTAAAGTTTGGAGGATTTCACTTCAGAACATAGCCTCTCTCTGATTACTTATCTCAAATAATTAGGGCTGGGCACCGTTAAAAGATACCAGTATGGTATCAGGGGAAAAAAGTGTAGGTACTACTGGTATTGGGGGAAAAAGTTACTTTTTCTAAATTGTGCCACAATCTCCCCATTTCCACCCATATTTCTTGACATCAGAGATTAACTCGATTTTCCACACATTATTGTTCTGTTTTTTTGGTTCTAGATGACAAATACTTTAGCTTAGGTATCAGAAAAAGTATGGTTCAAGTATCATTAAAGTACTGGTAAATGAAAGGATATACAAATGTCAAAGATTCGATTCCCACATTAAGTCTTTGAGCCGCCCTGTTCCCAGGCTTTGGCGCCCCCCCCTCCCGGCTCCCGGACGTGATAAGGCCGTCTCCGGCGTGTCAGCCCGGGTGTTAGGAGTGTGTTTGCCGAGGGAAGCGCATGTGTGACGCGATTTTGGCCGGGACCGCGTGTGTGCGTCGGCAGAAAAAGTGGGAAGCCGTTTGTTTCCTGTCCTGTCCCGGGGGGGAGGGGGGGGGGGGGGGGGGGTTGCTCCTTGACAGACGGGCCTTCCTGAGCGTGCCCAGGCGCGTCCTGCAGAGCTCTCTCTTATCTCCGTGATTGTGGCTTTGTGTGAGCGATCTTACTGTGGGACGTTTGGCCGGTTAAAGGGCCCTTATTATGCTCCTAGTTCTTTTCTTTTTTTCTGTCATGAAAAACGTGCCCGCGAGTTGTGGTTTGTTTAAAGACGTGTTCTGCGTTACATTTCATTTCTTGCTAAACATTTTGTCCTTAGTTTTATGACGGATAAGTTGCTCTTGTGATGTAGCGGCATGTAACCAAGGGTGACCATGTTTTCCACGTTGAAAATCGGGACACAATGGGAGTCTTTGGGATCGCCAGATTGTGACTTTTTTCACCCACGTTGAATGGTCAAAACGTCCTGTTTATGAAAGTCTAATCTCAGTTAAATGGACCAATTAGCATTAGCTGATAAACCTTTAGCTGTTTAATTGGTTCAGTCAATAATCGAACTTTGTGTTTGACGCACACGTGGCCAGAAGTCATTACTTTTAAAGTAACTCTAAGTTTCAAGTTCCTTGCTGTAAAGCGCTTTGGGCCTGATGAAGGTAGAAAAGTGCTATAGAAGTTGAGACCTTTTACCGTTAAAAAAAAAAGCTGGTGAAAAAACGGGACACTAGTCATGTAATGATTCATCGAAAATCAATTTAATATGTGTAAAATGTAAATCGTTGTAAAACATTTACATTAAAGCCACCCTCAGCTACTACATTTTGCCCGACCGGAATAGCTTTATTCTCAAGACAAGCTCCACACCTCCCCCGCCTCACCCCCAACACACGCCACACCATGTAAACACATACACGTGCAACAGCAACAGGCAGCTAAAGTTAGCCGCTACCAGATTAGCGTTAGCGGCTAACGCAGAGTTTAGCATCATGAAGTTTACCAAAGATCATAAACTGACAAACATCTGACCAACCTGCTCTGATTCTGCTGAAATCCTCATCAAATGTCCGTTTGTGAAATAATCCAATACCTACAGGAGCTGTCATGTCTTTTTCCTCCTTATGTTTACAAAGGCTGCACCGGAGGCAGTGTAAGGGTTGAGGTTTGCGGAAAAAAAAAACGCACTGTAAAATTAGTTCTAAATGGTAGTATTATGGTAGTCTAAAAATGTTTGCTTTTTTAAATTTACAAGCAGACACAATTATTACAGGTCATTTCATTTTTTGTAATGTAAAGTTCTCTAACTGAGACAGTTGCAGTTTGTTACAAGGACAAAAATGCAGATCTTAAAACAAAAGAAACACTGGTATTAATTAGTCATATTCCTTTTCTTTAAAAAAGGTTAAAAAAAATCAGAAATCGATTCGGAATCGAAAAATATCAAAATCGGGAACTTAATCGGGAATCGAATCGGGGCTTGAGTGAATCGTTACATCCCTACCTGGGGCAAAGCTTGTGTAAAACCGGGACAGATCAATGGTTTTGGAGAAATCCACTGGGACATGGGACAAAGGGCTCAAAACTGGGACTGTCCCGGGTAAACTGGGACATCTGGTCACCCTAATATAACCGGGAATGCGGCTTTAAGTAATCCAGCATATTCAGTCCTTATCCTTGTCCAGAGCTTGACAACCTTTTCCTCCGGCAGTGTCTGAATGGAGCACAGAAGTAGAAACAAACGTTTACGTTGTTTGCAGATGTAGGACACTGTAATACAATATTGTGGCTTGAATGAAGCGCCATAAGCGTTTCACGCATCTGAAACCTGTCCTACCTCGATTCATAAAGCTGTGAACATCGCTCCTATAGATGTGATTTTGTCATTGGGAAAGTGACGTTCTGCTTTTGTTTGCTTATGTTGTCTTGCGGTTTATGGCGTATGCAATGTTTTAAAACATTTTCATACATAGCTTTTACACATTGTACCATTGTATCTGAAGATTCCAAGTCAAAAGTGCAGTCGTCCTTACAGGGAAACCTGATTTTCTCCTGGTATTCTGCAGCTCCGTTTTCAAGATGTGGCACTGTGTTCAGCGTTTTGTCCCGCCTGTCCTCAGTAATGATGGCCCCTCTCATCAGCCGCGGTCGGTGGCGGTGCAGCCTTTTCGTGTGTGCCTCCTCAGTCCGAGATGTGTGAAAAGTGGGTTACAGGTCGGCCCCTTTGTCCCCCGGGGCCAAATGAAAAGTGACAGACAGCGGCCGGGCATGGGCACTCATTCTGCCCCCCTCCGCTCCCCGCCCGCCGGACCCCTGCTCGGCGCCCACTAATTGAGGCATGCCTGTATTAGTGCTGCGCGGAGGCTCAGCGCCGGTAATTACCGAACATCCCCGGACAAATAATCCGGAGGTTAGATGGACCGTGGCGGCCCAGTGCTGTGCAGGACAGGGGTCACGGGGTCACGGAGCGCCCACACCAAACTTCATCTTCCAGGCATTACGTTTACATGGTGTCAAGTAGCAAGCCCCTCTGACATGCAGGCGTCACGACACTGTCAGTAGTTACTTTGGAAGATCTAAACTGACATAAAGATAACGCATCACTGCAGCTGTTTGTTGCTTTGTTTATTCATGCGTTCAGGCGATTATCGTTTATTTGAATTACCCCAAAACGCAATCTGTCCGGTCCTTATGGCAAGTTAAAAGACCAAACAATGTGGCCCTTGCATCTAAAGGTTTGTCCATACCTGCCTTAAATGTTAGTTGTAGCTAAGATTTTGACCATCAGAAATGCCCAACACGGTTTTGGTTACAACTACTACAAAAGAGCAGAACTATTACAGTATCACAACTTTAAGGACTTTACCTCAAGTTTTGCTAATCTGTTGGCATGTTTCCTTCTTTTGGATCCATCGATCATCAGACACGAACTAAACTGTTCGGTGAAACGCTCAGCCTTACTTTGATATCTGCTAAAGTAATTAATAATTAAATAAATTGTGCCAAAATGAAGGTTTAAATGTCATTGAAACGCAATAAATGTGTTTCCAGCGAGCAATAAATCTAAATTCCTTTGAATTCACTACTTGATCTTTTATTCTATGAATTCATCAAAGATACTAAAAATGATGGTCCAAAACACATTCAATGGCATAATTTCGAACTTCACATCAGTCTGGGGACCACGGCCGAAATCTCCGCATGGATTTGGGCACCATACATTGGCTATGGCTACGTACAGACGCATGAGAGACATTCAGCACAATAAACGGCTCTGGATGATCGTAAACCACACCTCTCCTACCAGAAAATGAATTGGTCCCCAGACTAAATATCCCTTGTGATTTTAGTCTGGTGTTCGCCAGGCTATGAAAATATCACAATTTTACTTGATTCCTCTGCCTTATCTAATGTTTGCAAGTCTTTAGAAATGATAAATGCATAGAAATATTCTTCTGGGGCATAGCTGGCCCTGTCTCTGCTAGGTTGATCTTGAGGTTTACATGGTAGCTTCTTGTATTGAGGTCTGAAAAGTAGCTTGCAAGCAGTGCAAACCTGAGCAGCCCAGCGCTAAACTGTGAAATATGAAATCTTTTTTGTATGTTTCTCAACATGTCTTCCTGTGTTCTTCCTCAGGGCATTGGAGCCTCCGAGTGTGTGAGACAAAGGAGGGGCAGATATCGTGCTAACCCGTCCTGCCCTTGTCCCATCTCCAGAGAGGAGCTGCCGCTCACTCTCTCCGTCTGACCTCCCCAATATACTTGGTGCTGCTTCACCCTTATCTCCACCGTCCTCTTATCTGACGCCCCTGCTCCCGACACTCCTTGTTCTGTCCCGGGATGGCCCGCCTGTCGCTGTGCGTGGCTTTTGTCTACGCCTTGTTCCTGCTGACCCACACGGCGAATGGTGAGTAATATAATGTTCTGCTACACTACCAGGAAGTGAATTTACACGTTTTTACGTATTTATGACTTATCTTAATGGGATAGTGTCTGTTTAATCCTAGTGAGGAGTAGGGATGGGCACCGCTAAACGGTACGGTACCGACCGAAAAGCTCCGGTCGGGGGTGGTATCGAAAAACTAAAATTCTTTCGGTGCCAACTTTCTGTTCTTTTTCTCTGTAAACGTCAATATATATGACCTAAACGAGTCTAAAAAAGCAACATGAACGTTTGGGCAGATAATGAGCCGCTTCAGCGCAAATGGAGCGAAGTAAAGCTATAACGTTCTAAACTTTTGTAATAGAGATGGCTCAGCCGCGGTCTGCGGCAGGACTGAGCCAGGACTAAACCAGGACTCATACCGGTTGTAAAAAACAGAGCCAAACTCAACCAGGACTGAATAAGAAACTTGAGTTTTTAGGCAAATTGAAAAACAAAACGGAGCAGTGACAACAAGAAAGACGTGTTTACCTTTAGCGACAGACCCAGAGGCTGAGTTTACAACTTTACAAGCAGCTGCAGCGTGAGGGGAATATCAAATACTGTGTGTGGAAAAGTGAGCGCTCACTCTGTATTAGACATTTTTGGTTCAGTTTTTGTACATTATTAGTGGCAGAGTGAGCGCTCACACTGTGTAAAGATCTTTGACGGGAAAGTTCTTTCACTTCGTCAAAGTGTAGCTGAAAGAAACCCGTGTCCTGATGTGGATCTGTCCTGTCTCTGCAGCTCAGGAGGTAATAATGTCCTTTCTCTTTATCGCTGCTTAAGTGGAAATTGTGTTCAAAACACAAAGTTACAGGTGACGCTGCTGCGGCCTTCTGTTTTGCGGTTTTAGGACTTTTTCCTGAAAGATACTTTTTATACACGTTATTTTAATTGAATTAAAATGACATAGGTACCGAAAAAAGTACAGTTAAGGCACCGGCACCGAAAAGCGGGTATCGTTAAAGTAGTGGTATGGGGGGAAAAAAACGAATGGTACCCATCCCTAGTGAGGAGGAAGGTTTTCTGGCAGACTGTAAGCATATTTATCACACACAAAAGGAAGTTAAATCAAATTTGGGTCCTTTTGACACAGCAGATTATCTGTTGAACCGCTTTGCTCCTCTCCATGCCTTTTGTATCTTTATTTGGTAGAAAACACTTCCATAATTCAGCATTTGTTAAGGTAGTTGTGGAGACGCCAGTGAAAGAGTTGTTCTTTTCACTTTCATTCAAGCATCGAATGTGACCGTTTTTGGGTTTCCCAAGATACCATTTGTATGTCCAATCAGGAAGTAAAATAATAAACACCATCATTAAAGGGAAACCCGGTAAGCATTTTTAGTAAAGTTTGCCTGCACTTTAAAGGTGAAATGATTCCATTCCTTTCTCTAAAAGTGTCCCCCAAGTTGTGCTTTATGTCATTCAAGCTGTTTTTTGTTGTTGTGCTAATTCTACCTATTTGTTCCCTCCTGTTTTCCAGGCCTCAAAATACTCATTGTGATGTCATTAGGTGTTAATCCAGGAAGTGCGCATTTGTGTCTTGAGAGAAGAAGGCCCAGTCCCATTTCTCACACTTGCTCCGAGAACACTCGCTATGAGTTCCCTCCACAGTAGAGTCCCCTCAATGAGGGAAGTGCAAGTGAAGAATTTCCCCTAAGAAGTGGGACAACACTAGTATGCAAATTGGCACAGAGAACTTGTCTGATTTCACCCCCGTCTAGTAGATAGTGGGAATACACAGTTGTTTATACACATAAACTACGATAACAAGAAATACTATTTTCATTCACGTGTGAAAATGCTGGTTCCGGCGTAGCTCCCGCCTGTTGTGTGTGCCGTGTTGATTTATCCATGTTTGATAAATCAACAGAGCGGAAATATACTGTGCCGTTTAGAGAGTAATGAAGTAATGCACTTCTCCGCCCGAAGTCGAGAGCGCCGTTTATTAGGTAAAACAGTCCACCATAAAACGTTATAACTGTGGGAGATTCAATTGAACAACACTTACAACAGTAAATGGTGACGTCTCATGCCCCTATATAACCAATACAAGTAACAACACTAACGCTAAGTTGGTAATAACGCTAAGGGGACTTTTCAAGGGAAGATAGCCACTTCCTCTTGCTCCCTAAAGTATTGGGACACCCTACCCCTCCTCGGGAACGCGCAAAATCTAGGGCTAGGGTTTGAATTGGGACAGGGCCGAAATGTTGCCACTTCAACACTCTCCGCCGTTGTTGTTTTTTTTACCTCGTTCAAACTTCTCCAATTCAGACCTTGCGCCCTTGCTTGCCACCCCAGCCGTTTGTATTCACAGAAATTACAACGTTCCCAATTTTCAAGAGTACCATTTTCTGCTGAAAATATCAAGGCTCAAGGGTCCAAAACTGCTCCATAAAGCTTGAGTAGTGCATGACCCGGGACCTTTAAAGTTACTCATTAAGCTGTCTCTTTGTATCGGTTAGATAACGCTGCATTAGCATGAAATAACATTATACCCTCTCATGCAGATCCCGATCTCCCTCTGGCTTCTGGGACTGGGTTTTTAATTACAGGCGACTGCTGGGTGCCTTAGCTTAAGTACAATTGGGGAAGCCTAACCAAACAGACGCACTCATCAAGCGTGTGCACAGTCTCCACATGAATAAATATAGACTGTGGGAGTTTGGGGTGTCCATGGTTAACTGATTAACCGGTTAACCGCTAAAAATTGCGTAACCGAGTAAAAGCATTTTGCCCGGTTAACTGGCGTGTATAATTTGCCGTGCCATTGAAAATATTTGAAATACATTTTTGCGCTCCCAGGTAAGCTAAAGGCACAAAACTCTCCTTTCTCGTTATTGTTAAAACGTGGTGGAGAGATAAGTGTTGTTGTACGCATGAATGGTTAGTGCGCACACTAATGGTTAACCGAGTATTAAACGCTAAGGGCCTCGGTTAACGGTTAATGAAAAACTTGAAAACATGCAGCCCTAGTGGGGCTTTAGTTTAGCATATTTTGCTCATACAATAATATTTTTGGAACATGTTGGTGGAGGTCTAACAATAGAATAGAAAGATTAGTTTTGTTGTTTGCAAATACCAAATCGCAGTTATTGAAGTATTGTTAGGTCCTCGACAATTTGTGATTTATACGTCGGTTTTGCAGCCCTAAGCCGGCGTGAATCCCTCCCATTTTTCATAGATGCTGTACACGAGTCTCCATCGTAATGGGTTGCAATTACAGCGAAGAAAACGGATTACAGACCAGGTCGACTTCAAAATACATGCGTTCCATTGTCGCATCCCTTAATTCCAAAGAACCAAATGTTCAGGGATGTCCTGAAACAGTCTGATTCCTGCAGAGTGCTGTTTCCATCTAAAGTGATGTTATTTACAAATGCAAGCTTACCATTTCAAGTTATTCAGTTGCCCTGTTGGAAGAAAGTCAGTTCAGAAAGGTTTCTGAGCCCTTTAAATATTTCTTTTTTCTTAATAGGGCTGAGACGATACGTGTTTGTTGCGATATGTGTCCCAATACTTACAGTACGATACGTTTGGCAGTGCATTAAGTAGTGTGATTGAATGTCTGTTTTCTTTATAGAACATTTTAAGGTAAAAACCAAATGCCATCACACTTTGATTGAAGTGTTCAGATTGAAAGGTACAATAAAGACTTATGTGCGTTAAATGAGACTTGATGAAAGCATTTGTTTTTGTTTGAGCTGAGGTTTAAATAAAAGATGCATCTAATTTTATGAATCTGCAAGATGTATTTAATTTATTATGAAAAAATTCAAACAATTAAATCGGATCGAAAATTGAGATCGATCAATATGGGAAAAATAATTGTAATTTTTTCTTTCTTTCATTTTTTTTTCAATTTCCCAGCCCTAACAGAGGCCTATTGCAAAGAGCTTGTAGAACAGTGCGTGCTGCATGGCCATTAGACATTTAAATAGTATCTATACTACATAGCACTCTGATGCTGAACTTCTTACGTATTGGCAAAAATAGATGTGTACTGTAATGTACTGATGATGTGTATTGTTTACCTTTTTAAATATTGTATTGTGTTTTGTGAAATGTGTAGCCTCCTATGGACAAGTGTTGCAAATTAGCAGTTTTGCTATAACACTAAAAAACAATGTATCTGGTTTGTCCAATGCAGTTATGTTCGTATCAAATAAACGAATAATAATAATAGATATAGATTGCCCTACAGTAATATAATAAAATAAAAATACAATTTAAAAGAAAAAATCTAAACTTGAAATTTCATTGACATTTGTATTCACGACCTATACCGAAAATAAAGTCGGCTACCGGTCCAAGAAATTCTTCAGAGTTTGTTCCGCTGCCTTCTCCATGTTTTTTCCTATAGCCGTTAGCATTAGTCATCAAACATCAAATTAGTCATCAAATGAAGGATCCAGATGTTTTCAGCTGTTGTCAACCCTCGACCACTTTTAGGTGAGGTCATCGCCTACTTACAAATTATTAATGAATGTACAGACCTTTTGAAATAATGCTTTAAAACTTTCCTCTGAGTTAAATCCTAAATCCTGTTTGGTGGGGTTGGATACATGTCCAATAACCACTAAAAATCATCTTAATGTTAATGAAAGAGGAACCACAGAAATGTACATAAATTCCATGAAACGGCAATGCCTCCACTATACTTTAATATAGTGATGGCGTCACCATTCATTTGCATGGGGATTAAACAGTTTAAGCCCTGGAAGCTTTGGCTACAGAAGTGCATGTTTGTAGGAACAGGCTCGGATATCTAACAGCATTTCTGTGATTTCTGTGCCACTTTACACTAGGGCTGAAGGATATATCGTTATCGTATCGAAATCGAGATATGAACATTCAAGATATCAATATCGCAAAAGAAAAATATATCGTTATCGTATTGATATCGAGAGATGTCCATATTGTTCAGCCCTACTTTACACTTTGAATGGTTGGAATTAACACGTTGCAACACCCGCATTTATTCAGGAAGTACAATACCCTTTGCAAAATGTACAACCAAATATCACGTTTATATATTATCATATTTCGCTCTTCTCTCTGACGTCAATGCTCCTGGATGTGCTTCAAATATAAGTGATGCCTATAATAGAAGGTAGTGCCCGGCGTTTAGTTTGAACTGCTTTGTCCAGGGCAGCTGCGCCTCTGAACATGAGAGAGGTCACCTTGTGCCCTTCCAATCAGTGCGCTCAAACACAGAGGCGCTGATAAGACTGGGGCGGTGTGTCACAGGCTGTGATTCAGTCAAACTGCTGCCATATCACATTCACACGGACCGGGGTAAAAGGAGCCGCTGCTCCGTCTTATCACTCGCTTCCTCCTCTTTGCCTGGGACTGTCACAACAACAACCCCGACGCCTCTGGGAACGGCCTTTCTCATGGCTAACAGGGCACACTTTGTTTTGGGGAATTTACATTGAACAAGTCGAAGAGCTGAAGGATTTTGGGACATGGCGAATTGTAATTTTCCTGCCAAGTATTGTGATAGTGATTAGAGAGTGATTTATGTTCTAAAATGAAGACGTAAGACCTTTGTGATCCGGGAAAAGGTCACTGTATTACAGAGGGCAACATGTATCAAAAATGGCTCCACAATATATTGACCAAAATTCGTAATATCAATCAATTGTCGCGAGAAGCTACAAATGATTGAGGTCTGGCTGAAATGTACACATTTTTGCTCCCACTTCCTAAAACAAAAAAGCTCAGTAACTTTTAAAAATGTGCAAAGACATGAATGATACAGAACAAAAGACTTTGTTCATGTGTGTAGGCAAAGTGACAGTTTGGATTCAGTACATTTCATGTGCTGAACAGAAATACAGATTGATACTATCTGTTCTGGGTCAAAATACATTCTGGCGCAAAATATTCAAGTGCTTTTATAGACCTTTGAAAAGGGAAAGAAAGACTTCAACTCATTTCAAAGTGTGTGTGTGTGTTTTTTTTTTTTATACTATTTTTGTAATCGTTGGTTTGTTATTATCACAAAATAATTTGAACTTAAGTTTACTTGCGTAGCCATAAATTCAGATTTAGCTAAATGTTACCGTGAATGACAGAATGAATAATAGAATAAGAACAAAAAGAACCGTTGCGAGACAGTGAGCACCGCTGTACCACCGTGCCGTCTGTAGTACAGCGCTCATGCTTCACAGCGAGAAGGTCCGGGTTGGATTCCCACCTGGACGGGGCCTTTCTGTGTGGAGTTTGCATGTTCTCCCCGTGTCTGCGTAGGTTTCCTCCAGGTACTCCGGTTTCCCCTACCACTAAAACATGTACAATAGGCCAGGATGAATGAGAGTGTGTTTGAGAGTGCGCATGGGGGACGACGGATGGAAATTAGCCCAAGGCTACAATCCGGGGGGGGCTTGTTTACATGCATGAGACCCATGTATGTTCATTAACATGCACTGTCTCGACCAAATATACCAATAAATAAATAAATATACAATGCTCACACTTACTTAAATAAACAAGTCTGTATCCTCCTCCAGGCTTTACAAACCAAATCAGTCAATTTTAACACCTTGCACTTAAACAACCATTTCAACTTGCACATTTCAGGCCACCTTGTGTTATTGTTTTGAAAAAAACAAATTTCAGTGTAATGAAATGTTCTGTGTTGAAATTATATATTAAAGTGTCACATCGAAGATATTGCAACTTCTTCTCATATCGTGCTCAGTCCAAAGACTGAGAAACACAAAGTATTTATCTTTTGGATTTCAAATTTGGAAGGATGGTTGGCCCCAGAGCCATTCCTCTTTTCAAAAGCTCCATTTATATTATTTATATCAAAACTAACTTTAGAGAAATGAGAGCCTGCTCTTACTCATTTCGCATAAGTCATGAGTCAAGTCAACACTGATTCAACTTCGATTTCTAGGGCGTTGTCAAAGTGGAATTGGTTTGTCATACTCACAATGTTGCACATCTTTCCAGATGTTCGTTGCAATCTCTGAAAGGAAATGGAATTCTAAAGGAGTGAGTTTCTATAGTATTGTAACTCCCCCAGACCTTCTGCCTTTAGTATTGCGATGTCTGAAACCTCCCTTCCCGCTTGCGGTCCGCGCCCCCGTCCATCCCTGTACTCGTGCGCAGGAAGCTGTTGAACTGATTGCTGCCGCTCTCACTTCCTCTTTGCACATGAACCATTTCCTGCATGTCACCCAATGAGCCGTCGGCAGTGCTAAATGCCCCAAACATCCATTGTTCTCCGGAAATGTCCCTCTTTCCCTCTCGAGACTTATTCGCTCTTTGAAGCCCGGGCCCGTAGCTCTATTTGGGCATTTCTGAAAGTCATTTTGGACGAAGTCTTAGCATTGTTTCACGTTTTAAAAGCTAAACAAATGAGCCAGTGAATACAATAAAATGCAAGCATTACTTTTATTACGGGCGTTTTGTTGAAAATGTATCAAATTTACTGTTGACCGCTTTGCTTTGACGGCGGGTACCCAAATATCACGAGTTAGAAATTAGGTTCTCTTAAAAATGCTTTATTTTGATCTGCAAAAGTAGCATTGTTAGTAGGGGGGGTTCCGACCCCCCTGATTTAACCCATTAGACCCCTGGGGCCGATCTTGAGGGCGAAGGCAAACGTGGTAGATGAGAGTAGGGCTGGGCGATATATCGATATTTCAGATGTATCGATATATTTTTGAATGAGATATGGAATTAGACCATATCGCATATATCGGGATATTTCAAATTCAGATAAGTTATTAAGTTAACAAAAAGACACAGGTAATCTCAAGCTGATTTAAAAAGGTTATCTTACACTGAGCACTTTATTTTGTGAACTCTTTAGATATAAATGCTGCCCTATTTTATTTTATTGGCTATTTTTTATGAAGAAATTTTTTTATTTAAATGTGCACATTACGGAGCTTTGTTATACAGTGTATATGTTTACATTTTATAGTGAGTTTTCAATAGAACTACTCGTATTTGACTTTGACTTAACATATCATTTCACAGCTCTCACTATGCGGAAAAAATATTGGGATATATATCGTAAATCGATATTCAACCAAAATATATTGGGATATGACTTTTGGTCCATATCGCCCAGCCCTAGATGAGAGCAAAGGTGCAGACACGGGCACTCTGCACTTTTGCCGGCGGTGTATGTGAGCTGAAGGGCCCATGGTGGGCAGGGATTGGGCACATGATACTGTCCACATAGATGGCACGTAGGCCCACCACAGTTTAAGTAGAGTAATTTGCTGACGGTCCCTAAATCTGACCGGCCATTAGTCTACGAGAGTTAGCCGCTCCCCCGTGTGTGTCTGGTGGCCTCACAGCCGCTCCGAAAATCTGACGAATATCCAACTAAAGAGTTGGCTTTATGGGAAGTGGATTTATGCTTGCTGTCGCACACCGATGGTTCGAGATGGCGTGGGTTGCAGGAAGGGAGGGGGGACAACAATTCGGAGATGGGGCTAATATTGAGGGGTATTTGTCACACTGGCTGGGATGTTTGTGTTTGGAGTTTTAGGACAGTTCACTTGTAACCCGGAATGTTCCACTGTAAACTTTAATATGTAGAGGAACTGGATCAACTTAATTGAGCCCTAATTTCTGAACATAGAACATTTGAACCAGCAATGCTCCCACACTTTGGTTTTGATACACAATACATCGTCATTGTTTTTGCATTGGACAGCGCTCAGTCGATGCTTTTAAATGAGCCCTCTCACTCCCTCGGCCTCAGGGGAGCAGAGGAACATGGCGATGGGAAACGGTCAAGTTTGCACATCTTTGTATTATATATAAATCTTATTTTGCAGACTTTTGCGTTTAATTTTGGAACCATAAGAGAATAGAGACTTACCATTTTTTGTTCTTGAATCTGCAGATTTTTGTCTCCCACTGAAGAACCAACTAAACATGAATGTCCTGATACAGCGCCCCCTGCTGTCACAGATCAACACTGACACATTCAACAGTATAGAAGCTTTATACTGATATACGGATTATAGATGAGGCATTTGGAAAAAAAAAAACTGGCAAAAATATCTTCCGTGCATATCGGCATCTGCCTTGGAAAAACCCATATCGGTCTTGACTGGCTAACTGCTGTTTTTTTTTTTGTATAGCAGCAATCAAAAATACATTTGTAGAGCGTCTGTAGAGCCTCTACAGGTGAAGAGCTTTTCAATGAGATGTGACCTTCAGTGAACACTTAGATGAAAGTTGTGGGGAAAAACTGATATTGAATATTTAAAACCAAAACCCGATTCAGTAAATTATTTCTGGATCAAAGCTGTTATGCAATTTAGTTTTGGTGTCTTTGTATCCATAGCCTTGGACTAAACAACATCTTTGACAAATCTAAAAAGAAAAGATACCAGCTATTGACAAGAAATGATCCGTAGTGCAGGCAATCTGTGGGTTGAAAGGGTCAGAACATGAATATCCGGTGAAGTTGTCTGAACTTGAAAGGTTTTGTGGAGCACCACCTCGTGACATCAATGACTGAGGGGTTTCTCAAACATGCACATGTTTGTTTTTTTTACGGAGGACATGATGACACGGATAAAAGCTGGAAAAGGTCAGATTTTACCGTCACGCACCGAACAATACTCTCTATCATCTTAATATTCTCTAAACATTAGTAATTTAGAGATTAAAGGCTTAGAGAGGTGTGTGGGAATAAAGCGAAGATTGATATCCTCTCGTCGACTTTTTAATGGGCTCGAGGTTGCTAATTACCGTGCGGAAAAGCCCCGGGCCCTGCACCGTCGCCGTAGTTACGCAGGTAAACAGTTCTCGGAGGAATGGTTGGAAGGGAGCGTGTTGTCTGGAGCGGCCCGGTTTAAAGTCCTGACTCATAAAAGAGCGAGGCAAACAGTGGGGAGGGCTAAATATGTGCAGAGGACGAGCGTGGGCGGAGAGAGCAGGGGCTCAAATACTAACCCAGGGACGTTTGTTTCATTGGGGAGTTTGTGAGTAGCTACAAGAAATGTAGTAGTAGTAGCCAAGTATGTTTGTTTTATCGTCTGAAGTGTGTCAAGGCGGTTGCCAAGAGATCAACTGCAAAGGAAATGTTCCAATCAAAATGGAAAAAGAAAACTTGGCATTCGATCCAAACAGTTCCACTTTTCTGAATTCTGGAGCTTGTCTCAAACTGATATTATTCTTCCATTAATATAGAAACAAGTCCAAACGGATCGGTGCAGTGGGCCTGTGCAGTTCTGGGAAAGCCTCGTGGGAAAGGCTTTTCCAAGATGAATGGACAACGCAACGTCTACAAACATTTGAAGCACTTTAGTTCCACGCCGCTTTTTTTCTAATCCAAAATATATTCAAATAATTCAACTGCCGCCCGTTTTTGATTCCAACTCCAACAGTTCCTTCAGCCATTTTATGGCTTTAAAGCTTTGCTGTTTGCACAGGGCAGGACGCACACGCTGTTAGCAGAGCGTACACACTTTCTTGTTTTGACCGTTTCAAAGGAGTGACAAAGGACACGGAGCTTTATTATTCTGATTGTTAAGAGACTCGGGGCAAGAAAAAAAGGCAACCCTTAAAAGGTGATTCCGATGATTTGACATACAGTACCGGAGAAAAGTGAGGAAACATTCTTCACAATAGATCGATTACTGCTTTACACATTTGACATTTTCTCAATGAGCTTCACGATGTAGTCACCAGAAATGGTTCTGACTTCAGACTGTTGAACCATTTCAGGTGACGACCTTATGGAGCTCATTGAGAAAATGCTGAGAATAAAGGGAATTTACAATATGATGAGCGTATTCCGAGTTATTTCGCCCGTTTTTGGTTCCTACATAATCCCATGTGTTCATTCGTAGTTTGTCTTTAATGAGAATCACTCAAAGAAATGCCAATACATAAAACAAGGGTTTCCAAACTTTTGACGGGCACTATAGGTTAATCGCGTGACCAGAGAGTCCAAATGCAGCTGCGTTTAGTCAATTAAGAAGCAGAAGGTGGGTCACTTTCATTGAGGCTTGATGAAGCTGCATGAGGCGTTGGTTGGGGACTCGCTGGATGTAGCAGTGGGTGGTGACCTCACGGAGAAGTCGGCTTTAATAAAAAGAACCAGAATCCTCCTTAAGCAATCCTATTCTTAGACGGACTTGTTCTCAGAGCAGCGACCAGGCCTGTCCCACATCACGGCAGCTCCTGTGGACATAAACGGTACTGCCACTTTAAGAGCACATGGGCAGACCGATTACCCAGAGTGCCGTGTGCCAGACCTCAGTCTCCACTCTGACTGCCGCGCAATTAAACACACATGTTTCCCTCGGTCGCACACTCGTGTACACACACACACACACACGTATAGCGGAGGCAGCCATTTTCAGCCTGCACACGCCCTGCGCTGTCACTGCTGCTCAGCCAATCACAACAACCGCCCCAGACGCACTCCACATCGCTTTAAGTGAACTTTAAAACCGTGCTGCGAAGCTTTTTGCCCAATAAAGGATAACCTGTGTCTAAGCTGGTTATTCGGAGCCGGTTTGTTTCGTCCTGTTGATCTCGGGACATGGCAACTTGTGACCAGCAATGTTCCGCACTGCGACCTTAAAAGTGAGGCCAGAGACTTCAGGAGCGGTTTATGATTTCCTCTCATGTGCCTCGTCTATAGCCTGGAGGGATATGTTTCTGCTAAGCGTAGCATCTATTACAAAGTGTCACGCCAATAATGATCACCATTAAGTACGGATAATGATCGGGTTATTGTGTGATGATGCACAGTTACGAAGTGAAAATGGAACGGGATCTTTCGTTACCTCTCGTTTGAAAACATCATCTTAACTACATTGCATTATTATTGGGACATTACTTCTCTATTTCATGAAGCTGCACAAAAATGTTTTTAGAACGGTCCAATCTGTGCATCTGTAGCAATATCTATTTGGAAACATATCTATCCAATTGTTTGTGGGTTTGAGTCCCGTCCCACTGGCGGACATAGGGGGATATGCTGCCTTCCAGGCGACTGGTAATCTGTAAATTTGAGTAGAGCAGGCGCACACGTCCAAGTTCTTAGGCGACTGGCTGGACCCAAAAAGATGAATTACCAAACAAAGAGAAAAGGAGTTCCGCACAGCTCAAGTTTGCTCCCTGTTCATTTACTTGCACCAAGTTATAACGTTTCAGGCGTCAAGCCAGCCCTTCCTCAGACATGAAGACGAGTGGGGAAATCTGTCAATTGTCCACAGCTCATACTGCTTGTAAGCTCGGAGATGATCGGAGTGGCAGAGTTTAGAAATGATATGAAGAGAGTAAAGGAAAATTGTAGCAAGAACTTTAACTTAACGACTGCAATAGCAATGGGATTGTTATTCTTCCCTGCCTTCAATATAACCCTATTTAGGCACAAAATATCAGATCGGATTGCAATTATCGCAATACTTTAAACTTTTGTGTTTGGAGGCATTTTTATCCTGCTCTCCTTTGTTTTACAGTAAGAATAACACAGCACTTTTCTTCATCTGGCCCGCTCTACACTTTGGCTTTTTAATGCACCACACTATGCAGGGCTTGCAGCATACTTCACATATAACTCAATTAAATAAATATATAATAATAATGATTATGGAAATTACACCCAAATTAAAATTATACTGAGAATGGTAATGACAACTGGAAAGTATCAAGATCTCAGATTATAATATCTATTAATGTACCTTCATAACATAAAAGTAACTCTCGGTTATCAAGGGTAAAAATCTGGAAGAAATATATTAAGGATCACATTTTTTTTTTTTTTTTGACTGCTTTGTTCTAGACATCGTACATGAAACGGGATTGTTGTTGTAGCTGTGCGTTGCTTCAATTAATTGTATAAACAGTTCATATATTATTATTTTTTTTGGTAAGTTTGTAAGTTGGTCTGTATGAATGTAGCTGCTTGAAATGTTCTTTTTTTATTTATTTTATTGCACTTGGGGGTGGGCAATCATAAGCTTTTGCTTCAGCCCACTCCTTTTGAGCACTATGTGTACTGCTCAAATAAACAAATAAACACTTTGTTACATTTTGGTATAATGCACTTTTCAAATGTCAAATGACACATTTTAAGGTAAACGTATTACTTATCATAATGACTCACTGTATCGCAATAAGTTATCGGCCCCTGAGTATCGTGATAATAAATAATATAATGCCTTACACTTGTATTGCGCTTTACAAGCCTGTATTACCAAGTTTCTCAAAGTGCTACACTGTCGTCATTATTCATTCACACCATACTCAGTGATGATAAACTACTGTTGTAGCCACAGCTGCCCTGGGGTAGACTGACGGAAGCGAAGAAACCAGTCTGTGCCATCGGCCCCTCTGACCCCCACCAACCACTCAGTCACACACCAAACGGTCTCCCATCCAAGTACCGACCAGGCCCGTCCCTGCTTAGCTTCCTTTAGATCTGGCGGGGTTGGGCGGAGCAAAGGCGGTGTGGCCTTGTGATGGATCGACTGTGACATAAGTGTATCGTCCCTGGTGTGAAGTAACACATTGACAGCGAAGCACTTATTCCGGGAGAGGACGCACTTTTGGAGCAGCATTTGCTGGCCCACCCCCAGGGAAAAGTGTTGTTTGTGTTATGTGTAGCGGCAGACCTTGTGTTTTTTGTTGTAGTCGCGTCGTTAATGAGAATCTATTTGGCCCAAACCACTTTTGGTTCGGTTTCAAACGGTGAAGGTGGGAGCGGTTCAATATAGATAGCGAGGTGAGGCCTGAAGACGCATTCATATAACGTTAACATCTATTAGCTAACTGTTATAGCATTAGCGTGTGTTTACATATGAATTTATTCAGCTTCATCGTCAAACATTTCTGCTTAGGCCACCAAAACTATTGCAGTGATTTTTTTTCTTTCTAAATTGTCACACCTTCGATTAACAGCTTAGTGCTGCACTTTTTGATGTCCCCGCCATTTCTCAAGGCTTTGTTGGTGCCCATTTTCATTTTTTTTTTTTTTTCTCATGCGCTAGTAAGCCGCCATGTTTGTTTTGGCACTCGACATAGAACGTTGCTGTGATCGACGTAGTGTTTTTCTCCCCGTTTGTCGGCGGACCATCAGCTTCCCTGTTCGCGTCACTCCAGCCTCAGAGGGAGGACGTCTGCGGTTTGAACGAGCAGACGGGAAAGGGGAGGAGGGTCGGGTAGGTGGGGGCAGCCGCAGACGGGCTGTTGCCGTAGCGACCGTCCAGCCCAAAGTGTAGGTGTGCAGGTGGTTCAAGTCCTGACACGACGGCTCGCGGATCCCACACCTTAAAGTGTGTGCACTGTGAGCTCAGCGCAGAGGGGGCCGCGCAGTTCAAAGACGGCGCCGTTAATGGGGGCAATAGATTACACCACGACCTTTGGGCCACGCACGGAGGGAAATGTGACGGATATGTTCAAGTAAAAGCGTGAGAGTGTCCTATAGGGCAGTGTAGTAGAGGTTTGAGTCCGTATAAATAGCCCGCAGCCCTTATAAGGCCCTCCATCCCCTCTCACACTGAAGTCCCACTGATACAGGGGAAATGCCTCGCCTCCGCTCTGTGCAGCCAGGGGGCACCGTTCATAATAATAACCTCCAAAAGACAGTTCATTTTAAAGATCATTTACAGTGTTTTAGTTTTTGTTATCAGTCAACACTTTACTAAATACTTGTATCTCTGAGTGTAGGCTTCACTTATTAAATCATCTGTAGGACCCTTAAGGCGGGGGGGGGAGGGAAGTGAAAGATTTAAGGGGTGCGTTGAAGACCGCTGCTTTATAAAATAAGACTATTGTCTATAACTGAAGACCAAACATTATAGATACTGAAGGGATATTGTTGCAGGCAAGTGATCTAAATGACCATAACCAGTGCGGGAATTCTACTCCAATGTTATTGTTTTAAAGTGGACTTTCTTGAGGTTCAAACCATGTTTTAACGTTCCCTCATTAAAGACGGACCTGGAGCAGCATTTCACAACATTCACGTAGTTTTCCTCACACAAAGCTGATAAACTTAGCGCCTCCTTCCTCCACATTTTTAAAGTCCATAATCCAACATCACCGATTCTGAGCCGTTCCGACGTGTGAACAAGCGGCAACCTCCCTCTCTCTTGGTACAGCTGTTTTGTTGTTGTTGTTTTTTTGTTTGTTTTTTTGCCTTTTTCTGCAAGCTGCATTTCTGGTTTCTGTGTTCCACATTGTTTTACTGGATGCTTTTGTACGTCTTTGCCATGTTTTTGTGCGGTTCAGTGGATCTTTTTACTGCAGAGAGTCCATAATGGTCCCGAAGAAAGCGGCTTTTTAAAAGTAAACGGCTATCTTATGAGCTAAAGACATTTGAGACCTACACATTTCTCATTTGTCACCAGTAATGAAATAAAGCTTGTATTTTGTTGCATTTGCTGAGTGAAATATTCCAAAGTGTGGCTTAAACGTCGAGTAAAGTCCTGGCATTGTCGAAGAATTGTTTTTTTCCTTCTGTTAATCTCAGTGACCATCTGTAGAGGCGCTCTGTAAATCGTTCTTTGAGATACCGCCCTGCCAGATAACAACTGCAATAACAAAGTACTGTATTGAGTAACTGCAAGGACACAAAGTACGCTTTAATTGTTTAATCCTATGAGGTCCATACCCACTACAACATCGCAACAAAGTGATGCAAAGCTCAGGAAGGGTTTGAAATATCTAGTTTTCTAATATCGCCGTGAATATTGTTCATATTTGCGCTGTAGCCCAGTCTTGTGACAGGCACAAAATTGACTGAGTGTGTGTGTGTGTTTGTAGGTGCAGGGCAGAACCCAGATCACGTCCTGCAGGGCACCGGGGTGAAGCCCGAGCCCCGTCGCCCCGGAGACGACTCCACCATCGCCCCTGAAGACGCGGCGCGCTTCCTCAACTGTTACTGCTCCGGCCACTGTCCCGATGACGCCAACAACAGCACCTGCATGTGAGTCGCAACATCGCAATGTTCTCATAACCAGTTTGACAAAACTGGAAGCCAAGACACACACGCACACACATACACGCACACACACACACACACACACATATACAAATGCAGTTTTTTCTAACACAGGTTAAAACAAAAACACGCGGTGACTTAAAAATTTGCAAAAGTCCAGTTTTGGTCATGATTTTCTAGGCTTGTGTTGGTCCTGATTTTGTACCTTTGAAAGTTTGCTTTTACACAATTTGCTGAGGAAATAAAAACAAATTAGATTAACCCCCTCACATTTACTTCCGTTCGGCATTATCCAAATCTTAAAGCTTCTCGACGTGAGAGTCGACAGCCTATAGCCCGGCCCTCTTTTGAAAGCTAAGACGTGCTTTTTTCATCACTCTTCGTCACGTTTTGTAACTTTTTTTTTTTATGCTTGTTGTTTATGTTTTCATCCTCATTTTCGTTTCGTTTTCGTTGCTATTTTTCCCCAAGTAGCCTCTAGATTTGGGTAATGCCGAACTGGAGAAAATGTGCTCGATTCAGTGGGGGGTTTGAGCGTACTGTGTTTGAAATGCTTTTTTTCATTTATCATTATTTCCCCTGTAATCAACATTGGACCAGTATAGAGCAGTGTAAGAAACACATGTTCACAGGATAATAAAGCGTGCTCCGCGCTGTCGCCTGTACTGATGTACTAATGTGTTTGCGCAGGACGAACGGCGCGTGTTTTGCCATCATCGAAGAGGACGAGCACGGAGACGCCATCATCACCTCCGGCTGCATGAAGTACGAAGGCTCGCACTTCCAGTGCAAGGACTCGCGCTACGCTAAACCCAGGAGGACGATCGAGTGCTGCAACACCGACCTCTGTAACCGGGACTTGCTGCCGACTCTACCCCCGCTGCCCCCCTCAGGTAGAGCGCGGGACACAACTATATATTTATATGCCACTATACTATAGCACTAAGTAACAGCGTTTTCCATCGGTCACAGAAGGGAATCCTCACTGGCTGGCCTTCCTCATCTCTATGATCGTCTGCTGCTGTACTCTCATCTGCATCACGGTGGTCTGCTACTACAGGTACGTCCACAGCAGAGATGCAGTATTATTCTGCGTCAAGGGCACATCACACTAGACGTTTAGAGATGTCCGCTAAAAAGGAGTAGTATCATATAGGACAGGGCTTCCCATATATATTGATCTGCTTTGAAAGTATTAAAACATCTCTTTCTGTATTTCTGCATTATAGGTTTATTTAATGTTCATTGATTTTGGGGGAAACTACAGTATTTTTCTTGATATACAAAAAATTCTATTCTTATTCATCTTGGAATAGTTTGCGTTCACGTTTGAAGATGTCATAATACAAAATCTCCAAGAAGAAAATGGACAAATATTATACCTCCATCAGTATTTGGTAGTGACTGGATTTACAAACCCGGCGTATAATTTCTCATAGCAGAAAAAGCCTTTTCTACTGGCCGACATCATGCTCATGTTTTTGAATATCGTCTCCACTTTTTGGACGCCTTTGTGTGAAAACAATTGGACCTTAGTTCAAAACACACGTGGACAGAGAAGACGATGAACTTTGAGACTGTTTTTGTATCAGGTAGATTCTCCCAGTAACAAAAAATATGATGTTTATATGACATAGCCCGACAATTATTACTGTATAAGTGAATTGAAAATACCAAAATGATGGTCTAAAACATTCAGTTGCACTTTTGGCTGAAATTGACCACATATTTTTCTTAAATGTTTCCTGTTTTGTCCAATTCTCTTTCCTCCGTTTGATGAAATGTTTGCAAATCCTGAGAAACCCTTTTTTTTCTGCGTTCGTGGCATTAAAATGGCATTAAAATGGCATTAAAAAGCATTACATTTGACTTGCTTCTGCCTGTATAAACCCTGATTTATGTTAATCACTCATGCCACAAGACCATTTACATTTCAATCAAAACGTTTGCGCCGACAAAGCCGGTCACAGTTTCAGATTGTGTGAAAACAATATTACAAGAGCGTGTCTTGTGTTTCATTCTGTAAAATCACGGAGGAGCTCACGTTATTAACTGGTGTTTGTCAGATACAAGTGGCAGACTGAGCGGCAGCGCTACCACAAGGACCTGGAGCAGGAAGTGTTCATTCCCGCAGGAGAGTCGCTCAAAGACCTCATCTACCAGTCCCAGAGCTCGGGCAGCGGCTCCGGGCTCCCCCTGCTGGTAAGGAAACGCCACTGCACCTGTTTGAGTTTTATTTGTTTTTTCTGTGGCCTGATTCAAACA
Organism: Proterorhinus semilunaris; assembly: GCA_021464625.1. Lineage (NCBI taxonomy): Eukaryota > Metazoa > Chordata > Actinopteri > Gobiiformes > Gobiidae > Proterorhinus > Proterorhinus semilunaris. The sequence goes on from CM038357.1 coordinate 31,156,618, forward strand.
GTTGGTGAACGTGGACAGGCATTTAAACCCCATAGGTAAAGAAATGGTACATATTCTTGTATTTTTCTGTATTTTATTTAGTTGGTGAGGTGAAGTATAGTTTAGTAAGCAAAGCAGTACATTAAGTATTGCAAGTGGGTTACGTAAATACATTTCATAAAGTAAGTTTAGTAAGTCAGGGAAAGGAAAGTAAGTATAAAATAAGTTAAGTGAGTTATGTAAAGTCATTAAAATAAGTTAGTAAAGCAATTAAGTAATTGAATCTCTTTACCCCCCGCATGAACCGAGCACATTCTATCCAGTTCGGCTTTACCCAAATCTAAAACCTTACTGAAAAAACAAACAAAATGGAGACGAAGACGAGGATGAAAATGCAACAACAAAGTGATGGAAAAGTAACAACACAATAAAAAAAACAACAAAAACACAACTAAAGAGTGATGAAAAGGCCACAAAAAAGTGACAAAAATGCAATGAGAACGCGGAAAAAAACTATGAAAACACGACAAAAAGTGTAAAAAGTTATTAAAAAAAAGAGACCATAACGCTGCGACAACATGACAAAAAAGCTACAATCAGTTATGCAGGTCTTTGCTTTCAAATGAGGCCTAGAAGTAAAGGTGCATTAGTGAGTATTTGACCGTTTAGTGACCCAGTGGTCAGCACGGCACCTGAACTTTCCATCGCGGTCACCTCTGAAACAATTGATCCTGGAGCATCATAGTTTCTGGTAGGTTTTCACTGCAGTTGATCCTGGAGCGTCGTAGAGGTGATTGAAGGTAAAGGCACCGTGCTGACCATCCAGAACAGCCGCTGAGTCACTACAAGGTCAACTACACACAAATATGAAGTTTGTTACAAACGTTCCATAATGCACCTTTAAAGTGCATGTGACACATTAAACACATTTTTTGCTTAAACACACACAAGTATATTTAAGATTTTGCGAACAATTGTACCCAGCTTCCATTAGTCTGACCATTTTTGTGATGATTATAGTTTCACTTCCTTATTGGACACGGACAGGAAGTGACATAGATGGAGGCAAATGATGTCATGTTATGTCAATGGGAAATGAGTCAAACTGCTCTGGAACTTTACCTCCACTTTCTGTCAGCAGCTTAAACATTCAAATAAAAATAACTTCTTCCCAACATTCCTGCTTCACTGAAATAAAATGACAATGAATTAACGATTATCCATCTAAATAAGTCTAAATATGATTTTTAAGTAAATACACTTTATTTTACAACCCCTTGTACAGTGTACCAACCGTACTGTATTTAGTACAATGTAAGGAACTATGTAGCAATTTGTAATAACTTGTACCTGTGAAGTACATAATGTGTATTTGTAGTTTGGAGGTACATAATGTAATAAGACCCTAACTCCATTTACCATTTAAGTTAAAGTAAAGACAGTCAGTGAAGTAGGTACGTAAAGTAAGGTCAACTCATTTAAGTAAGTCAAGTAAACTAATCAAGTAAAGTAAGGTCAACTCATTTAAGTAAGTCAGTAAAGTAAGTAAGTCAGTAAAGTAAGTAAGGTACGTAAACTAAGTAAAGTAAGTAGGTTTTCCATTTGCATACCTTCTAAATAACAATTTGAATAGGATCTTCACAGACAAAACTTGCGTCCAGGTGCAGAGGACCATCGCCAAGCAGATCCAGATGGTGCGGCAGATCGGGAAGGGCCGGTATGGGGAGGTGTGGCTGGGCCGCTGGAGAGGGGAGAAGGTGGCTGTTAAAGTGTTCTTCACCAGAGAGGAGACCAGCTGGTTCAGAGAGACCGAGATCTACCAGACTGTGCTCATGAGGCACGACAACATCCTGGGTAAGAGCCCCCGCACACAGGGGTTCACTTTAGTGCCGGGGTTCTCAATCTGCAAGTGGAACTCAGCTGTGATTCGTTTGATAGGATGGAACTTCCTTTGGACTGTGTAGGGTAACGTCTACTTCCTGTTAGGGGTGTGACAATATATACATTTTGCGATAAATAAAGATATTTTTGCAGGACGATACGATACTTCTTATAATGATATCGATACTTTTGACGACGTCATGCATATTAATAAGGTGCTCCACAGTTTTCAGTCAGTAGAGGCCAATTACAGTCAAGAACTCAGCCAGAACTGTAGAGGGCAGCACTACAATGACCCATTTTCAGTAAGTCAGGGATCATTTATTCTTTTTCCATCCATCCATCCATTTTCTCCCACTTGTCCGTTGCCGGGTCGTGGGGGCAGCTGTTGGAGCTGCCCAAGTCACATTGCACCAGTCCCCTATGGCTCCTCCTGCAGGTGGTGGGTCCACAGAAGGACGGCCTCATGGTTCCAAACGGGCCTGTTGGTCTCTCATAGGGGCCCATTCACACTCTCATTCATACACCAGTGTACGCAGACACTGGAGGCAAGGAGGGTGAAGTGTCTTGCCCAAGGACACAACGACAATGTGCACCTTCAGGAGGCGGGATTCGAACCCCCAACCTTCCGATCATGAGACGACCCGCTCAACCATCTGCGCCACCGTCGTATTCTTTTTCACTTCTTTAAAAAAGGGGGGTAGGGAACAAAGCACATGAAAACAAACGTAAATCCTGAATAACATGTAGTGTGTTAAAAATGTAATGTTTCTTTAAAAATAAGGATGTATCGTGGTTTATTTTTGTGCAATATATCGATTATGGCAGTATCGGTGTATCGTAAGGTTATCGCTATCGTGAGCCATCTATCAAATCGTGAGGTACCCAGAGGTTCCCACCCCGACTTCCTGTCCATATTTCTAATGTAAATAAAGTAAAATAGCATTTAAAAGAAATCACATAAACATCATGCTTAAAAAAAAACTAAAAAGTTCAGATAGTGACGCTATTCAAACAATTCTTGTGGTTGTGTCAAATTAACGTTTGCCTTTAGCTTCAAGGCTAGAACATCCACATTTATAAACACTGGAGTCTCTCTCAGTGAAGCATTGATATAACGTGTCAAGTTTTTAATATGTAATGATTAATTATTCAACAGCTGCATGTTTTCAGCTACTCCCTGTTTAAATACACAACTCCAGTCCCAAATAGGTCAAAAAGCAAGGGCAGGAAAGAGTTGTCATCTAAAGCATCATGTTACTATGCAGTCGTTTAGAGATCAATGCTTTACACCCAGTTTTCCCAAGCTATTATTAAACTCCTGCTTTGGAAATGACCATAAGAGGAGGCACATTTCTCTCTCATGTTTTAGAAAAGGAGTTGGCCAGTAACTCTGCTTCCCTCTGCTGGCCCTGCCGCCTGTTTTTAAAGCAAACTTCCTCCGATATGGCTTTGAATGTTGTGCAAAATGAATAAAGTGAGAAAAAGGCGTCACATCTCGCGGGGAAAAAAGTGTAATGGAGTCGGTTTAATACGGTGAGACGCTGCAGAGCCAGACCAGCAGACTCCAGACCGATCGATGAACCCGATCGAGTTTAAATCTTCTGAGACCGACGCCCAGTAGCACAGACACACGCCAACGAAACGGGCAAAGACGAATGTGTCACGGGTATAGATTTGTATTTTTTACAGTCACATACTATGATATCTATCCACATCTGTTTTATTACTGAAACCTCTTTGAGTGTTTGATGGATGTAAATGATGTTTAGGACACTGTTTGGCACTATACCTATATTTTTCTAGTAGCGGAACACAATTTGTCCTCCTTTAGTATATTGTAAACTCAGACATTTGTGGGAAAAACACTGCATCTAATTACCGTAATAAAATACTATAAGCCGCTACTTTTTTCTAACACTTTGAACCATGCGGCTTATGCAACGGTGCAGCTAATTGATATATTTTTATGGCTATACTGAATATTGTCATTTTATCAATAACAATGCACCTGGGTCCAAAAACACGCAGGTTGAAAGAATGATCAAATCGAGTTCTTGGCACTTAAATGTACCCATTCTCACAGAAAAGTCTTTTTTTTTTGCTGATGGTGTGTCAACTGCGCTATATAATTTAGACTCTAAATTATATATGTAAAAGAAAAAAGGTTTATATTTAGTTGGTGCGGCTTGTATTCAGGTCACAGTAGTCCGAACATTACGGTATAAAGCATCTGAATCAATTTCCTGAATTTTCTCGCATTTCAGTGACAGTGACCCTGAGATGTGACCCGGCCGGTTGTGAGATGTGCTGATAAACTCACCCCTGTGAAGAACGGGACGCTACAAATACGTTAGGAAAGTTAGGAATGAGTTTGGACCAAAATTAACATTTTAATTTTGTAGCTTCTTCTTTCATTGTTTGTAATAAATATAAATTAAAAAAACGAGAGAAAGATTAGTAACGTTACCTCAAAATAATTTTACTCAAGTAGAACTGCGTGATAGAACGACTCCAAGAAGTACTTCCAAAGGTCCTTGTGAGAATGTAAACTCAATATAACCTGTTCCAGTAGTTTTGCAATATGAGAAACAAAACGGCAATATTACTGAGTTGAAATGCATCCTAAAAGTCCGTCCCCGCGCCCCTGTTCCTCCGCAGGCTTCATCGCGGCCGACATCAAAAGCTCCGGCGCCTACATGCAGCTCTTCCTGATCACGGACTTCCACGAGAACGGCTCTCTGTACGACTACCTGAAGCAGACCACGCTGGACACGCAGGCCCTGCTCCGACTGGCCTACTCGGCCGCCTGCGGCCTGTGCCACCTCCACACCGAGATCTACGGCACGCAGGGCAAGCCCGCCATCGCCCACCGCGACCTCAAAAGCAAGAACATCCTGGTGAAGAAGAACGGCAGCTGCTGCATCGCCGACCTGGGGCTCGCCGTCAAGTTCAACAGGTGACTCTGCTCCCTTTGGTTCGACGAGACGCTTTCAGACTGTGGGACAGCCTTTATTCTCATACAAATACATTTCATTCATGCTTTAGGAGGGTTTTTCAGTGTGGGCTTTTGTTTTGTCCTAGTTTAGACCTGGTTCAGCCCATGTTTCTAGCATCATGACTAGGGCTTGGTACATTACATTTATTGACATCTCCAATGTCAATAAATGCGTGAAAAATTGGGGGGGAAATAGGGAAAATATTAGTAATAAAAATGAGCAAAAATAAGAAGAACAATTTGTAAAGAAAATGGGGCAAAAATGGCACAAAATTCCTTTATTTGAGCTGAAACAACCAAGTCACTTCCTTTAATGCTGTCCCGGGACCAACAGCCTCAAAACGTGGCTCTAAAGAGATACGTGTTTTTCCCCGTACCTGCTTTCGTACCTAAACCTTTTTTCCGACACCATACTGGTATCGTTTAACGGTACCCAGCCCTAATCATGACTCTTATCAGAATCACAGTGTGGCTCCATACAAGTGAGAGATCGTTAATTGTGGGAAAAAAATGATCTTAGATGTTACTGGGATGTTTCAGGAACCGTCCGAGTCGTCATGCTCATAGTCAACATGCAAAGTCATTTGTGTTTGTCGTTGTTGCTGCAGTGACACAAACGACGTGGACGTCCCCCTGAGTAACCGCGTGGGCACCAGGCGGTACATGGCTCCGGAGGTGCTGGACGAGAGCCTGAACAAGAACCACTTCCAGGCCTACATCATGGCCGACATGTACAGCTACGGCCTGGTGGTGTGGGAGATGGCGCGCCGCTGCATCACGGGAGGTACGCCAGTCCCAACCTCGAGCTTTAACCCCAAGATAAACCGGAATCTAACCCCAAGTGGTCCCTCTTCCCAGGCATCGCTGAGGACTACCAGCTGCCCTACTACGACATGGTGCCGTCAGACCCCTCCTACGAGGACATGCTGGAGGTGGTGTGTGTGAAAGGACTGAGGCCCACAGTGTCCAACCGCTGGAACAGTGACGAGGTACTGTACAAATATCACTCCAATGCTCCAATACAAGTAAATGTTGCTCAGTATTTGCTGTAGAAAATACTTAAAGCCTCACCGCATAACATTTCAATAAATAGAACAGAATATAAGCATTTATTTTTATTACAAATACTATTGTTGGAAAATGACTTTAAAAACTTTACTGGGAGCGGCACATCTCCAGCTCGTCTCCATGGAGATGTCAACTAAAGGCAGTGAAACATAACATTAAAAATAGGTTAGGTTCTCATCCAAATCCATTCTTCGATTACCCACTGCACTAAGAGCATTTTCTGTGTCTGGCTGGTCATTAGGAGCATGCTTTGTACTGATGGCAGCAGAATAGTCCGAAATGTTACGCAGTGTGCCTTTAAAGTGGAAAGTACAGTGTTATAAAAAATCTGTCAAAAACCATCGTGAAGAAGAATTGAATAACCTAGTCGAAGCAGTGGAAATGGGAAACATTGAGCTGGAGCCTGAGGAAACTCCAACAAAGCGGAGGAGAAAAAGCTATGGTCTGTCTGTCTGTTGGTTGGTTGGTTAGCGCCAAGTCACTGACGACAGTATCAATCAGTCGCCTGGCCACCCGTTTAAGTCACTATTTATCACTTTGGGTCGTGCTGTAAAGCCATACCATCTCTGTAGTACAGCCATAACCTTGGTTCCTTAATAAATAAAAAATAGACTAATCGCAATGCATCCACTAATGCTGACCAGTGCGGGACACCATGCTCTGAAACAAGGACAAGCCCAGGAGGCGGTGCACCATTTCAGAGGAGCGCTGGGGGTTTCCTCTTGGTCCTCTGGTTTCTATTGCTTTGCCTTAGTAGAATCAGTCCAACATCTGTAAGCAGGGAGCTAATGTCCTTTTGTATACACAAATTAAGTAGCCATGTGCTCCGGGAGCAACTCATCACTAGGGCTGGGCGATATTGACAAAAATGATCAATATTTAAATGTTTTCAAACCATCAGTAATATACAAACAACGGAATTTTATCGCTTAGTTGCTCAAAAAGATTGTCCTGAACAGACAACAAAAGGGCAGAACCTTTTTTATTTTCCTTTTTTTTTTTACCCCGAATCTTTAACCATTCTTTCACATTTATTTCCAATGTTTTCCTTTTTCCCCATTATATACAATTCGTTCCCAATTTTCACCCTAATATTTTTTTTAAACTATTTCTTGATGTTGGAGATATTGTAAATGTGCATATCTTCCACACAGCCATTTTTATATAATCTTGTCTACAGTATATTGCCCAGCTCTGGGACTGACTCCATATTTGTGCTAACCACTCGGGTGTCCTGTGTTTTCACAGTGCCTACGAGCCATGCTGAAGCTGATGTCCGAATGCTGGGCCCATAACCCCGCCTCGCGCCTCACCATCCTCAGAGTGAAGAAGACTCTGGGGAAGATGGTGGAATCGCAGGACATTAAGATGTGACCTCCGCCCTCCCCTCGCTCCCCCGCTGGACTGGACTCGCCGCGCCTTGGACCACAACAAGGAACTTGGGAGAAAACGTAGGCAGGATTTCGGGCTGAACTTTGGGCCTGACCGTATGTTCCTCCTCCGAACTCAAGGGGGCGAGCTCCCACGTATGACGCTTTCCGTGAAAGCCACCAAGACAATGAATAGGTTTGACGACTTCCTGCGTGCGGCTGAGGACGGAGGTGTTGAAATGAACAATTTTATAAGGACCTCGGCCTTCTTCGAATTTTGCTTATGTTAAAGAAATACCAAGAGATTTTCGAATGTGTTGTCCTGCTGCGTGGGGTTCCCTGTTGGCGTAAGGGTGAACTAAAAGATTTTCAAATGTACAGTTCGCAAGTTAGAGCTCACAGCCATATTTGTTGCAATCAGGAAGTAACACCCAGACAAAAATGTAAACATTAGCTCAAAGCCAGATCGATATTACAGTGCAAAAATCATTAGCACCATAATATCAATATGGAGAGGCTTGTTCTTTTTGAGGATGGACTGGAATATCCCTCAAGCGCATCTCATTTTAGCCAATCACCTTTTAAGTCTGAAAATGTAGCTTTACAACTAGGCACTAAAGTGATTAAATATTTAGTCAAACAAGTGTTTGTAGGTGTGTAGCAGCCCCTGGTGCATTTGATCAGAACAAATATGGACCTAACTAGGGAATTTTATAAACTCAAACATTGCAGTTATATTTTCTAATCTTTCTTTCAGGGAGAAGTAGAAAAGGCAAGGCAAGTTTATTTGAATAAGTGCTTCACAGTTGCATAAAATTACAAGAAAACAGATCAAATCAATCAATAAAACATTAGTGTCTGTGTAAGTTCTTAGTCATACAGGAGTTGTCCATCTTCAATGAAGGTACTTGATTCATCTTCTGTACTCAGTACTGTACTGAGTACAGACGATGAATCAAGTACCTTCATTGAAAATAAAACATTAGCATAAAGTTAATCAATTACAGTAAAAGGCAAGAGTGCAGATAAAATACTTTCAGTTTTCATATGCACAGGTAAAAAGAGCTGTTTTCAGCCTGGATTTGAACATTGTCAGAGTTGAGGCCTGTGTCAAATCCTCATGAAGACTGTTCCAGATTTTAGCTGCATGAAACTGAAACGCAGCCTCACCGTGTTTATTATTGACTCTGGGAACCACCAGGAGACCCCTCCCTGAAGTTCTCAGGGCCCGAGATGGTTCATACGGCTCTAACATGTCAGAGATGTACTTTGGTGCTAAACCATGAAACGACTTGTACACAAGCAGAGCTGTTTTAAATTCTAAACAGTGCGTTGCCGTGTTTTTTTTCTTGGTTTGTCAGTAAATCCCGTCCACTCGCGTGATTGGTTCAAACCAACAGTGGATGCGAGTGTGGATGGATTTTTGTACGGCTGATCATTCAGACCTCGCAAGAATCCAGCCCTTGAGCACAACTAGCCTTAGCTTACAAGAGCTAGCCCCGTCTTACAGGAACGAATCTGCTGGTTCTATGAAACTGCTTTATTGTTTATTAGTTTAGTTGCTGCCTTTACAATATACTGAAGGAGAACAAAACACATTTCATTCCAGACCTAGAATAAATTGGATTCAGCCAGAGCCTTTAAATATTCTACTCTGTGTCATCAAGTGGTTTATTTTTATGCTAACGGGGAACTGGGTGCAGCAGGACAACACAATCCCGATGGGTATTTGTTTGGTTCTTTGGATGACTTCTTCAGGACTGTGCTCTCCTGCCATAATGAAATATATCTCTCACTCTTAAAAGTAGAGTAAAGTATAAGAATAAGGTACTATTAAAGATATGTGAATTCTATTGTGTAAATATAAATGTTAGATGCCGTGCCTATCATAAGGAGATGTTTTTTTTTAAAAGCAGACTATGCTGCAGTGGTGTTGACGTCCGGTTGACTTTTTCTTCTGAGAGATGTTTACGCAAGAGGAGTTACCATGGAAACGTCTCCCGTCCCGTTTGTGTGAGTGAGTGAGGGAATGTGTGCGGATGGCGGCAGGTGCTGAGTGTACAGCAACCGAAATCCCAACAAGACGGCGGACAAACCTTCCTGGTGATGAGATAATGGCATTGATAGTGGCACAGCGCCACCTATTGTTCTGTAGTGTGCACTAGGCTTTTCAATGAACATAACACATGGCCAAATTTACTTTTTACTTTGGAGCCGTTTCAGAAATATAGGAGTTGAAAGTATATATATATATATATATATATATATATATATATATATATTAATCTTTCAACTATAGTGGAGTCATAAGTTCTCAAGAAAAATACTTCTGAAGTAAAGTACAGATCTTCAAAAACTACATAAGTATATTGTACTTATGTGTATAATAAGTACAATATACTTAATAATAATAATATTTGAGTTAAGTTACCTCGAGGACTCGTTTAATTTAGGTCAGATTGAGAATAGCCTTGTTGAATGAATACTGTACAAAAGCTGCTACCAGAATGTCTTTAAGAATGCGCAGCGCTTCGAAACATAAAATAAGTACTTTGGAAAATCAACATCATTTATTGTACATTAAGTGCTGTACACTCTGATCGTCACCTGTGTGTGCGTGTGTGTGTGCGCGCGCGTGTGTGTGTGCGCGTGTGTGTGTGTGTGCGCGCGTGTGTGCGCGTGCGTGCCTTGCTAACAGCTGTATTATTGTACGTATTGAATATGCAGGAAACCCCAGTATAGGATAATCTCGAATGTGTTCCTGATTTTTGGTGGTGTTTTTGTACAGCATCTGGTTTGGTGCCTTATGAGTTTACCAAGGAAACAAAACTGTATACAGTCTGTCCATTGTAATGATTTTTCAGTAAATAACCTTATTTTAGTACACAACTGATGGCGTTTGTGTCTTTTGTTTCCATTTCACAAGAGAAGAGGAAGCGAATCCTCCACCCCTACCATGCAAGTAGCTTTTGACCAGTCTTTTTCACTAGTAGCCAAATTGTATCCTGCAGTCCCGTCGCCAAACCTCAATCTTAAGGGGGACATATGCAATTCACGAGGGGGCACAATTATTATACATACACTCTGTTTTTGGACCATGTTTTGAATAAACGGGAGCGCGCGTGCCTCGGTCAGTGCTGTGGGCGCATCCACTTTTCAGTCTTTTCCAAGCCTTCAGCAGTAAAATATGGCGTCAGATAACTATCTTTAAGTTGAGGCGTCTGTGTAAGTTCTCAGTCGTACAGGAGTTGTCCATCTTCAATGAAGGTACTTGATTCATCTTCTGTACTCAGTAGTTGAAGTCGTCGAACGTTTCGCCTCTCATCCAAAAGGCTTCGTCAGCAACAAAAGTCCCACTCTGGACGCAGCTGAAGATATATTTAAGTTGAAATAAATATAACATCAACGCGCGCAGAACACAGGGATCGAGGGCGCATGCACTAAAAGTGAGCTCAAAAACCATGACAGAGGCGTCATACGCCCGGTGTTTGCATTTCAGCGCACTGTTTTCAGCCCGCAGTGCCCTCGCTCTTCCACAGTTTGACCGCTCAGTTCTCTTCTTCATTCAGCACGTTACGTCATCAGAATAAGACTAGTAGATCACAGATATACTAAAACTGAAAACTACTAATTTATTAAAGGACTGAAACAGACATAAATATATTTGACCCAATACCAAAAATGAAAAAAGTATATCATTTCAAGCTAGTATACTCGGCTAATTAATTATAATAGCTATTATAATTCATTATTATATTATTGTTCAAGAAGAACATTGCCTAAAAAAGTAATAAATAAATACTATAGAAAAAAGCAATGATAATAATACGAAGGAATGTTCATGTTTTGCAATCTGATTGGCCAGACTGCCAGCAGAGCAGTGTGACTGGAGTTTTTCCTGAGGCTCAAAGACAGATTTGATCAAACACCACCAGAGGTGGTATAGTAGCCAACATATTTACTCAAGAGTAACATTACTTTGAAATAATTTTACTCAAGTACAAGTAAAAAGTAGTGACCCAGACAATTACTCAAGTGAAAGTAAAAAAAAAAAGTATTTGAATACTGTGATTACTCAGTGTAAAAGTCCAATTTATTTACTATGCCATAAATGGTGTGAACCAAAACATAAAATCCTGTGGAAATTGTGATATTTACAGAGAAAATTCCAGAACATACAGAAAAACTAAATCATTAAGAACAAGGAGCTTAAATATTTACTCAAAGTGGAAAAAGTAACTATTACTTTTACTAAAGTAAGAAAAAGATAAGAATCTTGGCCAGGACACTTTTGAAAAAGAGATTTTTAATCTCAACGAGCTTTATCCTGGATAAATAAAGGACAAATCAAATGTAAAAAAATGGCACCATTATTAATGGCACATTGTTGCATGTGTATGTCATTCCAGACTAGTTTTGACCATATTATTATTATCATTATTAAATAATTATTAATAAAACAAAAACAATTGTAGATGTAAAATTACATAATGGGTAAAAAATGCATGGCTGATTCATTCATATAATGTATTTAATTTGTGTACCACAGGACATACTCAAAGGGAAAAAATCTGAGTGGTATCCCTTAAAGCCACGCTTTCAGGTACTTGTTTATTTAGATACGGAGGAGCACCAGGATACCCTATTTGTGTACCTCAGAACCCTGATAAAAAGTACACAGACTGTGCTGAAGGTCAACGATGAGGTGGAATTCATTGTTGGCTTCCTGTTTCCAGAGGTACATCCAAAAAGTGTGACAATGTTACTGTTTTAGTTTTGATGTTTACTTTATTGTTACTTGTACAGGCAATCATTCATGGAATTTGCCAACTGAAGAACATACCCTGGAAGGAGGCAAAAGAGGCGTACCTCCAGGGAGCCATTTATGAACAAAGGTTATTTTATTTTATTTCAGATTTGCTTTTGTTTTTTCTGCAAGCTAACATTATTAACCCAATGATTTCTCTTCTTTTCTGTACTGATTACAGCAATGGCTGGTTACCACAATAAAATGTTAATTTGTTCCAAAATATTGTCTCTGTCCCTTGTTCCTTATTATGAACAAATGAAGGCACTGTCCTACAAAATACAATGAAATATTGGAGTAAAACATAACTGTAAAACGTGAAATAAATACCGTCGTATATCTGTCTTTACCAGCAGAGGGCGCACTATCACGGTGGATTTGCTTCACGGTAGATCTGCCTCGGCTCCGCAGCTTTCCATTATTGCGCTGAAACGCAAACACCGGGCGTATGAAGGGACATTAACCTCTGTCATAGTTTTTGAGCTCACTTTTAGTGCATGCGCCCTCGATCCCCGTGTACCGCGCGCGTTGATGTTATATTTGCGCCCTCTACTTAAGATGGTTATCTGACGCCATAATAAAGCATGTTGGGGGACGGGCACGGCCCCCTATGGCCCGCCCATAGCGACGGGTATGGTCTCCTGTACGTCTGGAAAGGTAATAATAAACGGTGCGACTGATTTGACAGGACTGGGTTGATTTTAGCCCAACTCATTTAAAGAATGGGTTATCAAAAAACGAATCCGGAAAATAGCAGGACTGTTTCTAGATCAATTTTAAAGTGGTTTTCCATTACAGTCAATTAAAATCTACACTGTACAATAGGCTCCTCTGGACATGATTCGTAACTTACTAGGTTTGATAAAATTCAAATTAAACCACATTTCAGCTTTCTACAGTGAATTAAATGTTGACAAAAATTTCCCATCTAGTGTGACTCATAAAAACATTAACCACAAACAGACTTTAGTCAAACATTTTCTTTATTAAACGTCCTTGCAGCCGCTCACTTGTCCTCGGGCTTGTTGAAGCAGTAGGTGAGGCAGCACTTGCCACAGTAGTGGCGGTCGAAGTGGCTGGCCATGAACACTCCAGCTCCGCACTCATCAGCCGGGCACTCGCGCCTCAGTCGGTGGATTTTACCGTTCTCATCCACCTGGGAACAAAAGAGTTTTTTTTGTTTTTTTTTAAAGCTCTGCGCTTGATGAAACGTTGACTGTTACATATTCCCAAAAGGTGGGAGTGGTTACCTTGTAGTACTTGAGCACAGCGAGCTTGACCTTCTTCCTCTTGTGCTTGTTCTTCTTGGGGGTGGTGTAAGACTTCTTCTTTCTCTTTTTGGCCCCACCGCGCAGCCTCAGCACCAAGTGAAGAGTAGATTCCTGTCATCAAAATGTTTTTTACTTTTGGTCCATTTGATGAATTCTTTACATACAAGTAGAGTCAACATTGAGGAATGTTGAATTACATCAATATTGCATGTTACAAGATTACAAAGACCGTGCAAATAATCTTTGGCTTCAATGTTATTGTACAAAATGCTCATCTCGATCATGGCAAAAGTGTCATGTCTTGTGACAACTTCATGAACATTTGGGAGGTGTATGCCCAAGATTTCGGTTAACCACAATTTTAATTTGCCAAAATGTCCGTCACCGTAAAGATTTCAAAATAAAGCTCCTTTGTTACGATAAAAACATCTAGACCGAGAAGTCTGGTTTCATGTCAGGAAACTTCTATATGCAACTACTGTCCATTTGCTTTACATGTGAATTGGCATTAACGCTGTCGTTCAAACAAGCCACATCCATACAGAGCAGCAAATGCGTGGAAGCAGTTCAACTTTAACAACCGTACACTGATCAAATTAAGGTATCTTTCCAAATAAATACTTAAATGACAATCTGCTTTGAGCATTTATTATGCTTTTTGTGGTGTGTAAACTGATGCGGCAGTGAACCCCATTGGACATGTTCCTACACATCTACAATGTACAGACTGGACTATTGTCAGCACCACATGTCCCCCCTCACCTTCTGGATGTTATAGTCTGACAGGGTGCGCCCATCCTCCAGCTGCTTACCGGCGAAGATCAACCTCTGCTGATCAGGGGGGATACCTGCACAACAACCCAGCGAATTATTGTTGTGAAGATACACACAATTATCCATTCAAAAAGGTTAAAAACAGAGTTAGAACACTTTACCCTCTTTGTCTTGGATTTTGGCCTTGACATTTTCAATAGTATCTGAAGGCTCAACCTGTGCAGAGGAAGAGGACACACGTCAGGGTGACTTTTGATGACAGTTTGTTCACATAGACATCCACAAGTCAGCTTTTCAGTTAACAAATATGAATACAGGACTGAGAACTTGTAAAATAGTCTTTCTATTTTGGCTGGAGTGTCACACGTGTAGCACTGCGAATACGGAGGTTAGCCTAGCCGTAGCCGATTAGCTCTACCGGGAAACCACGAGTGTATCATTTTATTTACCCGTTGATGCGGTTATTACAGGGTCATTGTATGTTATTGATCTTCCAGATGCGTAATGTATAGAAGGTTTGTGTGCGTTAAGAAATATAAGAACGATAAAGTCTAAACTATCTGCACTTCAGTGGCACCACATTTCCAGCTCCATCACAGCACCGCTACCCACCTCAAGGGTTATAGTCTTCCCCGTGAGGGTTTTGACGAAAATCTGCATTCTGGCGTTCAATCCACCTACACGGGAGATATGCACAAACCCTTAATCTTCACGTTTATACCGAAAAGGCCAGTCAAAAGTGTTTATTTGGCCTAAATATTCCTATTTTACTTAGAGCCAAACTTACCACCGGTGTGCACCTAATGGCGGACCATGAGAAGAGGACTTTCCAGGGGAGCAACGGGGTTTTCTTTGGAGGTTTGCACGGGTTAGGCGGCTGTAGCTGTGCCTGTTTAAATAAAGTGAATAAAATACATTATTTCTTTGTTTATTCATTTATTCGTATGCCTTATATTATTATATTATAAAATGACAAAATTACGTATATTTGCACTATTTAGAGTTTTATGTCAAATCAATCAATATATGATGATTAAATATTTTTGATGACATATATTTTAAGATGTATATAAATTTGTATTGATCGTACTGTTATTTTACATCTTTACATTTCGAAAATATATTACTTCGCAAAATAAAATAAAAATAAAAAGCTTTAGAAAAGACCAAGAAGCGCGTGGTAACCCCTAGCAACCACAGTGACCGAAGTCGGAGACAGCGCGAATGAACGAAGCTGATAAAGGCTAAAAGGAATCATGTCAACATCAGCGAAAATAATGCCGGCTAGAGCAAGAAAGTCCAACACGGCTTTGCGAAAAGGAGAACGTGTTTTAACGCCTGAGATACTGGAGGATGAGCGCGAAGAGAAGTTTCTAAAATCTCTGCACGACTTCATCGAACACGAGAGGCGGTACCTCCAGTGTCCAGTAGAGGGACCCAGTGAGCTACGCTACGTCCTCTACCGCTCCGTGTTCAACAAGGTAGGTCAAATGTGGTTCAAAAATTACTTTAAAAGTTTGTGTTTTCTCGTCCCCATAGCTTGTTGTGGATACATTATGCTGAACGTTTTAATAATTTGAAATGTAAATTAAATTGTCATTCCTTAGGACTAACTAAAAGAAAATGTCTAATTCTAATATTCTTTTGGCTTTGTAAAATACTTATGGAAACCTTAGCATTAGTGTTTCACCGTCGTTTTATGAAACAAAATAACATTCATCATTCAAAACAGGTAAAAGTAAGTCAGTCCTTATTTCAAGCACACATATCATTCTCCATTGGACCAAATGGACTAAAAACTATAGCTGCAAGCTAGCAATACATGATTTGTAGTGAGGGCAATTTGAGCACCAGGTTAACCTTAAACAATCTGATTTAAACTCCTTTCTATTTCTGTTTTTCAGGTGATTGCGCGCTCTTCATCCTCCTATAAGAGAGTCCTGCTGAGTATAAAGACCGAGTATGATGACATTGTTAGGGCGATTGGTATGAAGCAGGAGGAGATCCGATATGCCCAACAGACTCTGAAGGCCTCATCTTTAAGACCTCTCTCCATTGAAACCTGTCGGAGTCGAGCTGCCAGCTTGAGGGAGCGGTGGGTCATAGACTAGAGCAGTGGTTCCCAACCTAGGGGGGATTGCAAGGGGGGCCCAGAACTTTTCCTGGTCAGAGGGTCAGGTCATAAATGATAGTATTTGAGCAAAACAAATGGTCTAAAATCATCAAACATGACTGAGTAAGGACTACAGGTGTATTGAACGCTCCAATTTAAGTGTATTTGTTTGAAATAAAGAATTATCAGCAATTTTTTTCATATTTTGATACATTTGTAGGGGCCACAGTTTTAGGCTGGGGGGGGCACGGCTTCAAGCTAAACAGTTGGGAACCACTGGACTAGAGCAGGGGTCCCCAATTAAATCAGCTCGAGGTCCGCAAACTTTTCTTTCGTAACTTTCGACATATGTCCAGGCCAGGGTCCGGATATATGCAGTCATTGCTCTTGAAAATGTTAAAACATGAACACAGGTTGTCTATTTAAGCAGAACTGATTATTGAATCAAAAATATTGCCATTCAAATTTTTTAGATAATTTTTAATGCAGCCTTTTAAGTATATTTAAGTATATAGAGAGGATGAAAAGGCTTTGGGGTCCGGACTGAAGCTTCTGGAGGTCCGGATCTGGACCCAGGTCCGTCAGTTGGGGACCCCTGGACTAGAGCATTTTAAAATAGAGGTTGACTGACATGGGCCAAAACTTATTTTTAAACTCCAGATCTCAATCACATTGTCAAAAGCAATTTAATATTTACAATATCTGTTAACAATTTTGTTCCAAAGTTAGAGAGGCTACAGGCTAAGCTACTTTAAATTCAGTTACAAACAAACAAGCAAAAAACTACAAAAACATGACGAAAAAAAGTAATTAAAAGACAAGAACACAACTTAAACACTTCCAAAATGTGACCACACAAAAAACACAACAAAAACATGACTAAAGAGTGATGAAAAAGCAACAAAAAATCAACAAGAAATGGCACGGTAGCACAGCGGTTAGAGCTCGTGCTTCACAGCTGGAAGGTCCCTGGTTCGATTCCCACCTGGACGGGGCCTTTCTGTGTGGAGTTTGCATGTTCTCCCCGTGTCTGCATAGGTTTCCTCCGGGTACTCCGGTTTCCCCTACCACTAAAAACATGTACAATAGGCCAGGATAAATGAGAGTGCATGTGGGGGACAGCGGATGCAAATTATACCAATATAAATTATACTACAATCCGGTGTGGCTTGTTTACATGCATGAGACCCATGTATGTTCATTAACATGCACTGTCCTGACTCAATAAATACAATTAAATAAAGAGCAACAATGTTTGTAATCCGATCTATGTACTTAAATATAAGTTATGTTTTTTGTGTTTGCTTCTTGTTTTTTTCTTCTGTTTTTACTCTGTTTTGACCTTGTAATGACCCATTGCCCCACCAGGGGATTATACTATTATAAAAAAGAAAGAAAGAGCAACATAACAAAGGTGAAAAAGTGACCAAAACACGACAAAAACACTGTGAAAACACTTCCAAAATGTGACAAAAAAGGGCCGACAACGCAACAAAAAAGTTACGTCACGTTGTGTAGGTCTTAGCTTTCAGATGAGGCATTACTCTGGCCTATAGTCTGTAATATCCTGTCCACAAGTTTTTAGATTTGGGTAAAGCCGAATTGGAGAAAATGCGCTCGGTTAAGGCGGCGATATTTGGCAATATCAGTAAAAAATACATGCTTGCTGTCATTTGGAAACCCTAACGCCTTTTCTTCTGTGTCTTTCCCATTGCAGGGTGTCTGTTTTGCAAGAAGAAAATGCCAAACTTCAGCAAGAGATCGACCAACAGAAACTGCTGAGAGCACAGCGCACATGGATACCAGGTAGCTCAATATGTCACTTCAGCTATTTGGACGCGCATCTGCTGCGGCTTAAAGGGCGTGTGTTCCCTGTGGCGTTCTGTCGTATCAGGGCTGACTGTGGCTGAGTCAGGGGATCCGGAGCTTCTAGACAAACATCTGGAGCGGCTGCGGCGCCAAAGAGCTGCTCTGCTCGACGAAAAGAGCGGCTGCGTGTCCGCGGAGGTCCAAACCAGGCTAAACGCAGAGCGGCGCGCCAAGGAGCAGAGGAGAGAGCAAATGGAGACGGCCAACAGGCGGCTCAAACTCCTGTGAGCGAGTGAGCACATTCTCCCTGGCTCGGCTTTACCCCAATCTATAAGCTTCTGGCAAAAAAGTGTCAAAACAGCAACAAAAAGGAGAGGAAAACAAGAATGATAACGCAACAAAAGAGCGATGAAAATATGACGAAAACGCAACAAACTAGCCACAAAAGAGCCACACAAAAGTGACAAAAATTTAACAAAATGTGAGGAAAAAGATCAGTTTAGATGAGTTTTGTAGGGCTTAGCTTTCAAATGAGGCGTAACACTGGCCTATAGGCTGTGAGCTCCAGTCGAGAACCCTTTTAATTAAAGTCCCTCAAATAGCCACAAAAATCATGTTTTGCTAAAGGTTGTAATTTATTGTTATTCTCATTGTCTTCTTTAAATCTCAGTGAGTCTTTCCTTGTTAAATAGGCTCTGACGCTAACTAGCTTTTTATTGCTAATATGTTTCCTATTTCCTCCCATTTTTTGACCAAATTTTTGACCCTTTTTTTCTTAAATTTTATTTAACCTATTTTTGCCACAAATTCTCCCAATTTCCCCCAAACGATTCCCCATTTTTCACACATTTCTTGACATTGGAGATGAACCCGATATTGTACATTTGCAGATCTTCCACACATTATAGTTCTGTTTTCTGGTTCTAGATGATATTTCGGTATCGGAAAAAGTATCGTTCAGGTATCGGTGTAGTAAATCAAGTATGGTTAAAGTACTGGTATCGGAAAAATGTAATGTAAATACGTCGTACAAGACTGTGTTTTATGAATGTAGTGATGTGAAGTGCGTGTTTTAGCTTTGAAGCAAACAGCTAACGTCCATTGGACACTCACGAAATTGCGCCACAATCTGAGTTTTTTTAACGTTTACTGAATTTTAATTAATTAATTTATTTTTTACATAAAATAGTCAATACATTGTCTCGCCGGAAGTTAGCCGCAGTATTTCACAGTTTCTCTTATGACGTAGCAACATGAATTGAATGCCATTAATCAGTCCATTTCTTCACACATTACATTTTTCTTTTTTTTAACTTTCCCTCTTTCATACATATTTGATGTTTCGCTGTGCGTTTGCAGATACAAGCGTCTCCGGAGTGTGTACGACCGTCTGTGCAGCTGGAGGGAGGCGGGACAGAGTGCTCCGCTGGAAGAGCTTCTCACTTCTGTTCTGGAGGAGGTCGCACACACCGCAGGTAACTTTAGGAGTACACACAAACACACACATGAATAGATTGTGCTTTTTGCTCATGTTGGTTTTATCACCTGTTGTTCCTGTTCTGACAAACAGAAACATAGTCTTGCATGTTTCTCAGTAACAGAGGACGACCTGGTGAGCATTGACACAGAGCTGTTGGAGAGTGAAGAGCCGACAGGAGTGGACGAGTCTGAATACCTCACTGATTACCTGGACAGGTGCTGGACACACGTGGCACATTGACTACTGGTCGTTTTTGCTTCTTTCTGCCATCTTGTATCTTTGTCCCTAAGTCCATCCATCCATCCATCCATTTTCTCCCACTTGTCCGTTGCCGGGTCGTGGGGGCAGCTGTTGGAGCTGCCCAAATCACATGGCACCAGTCCCCTATGGCTCCTCCTGCAGGTGGTGGGTCCACGGAAGGACGGCCTCATGGTTCCAAACGGTTCCAAACGGGCCTGTTGGTCTCTCATAGGGGGCCCATTCACTCTCTCATTCATACACCAGTGTACGCAGACACTGGAGGCAAGGAGGGTGAAGTGTCTTGCCCAAGGACACAACGACAGCATGCGCCTCAGGAGGCGGGATTCGAACCCCCGACCTTCCGATCATGAGACGAACCGCTCTACCATCTGCGCCACCGTCGCCCCGTGTCCCTAAGTCAAATTCTACAATTGCAATACCATGGACTTAGTTGCCCAGGACGCACCTGTGCGCGATTGTTTTTCTCCTAGGATAGTTGGGGAAAAAACTATCCTAGGAATAGGATAACCCTAACCCTGATTCTCTTCAAGGAAGCTTCTCTCGCCTCCCCTGTACCCTGTAGTTGAATTGTCAAATGTTTCCCCTCTCATCCAAAAGGCTTCATTGGTGCACTAAGGTTCAGCTCAGCTCGCAGCCCAGATAAAGACCATTGGGAGGAGTTCAGCTTGGCTTAGTCCCTCCCCTCTATTAACAGCTACTCTCACCTGTAGAAACGTCGTATGAGTCTTTGTAGTTCCAAGTCCTAACAACCTAACTCACACCTGAATTTCAGTCTGAACGGCCATAATCTCGGGCACACCTGAGTTTCAGCCTCATTAACATGACAACGCTCTCCAGGCCTGGGCCGCAAGAGATTACTGTACAGTGAAATCTGTGTCCGCCATTCCTGTTCATGGATGGATTCTCTTTTTTCTTAAAAATTGCTTCTTTGACTCCTCTTTCAAACCAACGTTTTTCGTTTTTATACATTTTTAACCTCTCTGTTTTCCTGTACGACTGAGAGCCTACACAGACATCCAACCCTGATTGGTTAGCCCAGGAGAGTTTGTATACTGTGTACCAACTATCCTTGGAAAAACTAATTTGCAGCCTGGCCAGCCAGACAACTGTCCTCTATTTAGCGGGATAGTAGTCTGGACAGGATGCCAGGTGAAGCAGCTTCATGCGGAGGCGGGACTTATGACTAGTGTCACTGCGTGATGAATAGTGACAGAATCAAACATGCCAAACAAGGCAATTCTAAAAGAGTCCACTAAAACTGATGTAAAAGGTTTGTTTAATCTCCAACTTCAGGACTTCAGAACGATTAGCATGAGCTACAAGAGCTAGCAGTAACTTAGCATTAAGCACGACACACGTTTGATAACAGGACTCCAACTTCTTTGTTGATGTCAGGCCAAGACTAAACATCTTTAGAGTTTTATATGACACTGTTCAGGTCACAGAAGCTAGTGCTGAGCTAGCCTCACGTTAGCACAGTGTTGGTTTTTCAATGAGCCGCTCTGATTGGCTCAGTCGACTTTCTACAGATTCACATTTCTGGCGGAGGGACCTACCTATTATTATTAGATATTAACGAACTGTCTTGAACATTGTGATGACAATATTATTTTACTAAACCATATCAACACAGTACATTCCATTAAATGTAATAAGGCAGATTGTGTCCCAACAAAATCAGGATCAAAACGAGGCTAAATTCCTCCTAGCAGCATGTACCTGTAGTACCTGTAAAAGAGGAGTACGTGCGTTCTGTTTGTCACCACAGGTTTGTAGAGCTGTTTGAGTCGGCCCTGTATAAAGAAGCCGCCCGGCACGCGGCCCACAGCCCCCATGGACTTCTGAGGAACCTCCCCACGGTCCACATGTTCAAAGGTGCACTTAGCTACACTCGTGTCTTTCCTTAGCAAGAGATTTGACTTGCTACAATCACTTCAGTGGTCTTTTTGTGTATAACTGTAATGTACACAGTTAAAAGTGAAAAAGAAAAAGTCTTAGCGTGGGCGTGGCACTCTGAAAACAAAATATGTTCAATTTGTTTTTATGCCTACGATTATTCAAAACGAATTTGTAAAACCCAAAAGGTCAAAGTGACTAGTTCCCACATGTGGCTGGTTATAGCAGGGTTTCCATGGGGCATTAAAAAGCTTTCAAAAGGCATTAAATTAAGTGTGCCAAAATCAAGGCCTTAAATGTCATTAAAAAATTAAAAAAGCATTATATTGAATTCAAACTGGTAAATGGTCTCAACTTATAGAACCTCTCACCCATTCATACACCAATGTACACAGACACTGGAGGCAAGGTGGGGGAAGTGTCTTGCCCAAGGACACTTCCTGCACCTTCAGGAGGCAGGATTCGAACCCCCGACCTTCCGACGACCCGCTCTACCATCTGCGCCACCGTCGCCCGTATTAAATAAAAATGTCTTGGAAAATTATGACATCGCTCAACAATTTTTACTGCATAAGTTAATTGAAACTAGCAAAATGATGGTCTAAAAAATATTCAGCTGCAGTTTTGGCATCTGTGGAATTGCCCATAGGCTATATGTTCATGTTTGAAGCAGCCAGAGGGAAAACAAGGAAGAAGAAAAAAATGAACTTTCTCCCATTTCTTCACCATAACTTTAACAAATGCTGAATTATGAATATATTTCTCTACTAAATAATGATGCAGAGACATGGAGAGGAGCAAAGTGGTTCAACAGCCCATAAATACTTAACGTTAGCAAAGCGATGCTAACGAGTGTTTTTTCGCTTCTACTGAACAATTCGCAAATTTGTGATAAAACCTCCATATGGACCCGATTTTGGCTTGACTTTATTGGTGTGTGATAAATATGTAAATAGTCCGCCAGAAAATGGCTAAAACGAGGGAAAATCTGTGATTTTCATGTGAGGTTTTCGTCCCCCTCGGCTAGGCCCCTTGTATCTATAGTATTTGGGCATTAAACAGCCTTACATTTGAGTAGCTTCTGCCTGTATAGACCTATTAAGCCAGTGTTCTGGCTGTATTATGTGTAAAGTTGTTGTTACACCATGGCCATGGCTGTATTCTCCTCCTCCCACAGCTGTGCAGGGACCTCCAGGCACGCCCCCTCCCCTCCTGCTCCTCTTCCACTCTCTGCTCATGACCCTCCCAGGCGGCCACAGGCTCCCACAGGCTTTGTCCTGTGAGGGCGTCCAGTGTGCCCTGGAGCAGGGCGACTGGAGCCTCCTGACCCACGCACTCCACTTCCACAAGTAAACACTCAACATACTAAACATCTGACTTCCACAGTGTAAAGCAGCTCATTAATGCTGTTGATCCTTTCAGACTGACGTACTCGGAGCGTCTGGGGGACGTCCTGACTGAGCATGCCCAGACAAATGTGTCTGTGTACCACACTGACATGTTACTGGCCATGGCTACTGTAAACTACCAGGCCTGTGGAGTGCACAGGAAGGCGGCTCTGAGCATGTGCAGGAGAGGGCTGACCCAGTCGTCTGTGGAGCTGATGAGGAGCTGTGAGGAGCTCACCCCAGGTCGGTCCCAGAGGAATACTGTTTCACTCTGATCCTAAGCTCTCATGTTTCATATGTGCAGTACTGCTCACTTTTACTACAAGTGGAAATATTCATACATTGAACTTTAGTCTAATGGACCCTTGTGGCCACTGGAGGTAAAAGATTTCAGATTCAGAAAACTTTATTTATGCTAGGAGGGCAATTACGTTTGCAGTTGCCGCCTTTTAAGAATAAAAACATAAAAATCCACAACATGTCAATCAACAACCAAACAAGAACACTGTTGTTCTCTGTCTGTGCTCATAGTCGGCAACAACAACACCAAGGGACTCTGTAAATAAGGTGCATGACGCAGCAGAGAACAACAGTCAGTTGAAAAACTCAATTACTGCTTTCTCCTGAGTTTAGGAGATCAATATAGTTAGAATAAATGAGTTTGAATATCTAGCTGGGGCCAGATCGTGCCGTTCTTTAGTATGTGGTCAGAGGAGCCTAAAAAGGAGCTACACAAGGAATCTAAGCTCGACATCTGAACAACAATTATTTTCAAGCTGATCACTATGTTGTTCAAGCTGTTTTTATCTTTGACCGACAAATTCTCAAACCAACAAATAAAAGAGAAGGCTAGAAGGCTAGGTCTAGAATGTGATGAGCCAGTTTTTCCTATTAACTGCATTACACTTTCAAAAGTCGTATCTAAAAAGAACATTTATGAATTACAAAAATGATCACTGGATCCATGATCTCTCTCTACAAGTCCAAAAATGTCCTCAAAATCTAAATTATTTTATCTCTATATAATATTATAGGCCTTTAGAACACTGTGCTGTCACCTAAAACCAGCAATTTCATTATTTATACAGTAATCTGAAACCTTTTGATATTTTTTAGTGACTATTCCTTGTGTGATACAGTGCCTCTCGAAACTACACCTTGAACTTTTGCACATTTTGTCATGTTTACAACCCTAAACATAAAGATTTTATTTTGAATTTTTTTACTGAAAGTTCACACACAAGTAACAGACAACTGTGAAGTGAAAGCAAAATGATACATGATTCTGTTATTTTTAAAAAATAGAAAAGGGAAAAGTGGTGCGTGCATAAGTATTCATACAGCATTTTCCGAGTGCATTAAATTCCCTTCATAACATTCCTAATGACTGCAGAATGTTCACACCTTGCCCTAACCATTCAATAGAGGCCACCTGTGTGTAATCTACTCTCAGTATAATTCCAGCTGTTCTGTGAGGGCCTCAGAGCTATGGTCAGAGTGTATTGGTCACTAAGCAACATCATGAAGGCCAAGGAGCTCACCAGAGAGGTCAGGGATAAAGCTGTAGAGAAGTTTAAAGCAGCGTTAAGTTATACAAAGATTTCCCAAGATTTGAACATCTCACGGAGCACTGTTCAATCCATCATTCGGAAATGGAAAGAGTATAGCAACACTGCGAACTTACCAAGACACGGCCGTCCACCTAAACTAACAGACCGAACAAGGAGAGCACTGGTCAGAAATGTAACCAAGTGCCCCAAGATAACTCTGGAGGAGCTGCGACGTACTGCCGCTGAGCCGGGGGAATCTGTACATGGGACAACTATAAGTCGTACTCTACACAAATCTGGCCTTCATGGACGAGTGGCAAGAAGAAAGCCATTATTGAAAGGAGGTCATATAGAGGACACAGCTACCATGTGGAAGAAGGTGCTTTGGTCAGATGGGACAAAAATCGAACTTTTTGACCCAACTGCAAAACGTTATGTATGGAGCAAACCTAACACTGCTCATCGTCCTGAGTGCACCATCCCCAGTGTCAAATATGGTGGGGGGAGCATCATGCTATGGGGCAACTTTTCCTCAGCGGGGACTGGGAAGATTGTAAGAATAGTTGGGAAGATTGTAAGAATAGTTGGGAAGATGGATGGAGGAAATACAGGGACATTTTGGAGGAAAACCTGCTGGAGTCAGCAAGAGAATT
This sequence comes from Proterorhinus semilunaris, assembly GCA_021464625.1. Taxonomy (NCBI): domain Eukaryota; kingdom Metazoa; phylum Chordata; class Actinopteri; order Gobiiformes; family Gobiidae; genus Proterorhinus; species Proterorhinus semilunaris. The sequence goes on from CM038357.1 coordinate 31,181,916, forward strand.
GAGGCTGGGGCAGAGATTCACCTTCCAGTCAAAGTCCTGACCTAAATCCTATTAAAAATCTGTGGAAAGACCTGAAAACTGCTGTTCACAAACGCTCTCCTTCTAATGTGACAGAGCTTGAGTTGTTTTGTAAAGAGGAATGGGCTAAAATGTCAGTCTCTAGATGTGCAAATCTTGTAGTCATACCCCAGAAGACTTGCTGCTGTTTTTGCAGCAAAAGGGGGTTCCACAAAGTATTAAGTCATGCTGTATGAATACTTGTGCACGCCCCACTTTTCGGTTTCCTATTTCTTTGGAAAATAACAGTATCATGTATCATTTTGCTTTCACTTCACAGTTGTCTGTTACTTGTGTGTGAACGTTCAGTAAAACATTCAAAGTCAAATCTTTATGTTTATGGTTGTAAACATGACAAAATGTGAAAAAGTTCAAGGTGTATTAGTACTTTCGAGAGGCACTGTATCTTTACTCTTATCTCTGTTATGCAATGAAACTCCATCTTATCTGTTGTGTCGCTCAGAGGACTACATGTGGGTGCTGTGTCACTCCCACAGCCTGTTGCTGCTGCAGCGGCTGACCAGCACGGAGAGCGGGGCCGCCATGTTGCCTTTGGGCGTGGTCTGCGCCGCCCTGCTGTCGTCTGAGCCTCAGCTTCAGGAGTGCGCCCTGCAGCTCCTGGACTCGTTGGTCAGGAAAGGACAAGGTGCGCGCCACACACAGTCTCCGAACTTTACAACACTTCACCGCACGGAACTCTCGAGATAAGTGCTATCTCAGAGGTATTTTAGGGAAGGAGAGCTGATAGGAGAGGTGCTTTAGTGCTTCCTCTCTTATCTGTTTGACCTGATGAATCTTGGACACTCCATTGAAAACCAATCAGGAAACCTGCGCTTAATTCGTTATTTTTACATTATTTTTACAACAACACAAAACATTATGGTTCAAAACTAGGGCTGGGTACTGTTACAGTATTTGTCAATACTAGTACTTTAACAATACTTGATTTACAATACTGATACCTGAACGATACGTTTTACGATACCTATATAAAACATTTGTCGTCTAGAACCAGAAAACAGAACAATAATGTGTGGATGATCTGCAAATTTACAATATCAGGCTCATCTCCAATGTCAAGAAATGTGGGAAAAGTGGGGAATTATTTGGGTACAAAATGGGGGAAACAGGGAAAATATTAGTAATAAATGGGGCAAACAATTTAGAAAAAAATGTGGGGAAATCATTTATTTGAGCTGAAACAACAAGTCTCTTCCTTTAATGCTCTCCCTGGACCAACAGCATCAAAACCTGGATCAATATATAATATTTTTTTTCCGTGCCTGCTTTCAATGCTTTCATTTTTTCTATACCAGTAGTACCTAAACTGTTTTTCTCATAGTATAAAAACAAGGTACATTTCTAACAGCACCTAAATGAACACTGAAGAGCTTGTGCCGTGTGCTCAGGCGTGTTGGAGGCGTCCATCTTGGCGGACAGTGGCTCTGCAGTAGACGACTGGAATGAGATCGCCGACGTCTGCTCCTCCCTGAAGCGCGCTGATGTGACCCACACAATTATGTGTGCGCTGCTGAGCCAGAGCGGCACCGGGCTTCTGTGCTCGGACCCAGAGGGCGCCCTGCTCACCCAGCACATCTTTATGTGAACTCTCCCTGGCAGACTCTTGAGCCATGTGAGTCGGACGCGTGCTGTTCTGTTTGTAAAATAAATGTATAGTTTTATACCGCTGGTTCAGAACATATCAAAAGCATTTATTTAATCAGCCCTTTACTTTACAGCGCACAGACAGAGCATAGTTGAAAGCTCAGGACTTGATGAGGAAAAGGTGAACTCCAGACTAGTTTTATCCATAGCATCTAGTGACCTAGATCGATAGTGTTTTGGAAATAATTGAAAAAGATGATTCATTGTCTACCTTTATAGATTAGTATTTCAACATGCACAAGAATATGATTAAAGAAATATCAATAGCTGAACTCATTTGCCAATTTTGCACATGTTCTGTATTCCACTGTCCACCAGAGGGCCCCCTCCATTTTACCCTTTGTTTCCATAACTCACTCCAGTTTATGTCAACCGCTGTTCGCCAACATTACACACTTGTTTAAGACTTGTGAAGCGCTTCTTTCTTGTAAATACCGTGCTGAAAGCCCAAAGACGGGCTCAGACAGAAGGATCTCTGTGGTCTGAGCCGTATCTCACTGGGTAAACAGACTCCTACTCTCCATAAACAAGAGGCTTCAGTCTGAGAGGCAACACTGACTGACTGTGCAGCATTGTTTCTGCGCTGCACGCTCATGTCTTCATAACCTTTTATCAAATCCACTCTTAATCCAATTCACCTCATCATAAAATCATACTTTTTACCATAGATTTTACATAATTGAACATTTTCAGAGAGAAAATAGATCCTCAACGTGATTATACTTGATTATGTTTGATTATGTGTGCGGTGGCAGCTAATTTGTGACCAAAATAATAGGTTATGACACGGGATTCAAACCTGCCATAAGGCTACATTGACCTTGATTGTTCGACCTGTTTTGTTTCTGACTTGTTTCAATAGGCTACTTGTTATTTAAAGTTAATGGGGTGAGAAAATTTCACTTTTATTTTAAGAAATCTTACCTTAGAACTGGTCCGAAAGTTATTGAAGCAAGCTAAATAGTGTTAGTCATATTGGTAAATAAATGTAAACTAGTCAAAATTACTCAAAACAGGATTAACATTCTGAAAATCTGCTATCTCCATGGGGTCTTCTGTGTCAAACCTGCTGACTGCAGATTAGCCCTAGTACAAACGTGCTCTGAAATGCATGGGATTCTTGCATTAGTTTAGTTGTTCATATTTCAGCTTTCTCTCAAATGTGTGTAAATATGCACAGTTAACTCAATCTTGATTTCAAAACGTACATTTATGTAAATGTAAATTGCAATGCTTGCACTGAAGTTTTTTGAGCCCCTGGTCCTGCCCCACCTCAAGACCATGACCACCACATGGTCTTGGACCCACTACAGTTTGCCAACAGGTCTGTAGATACACATGATTCTACAGCATCTGGTCTCCCCAGGATCCCTCAGGGCTGTGTACTTATACCCTTGCTTTTTTCCCTGTACACCAACTGCTGCACCTCCAGCCATCAGTCTCTAAAACTGTTCAAGTTTACGATGACACCACCCTCACAGGGCCCATCTCGGACAGTGGTGAGTCTGTCTCCAGAAGGGAGTGTGGAGGTTTCCTGGTGCAGCCGCAACAACCTGGAGCTGAACCCTCAGAAAAACAGCGGAGATGATCGTGGACTTCGGGAAAGTCACAGCCCCACCGTCCATCCTTGCCCTTACAGACTCCCTCATCTCCTAATGGACTCCTTGTGCTTCCTGGACCTCAAGTGGACATCCATTATAGCTTCATTATTCATTTATTTTATTAATTTATCATATTACGATGATGTTTCCTGTTGCACATTTGCACCGGAAAAACATGTGAATGTGTCTTCACTGGCAATAAAACCTGATTCGGAATTAGATTTTTTTTACGCAATCGTGCAGCTAACATCTTAGCTGATGGAGGCGAAACCAGGCCAGCTCGGAGACATAGTATTGGATTGACTGTGCAATGGCGGAGAGTGCAGCAGCGTGCGCTCAAGCTGCTCCTGTTCTTGGCCGGTGTAGATTAAAACCTGAAGTCTACAGAACCGTGGATGGTAAAATAATTGTGGAGGATGAACTCCTGAACTTTCTTGCAGTGAAATTAAGAACTTTAAGCCAGGATGAAATCGTTCTACTGGCAGCAAATACGTTTGACTCTGAGTGGATAGAGGCCTCCAAGCGGGTTTTGTTTGAGCTGTGCCCTACTACGCAGCGCAACGTGGCGCATAAAGGTGCGCAAAAGGACATTAATAACATAAAGAGCTGCTTGAAAGTACTAAATGAGTGTGGTGGAAATGTTCCTCATTTCGTTTCACATTATCTGGAAAATCTGCCCCCAGTGAGCTTTACAAGCTTGGATGTGTGCGGACTGCTCATGAAAATGGAGCAACTCCAGGCTGATATCGGTGCCATGAAGAGTGCGCTTCGAGTCCAGGTGGACGTATGTTCGGATCTCCGCATGATTACAGCGGATGTTAGCCGACGGGTGTCCAGCCTGGAGAGCCACGTGGGGGTGCCTCGTAATGCTACTCGGGATAACGCGTGTGGCGCACCGGTGCTGGAGGAGAGCGGCGGTTCAGCGGTGGACGCGGCGGAGGGATCAGAGCGTATACGTGCTGCAGAGTGTGCTGGGAGGGGTGATGTGAACGGCGTTCTCGCCTTGTGCGTCAACGCAGGGGCTAACCTTAATGAGAAACCCCTGCAAGATCCTGGGTCCCCGAAATGGAGTACTATTGCTAAAAAAGGAAAGCGGCAGCTTGAGGCTAGAACGGTAGTAGGACCACGCTCCGTCGCCGCGCCAGGGAGGAAGCCTGGAAAAAGTTTGGCGATTGTGGGCACAGGAGCAGCGAGCCACATTAAGACTGTGACCACAAAACTGGTGAGTGTCTTCGCCTCTAAATTCTCGCCTGACCTAGATGGACAAACATTAATGGAGTATCTTCGAGATCAATTGTGCCGTGAGGTAGTGTGCGAGAAGATAGTCACTGTAAACAGTAGATTTGCCTCCTTTAAAGTTACGGCGGAGTGCAGAGAAGTGGCCGAGATGTACAATCCTGAGATTTGGCCTGTGGGTGCTTATGTGCGGCGTTTTTATGAGCCTCGCAGCAAGACTAGTGCTACGAGTGCTACTTTGAGTGGGGCTCAGGCCCTTGGCATTGAGGCTTCATGATTGCGATGGATATAAAAGTACTGTCGTACAACTGTCGTGGCCTGCGCTTGGGGCGGAGTGCAGAGGATCGAGGCCGAAGGATTGTTGTTGATCAGCTGCTTGAACAGTGCGATGTGCTCTGTCTACAAGAGACGTTTCTAACTAAACAGGATCTGGGGGGACTAAACTCACTTAACGCTAACTTTAGTGGGGCCGGGGAGTCCTGCGTGGATATTGGTGATGGCATAATACGAGGACGCATTCCTGGTGGAGTTGCTGTTCTTTGGAATAAAAAACTTGATGCTTATGCCAATGTTATCAGACTCGAAGCGGACTGGTGTATAGCATTACACTTAACACTGAAGGGCAAGGAATGTGTTATTTTAAATGTGTACACCCCCTATGAGTGTCAGCAGAATGAAACGGAATATCTTAACAGACTTGCTTTTATTAATTCTTTTATGCAAGATAAAACGTTTTCTAATGTATTTGTTGTTGGTGACATGAATTCTGATATTTCAGACAGTAAATCATTATTTGCAAGTCATCTGAACCAATTTTGTGAGGATAATGGGTTGATATTATCTACTAAAGCTCTCTTGCCAGCTGATAGCTTTACTTACATAAGTGAGGCGTGGCATACAACCTCTTGGTTGGACCACTGCATAGCTACAGCAGATGCCCATGCGTCTCTGGTGAATATAAAAATTTACTATGAATTTGCAACTGCTGACCACATTCCATTTGGGATGCAAATAAACTGCCATTTTCTGCCCCTGACAGAAAGTTACAAAATTGAAAGTGGTACATCCTACATTGATTGGAGTTGTCTTTCTAGTGAAGATATACTATTGTACACTATGAACACAGACACTCTTTTGAGTAATATCTATCTGCCAAAAGAGGCTATGATGTGTAGAGATGGTAACTGCAATGATTCTGATCACAAATCTGTCATCAGTTCTATGTATGAGGATATTGTTAAAGTGCTGTACGAGTCATGTAAACCCTTTCAAAGACCAAAATCTAAAAAGAGGGTAAGGCCTGGGTGGAATGATCATGTGGCTGATGTTTATACTAGAGCTCGGGAGGCTTCTACAGAATGGATACTGGCGGGGAAACCTCGATATGGGCCTGTTTTTGAACATAAAAGGCTAACTAATGCCCAGTATAAATATGCTGTGTGTTACATCAGTAAAAATGAGAGAGCGCTGAGAGCTGATTCTATGGCCAGGAAACTCTCCTGTAACAATACATACGACTTTTGGAAGGAAGTGAAAGGTGTAACTTCGAATAAAACATGTCTGCCCTGTGTGGTGGATGGTGCCTCTGGTACTGAGAACATCTTAGAACTATGGCGGCAGCATTACCGCAGTTTGTTTAATTGTGTTCCGAGTGAACTATATACTGTAAATGATGTTGACAATGTTGACGTAATTACGACAAGTGAGGTCTTTAGGGCAATAACCAATTTGTCTAATAACAAAAGTACAGGATTGGATGGAATCTCTGCTGAGCACTTAAAGTTTGCAAGTGTGAGGCTGGCCCCACTGCTTTCTATCTGTTTCACAGCTTTTCTTGTGCATGGTTTCATACCAGACTCTATGTTAGCTGTGTTATTGGTTCCAGTCATTAAAAACAAAACTGGGAAGCTTGGCTGTTCAGATAACTACAGACCGATAGCCTTGGCTAGTATAGTGTCTAAAATCATTGAAACTGTCCTTTTGGAAAGGATTCTCAAACTTGTGAGATCTACGGATAACCAGTTTGGATTTAAGACCAGGTTAGGCACTGACATGTGTATATATGCACTTAAAGAGGTAATTGCTAAATATAGAAGACAAAATTCATCTGTTTTTATGTGCTTTTTGGATGCTTCAAAAGCATTTGACAGGGTCAATCATAGAAAACTATTCTTGAAATTAGCCCAAAAAGGTGTACCCTAAGGCTGCAGCTAACGATTATTTTTCTATCGATTAATCTATAGATTATTTTTTCGATTAATCGATTAATCTATAGATTATTTTTTCGATTAATCTATAGATTATTTTTCCTTTTACCGATTATTTTTTCATTTAAAATGAAGGGGAAAAAATTGACGTAGGCCAGTATTTTCAAATGGCATGGCTTTTATTTAACCAAATAAAATTATGGCTCAATGTGCAACTCAGTAGCCTATAAAATGTGCAATTCTGGAACACTCACTGTAAACATTTGAATAAAAGTAAAAGTATTGCTTATTTGCTTTAAAATGCGCAAAATAAAAAATAAATAACCAGCACACAACAATGATTGTATGATTAAAGTTAATTGTTCGTTTGTACATAACTGTTAATGTTGTACAAAGGTAGTTTAGTTAGTTACACAACTAACGTAACGTTATGTAGCGTTAGACACGCGCGTTTTTGACTCCTCTCAGAGCGGAACAGTGCTTTAGTTTATGAATTTACAACGCAGATACAAATAATACATTAATGTTTTTGTGTAATGAAAATTACTCACGCGGCCGATTGACTGGTTGATGGCATGAACGCTGTCGGGTGTTTTCGTTTTAAATGTTCGTTCATAGCCGTTGTGCTGCTGTGGTAGGCCATTTCCGCTCGACACAGTGTGCATAAACAACATTATTTGGCCGTTTCTGGAAATACTCCCACACTTTTGATTACTTTTGGCGTGCCTTTTTCCCCTCGCTCGCATCGCGCGCCGCCATGATGTAAACAAGCGACGCGTCGACGCACAAAAACTGCGTCGACGTATTTACGTAATCGATGACGTCGACTACGTCGACGCGTCGTTTCAGCCTTAGTGTACCCAGTTATGTTGTGCGTTTTTTAGCATACTGGTACTCACAGCAAACAGTGCAAATAAAATGGGGGAACAGTGTATCTATTCCTTTTAAAGTGAGCAATGGTGTCCGACAGGGGGGTGTTCTGTCCCCAGTGTTATTTAACCTGTATCTAGACGAACTGTCATCTAAACTCAAAGACTGTCACACTGGCTGTGTCTCTGGAAGAGCTGTTATGAATCATTTTTTGTACGCAGATGATTTAGTCGTGTTTAGTCCAAGTACGGCAGGTTTACAGCAGCTCCTTAATATCTGCTCAACTTATGGTCTGGAACATGATATTAAGTATAATAGTTCGAAGAGTGTGGTTATGATTTCTAAAACCAAGGAAGATAAGAACCTGACATTTCCTAACTTTTGTTTGTGTAATGATGTTTTGCATGTTGTCACCAAAATCAAGTACCTCGGGCACATCATCACTGAGGACTTGTCTGATGATGATGACATTTACAGACAATGCAGAGTGTTGTATGCCCAGGCTAATACCCTGGCACGGAAGTTTGGCTGTTGTACAGAGAGAGTGAAGCTAACGTTATTTAAAGCGTACTGTACTCCCCTATACACAGCTCATCTCTGGTCTCATTATAAGAAAGCCAGCATGCGTAAGCTCCAGGTGGCCTATAATGATGCTTTGCGTGTGCTTTTGAAAAAGCCGAGATGGTCAAGTGCCACAGAAATGTTTGTTAATGCCAGAGTGAACACCTTACAGGCCGTGCTACGAACTTTGATGTACAGCTTTATGTGTCGATTGAACATGTCTGAAAATGAAATAATAGTGTCCCTCACGAATATAAAATGGAGTGCGACACGTTATCAATCTGACTTGTGGAGACATTGGCATGATTGTCTTTTTAAAATGCCATCTTAATTGTTTGTCTTGTCCTTTATTTTTATTTATTTTATTGGACTACGAGTCTGGAATAAAGTTGAATTGAATTGAAACCCCAGATTTAAAGCAATTTGTAATTTAAAGTCACACTGCAAAACTTTCTAGATTAAATGTTTCTTCGTCACTTGAGCAATTAAATTGATTTAAATGCTGATATATAAACAGCCAACAATGTTATTTTTGTTGTGGGTTATCAAAATAAAGAGGACAGATTAATTTCTTTCTTCTTTTCTTTTTTGTTGAAAGGAGAGAGTCCTCAAAGAAGAGCTTGAGAAGGCCTGGAGGGTAAAGGCATCAGTGGTGCCCGTGGTCATTGGGGCACTCGGGGCAGCGACTCTCAAACTGGAGGAGTGGCTACACGCAGATCTCAGGAAACAATATGACATCTCAGTCCAGAAAAGTGCAGTTCCTAGGAACAGCAAAGATACTACACAGAACCCTCAAGCTCCCAGGCGTCTGGTTTAAAGACTCGCACAAATCCAACCACAGCCTCTAACTTATGTCCTCTCATGTCAAGATAATGGACAGAGCTGTTACTGGAAGAACAGGGGTAATGACAATGACACATCAATTTTCAAGTGGCTGCACGCTGTAAGAGGCAGAGGACATGCTGCGGTGAGCCTGGAAGAGGCAAACTGAGTAAAAAAGAAAATAATGGTTCTTTGAATATGCTATTAAAAGGAAAATGAATCCAACAAACTCCTGTTTAGATAGTTGTTTGAGAAGATCTTTATGGTCATATCTGGTCCCATCCATTTCTGGAAGCTGTGTAAAGATGTCCAAACAAGGATTGTAAAACTATATTGATGCAGTACAATTTTACTATTTCTTTTATATCACTGACTTGCTTACTTACTTACATACTCGTGCTTGATTTCGGGAAACTGGTAACAGGGCTATTTCCCTCTTCAAAAGCATGAGTTCCCACCTCAGAGCGTTTTAGCTAAATAAACTTGTAAAGAGCATGGCTATCACTGTAGGCTAATGAAATGCTAACTTCATAGTTATTATTTTGATATAATTGAAGAAACAACTAATGCTGTAGATAACAAGAAATATGCAATAGGGTTATTTATTGACCTGAGTAAAGCGTTTGGTACAATAAACTATGATATATTAATTAATAAACTAGAATATTATGGAATTAGGTAGCTCTACAGTGGGTTACCAGTTACTTAAAAAATAGAAAACAATGTGTGAAAATAGGTGATTATCAGTCGAGTTGTCGACAAATTGTGTGTGGTTTACCTCAAGGTTCCATTCTGGGCCCAAAATGGTTTAATATGTATATTAACGACCAACGGGCTCAAAACCTTGTCTTTTAATGCACCACTTAGCATAGGAACATCATCTACTAAATCAGCTGTTGGGGCAGCTGGGTGGGGGTTTGTTGGTAGGGAGCTACTGCCCTCCTCAACTGGCCTGCCCTGTCTTTTTAATGTACCACACTATGCAGGGCTTACATCATACTTCACACATAACTCAATTAAATAAATAAAAAATAATAATCATAATAAAACTCAAATAAAAATTATATTGAGGATGGTAATGACAGCTGGGAAGTCGCAAGATCTCGGAATATTATAAGTATTAATGTTTTTTTAATGCATTACACTATGTAGGGCCTTCATAATACATTAAACATGAATACATTAATTAATTAAAAAAAAGTGGAAATTGTACACAAATTGATATTATACTGAGGATGACAACTGGGAAGTAGCAAGATCACTAAGTATAATATGTACTGCATAGTAACGTGCCTTTATAACATAAAAATGTGGACTTTCGGTAATGTTACCAAGGTTTGGCATTGGTAACATGCTGAAATATATCATATTAAGGGTTGGCTTTTGTGACTTGCTTTGCACTAAACGTCGTACATGAAACGAGACCGTGGTTGTCGTTGTGCTTCGTTTCTGTTCTCTATATGAACATTTAAAACAATGCTTTGTAATTTGGTCTGTGTTAAAAAAAAGCTGCTTTGAAGTGTAATTGGTTCTCCTTTGACATGGATGCAAATCAAAATATGAGGCTGCTAATTGTATGATTGATAATGTAATTGCAACAGCATAAAGTTATTATTATAGTTCTGTCATGTCTTTATGTAAATGCTATATTGTAAATAAATGTTGTATTGATTTTGGGGGTGGGGCTTATAAACTCCTTTTGAAGAAGAAGAAGAAATTGAGCAGAATGTTTACTGCTCGAATAAACTAATAAACTAAACGAATAGATATAATTCAAATCATGCTAAACAACGGCATATAATACTTTGCAAAAGGTTCATACTGTCTTCTTAGTTTAAACTATTAATGATTGTTCTTTTAGCATATAGTAGTTTGTGGCCTATTACAAAGGATCACATTACTGATACAGCAGTTATTTTAAAGTTTTACAGTTCAAATGTGCATCTCCATGGTAGACGCATGCCGCCATTGTTGTAACTCGTCAGTATCTGAAGTCAGAAGGCTCTGATCGTCTTACATGATTTGTTTTTTTAATCCCACTCAGGAGAAATGTGGGTGTAATAGTGTACATGAACACAACTACATTTGGCGCATGCATTAGGTCACAGTTTGCTATAAAGAATGTTATTGAGTGAGACGGCTAAATGAGAAACAGCTTTACCTCTTTTTTACGCTGTTTTCTGAGCCATCGTAACTTAGTAATTTAGGGAAGAAAAATGTTGGTCGTTTCTAATGTACATTTTTAGAGCCTCTAAATGAGTCAGTGACCTTGGTGTCACATGCCACAGAGGGTTCAGGAATAGAGCCTCTTAGAAGGTGTTTTTAAAGAGCCCGTATCATGCAAAAGATTCCCCCTTTGCTTCTTAACATGTTATAATATTGCGCCATGAAAAACGTAACACTGAATAACACTGTGTTGTGCTTTATTTCATTCATGCAGACTAATCCTACATATCAGTCTTTGTGAAGTACAAACCGCTTCACCAGACTCATTGGGATCTTTTCGACAGAAACAGATCCTAACATATTAGTTAGTTAGCAAGCCAGCTACTGCTGCAACTTTTTAGAATTCTGTAACCCACTATATATTTCCCTATAGCCATTAGCATTAGCCATCAAACGCATTTAGAGACATCGAGAGGCGAGATATGGAAGTGTATATGGCGTGGAGGGCCAAATATCGGTGGGCAGTGCATTCACCCGGTTGCATTTAAGAGAGGTTTGAACCGTGCCCCACACCTTTAATTAGGCTTGGAACCATAATGCCACCTTTATCTCACAATAAAATGTCAGATCTGAGGTTATAATTGTGTTGAATTGTGGAACTTGCCTTAAAAAGATGTGTGCCAATTCAATAAAAGTTTGAGGGCCACCAAAAGATAATGGTCTGAGGGCCGCATTTGGCCCCCGGGCCGCACTTTGGGCATTACTGTTCCCGGTTGTTGTTAAAGTCAAAATTATTACTTACAATCACAGGTGGTCAGAGTACTTGATTTCATTACTTGAGTACTGCAGATACTACTGGTCAAAAAGTACTTGTGTGAATATTTGCTGTAGCAGTTTAAATAAGTGCGAGGAGACTTTGTAGTTTCAAAAACTTTCAAATTGGGCCCGAATTCGCTACCTGTACATCAACACGACGGGGACAAACCCTCTTCCTCATTGTGAGTCAGTGGCATTTGACAGTACATCTGCACAGCGCCACCTACTGTCCTGGAGTGTGCATATTAGACTTTTAAAATGAACAAAACAAATCAATGCCTAATGATTGATTTGAAAAAATTATGTAAATGTCACGAAATCAATTCACCATACTTTTATATAGGACTGGCTTCACCTTTCATTTGTAGAGAGAATCTGAACAAAACGTCCCATGACTGCAGACCACTTCAATGATTTAAGGCCTCCACTACATTGCTTACTAATTCGTAGCAACATTTTTTTCTTTTTAGCTCCATTTAAACTACTTCCCTTCTGTCTGTAATAGCATAAATTGAATCTAGTGTTGTATGCTCATAAATGGCACCTAATTACATATACTTTGAAGTTGAAAATAGTAATACTAAGCGATACTATTTTAAAAAAGCGTGAATAAAGCAACAGGACCTTTGACAGTAAGAATGCAGTAAGAAATGTGAAAAAGGTAAGCGGTGTCTTTTCAAGCTGTTACACTTCACCCCCTTTCCCCTGTTCTAGTCGTTCTAGTTCTCTTTCCCTCCCACACATGATCGCTTGCGGTACAGTACACCATGAGCCACAGACACGCATATATTCATCTTAAATATAGACTTGAGCTTGTCGTCAATAGGCTGTGAAACTCAATCTAAGCTGCAGCCTATAGCTCCTTACTATGCTCTTTCTCTTGCATAAGGCCCATTGAAAAAGCAGCTATTTTCTTCTTGACATCTTGAAGCCATTTTGTACATGAGTGCAGCCACTAGTCTAGTCGTATCTTGTGGGTTTCTGTATTTTAAATCAAAAGGCTTACTTTTGATGCCAAGAGATATAGTACTTACCAGAGTTCATTTACTTGAGTTCATTTGGTTCGGCCTTTTTTGCATTACTTCACTTGAATGCAATTATTTTACAGTAAGGTTAGTGTTATTTGTGGGTTTTCGTTGTTGCTGCTCTTTACCACCCGTGTTTAATGTAGCAAAATGTGTCTTTTCCACTTTTTAGTATCATCATGGAAAACACGTGTCTTAACAACTTTCCATTGCTGTGGGCGACTTACTGCATTTCATTTAAACATGTACCTGTATATTCTGCTGAGACCTGTTGCCATATAGCCTGCAGTAGCAAGGCTCATCTGTTATGTAATGTGTGCCCTGTTGGAGCCTCATTTATGTCAGAAAAGGATTCGACTTTCTGCTCCTCCTAAACTCCAGACCAGCAGGGGTTTTCACTGAGGTGTCCCATTACTCGAACGCTCGGGGCGGGGCGGGACGGGGGGGCGGGGTGTGTGCAACGCACTCACTGGCCAACGATCACGTCCGTCAAAAGTTCTCCCGTGGCTAATTGGTCTGTTCAGTTCCCCACTCGTCTTTCTCAAATTCGCCGTGGCCATCTGAGCCGACGGGTCCGTGTCTTGTGGCGCACTTGTCCAACTTTGTCCCGTGTCTAAAGCGGACTTTACTCGGAGGGAGTCGCCGCTTTCTAGTCGCTCCCGGCGGACGTGCGAAACGGGACAGTGGACGGGGGTCTAGTTGGAGCTGAAACTTTTGTTTACTTTAGAATTCGCTTTACTTTAAAGGTAAAAGGGGGGAAAATGGCAGACAACTGGGAGCCGCAAGTTACTTCCACCACTAATTTACTGAACGACGAGGGGCACCACTACGAACCGGAGCTGGAGCCCAAGGCGGACCACTTCGGCGTGGACGATATTGTGGACCTGGTCGGGGGTGCCCATGACGCGTTGGAGAGGCACATAGCTGAAGCCAGTGCGCCCGCAGAACCACACGAGGTTACAGAAACTTTGGTGGAGGAACATCCGGTAACATTAGAAGAACCCGTTACAGAACCCGAGCCGGTCGTAGAAACAGCAACAAGTGAGGCTGAACCCTGGGTAGCACCTGAGATGCCAGTACCGGTAGTAGCGTCAGAACCAGAACCTCTAGTCGTAGTCCTCGAGCCAGAACCGGTGGTAGGGGCGGCGCTCCCAGACTCCACAACCCCGTCTATTGTCCCCGAGGTCGTCGAAGAGCCCGTCGTGGTCGCACCTAAAGCCAAACCGGAGATTACGACGTTTGTGGAGCTAGAGCCGCTGCCAGTGCCAGCGCCAGCGCCAGCCACTGCCCCAGCGAGCGACGCCCTCCCTGTTGCTGAACCCCGCAAAGAAGCCCCAGCCCCCGCAGAGGCAGTAGAGCAACCTGCGGTGACAGAGGAACCACCGGCTCTTGCGGCTTGTGAGTGTTTCATGTCTTGCACGATTACCAGTCATCCTGCTGTTGGTTTTTATTGCGTATTTTCGCAAAACTGGGCTTAATTTAAAAGTCTTACGTTATTATGATCCGTGTTGCTTTATATTAGAATCGTCGTTTCATTCATTTTCGCCTTTAGCATCCCAGTCGAAGTCCACCAATATGACACAAAAAACGTGTGATTTCAATCTGATCACTTTTATCTCACAAGTACAGAGCCCTGATCGTGAACGGCTCCGCTTTTGCGTCTCGTGATTTCTTCGTGTTTCATATTTTGTCATGACAGTGCTAGCTTGGTTAGCGGCGATGCTAACGAGAGCATCCCCGTTACCACGAAGCCGACCGGCTGGTTCACGCATTAAGTGCTTTCTCTAATGGGATGACTCCTGTCAGAAGGCCACTATTATCTATTAACAACGTCGTTTCCCGTGTGACTGTCGCAGTTTAGCCGGCCATTTAGGTGCTGTCAATGGTGTTTTTGCGAAGATGCGGCCCACCTGTTATGACAAATATACGACGCGGAGTATATAGAGAGCGGCGTGTTGCATCATTTAGGGCTTTGCAGATGCTCGGGCGCCCTCGTCCTAATTCATCTTCCTGTCCTCCTGCATTTTATTTTTACATTCATTACTACTGTGGTGGTGGATGTGGACGGTATTTATAGCGAAATGTGTCAGACAGCAGCGCCCGTCTGCTCTGTGTGTCAGCCCGCTGTTGCTAACGGGAGTTGGTAGCATAGGTCCATTGTCGGACGTAAGGCGTTTTCTACTTTGTTTCGGGGACTTAAAATAAATAAAGTGATGATTAGATTAAAATTAAATGTTATTGTACTCTTTTATTGATGCTTAGTACATACATTTATTGTATTTTTATGTTATTTTTATTATGCTTTAGATCAGGTGTTGGTAGCCCGTACGCTTGGCTGCTGTCTTCCTTACTTTTTTTTTATTTTGTATTATCATTCAGACGGTTAGAATGAAAAAAAAAACAACGTAATGCAACGTGAAGGCAGTGCTCAAAACATGCGGCGCTCAAGAGAAGAGCGTGTCCGATAATTGAACCATAGGCCGCTAGCCCACCGTGTGTGCCCAGGCTGTAACCCGGAGATTAGTCACAACAAAGGAATCTGCGCCGCGTCCACTCCCTGTCGCCTTCCGAGTCTTTCCACAACACTGCCGGACACGGGGCAACGCATCAAAGCAGCGAAATACTTTCCTATTACTGCATACTTCATCCCCTAAACCTCCCTACACCCCCCCGCCCTAAACTGCATCCCAAATCCGACTGCGATTCAAGTGAGGAGAGGCCTGTGAGCTGTGCCATGCTTTCCCTTTACGCTTTTATGTTAAAAGTTTGAGCTCAACGCAAGTAGCCACTTTCACACGTCCCAACTGATAGAAATGTGATTCTCCAGTGCTTTTGTTTAATTGTTAAACCTGTTAAACCTCAGGTAAACGGGCCCATTGGAGGAGAGGAGAGGAGAGGCGGGGTGGGGCCGGCTGCTTGGCAAAGGCCCCTGATGAAGCAGGATGAGCCAGCCATGATATGACAGAAGTAACACAATATGGACGGATGGAAAAGCTCAGCTTGTCATGTGTTGTCTAAGCGCTTTCATGCCATCCTTTCATAACATCGTAATTTGTAAAGCTTTAAAGTTGCATCCGTTCGATTTGACCATTTCTATTACAGTGATGCTTTTTGTGTTCCTTAAAGCAACACTACGGGGCATTCTAGGTTGCTTGCTCCGTCACAATAGCCACTTAACCTTAAAAGCCTAACACTCCTAACATGTTATCTGCTAAACACAGCTATATATCGATATAAAGCGAGCTAGTGATGGCCCGCTCACAGCAAAGTTACGTTCAGTCATCGCAAAGACGCACGTTTCCTTTTTTAGGTAATTTTCACCAATGAAAATACTGTAAATGAAATAATGACTGCTTGTATTTTACACTAGCGAGATGTTCGCGCAGTATGGCTTTAAGTTCAGCAATGTGTGACCTACATTATCCCGGTCAGAACAAAGGCCGGCCTCCTCACACTCCCTCTGCTCTCCTCTAGCCTCATTGTTCTTTGCCCCAATGTGAAAAGAAGGCTAACGTGCCAATCTCTTAACCGATGACTCATGGTGTATTTTCTCGTCGTCAGCCCCCCAAAAAATGCGTTTAAATCTGTGTTTTCTCGGGCCGACTAACTGACAGGAAACCTAATCGCCGCCACCCTGCGCTCACAATTGGCCTACATGTTATTTTGGTTAACCTACATCCGCCAGGGCGTGTTTACGGAGAGCCTGTGATGTGGTCAGGTGGATTAGACGAACAGGGGTGAAGCTTAAAGCACTCTCACTTGTGTTATTGTTGGTGCCCTGTGTTGTCCGCTGGTATCCCGGAGAAGAGCGCTTGTGAGTGGGGTTAAGTGATTAGACCCGACCCTGTGCGTGTGTAGCAACAGGCCAAACACCTTGCTATTCTCCGACCTGCCAACGTAGCGGCTGGTCATCCCATCAGAAGGGAGTTTTTAAAAGTGACCAGAGCCACATGTTAATCTGGAAAGCTCCACTCTTATGGCGGGGATTAGCGTTGAGAATGTCAGAAGCAGGTGTTGAATGGTATTCGATCATCAGCGTGATTGCATCGTCATGGTGCTCTATTGCAAAATCTAATTGGCCATTTCAGCAGTGATGCGTTTAGAATAACTACGTGCACACCCCGGACCACAGCGCAAACCAGTCATTATGATGTCACTCTTCATATTGCAGCATTTCCTCACTGAATTACTGTATCTTATCAAAGTAGGATTTGTGGTAACAGATTTAATAAAAAATTAAAAATTGTCAAACTGTTGTGGCCCACTGTATGTAGCGATTTGTCCAAAATGACATTGTATCGACTTACTTTTTTTTTTTTACATAGATGCAGACGGCATCTCTGGAATCGCCTATAATATGGTCATGTTTGAAGCAGTTGAGGGGGGAAAAAATCTAAATTTTCTGTAACTACTACTCAATTATTAATATAGCTCAACAGCCCACAATTACATAATTACAGAGAATGCCAACATAATGCTTCATGTTAGCAATGACTGCTGATTTTTCGCTTCTACTGAACAGTTGGCTGTGAAAAAATGTACTTCCTTTCCTCTCTGCGGGGCCACGCCCCCTTGTATGCGATGCCGTCTGTATCTATAGCCGTCATGCTATTTTTTTTTTTCTGAACTGCTACGTGAAATTGTCCAAGCATGATTACAATTAGAATTACAGGAGTATAATGCAGGCTTCACCAAAATGTTTTAGCATAGACTATGCTAAACAAGTCTTTGTTACCGAGTTTACAGATGTCACATGGTCTATATGGCCATGTGATATAGCCCTCTACGAACATGATTTGAAATTGTGTTAAATTTAAGTTTAATTTACGTTCCTCTCAAATGTGAGCGCTCCTGGGTGCATTTAAATGTGCACTGTAGGAACCAATAATGTGACGAAGGCCAATAATGTATTGTCAGATGATGATGATATTAATTAAATGTAATGGGCAATAACATAATAACATGCCAGCTTAGCCCTTTCCCTTCGTTTAGCGCGTTCACGAGAGACGAAGGGGTGTCCCAATTGTATTTTGCGGTGAGGGGTAGGGGTGAGGGAGAGGGCCACATAGCCCTTCAAGCGAGGGTTTTTCTGATGCACACTTCAGACGAAGGGGTAGGAGGAGTTTTACAAAACACGGAAATAAGCTGTAAAATGAATTCATGATCATCAATAAGCACTCTTACAACATTTATAAAGTGTCAGAACGCTTCGTTCATGACTTTATTCTCTTTGTGCAACAATTAGAACAGTCCATTGCTTCGTATCAGTTCTACGTTTTCGCTTTGCTGCTGCAAATGCTCCGTGTATTTGCGCTGTATTGACTGACTTTAGGCATTTCGTTCCAAACGTTCGATACGTCGCTAATGTCATAACACACGGGGTTCATCGCTGCTGCACCCGCGGTCTGTCTCCCCGCGCCGCTGAGCTCTGAGCCCGGGTCCGAGGCTGTCTGTCCCCGGTCTGAGCGCACCTCGGAAGCCTCCGCTCAGGCCTGGGTGCCTCTGTCCCCGCCCTGTGCGCACTGCGAGCGGGTCTAACCTCTGCCCGTCCCGCTGAGTGTGCTACAAGAACTTTGTGATACCTTTCAGTATGAAAAGTGCTCTATAAATGAAGTTTGATAGATTGACGAGCGGATCGGCTGATCTCTGGCTGCAGCCACAGCGACACACGGACAGGGGGAAGGAGAATGTAGCGCCGAATGAAGCAGAAATTGATGACAATCTGTAGGGTTTGGGCTGAGTTTAGGTGCTTGTTTAGGTTTACAAAACAGCATCAATCAAGTGATGAACTGGTTTTGTAGAAACATGCTATAGAGACAAGTAGGCTTGCTTTTTATTTACATAACCTGATTAATCTGTGTTAATAGTAAATGCAGTCAAATGGAGGGCTGTCCCATTTCTTAGGGCGGTCTTTTCAACCCTCGCCCTTAGCCCTTGGTTTCAGGGAAAGGGCTAGGGCTAGGGGAAGGGGTAGAAAAGAGAATTGAGATTGGGCCTTAGTCATTAGAACTGCAAGTCATGATGCTGTTTTCGCTGCAGAGTGGCACCATGCTGTAATGGTTAAAATGTGGTCCAGTCGGCACTATAGCATTATTTTCATTTCAATCTGTAGGGAGCGCAATGACAATTGTGCTAATAAGTCTTGCTTTGTTTTTGGCGTGTGGCAATGACGTTCGAGTTTAGTCCAAACAATTGTGCCATTCAGAAAGGTTATTTCTCGTAAAACTGCTCTAAAATGCCAAAAACATGTAATTTCCAATAAATGCAGTTATTTTGATCTGAACTATCGCTTTCGTGGTTAACAATTTTGTTACATTATTGGCATGTTAGTATGTTATTGGCTTATTTGCATTTTAAAATAGGTTGTCGGCCATTATTGCATTATGGCTTCCCTATACTTGCAAGAACAATCACAATAGGTATTTGTCCAAACCGTGTTGCCCTAGTTGAAATCCTAATCGTTTTTACTTTAGTTAGAGCCAGCAGGTGTGATGTATGATATATGACTTAACCATCCTATATCATGGTTAAGTTGTTGAGACACTTTTAGCTCATGGAGGACATGGATACGCCACACGTAGAGCCAGCCTTTAGGAATAACGCTAGGAGAGTTTCACTTCAACAGACGAGGGCGGTGCTTATACTCTTCTATGGGTTTTGGCTTTTAATGCCGTAAACGAATCGCGCCACTCAAGAGGGTCCTGATGTAATAACGTCCTTGTAAAAGCATTTGGAGATGGCTAATGTGTCTTATTGGTTTAGGTGTGCTTCAGCGCTGGAAACTAACTCTTGACAGCAGAGGTAACTACAAAAAATTGCCCGATCAGAACGGCAACCAATCAGATTTAAGTTCAAAATCTGCTTTCACCAATAATCATTATTACCGCTGATTTAAGATTGCTGAAGATTTTTTTTTCTGCCACTGATCTTCACATTGCATTTGTGTCTTGATCACTATTTTCTTTTATATTAAAACTTAGAACTGTTACAAAATGTGAAAAACCTCTTGTGCTTTTCGTGATGCAGTATGTTGTAAAATGAAACTAAAGGCTGATTTGTCTTGATAATAGGCAAGTTTATAGTACTAGGTAAGGCAAGTTTATTTGTAGAGCACAATTCATACACAAGGCAATTCAGAGTGCTTCACAGTTGCATAAAATGACAAGAAAACGGATAAAATCAATCAACAAAACATCAACATAAAATTAATCAATTACAGTAAAAGGCAAGAGTGCAAATAAAATACTTTCAGTTTTCATCTGCTCGGGTAAAAAGAGCTGTTTTCAGCCTGGATTTGAACATTGTCAGAGTTGAGGCCTGTCTCACATCCTCATGAAGACTGTTCCAGATTTTAGCTGCATGAAACTGAAACGCAGACTCACCGTGTTTAGTCCTGACTCTGGGAACCACCAGGAGACCCCTCCCTGAAGTTCTCAGGGCCCGAGATGGTTCATACGGCTCTAACATGTCAGAGATGGACTTTGGTGCTAAACCATGAAAAGACTTGTACACGAGCAGAGCTGTTTTAAATTCTATTCTGAGTGACAGGAAGCCAGTGCAGGGACCGGAGCACTGGACTAATATGGTCGTATTTCCTGGTTCTTGCAGCAGTCCTGACAAGGACTGGCGCTCCTTGTCAGGAAAAGTACTATTATAATAATATTACTATTATTCTAATAGTACTATTCTAATAATATTATTGTTGTTACCATGGCCTGAGCATGCTCCATGTGATTTATAGTCCGGATCCTTCCGTAAATGATTTGCACATGTTTTTCTTACTGTAGCTGTAAATTCTGCGAATGCTAATTTTCTTGCTTGCTGTACTTTTTATTTTTCAGTTTAGTTTGAGACATTTTAGGCAAAAAAAGATTAGCTTGAAAGTTAATTAAGTTTGTCTTTATTTTTTTTACTATTAACTATTAGAAAATAGTCTTACGGTAGTTTTTGTCCTATGCTACCCGGGAACATAGGACAAAATAGGAATTTTCCTGTAGTTGATGCATACACCAATCACATGTCATGAGAGTGAAACGTCATACATGTATCAATCAGCTTAACCCTGACCCTGCCCTAGCCACTGACCTTAAGGATCGTGGGCTGGTGCCTAATCTTAATACATCGATGTTCCCTCACATTTAGGTACCAGGGAACATGGGGCTGACCCCGGCATCTAGCTAGGCTAATCGTTAGCATGTTAAACATTTAAAAGTAGAGATCCTTAAAAAAAACCTGACTTAAACTTTAGTCACATTTGTAAAAACATACTTAGATAATGGATTCTCTGCATATTGTGCTTTCGCTTCAGTGACAACCGTCATTATGCTAATGTGCCAAAAATGTTAACTTCGTAGCTTGGTTCCTCGTTGCATTCTCATAAAGGCTCATCTGGTTAAGCTTCAGTTTCATGTTCTTTTGATTTGTTGTATAAACAAAGTTGTATTTCTTGTCGCTGGGTGCAGTGTGTGTAAAAGCCTTATGTAACCAAAGCCTGAGCCAAAAGAAGAATATATTTAAAGCGGTCTAATTGACTTACATCTTCTGTATAACAAAGGTCCTATCTTTATCATACTGCTTTTGTAGCTTCAAACTTTCAGTAGATTTGACACTTTGTGTGCTCACACACGGAGAACACAGTGGTCCTTTAAACAGAACACACAACTTCACATTCCCGAGGTACCAACCTGACTACGTTTCTCTGACATTAGAAGAATATTTACTGTTTATCTCTGGAATGAAATGACTAATGAGATGTACACATTATTTCTTGATTTCCACGTAATCATCATGCATTTGAGATCAAATCAGGATTAAACAGGGTTTTAAAAGTAGAGGTCGATCGATATGGGTTTTTCTAAGGCCAATAACTATTTTTGGGGATTTTATTTGGCCAATGCCGATGTGCAGGGCTGATATTTTTGACCGTTTTTTTTTTCCAAATGTCTGATCTATAATCCTGCGTATGAAGCTTCTAAACTGTAAAATGTGTGTTGAACTGTGACAGCAGGGGGCGCTTTATTAGGGGCATAGGGCTGATTTATTATAAACGTTCCTGTAGAGGGAGCTCATTTTATAAACCAAAATTTGCAGATTCCAAAACAAAAAAAATTGTAAATCTCTATCTCTTATGGTTCTGAAATTATAAGCAAAAGTCTATAACATAGAATATAAAAACTTAACGAACTTTTAACTGATTTACAAGTTTCTCAGTTCCCCTGAGGCATAGGAAGTGGTGGCAGGGCTCATTTTAAAGATCAGTGATAGTAGCAGGTAACAGAAGGTCCCGGGTTCGATTCCCACCTGCACGGGCCTTTCTGTGTGATGTTTGCATGTTCTCCACTACCACTTAAAACATGTACAATAGACCAGGATGAATGAGAGTGCAAGTGTGGGACAACCCTTGGAAATTAGCCCAAGACTACAATCCGGCATGGCGTGTTTACATGCACGAGTCCCTTGACATGCACTGTCCCGACCAAATAAACAAATAAATAAATATTGAAAAATACCCAAATATCAACCCAATACGTCCGTCGCCGGCCGGCCAATCAACCTCTACTCGGGTGTTAGAAATTACTTTAGCATCAACAAGAAAAACAAAGTCTAAAATTGCAGACGAGTGCAAATACCAGCAGTGGCACATGTTGCCACAGTACAGTTAATGGTTTATAATAAATCATCAGAATCAATTATTATGGTGTACAGTATTTCTCAAAACTGTTCTTTTGGAGAAAAGAACATGGTTTATTCCAGATGCAGTTTAGGTTTTCACTCTTTTGGTAGTTGAAATAAGTTTTGAAAATAACATTGTGAATTTTTTTGGATTTATCAAAGCAAATTTGTTTGCCATATATGATCTTTTCTACTAGTGATGGACGTACCATACTGTGCCATAGGTTCTCATGTGCAGTGCCATAGGTTCTCATGTGCAGTGCCAATGAATCGTGGCGCTCCCTGACATTATCAGCTCTATAGTTTTGAGCTAAATTCTTGTGTTTTCTGAACCTGCGTTTCTTGTTTGGGGCTTTCACAATCTGATTTCCTTCTTTGCTCCTTTCTCTTTTCTCCCACAGATGTACCTTCTCCTCTTAAAGCTCAGCCTCATCCTCTGATGCAATTCCCTACAGGCAAGTCTGCTTTGCTTCATCTTGCTCTGCTTCATCTACACATTTTCACCAGTTTCGTCTTTTACACTGTAATTAAGTCTTTTGTACCTTCAATAATTGCACACTGGCATGTTTATAGTTGTAGTTCTTTAGTAGTAGTATTTTTGTCTCGTCTGTAGTTTTGCCTGTTTGCTTGCGTACTTTACCAAGTACCACTTACAGCACTGTGTTTACCATGCTTGTGTTTACATGGCATTTGCCGCACTCTTGTAGAGTAGACAAGCCACAACTAACATGGGAATTGTATAGAATAATGATTTGTCTCATAAAAAGCTATAAACCACTGAGCAGAATCATTATCTTGAGTCATTTAACAATTGTTAACACACTAAGCATGGTTTGTTGGCGCCAGACCTGGGCTACAGTTTGTAAATGTGTCTCTGAAGTCTTAGCAGGCATATATATATATATATATCAGAAAAATAAGGTTAAGACTTGGACTTTATTTTTGTCTGACATCTGGCTTTTAAACATTTATTTACTTGCATAATACCAATAAGTTTGACTTGTGGCTACGGTTAAAGTGAGAGAAATGTGTATTCAATTCCAAATTGGCTAATCTTGCTTGCCTGCCTATGCTTATTCTTTTCTTTTCTGAGAAATGATCAATTTTAATTTCATTCTCTGCAAATGTCCCGTGGGTTGTATAAAAAGACAAGGCATAAAACAGACAATCAATTATATTCTATAATTGGCATCTAGGTACGTCAATGTACCCCATTAATTGTTTTACAGTTTTATGTAATGCATCCCCAAGTGAAGCACTTATTTGTAATTGCTTTAAAGGAGACATGCTTAATTACGTGCCATTTTGCCATATGACTGAGTTTGAGTATGCAGTAACGGAATGAGCATAGCAGGCCAAACAAGTTTTCTCTATCTGTGCTGTCGGTTTAGCCTTGTATCTGTACGTCTCATTGAATTGAACATGGTTTAGTTACTATAACTGTTATACCCAGGTGTGGTGTGCACAGTAAGGAATGGAGTATGTATTTGATATGTGCTGTATTGCATTCTCCCTCCCTCTCTACTCAAGCACTTGGGCAGAAGGGTGACTCCCCTGCTCCCATCTCTCCTCTCTCCCCACTTCACTCCCCCGACTCTCTGGAAGAGCTCTCTCTGACCGAGAGTCCCAACCAACCCCCGTCAGGATCTGCTGCACCTTTGGGCTCCTTCTCCATTCAAGCCCCCACTACTCACTCCAAGAACATGCCATGGGAGGGTGAAGAGGGTTCTCCGGGACATGGCCGTAGTCAGAATAAGGACGACCTCCAAGATCCGTTAGCCGGGCCTTACCTGAGTTTAGGGAAAGACCCAGTCTCACATAACCCATGTGAAGACAGCGGAGTGTCCTTTTCACCCGAGGAGAAGCTGGTTAGCTCAGACAGGTCCTCCACAGGTCCCTCCCCCGTGACCCCTCAGATGATGCTTCCTGAGTCTGACCTTGCCTCCTCTAACCCAACAGAGCACTGGGATTCACCGTTCCTAACATCTCAAGACAACTCCAAAATCTCCATGGATCCATTCTCAAAGGAAAGCGCTCCTATTAGCTCTTCGAAGTATGAGTCTGATCTCCTACAAGGCTCTGATGATGATGATGACGACTTGATGTACGAGGTGAAGAAAAATAACAATCCCTTTGATGGCTTTTCCCCACTGGCCGACAGCGGCTATTCCCATTTTGGCGACTCAAAGCCTGACAGCAAATCCACCAAGATGTCCGAAAGCCCTACTCCTGATCTGGTCCAGTATGGGCAGATGGACGAGCCCCTCGACAGCCCACCATCTTTTCTAGATGATGAGGAAATCTTTGGGATTGGAAAGAAGTCTTCTGAATCCCTCATGCAGTCACTAAACCAGTTTTCATCTGGTGCAAAAGATCTCCCTTCTGCGTTGAAGGATGAGAAAGGAGAAACTGGAGTGGGTGATGCAGCTCCTACCTCTCTGCCAGACATTCTGAAGACCTCTCCGCTTAACCTGGATAAGGCTGACTCGGGCTCTTCTGAGGGCACCCCCGAAGACCAGAGCCCCATCCTCGAACGGAAGATGATGGAATCCCCCAACCCCCCCATCAACCTTTCCAACAACCCCTTTGCTTTTGTAGGCAAAGTCTCTCTACTGAAGGAGATGACTGAGGAACTGGAGGTCAAAGCGGCAGAACACACAAAGGATGTGGAAGATAAGACCTTTGGTGCTTTTGATCTCGTGAAAGAGGCAGAAGAAACCACACTGACTGAAGTCAAAGATGAAGAGACGGTGAAAATTGAGCAGAAGGATTGGTTCTCCGGCTTCGATTCTCCCAAAAAGCCAGACAAGTTGGAGCCCCTGGATTTGAAAAATAAAGCGCAGGCTGGCGAGGATTCCGATTCGGAGTCTCACACTGCTGATTCCCTCTCCCCTGTCCTTGAAGCTATGGGCAAAAATCCTGCAATTTTTCAGGTGGAAACGGAGATGAAAGATATTAAGATGGAGGAGCCCGAGGTGGCAGAGGAGGTCTCCGAACATGAAGTTTCCTCAGAGGAGTTCGAATTCATCGAAAGACCTCCCCGGGGTGTCATTGACGAGTTTCTGGAAGCGCTCGATACTTCTAAATTCGCCTCTTCTAAAACACCTGAAATCCCCATGGATGATGATCTAACCTTCGGGAGGAAGGAGGAGACGCCCGTCCCGACAAAGGCAACCCCATCCCTCCTGATGGACGACGAGACTTCCAGCCAGAGCTCTTACCACCTCCTGACCCAATCCTCCCCTCAGAAGAGCAAGGCAGAACTGGAGAAGCTCGACATTCAACAACCCCCACCCAAAGCTCCCGTCACCCACTCCCCAGTCCAAAAACCAGAGGGGCCGCTCGCTAAGAAGAGCGCTCCGTTTAAGATGCCAAGCCTGAATGTAAAACAAGGTAAACAGTTCTTGCTTCAGGCATGGACATTCCCCCACACATCCTCTTTGAGTTTCCCTGGCACCTCCATGTTCATCACCATACTTTGACCATCACGTTTTTATTCTTCTCAGTTCATTCCCAACCAAAGAACCAGCAGATGGTATTGTACCCAACCCCATCCTTTATTTCTTTTTACGCCACCTTTTCCCTATCTTGCATCATCTTTCTTTTATTTTATTTTAACATCAACCCTTGCATTTTGTGACTTGGTTTGAATTTGTTTTGTCATGCTTCATGTTATTTTGCATTTGTTTTTCACATCAATAACATAAGCCGACCAATGCTTTCCCTAACCTTTTTCATGTTTTTTGTGGTAAGTACAATTGCAACTTCAGCTTACATATTACCATTTGATGAATAAAGGATTTTTGTCATCAGAAATCACGGGAATCAAAGTCTCAGTAGGGTAGTAGTGCTACATGTTTAATCCCAATCAAATCGAAATCGCAGTTGTCATGGTTACGTTAACAAAGCGCACCCTTTGCAATCATACCAGTCATGTAACATACTCTGTACACAAAGTATATTGCCTTTAGAGTGTCTCATTTGTATAAAACCTGCTAACCTTGTGCAGTAAATCGAAATCGAATGCAATTACAAGTACAATATCCTCTCCAAACAATTATATCTCCTGTCTCTATGTGGTCTTGTATAAAAATGGTATGCGATTGTAATTTTATCCTTTCGTCTTCTCTCAAAGGTCAATGCTTCTGGATGTGTTTAAAATGTGCACCGTGAACTCAACATAAATCCCACATAGAGATAGAAAGTCTTTAACAAATGGCAATGTAAAGGCTTGTAACTCAGATGGCCAGTTCTGTTTCCCCACAGAACACTTTTACTCCCGAGTTGAATTACCTCCAAGTCTGGATTTAGCTTCTGTATGGACTGGAAATAACCCGAGATGCCAATGTGAAACTCGATCCCATCTAATGGACCCCCGTGCCCACCCCGCATGTTTCTGCACACGCATGCAATCGCCACACTGGGCAGGGACATTACACTAGCACTTCCTGAATTGAAACTCAAACCGCTTGTCGGTACACAAAGTCCTGTTGTAATGCACTATGAACTGTTAAACAACATCTCAACTCTTTCAGTGACGCTGCTACTACAAGCGCCTACAATTTGAACTTTCTTGTACCAACTAGTCAGCACTACCTTTTTTTTTCATTTTTTTTTTCACACGTTCCACATTTATAATCTCTGACCGCACCCAGTCTATTCTATTCTGTTTTATACACCTGAGGCTATGTTCTTTTGGCGCACGTTGACAACTGTTTAAGTATTGCATAACTTAATTTTACCACTCCTGAAATGAGTCAGCCTTAGAGTTCCCATATCAGGTTTTATTCAGACTTTTTAAAACACCTTTGGGCACCTTAGACTTTGTGTTTGACGTCTCATAACTTTAAATACTCGAAATGGACAAAGGATAATTGTACAATTTTTTTGTTTTTTTTCTCCACAGGTACAGAAGGGTTTGAAGCAAGAGTAGAGTAGACTAGATGTTGGCAAGATTTTTTTTTTCATTTAGTTTAGTGACGGCAATCTGAAAACGAAGTTGCCAGAATGAAGTCTTGTGACGCTTTCTGGATCTACGTCTGGTGGGAATCATTTTTAGCTTGTGCAATGTAGAGGACTAATCTTAAAGTGTATCAGATTTTTCCAAATTTCAAGCTACGTAAATAGAAGTCATTAAATATAGTTAGTTGTGGTCCAAGCTTATACTTACCAGTGCTGACTCATTTATAACATCCAGAGTCTTTGTGGCGACATTAAGCTTCTATTAGTGAGTAGACTAATCTGGTATTTTACTTTTATTTTATTTTATTTTTATTTTTTTACAATATTCTTCCAGGCTTATTGTTTTTAGCATCAATGCTACTTCCGGGTCTGATTTGTCCTTCTGTACTGTAGACACCACAAATGTCTGCAAGTTACAATATACTGCACGGAAGCAAAATGCATTTCACTCTATAGAATCTGTGCGCGGAATGTTTTTGGCTAACTTCCTGTTGGTCAGTGTGGGGAAATATTACTTCCTGTCCACATTTTAGCATAAAAAAAAATAAGATTTAAGAAAAGAGAAGAAAACGTCACGCAGAGTGTTTAAAAAAAACAGTTCAGATGGTGGTGCTATTATATTGTTTTGTTAGTGTCAAATTAACGTTAGCGTATAGCTTTTAGCTTAAGACACTTACAGATATAAACTGCATATTTTTTTTGTAAGCAATTCTCCAACAGCTGCTTGTTGTCCGCCACATGCTTAAACGTATATATATTTCAGTGAGACATGGCTAACTCTTCATAGGAATAGGACAAACAGGAAGTAGTAGTTGCCCTATAGGAAGTTGGCATCATGCTGCTTTACAATTTCCCGTGCACATTATGTCAACATTGATACAGCTCTTTTTTAATATACAAGAATTAAACTAAACATGTTTTTCACGCGGGATCAATACTGTAATGAGTCAAATTTAAACGGCCCATTGCTAACATCGCAATCCGTCACAGGGGTGAGTTTTCACAGAGCAATTAATTAGCTTGAATTCATTAATGTCATGGTAATGCTAACGACACAAATATCTTTTACACTATTCCCATAGAGGAAGTCAACATTTTATTCCACTACAAGGTGTTGTAAATCGTGTCTCCCTCTGGACATGCAGACAGCGATAGTGGTTGGAGCAGTGAGGACTTTGAAAGCTGCTGATTGTGTGAGTGTGAGCGTATGTAGAGGGGATCTCCTGTTAATGAAAGCTTCTTCCTCCCTGCATTGCGACACTGGCAGGCCCACAAAGGCTTTTCCGACCTAGAAAAGGCCCAGGCATCGCTTCCTCATTATGTAACTCCAAATGCAGCGAATGCTGACTTAAGGCTGACTTAATGCATGAAGTATATTAACAATGTGACACCCACACAAACCTGGATTCACTCAAACGATTGCCTATTGTTAATTAGTGGGCATTTAGTGATTCTCTCTATTTTCAGTCAACAACATTTAGTTTGTTTTAAGCCACAGTGCGGAACATTCCAGATGATGTTTTCGCTACGTCACAAGAGCAGCCAGACATAAGCGATGCTATTTTTGCAATGTCTTACGTTTGTGACGGTCATCCAGGAAATTTCCATTGTAAAGATTTTCAAATATGGTCAACTGGACTAGGACAGTTGACCAGGACAGTTATCAGAATAAGGCATTATAGACTTAAAGTGCATACGACAGGTTTTAATGCTTTTGAAAATATGACTAACTTAATTACATGGATAACATCTGTTGTAAGTAATAAGTAAATCAGTAATTTAATTAAGAAATGTAGGTCTGAAAAGTTATTTTTAAGCTACTGATAGGAAGTGACATAGAGGTAAAGTTCCATATGTTTAAGTGTGACATCACACACTATAATAAGCCGGCTCCAAACTGTTGAGAGTTCCAAAAAAAAACACAGCAAAAGACACAACTGTATCTAAATCTGCTGCTGAAATAAAAACCGATATGGGAATTTTTTTAAATAATTGTTAGAAAAGACTTACTAAAAGCAAATCCAGAGTGAATGTATTATTCCTTTGTGATCAGATGTTAAAGAGCCTTGTAGTTGGTTCTATAAAAGGTTAAAATCATCTAAACACATTCTAGTGCCACTAAAATATAGTGGCTAAAGCTCCGTTGGACCTGAACGATGACATCATCACTTACACATATTGCAGTTTGACTCATTTCCCATTGACATAACATGGTCGGCACGGCAACAGTTGAAAATTGTTTGCCTCTACCTACATCACTTCCTGTCGGTGTCTAATAAGGAAAAAAAAGGTAAAACTAAAGAAAGCTTTTTAGTAAAATCTTAAATATAATTGAATTAACTGTGTTTTAGCAAAAAATGTTGTCTAATTTGTTGTATGCCCTTTAACTTTGAGCTAAATATAGTCAAAGCAAAGCAACCGTCATCTCCATGGAGACGAGCTGGTGATGTCCCGCTCCCAGCAAAGTTGCAAGAAGTCAGGTCTGAGGTGAGCCAGATGGCAAAGACATACGTATTGTAGGTATTTTTTTTTACCAGTAAATAAAACGGCCATATTGGAAATGTTTGCTCTATTTATTGGGTGAAATGTTCCACAGTGTGGCTTTAATGTCCGTCTCTATGACTGGATCTGGTTCCCGCTTTTCCCATCTTGTAACTTTTTTACCAGATGACAAAAAATTATCTGCCACTTTTGTCATAGCCTTCATCTGGCTATGGGCACATCTCACAGCCACGGTGCACCTTTTGGGAAGGTAACGCCTTCTGACACTCCATCACGCAGAGATAGGCTCTGTTTGCTTTGTATGTACCCTGCCCTTGTGAGAGGCCGTTCATTGCGTCATGTGGCAGGAAAAGACAAATTGACAAATGTGAAGGGTCACGTACGCGGCCTCCTCCTTTTGGACACAAACTTTGGACTTTTTTACGCAACTGCCTCATTGCCTGTTCAGCTGAAGTGTGTGCGTCATTTGTCATAGTTGTCAATCAAGAAAAAACGCAGTGAATTAAAAACGTCGTTAGCTTTTGCTGCAGATGTGTTTGTGTGTAACATATTGTGCGTACGACAGTGACCCACGAATGACGCAATGTGAACGGTTATACGCATGACTTCATTGATTAGTGAGCCCGTCTTTCCGGTAGGATCTCAGTGAGTGTGTTGGTCTTTGACAAATGAAATCTCAGACGGCCTGGACCCGCGGCCAAGAGGTGACATTACGACTCTGGTAATATTTTACAAACTGTTTGCTGTTCAAAGTTTATGGAGCTGCAGTAAAAGACTTTGTAAGAGAAACTACCCGTGCGGACACTGCCCTCTAGTGGAAGTACACTGTGATTACCACAGAGAAGGAGGAACTTGTTTAACTCATGGAGCACTTTGGATTAGTGATTAGATCTAATCTAATCACTAATCTTTGTGGCCAGTTTGTAGAATAACAATTTGGCCGGACAACCAGATTAAACCGATTATATCAGGGGATTTTGGAGTAAGTTGAGTAAATGGCTTTTTAGTATTAGGTTTTGCAGCCACTACTTGTTGTGACTCAATTATACGCAAGAGGCTGTACAATTTTGGAAACGTATCTAATTGCCATTTTTAGAGATTATGTTTTACAATTTAGTTTGACTTCACGTATTTCAAGTGCACCCCAGGACTGCTAAACAAATTCAAGAGTCACATTCATTTCAGAACATACTTGTCAAGGTCAAAACTTCAGGGATCATGGGATATTTTGTTTTTGGGGGAACTTCACAATTCATTGGCAAATCTATATTAAATTTCTATGATATTGCTCAACTATTTATTTACTGCATAAGTTCATCAAAAATACATGCTCCCAGGCAGGGCTATAGGGACCCATAATGTAATGTTATTTTCAAAGAATAGCCATTTAAATGAGAGAGAATAAAAAGGTGGGAAAGCACTGGTGTAAAACACAAACTGCTGTAGTTTTAGCTGAAAATGTTCACAATGTTTTGCCCAATTTGCTTTTGAATATCCAAAGTGCCCCTCATTCCACTGTTTGATAAAAAAAAAAAAAAAAAAAACATTGCAAAACTGATAATCAGAAATGTTGCAATTACACTTTTTTATTTTTATTTTATTTATTTTTATTGCACACTACGGGACACCAGTTATTCGGAATGACACGTGTTGTAAAAGTTGTCCGGATGTCAGCGGTTGCCGAGTCACTTTGTCCCACTGTATGCGTCAGCACTTGGTCTGCGAGCCGTGCGGGCAGGGGGATGACGAAGCCCCACGTTTGACGGGCGTGTAAGAAAAAAAACGAAGGGGAAAGGGGGAGACCGGACTGGGGGAGGAAGGAAGGAAGGAATACGGGGGGGGGGGGGGGGGGGGGCTGTGAACGGGAGGGGGCCAGCGGAGCCGTTTATAGTTGCTGCGTCAGAGCGCTGGCAGCAGACAGTCAGCTGACGGCAGTTCATTTGCTCGCCGCAGTCGTCTCCCCATTCTTCCCTCCCCCCTCCCCTTTCTTCCTCCTCCTCTTCCTCCCCGACTACAAACATTCAGGCGCATTTGCATTCACTGCCTCTGCCGGTCGCTGTCTCCCTGGAATGCTTGCCTGCCGCTGCTGCTGATCGGAACAGCATGGAGAACAACTCAGTGGATATGAAGGAGTGCGTGGCCAACAACTGGAAGAAGCAGGGTAATCGCAGTAATATAGGAATGAACCAATGGCACAGGACTGCAATTATTTAGGCTGTGCAATATATGGTTTGCAAACCATGAACTGTCCTGGCACAGGTCTGATCGTGGCTAAAACTGTCTGGACTGTTGATTTGATCGTTGCGCTTTAGTGTTGGAGTCTTTGGTCTCGATTGTCGACCTCTCGTCCGACTAAAATGCTGCAATCTCTGGCTGTCCGGTGGTAAAAATAAATAAAATGACCTTTGGACAGTTGGATAGGCGCACTGTGACCGGAGGTAGACCTGGCTGGCTCTGTGCGGGGGTAGGTTAGGGAGTCATCCATATGCTAATGTTGTGGACATACTGAAGAGAATGAAGATATATTTTTTGGGGGGGTGTTTGATTGATGGTAGAGCAAGCCCGGTTCTCCAGGGGACAGGCTGTGCTGAGTTGGTTCAACAGTGCAGTTTGAGAAAGGAATAAGTTTATATAGTCCATAAGAAGCTGGGACTGTTGCATGAAGTTCGTTTTAAGCGAAATTTCAAGGTGTTAAATGGTCTACAGTTTTGTCTGCAGACAGTCGACCTCATTTGTATGTGACAATGAACCTTCAGTTGCGGAGTTCTAGATTAAAAAGTAGTTCAAAGGTCTCTGGGAAATGTCTGAAGTGGGGATAAGCAAGTTTGCAATGTGACAGGTAAGCGACCTAGGTCGAACGTGGTCCAAAAAGGCCCCACTTTCCCCAGACTCCAGGATGTACAACTTTATATGATGTATTTCAGTATTATGGTTTCTTATTGTATGTAAACAGTTATTTAATCTCCGTGTGTAATATTTACCAAAATCTTCTTGGGTGCCAGACGTTCTATTCTAGATGGATTAATTTTGGCCCTACGTCTATCAGGAGGTCATAACTATCCAACACATTTGGCTTCAATGTCTGGATGAGTGATGTTGTCACGTTTGTGGTCTTGGAAAATGGTGTTCAGGTACTTTATAATATTATTATATTGATATTGATATCGAAAATGGATTTTGAGGCCTGGTGTCAAGTAAATCTATAACTTGATTCTGTATTGTTTTATTCCTATTGTAAAATGGGCCCAGCATAGACTTGAGCATTGAATTTGAATGATATGGGGCTCGTTCAAACTGTCATTGGAAGTTTAGATGTTTCCGTCCATTATGTTTATTTTTTTTTATTTTTTTTCATCGACGCTGGTAATCTCCAGATTTAAATATTGATATTCTAGGTTTTGTTAAAAAAAAATTTGTCAGCGAAATATAGCTTTGACCAACATTCTGAAAAATGTGTAGTCGACAAAATGATTTGTTTTATGGTGACTTTGCGTCATGGGTGAATTGTTCGTTTTTATTGAACTAGAAAAGGCACTGACGCCTGGCCCCAGAGGAGGACCCTATTGTACATGTTTATTTTTTTGCTGCATCTGGTGCAGGATCCTACCGGGACACTCTTACAGTGGAATGGTCTCACCAAGGTTGTACTTTGGACCTTGGATCTTTGGAGACATCAGTTAAAAGTGGCCCCTTCGGACTCAGACTTGTATTTTCAGCTGATGAATGCTGGTCATGTGTCTAATTACAAGAGGCTGTTGTTTAGCTTCCGAACACAGAAGCCTTTGTGACTTGATCTGTGTTTTTTGAGTGGAGAAATGGCTTTTATAGAGCCAGTAATGAAGACGACGATTAGATGAATAGTGCTCGTCTTTGACGTGAGAGCGATTGGGGAAGGTGCACTATGATACTTGTTGTACTAATCTTGATGGCAAACCTGTCGCTCTGTTTCAGACCTTTGTCCCCTGTCCCACCTTCTTAGATAATGTCCAACTTCATCAATTTTTCCAAGGGATTTGAATTGGAGTATAATTTACTCAGAGAAAGTTTCCAATCTTTCTGGGTTACTTTATTCGGGGCTAAAGCGGCAAATCTATTCTGCACTGGTTTTTCATCCAAATGAAACTTTATTCCCCAAGTCCATATATCGTACGAATCAGAACAGGTTTTATTGCCGTTGTCAGTAAAGGTACATCCACAAACAACGGATTCTATTTGGTGCAATGGTTCAACTAGTAATAAAATAAGTCTTTAAGGGCATGAAAATAAAATAGGATAAATAAACAAGTAAATAATTGACGGGAAAATTCGCTAAATCTGAAAATACAAAATATACACCACAGGTCCCGAGAAAAAGTGGCGTGATTGCAGATGTTAAAGCTACCCCCACATAGTGCAAACGGCAGGTAACGGGTTATTTACTGTTCATGAGCCCAACGACAAAGGGGGAATCGCTTGGGCATACATGGAATTTACCTCAGACCAAAACTTTCCTGATAAACAATGATAGAGAGCAACGGAATCAGTCATAAAATCTAATCTATCATCTTAACTACATTGTCACATGGACTTTGGACTTTTTTGTTGTTGAAAAAATATTTAAATGGGCTAAAAATTGGTTGTTTCAGCTCAAATAAAATGTTTTTTTATTGCAATTTGATTTTGTCCCAGTGCACATAAATACTAGCCCTGGAGCCTTGTTTATCCATTTATTTTTAGGAAAAGAAGTGCTGATGGAATTAAAGTAGGCCTAAGTCCAATATCGACCCGTCTCGGTGCAGTCACTCGCCTCCTGCCATGTGGTGACGTTGTGCTGAGCTGGTCCGGGTGGAGACTGAAGGCATGTCAATAATGAGCAACACATTTCTGACTAAAAGCATTTAAACAGCAAATTCCTGGCCAACACATGATGTGGTTAGCTTATCACGCACTTTTTTTTTTTTTAACGACAGCAGAGCCACCGTTATTGATGACACTGTTTTTCTGTCAGTGCTGGTGGTGAGTGCCACAGAAACCACAGCTCATGTGGGGCTTTGGAACGACTGCCAGATCACACCCCAAACATACCTGAGTTTGGAATTATTGAAACTGATTCGGGCTGCACAGTGCATCGCCAAATTATTGTCATAACTAAATCTTCTGACTGAGACTGACACACTTGTACTACTTTTTGTGTAGGGCTAAAGCTGGTGAACAATATTGGATGTATATAGTGTGTCGCATAGTGAAATTACTATAGGCATTATGTGTTAGGACTGCTGCTAGTTCATGGCACTTGAGGGCTTGTTGTAATATTGGCACATACTGCATAGGACCTACATAAAAAAAAACATATTGATCAAAAGGAGTCTTTGTTGCAAAAGCTATAGCTGGACTTCTATCTTATTAATGAATGAATGTGTGCAACATAATTGTATTGGATCAGTAGTTTGCCCATAAATACAAAATGCAGTTGTGTGAGTTGATCTAAAGCCTTTTTGGTTTGTGAGCCAGTGCAGTGAGCTTTAGTTTTGTAGTTTTAAGTATTGTGTCTGAGGAATCTGATATGTTTTACTGGGGTGGGTTGAACCCCCACTCACTTTTGTCTGGGCATTTGTGCAGCCAGTTATTCTTTTACAGCCAGATTATGCAACATGTTCTCTCCCTGCTGTTTTTTATTTTTTACCTGGGTTATGTACGTCACCAGGATAGAGTTGAGTATTACTGTGTCATGGTTTCTGTGAGGTCACTCTTTAGGACTTAGACTTCCCCCCCTTGTGTCCCGGCACATAGCTTATGGAGCGTAGTGTAACGTTCGAGCATGTCGCGTGCACGCGGTATGGCGGTGTTCGGCTGCACATGCGCCCTGCAGCTCCTGCCGCTGTGGGCCGGGCTATGGGCCGGGCTGCGCCTCTCTCTCGGAGCCAGGGCCAGGCGGAGCTGCAGCGTTTAGCGGAGGTTCAACATGGACGCCAAACAGGGTTAGTTTGCCCCTCATCTTTTGTTAGCACCATGTGTCGCTCCTCTTCACACGACACATTTCCATGGCGCGCGGTAATCTGACAGGACAGTTGGGCATTTGCATGGGCCCGGGGAGGGGGGCCTGGAGCAGCAGCAGGCCTCGCACGGAGGTCACGCCGGACAGTGTGATGTTTGGCCCCGCTGCTGAGATGTGCTTTAAGCTGTTCGGCCGTGGGGCTTCACCGCCCCCACCACACAGCAGAGGAGAGAGGATTATCCCGAGAATTAAAATACAGCTACAGTGAAATGCGATCGGCAGCAGAGTTAGCGGAGATGCGGGTCTATTTTTAGCCAGGTTCCTTGATGCTAACACGCCTGCTACCTTATGTAGCCAGGCGGCCACATTTGGACTGTAGTCCGCCCCCCTGTTCAGCCCCCGCCGTGGGGCTGTCTGTACATCCAGACAAAGGCGCTGTCTCACGGCCACAGCTGCTGCAGCCTGCGGAGGACGGAGCTAACCTGCTCTTAGCATACATGCTACTTTCACACACTGAGGCTAACTGTCAACGCCCACATAAAGCCTGTTATCCCTCTGACAGGACGCTGAATTACAGTGTTTATTTAGCTGAGCTGCCTTTTCATCCTGGTGCCCGTCTGTTCTGCTCCTGTGATGGAGAGCTACATTTAGCTCGTCACTGGGCTAATGATGGGCTTTGTCTGCTGCACCTCTGTCATTTAAACACACTTCACTTTTAACGACACATACTATGATGTGCATGGGGTTATTCATTTATTACATTTACAGATTTTTCTCCCCCACGTAATTCGATTAGTTTATTTTTAGAGACTCAATATTGCAGTCAAAATGGTCATTTTGACGTGGCGGCGTGTGGGCCCCACTTTTATATAATGGGTTGACTTGTCAAAGAGCACCCCTCAGTGACCTGCGAGAGTACAGGAGACCCCGGGACTTCTAATCTTATCCAGTGACCTGCCTGGAATTCTCTGGTGAAACCTAAGCATGCTCCAGCTGCCTGTCCCGCTCTGCCCGCTTCACTTTCCCCCGGGGCTGGGAAAACCTCTTTTACACCGAATGTAACCTGACGGACCTGCCTTTGTATCAGCCGCTCATTGGGTTGTTCGATCTAAACAAATAAAATAAGTTTTATATGAATGACCTCGATTTGCATTCCGGGCACTAAGCAGACGAGGAGATAATGGGGACTAACCTACTACTTTGCATGGCTATCTCAAAACAAATTCATTTATAGTCCATCTTAAAGGAATAGGCCACCGTTTTTACATACTGACATATGTTCTTACCTTACCTTAGACTAGTTGATATGTACCTGTCTGGTCTTTGTCCGTGCGCTCTGTCATGCAAACGGAGCACAAACGCAGCCTCCTCCACATACTGTATAGTTCCAAATCAGCTCCCGTTAGAAGCTACCAAACTCTTCCACGTTGTCCCTATTTAAATACAGTTACGTGACGTGTTACACTACAAAGTATAGTAACACAGAAATGTAACATGTCGATTTTCTCAGCGGATAAAAAGGGGTACTATATTGTGAGGCGTAATAATACGAGGAGCACTACGTCCGCGCACTAACACCTAAAGACTTCTCCCCCGCTCACTTCCGTCAATAGAAGCAGCGTGACTTGTAGTGAGCGGGAGAAAAGTCTTTAGGTGTTAGTGCGCGGACGTAGTGCTCCTCGTATTATTACGCCTCACAATATAGTACCCCTTTTTATCCGCTGAGAAAATCGACATGTTACATTTCTGTGTTACTATACTTTGTAGTGTAACACGTCACGTAACTGTATTTAAATAGGGACAACGTGGAAGAGTTTGGTAGCTTCTAACGGGAGCTGATTTGGAACTATACAGTATGTGGAGGAGGCTGCGTTTGTGCTCCGTTTGCATGACAGAGCGCACGGACAAAGACCAGACAGGTACATATCAACTAGTCTAAGGTAAGGTAAGAACATATGTCAGTATGTAAAAACGGTGGCCTATTCCTTTAAGTGCACATGACGCGAAAGGTGCAGCAAGTTAGCGCTGTGCACCTTTGGGGAAACTTGTCTAATTGCGATTTTCATTGTTTGCTATCCACGTTTTAAAGGTGCATTATGGAACTGTTTATGTGGAGAGAAGAGTATGGGTAGATTCCACGTGGTTAACTTTCTCATGCAAGTAAGTTTCAAAACATTTATAGGGACCCCATTTTGACAGTAAGGGCAAGCACTATTTGCGACTCACGGCAACTTCCGGTGACTCGCGACTCACCAGTGCCTTACACAGCTTATATTGTTTTTAATGACACTATATGGATCTGGATGAACAGTTTACATGTTATCAGTGCCTTACACACGCTTTATCAGCTATTATGTGTTTGTATTGCTCTCCATATATTGTTAACCAGTGACTTGCGTGACTCGCGAGTCACTACTCGTCTAATACCACCAGAGGGCGCCGTCTAATTTCAGGTGAGGTATTTTTGTTTCCTTTGTATGTCGGTGTTTTCATTATTTTGTGAAAATTTGAAAAGCCATGATACTCTGACATTGAAACAGAAACAACAAAACATAAAATAAACACTAGTTAAAAGTTTTGACTTTCGCTACGTGTTTAGACTTCCCGTGGTCAATTTGGGAGGTCAATCTGGAATGGATTATTGCATTGGGCAATTATTATTATCATTATTATTATTTAGTAGTGGTAGTAGTAATAGTAGTAGTAGTAGTAGTAGTGGCAGTGGTAGTGATTTACACACAAGTGTAGGCTTAGTTAAGGCTGTATTTTTCAGCATAACCTACTCTACTCAACCAATCATAAATTATTTTTTATTTAACCGTAACTCTGTAAATAAACAAACGTTAGTTTATGTTTAAGTTTATGTTTAATCATAATCACCTAAAATGGTTTTAATTTTAAGTACTGGTGAGTCGCGACTCATGACTCGCGAGTCACGTGAGTCACTGGTTAACAATACATAGAGAGCCATACCAACGCATAACAGGTGATAAAGCTGTGTAAGGTACTGGTGAGTCGCGACTCATGACTCGCGAGTCACTGGTTAACAATACATAGAGAGCCATACCAACGCATAACAGGTGATAAAGCTGTGTAAGGTACTGGTGAGTCGCGACTCATGACTCGCGAGTCACTGGTTAACAATACATAGAGAGCCATACCAACGCATAACAGGTGATAAAGCTGTGTAAGGTACTGGTGAGTCGCGACTCATGACTCGCGAGTCACTGGTTAACAATACATAGAGAGCCATACCAACGCATAACAGGTGATAAAGCTGTGTAAGGTACTGGTGAGTCGCGACTCATGACTCGCGAGTCACTGGTTAACAATACATAGAGAGCCATACCAACGCATAACAGGTGATAAAGCTGTGTAAGGTACTGGTGAGTCGCGACTCATGACTCGCGAGTCACTGGTTAACAATACATAGAGAGCCATACCAACGCATAACAGGTGATAAAGCTGTGTAAGGTACTGGTGAGTCGCGACTCATGACTCGCGAGTCACTGGTTAACAATACATAGAGAGCCATACAATCACATTACAGCTGATAAAGATATGTAAGGCACTGGTGACCCGCGACTCATGACTCGCGAGTCACCGGAAGTTGCCGTGAGTCGCAAATAGTGCTTGCCCTCTCTCCATTTTGACTTCACTTTGTTCAGATGTAAATAAATATGCGTATAGTCTGTCAGGAAACGTCTAAAAAGGTTGAAAAATAGTGATTCCCTTGGCGGACCCCTAGTAGTGACACATTGATGTCTAGCTATTTGCTAACATCGCTTAAAATCGAAACCTAAAAATATGGGAAAGTTTTGTTGTAGTTATGCATCCTCTAGTTTAGCTCAGTTTTAGCTTCACTTTTTGTCAATTTTAGAATTTTTGAAGTCTTGTTTTGGCACAGTTTGATGAAAAACAAATGGACAAATACCATATTGTACTGCCTAAAAGCCTGCAGTTATCTCTCGTACGTTTGTCTGCGGGCAGGGCAATTAACCTAGATTTTCTTTTTTGTCCTGGCCTGAAGTGTGTGTGTGTGTGTGTGTGTGTGTGTGTGTGCTAAAGTAGTAAAGCGTTTGAAACGGTCGATTCACCGGCTTCTAAATATAAAGCTGTTGCTAATTTCATTCCACTTACTGTCCACATGTGCCGGGACTCGGCAGGTGATGACGTGTCAGGCAGAGGGAAACTATCGCTGTGGTCAACTTTTTGTTGTTCATTTCTTTTCTCACACTGAAATTGTAACTTTAATGGTCTTGTACTTTGCAATTAGGTAAGGCATATAGTCATTTAGTTCCATATTCTCTCGAACCATGTTCTGAAATGCAAGGGATTCTTGTGTGTAGCATTTCAGTCTTTAGTCAGATTTTAATACTCCGTGATGCGGAATATAATTATAATTAGTAGGGATGCAACAATGTACTCGAGCCCCAATTTCATGAAAATTAACTCATAATTTTGAAAAAAATCCATTTAAAATGATTTAAATGGATTTTCGATCAATCATTACATCCCGAACAATTAGGTATTTACCGATTTTTGAAAATGGTTATTTTTAGATATTTATAAAGAAAAATTCAGACGCTCTTCCTGCGTAAAAAGCCATTTACATTTTCTAAAAAGTAAACTTATAAGAGGCTACTTGATTTAAGATCGTTGAAAACATTGCATGATGGGTAATCATTTATCTATGCAAAGCAGCCTTCTTTGTTCACTTTCACTGTTTTTAAATGCACATTTGGTACTATAAATGATATACATTGTTTCTTTTTTAATCAAGTTTTAAAATTGTTGGCTTCCATAATTGTTTGAAATTCAAATGTGATTAATTGCATAGATGAATAGTTTCTTTTTAAGCTCTAGGTATATTTGGAAATGTGGAAATGGGTGAGACTTAACTGAATTATGGCATTGTTTTGTTTTTATTTTATTTTTGCAAAATAATGGATAAATAATAATTCTGAGTGAAACAAAATCACTCAATGGCACGTATTTTAACATTTCAATATATTTAAACGGAAAATGAAAACTGAAATCACAGTCTTATGCTGTGTCCACACCCCATGCTTTTCTGGCATCAAAAACGCGCCTAAAGCCCATAGTTCAGGTGTGTGATCATCATAAAGGCTGCTCTATGTAGTTACGGCTTCACTGACGTTATAAGTGTATAATAGTTGTTTTCACGGGAGTGAATCCTGGGTGTTTAGGTCAAACTCTCAATGTTATGCGTAGAACCTGACATCCTCTGAGATGGGATTGGAAACGAGCGCTTTAGCTACAATTACGCACGGAGGAAACGACAACACTGTGCCCAGTGGCCAATGCGCCGTTCACAGGCTAGGCAGGAGAAACAACCTGGGTCACATAGACCATGCACTCCCCGGAGATGCTCTCTCCTCAACCACTCGCATGGAACACCACCCGAACTACGGGCGCATTGGCCACCTAGCAGAGCGCTGTAGTTAGCTCTGTGCGTAATTGTAGCTAAAGCACCATACTGTAGGTCCAATCCATCTCATAGGGAGTCATATTCAAATCTCCGCGTTAGTTTCTACCTATTAGAAAGGCGTATCTTGAAAGATCCCAGTGTTTCAGGTCTGAGCCGTACAGCGGAGCTTCTGGCTTTACGCAAATCGATAAAATAATCACACTTTGAGACGGTGATTTAAATTTTTCGTTTTAGTATCATATTGAACTGTTAAAATACGTGCCATTCTGAGTGATTTTGTTTCATTTTATGAAATGAAAAATGCTCAAAGCAGATGTTTCTGGGTAATTTTATTGTTCCCAAATTGAAAATTGATTGAACATGATACATGGACCTGGAATTTACCAGCTAAAGATGGGCCATTAACAACAGCAGTCGACCTCTAGGTATTAAACTTTTCCAGTGGAGGTTTACCAATATAGGTTTTTCCCAAGGCCAGTGCCAATTTTGGGGGGATTTTTATTGCGCAGCCAATGTTTTTGACCTATATTTTTGGCCGATTTTTCAAA
The DNA here is from genome assembly GCA_021464625.1 of Proterorhinus semilunaris. Classification (NCBI taxonomy): domain Eukaryota; kingdom Metazoa; phylum Chordata; class Actinopteri; order Gobiiformes; family Gobiidae; genus Proterorhinus; species Proterorhinus semilunaris. Next base: position 31,224,052 of record CM038357.1, read on the forward strand.
ATGTCTGATCTATAATCCTGTGTATGGAGCTTCTAAACTGTAAAATGTGACTGTCAAGTTTCTTTGCAGCGCCCAACTTGAGAGGCTTCCTTTCTATTTTGAAGGTTTTAAAATCAACTGGACTTCACTCCAATGAACAGACTTCTTTTCTTTTTACTTTTTATTTGAAGCTGTCCCATGCAGCAGGTGAAAAACCGGCTGTCCTCCACAGTCTTTAGAAAGGTTTCTTCCTGCACTTTAAATCCTCTTCGAGGCTAGGTTTTTTCTTGGGCTTGTTCCATCTCCAACTGCTCCCTCTGACTGCTCTTTTGTGGGTTTCCCAAGAGCAACACCTTGGTCTTGATTGAATCATTGGCTCCACCTGGTTGCATTTCCTGCTGTGGGCGGGAGGAGGGGAGAACACAGAGCTGGACAGCACACCTCCCACTCGACCTTTTGTCGGTGTCCGATAAAAAGATCGCAAAATTACTTTATCCTCAGAGGAACCGGCCGTGCGCTCCCTGGTGTCTCTGGTGGTCGGATGAGCAATGGGGACGCCGCTGTGAGGATGCCGCAGACTGCGGGCCTCGGCTCCCTCTACTGGTCGTACCTCCCACTGTGAAGCATTTAGGACTCTGGTTGGTGGTGCAGTTTTCTTTGACTTTTTGTCACCGGTAACTTGGGACTTGTGTACATCAGGCGAGTTGCAGGTAAGTTTTTCTGTCTTCGTGGTTGTGGATCTCATGGACCTTGCGAAGTGTGTTCTGGCGTTGGCATCGGTGGCAACTGTAAACAGCTTGGGATGAGAGCCAGCGACTGTTTTCCCCAGTGGTCCATCCCAGAGCACCAAGTCTTCAACACTTGACACTTGCTGGGGAACCAGTTTTCCCTCCTTGTGGCTGATGAGAAGTTCTACTTCTCTGGGTCTTACCAGCTCGTCGATAGGGACGTCAGGGAAGAACATATGGAGTTTTTCTGCTGACACGTGCTTATGCACCTTTGCAATACGGTCTAGTCCATAACAGATTATTAGCCGTGGTTTGACTGTCCCATCTTTGGCACGGACCTGGATTCTGAGGAGGTAGCGTTTGGTTTTGACCTGGGAGGTCATCTCTCCGACGCCATGGATGATTAGTGTTATTTCCTCACCTTCCAGGTTGAGTCTTTTGGCTGCTGCGTGAGTGATGTAATTGGTGTCTGAAGCAAGATCGATAAGGGTGCCGATCTTCTGCCCTCCATTGGTTATTACCTCAAGCAGCATGAGAATGACTGGCCACTCTCGTAGGCCATTCTCCACCAGCAGATTTTGATTACTTAATGCCTGCGATGTTTTGGTGACAGAATTACAGAAGACGTTGCGGTACTCTCTTGATAGTTCAGGGGGAAGTTTGTTGATGAATTCTTCCTGGGCCTTTGTATAGCTTTGTTTTTCTGTTGCATAAAGAAGCCACTCTTTTTTTAGTGTTTCTGGCAGTTTACTCTCTATAGTCTTAGTCACAAGCGGGTTTTTTATTGCACCGGTTTGACCGAGGTCCTTCAGGTCAATCAGTGCCTTTTCCACCAACTGGATCAGCTCTAGGACCTTCCTTGGCTGGTAGCTCCTTACAGATGGTAGTCTCTGGAGCTCCTCAACAATCTCTATGGCAATGGATGTCTTGTTGCCATAGCGATTGTCCAGGACCCTGAAGATGTCGTCACCAGTGGTGTACGTTGACAGTCGTAGATCCCGGATGGTTCGATCATCTATACTGTCCAAAAGCTGAAACTTTTTAACCTCTCGCGATCCAGTCGGGTCACCTTGTTCCTGTAGTGCAGTCCAGTCCTTCCTCCAGCGATAGTACTCCCTTCTGGAACCAGGAAATTTTGGCAGGGAGGTCGCCTTCAGGTGAATGGCTGGGGTTGCTGCATTGCCGAGGGATATGGAGCGTTGTCTGTCTTCTTTGGCTCTGAACTGGGCTTTTCTCATCGTGAGGTTGAGAACCGCTTGCTGTAGGTCACGGACGCGGGACTGGAGCACTCGTCGCTCTGCGGGAGGGGCCCAGCATTTCCACTGGGTATGGAGATCTTTGGCCCTTTTCGCCAGCCTCTCCAGCTGCTCCACCATGAACCCATAGCCTTCTCTGTCCTCATTGGGTTCAACTGCCGCCACTCGTTCAGCCTCCGACTCAGCTGTGTTTACGACCATGTTCAGCTCCTCTTCTCCAAATTCGGCCCACAGGGTTGTTAGTATTAAATCTTTAAGTTCACTTAATTTCTTCTCACACTCACTTCGTGTCCTCTCCAGGTCAGCTTGCTGATACTCCGTGAGTGCATCTCGCTCTAGCTCAGACTCTGCCGTGTACTGGTCCTCCACATCATCATTGGCCTCAATAACCTTAATTGCTTCGATCGATAGCGTTCTAAAACTGTCCTTCAGTTCTTCCTCCGACATAACAGTGTATGTACGTAGAACATTGTTTGCTAGTCGGGAGAACTGTCTTTTTGCAGTGGTTCTGCTGGCTTTTAGTTGTGCAAGCATGAGGGAGTCGGCCATCTTGATTGCAGGATCCAGGTGCAGGTGAGTATTTCGAGTTACTTTATTTATTCCTCTTTTCTGGATTTGGAGTCTGTCACTGGAATTCTTCCGTCATCACAGCTCCGGTTTTTCACTGTCAAGTTTCTTTGCAGCGCCCAACTTGAGAGGCTTCCTTTCTATTTTGAAGGTTTTAAAATCAACTGGACTTCACTCCAATGAACAGACTTCTTTTCTTTTTACTTTTTATTTGAAGCTGTCCCATGCAGCAGGTGAAAAACCGGCTGTCCTCCACAGTCTTTAGAAAGGTTTCTTCCTGCACTTTAAATCCTCTTCGAGGCTAGGTTTTTTCTTGGGCTTGTTCCATCTCCAACTGCTCCCTCTGACTGCTCTTTTGTGGGTTTCCCAAGAGCAACACCTTGGTCTTGATTGAATCATTGGCTCCACCTGGTTGCATTTCCTGCTGTGGGCGGGAGGAGGGGAGAACACAGAGCTGGACAGCACAGTGACTGTGTTTAACTGTGACAGAAGGGGGCCCTTTATTAGGGGCATTGGGCTGATTTATTAAAAGGCAGTGTCTATAAACCTGTCCGACAGCTACAAACATTTTTCTATTTTGCCGTCTCCTTGTGTGTAAAAAGACAGGCAGTGACCACTTATTTGTCTTAAACAGCTAAACGTGTTTTGTTTAATGTATTACTTTATTTGTTTATGAGCGGGCTGAAGCAAAAAGCTTATGAGCGCCTACCCCCAAAATCATGCACTTAGTATTGGTTTGAGAGATAAAATAAAGGATTAGTTATTTGACAAACTTAATTAAAAATGTCACATGAAGTTTAGTTGGTGAAACTTGTGTTTAACAAACTTGTAGCAGATTTTTATTGCAATATCTCTCGGTGCTCCTGAGGCTTTGTGGGGGGGGGGGGGGCTCATTTTAAATGAAGTCTTTCACTTTGGGTTCATGGGATATCGGCTTTTATATGCATTTTATCAGACAATAGCCGATATAAATACCTATATATCAGTCAACCTCTACTTTCCTGTACAAGAAAGCTCTTGGCTCTAGACTGGACATGAGGGCATTTCTTTACCCATCAATTTAAACACCAGCCCACCTCTGCCTGTGTGTAGCGGTTATATTGTGGCTGTATGTTCATGTGGCGTTGTCCTGTCAAAACTGGCAGTGCCACCTACTTCTATTTTGGCTCTGACACATATTTTGGGCTGATGTCACCCTCTCATCAGTCCCGGATCACGAGCCGACCCCGTGATTTCTGATTTCCCCACTGTTCAGTATAGTTTTGTATCCCGTATGTCTTCTCCGTATACCCTGACCGTGTCCCCTGTTGTCCCTCTCCTCTCCTCTCCCTCAGTGGTGGATCTCCTCTACTGGCGCGATGTGAAGAGCACGGGGGCCGTGTTCGGGGCCATGCTGCTGCTGCTCCTCTCCCTCACCATGTGCAGCATCGTCAGCGTGTGCTCCTACATCGGCCTGGCCCTGCTCTCAGTCACCATCTGCTTCAGGATATACAAGGGCATCCTGCAGGCCATCCAGAAGTCCGACGAGGGACACCCCTTCAAGTGAGCAGCGGGGAGAGTCGCTCAAGGCTCCCCTTACACACACCCAAAAAACTAGCAGCTCGTATATTACATTTGGGAGGTTACACATGTGTTTGGACCAACATTATAAAACTCAAGGCGAGACACGGCAGGTGACAGTCGTTTTCTCCCTTAACATAAAAGACTAAACTTATCCTTTGCGATGCTTATTTTATGACGCTTTGTCGCTTGCGAGCCGCGGATATCCAGGAAGTAACTCTAATATTGCCGGGTTCCCACGCTTATTCGTTCACAAATATTGACTTGTTTGGTATCCACGTTTGGCCGAGATGGCGCTGTAATTTAAACGTGGTCATTTCCTATGTGTGAGACGGCAGCGGCTAAAGACGGGAGAAATATACACAGGCATGTGCAGACGTTATCAAACTTGAGGACCCCGTTTTCTCAAAATTAGGTTTTCATTCTTGCTCTTGCAACAACATCTCCACTTTAGTCGCTCCTACAGACTCCACACTTTCCAGTCTTTGACTTAAAGGGATATTTGGGGATTTTTGACATAGGGCCTCATTTCCTAGTTATCCAGAGTGTTGTTAATTTCTGGAGATTTTTTTTAAATTTTTTTATTCATGCAGTCCTTATATTTTAAGAGTTTTGTGGCGCTAGGCTAATGCTAGGCCAGCACATTTCTATGGTATCAGTTAGCCTGCATTAAAAACAGTCTGGGTTCACTTACTTTTTCCTCCCTGTCCTGTGAATGTTTACATGTTACGGCCAATAAAAATATGATCAAATGAAAATGTTTGGGTGGTATTAGTTTAAGCAGACACTGTTCATTCACTCTCATGATTTTGATGAAGATCAGACCAGATGTTATGACCAATTTAGTAGGGGTGTTGAAAAATATCGATCCGCCGATATATCGCAATATTACGTCACACGATTCTCGTATCGATCCAAAAAGCCCCCGTATCGATATTTAAACTTCTATTTTTGGGGAAATATTCATTGCAGCGTCTCTTTGGTCCTGCACTTTTACTCCCGCCTGCTAGATGGCCGTGCACCGCACAGCCCACTTGAGTAACACTAGAATCTAGTGAGAGTTAGAGAAACACTAACGTTTTACCATGGAAAAGAAAGTTACGAAATGCTCTGGGACTCTTTTAAAACTCTATATTTGGCCCCACTTTGTCTTTTACAGCAAAGACAGAGACCTGGATTATTATGAGAGCCACAGCTGTGTGCATATGTTGCTGAGTGTGCAGTGTCTCGCCTTAAAGAGCAACTAAAGGCCAAACCACATCATAATACAAAAGAGTGCAGTTTTAGTGATGAAAATCTATATCGTTTATATCTTCCTTTTTCGATTTTAATATCTTGAATGTTCATATCTCGATACGATATATCTTTCAGCCTTAGTGTGCATCATGGCTAAAAGCATGGTGAAATTAGATTTCGTGAACCTCCTCCACGTCATGAGCTCACAGCGATGAGATCACGCCCAGCGAAGGAAGTGTTTTCACAAAGCATCAGGTGCGTGTGTCGTTGGCACTGAGCGCACCGTGGAGATCAGATGTCATTGTCCTTGTTTATCTGACAGTTTGGTCTTTAGTTGCTCTTTAAATGCTCCCTTTTTCATTGTGTGTAAACCATAAAAAAAAAAAAAATACAAAAAACATTAGCGATCTGAACAGTTCTGCGCTAATCCAGAGCTAACTGAACGCGCTCTGTTGTCTCTGCAGGCAGTTCCTGGACAAGGAGGTGGCGCTGTCTGAGGACATGGTGCACAAATACAGCGACATGGCCCTGAGCAAGATCAACAAGAGCATCTCAGACCTGCGACGACTGTTCCTGGTAGAGGACCTGGTGGACTCCATCAAGGTGAGCACTGGGCACGACAAGGGCTTTAGTCACTGTCGCTGCTAAAAAAAAAACACAACGCTGCAGATAGTCAGAAGTGAAATATTGAGCTTACTGGGTTTTTTAATATTTCTTTTTCGTGACCGGCTTGATTATCTTACCCTTGGAAATCACACTCCTGTCCTCTCCAAATAAACTCGTACATGTTTGGAAAGTCATCAGGACGATTCAGTGTGTGTTTCCTGTTACTCAGCTCCGGTGGCGTCTGTAACAATTCACCAAACCTCTGGAATGTTTGGTACGAACTCTCTATAGAGGAACATGTCGACTGTAACAACTTTAAGGACAATTTATAGTAGACAAGGGGCAGGCAGGTGCAGTTAAAACATTGATTCCCTTTGTCGGCTTGGGGCAAGGATTATTTTTTTTTTCACCCTTTTGTGAAAAATGGGTTGTTTGTTTCAGTCACAATAGTTGCTTGTTGGAAGGACCTTTTAAATATATATACTATATTTGCTGTCGGACCCGCTGGTTTATTTTCCATCTGCCCTGTATTATCTACATATAGTATATTAGTTTATTTGGTTTTAAAATGTCCTTGAGAAATTATCGTAATGAAAGGTCTAATTTGTTCTCTCAAGTCAAATGCTAAAACTATGCTGAGTTATATAAACAACATTATAAACTATTTAGAGACTGGATTTGGCCCATGACCATCATGTTAAACTGTCATTATAGGTGCATTCATTCAAAGCACCGAACAATGTTAAAACTGGCCTTTAAATTCCTCAGAATGTATCCATGAGTCCAGTACAAACGGTGGCTGTGTGATCAATATATAATCCGTCTTATTCGCCAGTGAACGTACATTAGCCTGAACAATAGTAGGGATCAAAGGCTTGTGTGGCTTAGCGTCGAGTCTTGCCCGGATACCTCCTCGTTCACCCCCTTTTTTTGTTTCCTGTAGCGCCTCTTGTGACGCCTCCACTGTGCCACGAATGCCCGAATCAGACAAGTCATCAGACAGCATTCTTATGATTTCCCTCCTGGTCTCACGTGGTTGCCATGTAAACCAACAGACCGACGGTCTGCGCTCCCTTAATGTCACATCATTTAATAAAGCTCTATTCCAGTGATGAGTTGAGGAGCTGTAAATCAGTGCATCTCCCAGACTGAACACAGAGTTCTGCAGCTGTCCTTGGCCTGTCGTCGCCCCGTAGCCCCCCTACAGACCCCCCCCACCCCCGTCACCTCCACACGCTCTAAAATACCCCACCGCTATGGCCTTAGAGGGAAGAGCTGCCCTATTCTTCTAATCTGATGACAACGCCGTCTTATCCAATGCAATTTCCTGAGCACATCCCCCTGTAAATGTCCGCGCCCCGGCTGGTCATAAACGCTCTGCTCATGGACGTGTTAGATTTCGCTCGCTCCAAGAACTAAAGCTGCTGGAGGAACAATTTGAGTTGAAAGGAATAGATTTGTCAAGTAGATAGACAGAAATGACACTATGAACAGCATTCTAACACACTTGATGAGGGGCGTTGTCTCACTTTACTGCACTGAAAACACCAGCCCACACTTAGTCTGGATTACTCCACGTAACGTTTACCACTTACTTTTCTGCACTCGTCCTGCGCAGATGAACATGTTTGTAGCTATTGTCTTTAAAGGCGTATTACTATAATGTCCCGTATTGCCAAAAACGTACCTGGAGCACTGTTTCGACCCATTTGCACATTTGAGTAATATTTAAAGTGCATATGACACATCAGACACAATTTTTGCTAAAACATAGTTAACACAGTTATATTTAAGATTTGGCTAAAGATTGTTCGACCATTTTTTGTGATGTTTATTAGTTTCACTTTCTTATTGGACACTAGGGGTGGGAACCTCTGGGTACCTCACGATACGCGATACATGGCATACGATAACGATTATCTCACGATATGCCGATACTGCGATAGTCGATATATTGCACACAAAAAAACATGCTACTTTTAACCTTTATTTTTAACATACTACATATTATTCATCATTTACACTTCTTTGATAAATTATCCCTGACTTACACACTGAAAATGGGTCTGTAGATCTGTCATTGACTTTACATTTAAAAAAACAAGAAACCACAGTCCTATTTAAAAAGTAATAAATCATCCCCAAATAATCTTTATAATTCTAAAAACCATAATCAAAAGTAATTTATTTATGTGACAGTGTTTGGTCCAAGTTCTTATAACTAGGCTTCCCTCTGCTGGTCTGACTGAATTCTTGATCATTGTTGGCCTCTATCGACTGTGAAAACAGTGGAGCCCCGCTGCCTCGGAATAGAAAGTATCGTACCGTCCCGTGAAATATCGGGAAATCGGAAATTGTCACACTCCTATTGGACACCGACAGAAAGTGACATAGATGGAGGCAAACGATTTTAAACTGTTGCCGTGCCAACCATGTTATCAATCAATCAATCAAATTTTATTTGTATAGCGCCTTACAACAGCCAGAAGGTGCCCAGGGCGCTTTCCAGAATAGAAATAAAAGATATAATAGACATCAATAAAAACACAAATGTACATAAAAACAGCAGTCGAGTCAGTGGCTATGCATCAAAAGCTCGTCTGAAAAGATGTGTCTTCAACTGTGATTTAAAAAGACTCAACTCAGTGATGTTTTGAAGCTGTACCGGAAGTGCGTTCCACAGCTTTGGGCCTTGGACGGCAAAAGAACGGCCTCCAAACTTTATGTATTTGAACTTGGGGATGACCAGGGAGGTGTGTTCAGAGGAGCGCAGAGTTCTGGCTGGTTGGTAGACCGTTACTAAGTCGGCGAGGTAGGCCGGGGCCAGGCCATTGATGGCCTTGAACACAAACATCAAGACCTTAAACTCCACCCTAAACCGCACTGGGAGCCAGTGGAGAGAGAGGAGGACAGGGGTGATGTGTGAGCGTCTGGAGGTGTTGGAGAGAAGACGGGCTGCTGCGTTTTGTACCAGTTGAAGCCGATTGAGGAGTGATTGGTTAAGTCCAGTGTAGAGGGCGTTACAGTAGTCTATCCTCGAGCTGATGAAGGCATGAATGGCTTCATCATGTTATGGCAATGGGAAATGAGTCAAACTGCGGTGGAACTTTACCTCTGTCAGGAGCCGGAAAATTCGCATAAAAATAACTTTCCAAAATGTCGTTGAAACGGCTGTGCAGCAATTGACTCTATGCACAACTTCAATTCATAACAACGCCGCCCAAGAAGTGACTTCCTGTTTCGATCGTAGTACGCCAGAATAAAAGCACACAGCTCGAGCATTGATTAGTTCAGCAGGTACTTGCAACATTACAAGAATATAGTTAAAAACACACATTTTAAGTGTTGTGTCTGTTAATAGTTAGGCAGAAAGAAAGTTGGAACTAATGAGCTGTGGAACTAATGAATAAGATGGTGCTTTTATTTTGGTGTGCTGGATCGAAACAGGAAGTCACTACTTGGGCGGCGTTGTTATGAAGTTTGAAGTTATGCACAGAGACAATTGTGAGCAAGAGAAAGAAGAGCAGGAGGAGATCGTGTGAAAATGGAGAAGTGAAACTATTTAGTTTGATTTTCTAACAAAGTGTTAGATTGTGATTAATAAGTGTTTAACTCCGTTACCAAATACCTTCAGAATAAGCCCTCTTTAAATTGGCATTTTGTGTGTTGCAGTTTGCGGTCTTGATGTGGATCATGACCTACGTGGGCAGCTTGTTCAACGGGCTGACTCTGGTCATTCTGGGTAAGCTTTCTGCCCTCACATTGGAATTATTTGTACATTAAATGATAAAACATTCACGGAACATTCTCTTGTTTTCCGCAGCGGTCGTCGCAGCGTTCGTTTGCCCGATCGTCTACGAGAAACACCAGGTAAGAGCGCGGTACTGATCGCAGCACAGAGGCCCTGGCGTTTAGATTAATGTGTACCTTGTGATCGCAGGAGAAAATCGACCATTACCTGGCCCTGGTCAACAACCAGATCAAAGATGTTGTGGGAAAGTAAGTAGAACAGCACTTTTACAAAGGCAGATTAAACGATGACTTCACTTCTGCTCCAAATGTGCTCACATTTCATTTAGCACCCCAATACTTTTTTTGATAATTATACTAAAATATTTGTCATATAGAATCTTAAAGGTGCATTATGCAACATTTTATTTGAAAACGTGCAAAAAATAAGTTTATTTGTTCGTATTTGACCTTTTGACCAACCAGCTGTATCCATCACAGTGGTCTCTATGACGACCCAGGATCAGTTGTTTTGTAGGTTTTCTCTGCTCTCACCAGAAAACCTACAAAACAGTCGATCCCGGAGCGTCCTACAGACCACTGTGAGGGAAAATAAAGGTGCCATGCACCTTTTTAAAACACGAAAGTTAAAGAAATATGGAATACATTAATATTACTGTTTTATCAATTATTTGAGCTGAAACCACAGTCATTTCTTGCTGTCCCTGGACCAACAGCCTCAAAACTTGGTTTCTAAAGATAAAGATTTCTTTCCGGACCTGTTACTGAGGTGGGTAGAGCAGACAACATATTTACTCAGTAAAAAAAAAGTACTTGAAGAAAATTTTACCTGAAATTATGAAAGCTTGTATTTACACCACTGAAATATGAATCAGACTTTTACACTCAATCCCATAAAGGCATGTCAAAAGAAATCATTAATTAGAAATTAAGTATCAAAACAAAACCTCTATTTTACGTGTCAAAATGATGATTTGAAGATTTTTCACTTAAAGATTTACTCAGTAAATCAGTAGTTACTTTTTTCTCTCAAGTAAGAGTACATATACTTGGCAACACAGTGGTTAGCGCTTGTGCTTCACAGCTAGAAGGTCCCGGGTTCAATCCTCGACCGGAGGGGGCCTTCCTGTGTGGAGTTTGCATGTTCTCCATGCGTCTGTGTAGGTTTCCTCTGGTTTCCCCTACCACTAAAAACATGTACAATAGGCCAGGATGACTGATGCGAGTGGTTGGTGGTGGTCGGAGGCACAGACTGTTTGTGAACTAATAGTGACTAGTGTGGCGCTTTGAGACACTAGGTAATACAGGCTTGTAAAGTGCAATACAAGTGTAAGCCATTATTATTTTAATATTACTCTAGTAAAAGTACTGTATGATATAAAACGACTAAAGTAGTTTCTTCAAAAAAGTGACTTAAGTGCATGTACTTGAGTAAATGTAACTACGTACTTCCCACCTCTGTTTGTACCTAAACCTTTATTTCTGACACCAGGCTGGTGTGGTTTAAGGTTTAACCCAGAGGCCACACACAGGACACGTAGTACAGTTGGGGAAAGATTCTACCCGCAGTAGAATGAACTAGTATTTATAATTAACTATGAATACTAAGTACAATACATCCAAAGTATGATTGAGAAGTCAGAATGAAGCGCCCGCAGGCTCTTTCACTGACATGTCCTGTGTCCTCTCTCGCAGGATCCAAGCGAAGGTTCCCGGGATGAAGCGTAAAACCGAATGAAGTTTGGGCAGGTGCCTGGGTGGATGGCGGACGTCCTGAGAAGAGGGGGGGCTGTATATGAAGGAAGCTGGAGTCGAGGGGGATCCCAATAACTTTTATTTGTCTATTGATAATAAACACTTTTCCAGGTGGATTCCTTTTTTTTTGTGTTTTCTGAAAAAGTGAAGCTGAGGTTCACGACACCCGCCCCTCACTCGAGTAATCGTGTAAACGTTTTATATTTTATTGAGATTTACCATGTCAGGCCCTGTGCGAATTCCCCGTAATGCAAGAGTTCTGTTTTGTGTCGCCTCTTTTACTCCCCTGTGCGCTGTATTTCTGTTCTCTTCCTGTGGCCGAGCGAAGTGCTGAGGTGTTGGTGACGTGACGTAGCGGCCGATGACGGAGCTGCATTGTTTGGGAAGTTTGGCTCCGATCCTGTGTTTTTTGTGTCCCTCAGCTTGTGTCCCGAGTCAGTGCTGCGCTTTGTGCCTCGGGGAGAAGAGCGACTGTGTGTGACGGCTTTGACTCCAGCGAGGCCGAGGGGGGGTCAGGAGGGAGGGAGGGAGGGAGGGCGGGTTCTACTACCATTTAATTAATACACTTACATTGCTTCTGAGTAACTTTAGCTAGAAACATCTAGAAAATCTTTGGCAGAAACACATGAATTGCATCAAAGTTCTTTCCATGTCATTGCAGCTGGAACACGTTTACATTCACCATGTAATAAAAAGTTAGAAAAATGCTTAAAAAAATTGCAATGGTTTTAAATAGAACGTTATGATGCTGTCTGTGAAGCTGATGTCTTCATCCAGTTGAAGCTCTGTGACTTTGGGAATTCTTCAAGCGTTTGTTTGTTATGCAAGTATCATTGTGAATGAACTCCATACTTCACTTGTGACTATAGCAGCTCCAGCCGGAGCCGTGTTTGTGGAATGCTTTGTGAGATGTAAACAATTATCAATAAAGCTTCTAGACGAAGAACTCTGTGTCCTCTTTACTTATGTGGTTACTAAATAGGTCACGTCCACGTGACCATAATGGTAACTGTTGAACTGCAAATGTTTTTGGCTAATATCTCTGTCCTTACTGAGAGAATCTACATGGAACAAAAACTCAATTGTTTTCTGTCAGCACATATATGATATATCATATTTATATATATATATATATTAATATATGACATTGATGTGTATAATTACAAAACTAGTAGAGCCTAGTTTTGTAATTATACACATCAATGTGTAAGTATTCGGAATACAATACTCTACACAGTAATGGAACATGTTACAAAATCCAAGTATTCAGTAACTAAATGCAATCACATTCTCCCCTGTTATCGGTGAGTTTCCTTGATGTGAACCGCTTTGAGTGACTAAAGCAGGCAGGAAGCCGCTGTATAAATGTATTACCATTTATTTGTTAGTCTAGCACCCAGCTGTAATATCACGATTCTTGTTTCTAAAAGCTTCGAAACAGTCTCTCCACAGTGACATCTAGTGGCAAAGAGTCGTTACAACAGCCTTCACAGTGTTTCAGGGTTCAACTCACTGGCTACGTCTACAATGTTACGAAAAATCAGACAACCCAACTATCAGATCTGATGCGTTTACATTCTCTTCAGAAATCGGTTCTACATGAACCAGTGCAGATTTGGATTTGTAGAGCAACTGCTCTCTCTTCCCTCCATTCAGTCTGACCCACCTGCAGAACCAGCTGGATGATGACTGCGCCTCCATATTTGGACTTGAAGTCAAAGTTCTTGGAGTGCTTGGTGCCGAGTGGATACAGCACAGATTTAGACACTCAAAGGTTTTACGGTTCAAATCTCAGTCAGCGGCGTCTTATTTTCTTTCGTTTGTGCTTCAACTTGTAATAAATAATGTTGCGGAGCAGAAGGAGCTGCAGGAGGAAGAGGAAGGAGGTGGAGCTGACCAGTGCAGGACACCACGCTCTGAAACAGGGACGAACCCAGGAGGCGCTGCACCGTTTCAGAGGATCAGAGGAGACGGAGGGCAGCCAGGTTCTTCCGAGTGCTACAGTTTCCCAGACCTCCAAGGTCATGCGGGTCAGGTTGACCCACAGTGGCTCAGCTGCATCAGCTCAGGACTAACACCTGAACACTATTGTGCTTGTACAATAACAATAAAGCACTTACTTACTTACTTAAATGTGCGGGTGAAGAGAAGGGAGCTATGATTTAAACAGTAAATAAATAGTTGAACTCACAACGCTGAGGATGGAGTAATATTCTGCATATGTGCAATTGTATTTCTTTTTTTTAATCAAAAATACTTTTTATAATATATTTTAATCTTTGTCTTTGTGACATTTGTTTGGCCTCTTTACTGTTTTTCCTGGTTAGTTTATGCACATGTGTGAAGGATCAGAAAGAAATCGGATGATATGAATATCAGATTATGCTGTTTACATGCCTGTACGACTGAGAACTTACACAGACACCGCTAACTGTGTTTAGCTTCCTGGCTGTGGCTCCTTGTGTCAGGCTGCTGTGGTCGAGGCATGTTCCACAAGCAAACGACTCGGTATGTGTCTGAAAGTCTTCTCCCCTTATTTATTTAAGTGTACTAATAATCCCCCCTATGAGACACCAACAGGCCCGTTTGGAACCATGAGGCCATCCTTCCGTGGACCCACCACCTGCAGGAGGAGCCATAGGGGACTGGTGCTATGTGACCCGGCAACGGACAAGTGGGAGAAAATGAATGAATGTACTAATAATTAGTAGCCTGTCGAAGGCTCTGGTCAGATGGGCCTCCTCTTTCACCATTCTCTGTGACTCCTCCGAGGAAACTCAACTAGCACAATGTTCTATGGACGGTAAACATCACAACACGACCCCGGTGGGTAGTAGTAAGAGGGACAATTAAATGATGTTCTTCATCCAAATCAATCACAAAACCAATTCTAACTTAATAAGTACATTTTCGGGTTCCCTTGGCCCACAAGTCAAGGGTGGCGTTGTAATAACATTTTAAGGAACTGCACAGCCAACACGTTAAAGCCACACCGCATAGAATTTGACCAAATATATAAAATTAAAAAAAACAAGCATTTATTTTATGATGTTTACATAATTGAAAAATACGTCATAAATGTACAAACAAGCACGTGCCCTTGCTGTGAGCGGCTCAGCTCTCCTAAGACATGACTAACTTTACCGGTATGTCTAAAATCAGAATTTGAGATTTAAATTAGTTAGGTCATCCATCATTCAACTGCATTCTTTGATCACCCACTGCAGGAATAGTGTTTTCTGTGTCGAGCTGTTCAAGAGCATGTTTTGGACTGATGGCAACAGTATAGTCCAAAATGTTATGCAGTGTGCCTTTAAGTAAAAGGCTCACATACTGTTTAAAAGCAAGACATTGAAATGATCTGAGATCATCCTCTGGCATTTGCATAGACATCGTGGGAACAGAAGCCAAAGGATTGTCAACATTCATCAAAGAATAGTCATACAGAGTAAGAATGAGTTTAATTTATGGACATTTACACTAACCACTCTTGGAGGCAAAAGAAAGGGCATCCAGCCTAAAAGAACCACAAAGTGCCACATTAATGTTTTGTACTCGCACACATGATTCACAGCTATGAAGAAATTCCCAATGAAAATTTGAATTTGAAGAAAGACCAAGACAAAGGCTGAAAGTTGGATATCTATTTATAGGTTTCACACACACACACACACACACACACACACATTTGTGAATACAGGCATTCTTTATAAAAAATCATCCACAAACATGTTTTGGTTGAAAAATAAAGTCATGCATTATTTTATGCTCCATTTACAGAATGATACAAACCACATGTCACTGCCAGAGAAGACTGTTTTAGAGAGCAGCGCGTTTTCTACATCCACGCAATATTTTGAAGTTTATATATATTCATTGAGTGTGTTCTTGGCTTGTTACATCTTTTATCTGCAGCCACCACAGAAAACACGACGACACAGACCCGACTGTCACGAAAACACGCAGAGTTTGTCATAAAATGAAACGATTTTCTTTCAAGTCAAAACATTACAAGCTCATATCCCTGTGGCAGATTATCATGTATTATATTATAAGACTCTTGCTAAAAAAGTACTAAATCTATACCCACAAAGTCAACTGTGTGCATAAAATAAATAGATTTTTTTTCTTAGTGCAGTTTGAACTCAAAGTGAGAAGTGCCGCCGTTTCAGAGGCAAGGAAGAACTCTCAAAGATTATTCTGCTGCATCGTAAGGACGAAAGCTGAATCAGCAGGTGAGAGAAGGGACGAGGATAGCGTTTCTCTTTGGTCCTCATGGCATTCTGACACTGCTGCGATGCAACACCCTAGTGGCTAGGGGAAAGTTCAGAATGAACTCCATAATATGGAATCCTACACAGACTTTACATCACCCCAAAACAACTAAATGCCTGACTCCAAAAATAGTTTTTTTTCTATAGATAGAGTGTCCTCTGAGGGGAGTATAATATCTGTAACCACATGTTTTTTTTTGTTTTGGGATTTTTAAAGTTGGAGCTTTTGCATTTGATTGACAGGCCTTGGAGAACTGTGAGGCTGCTTCCCGCCCTTTTGCCCTTCTAAGGAACATACTCTGAAGGAGGAGCAGGGTGCCATGTTAGTCATACCACATGGGCCCATGACCATCCCCTGTATAATACTTCTATGGGGTAAACGTAGGACAAGGTGTGGGTGGTTGAGATATCATGTTTCCCCTTCTCAATGGAGAATGGGGCCTTCGCCCGGATAAGTGACTCATTTCATTGATCTTCTCTCTACTGTCACCTCACAATTGTTTCAAACATACAGAATTCCTGACTGGAGCTTTGAGAGCCCTACATTTCCCATAATGCAGCAGAATAGTCTTCTTTGTGGAGAGCAACACACTTAATGGTTGCTCGGCCCATTACATACATTGGTACCACTCTACACTTGACCCTCTGTAAACTATTGACACGTTTCATAATTCATAACAGAGCGTTTTCAGTGTAAACTTGAAGAATGATGTGGATGTTTCAACAGGTCGTGTTCACGTTGTAGTCGAGGGCGGGAGGTTCTCTTTGGGTCATGTTTTAGCGGGTCGTCTCGTGATCGGAAGGTCGGGGGTTCGAATCCCGCCTCCTGAAGGTGCACATTGTCGTTGTGTCCTTGGGCAAGACACTTCACCCTCCTTGCCTCCAGTGTCTGCGTACCCTGGTGTATGAGTGAGTGGCAGGTGGTGGGCCGATGGCGCAGACTGGCTGCCCCAGGGCAGCTGTGGCTGCAACAGCAGCTCACCACCAAGTATGGAGTGAATGAATAATGACGACAGTGTAGCGCTTTGAGAAACTTGGTAATACAGGCTTGTAAAGCGCAATATAAGTGTAAGGCATTATTATGTTTTCATTTTTGCAAACAAAGAAGACGCTGAACTTTGCGCCATTGACCTCGTAATGACGATCACAGTAAATGGTTTTCGACAGGACTGGGTTGTTGGAGTTGAGGTTGGAGAGCTTCTTCTCGCTCTCCAGTCAAGCTAAGACACTTCAGAGCTGGGTTCATCCGAGACGGCGCCCCCACCCACAGTCTCGACCAGCTTCATTCCACACAATAACCTCGAGAATAAAATCTTACTTGCACTTTGTTGTGGCGTCGTCCTTGCTAGTGAAATGTATGTAGTTTTTAAACCACATGGCCAGTTTTAAATACATTTTCTCTAAAAAGGAATGTAGGATGTAGGATTGGTAAGATTGGGGTAGTTCTTGAGAATAAAGATGGCGGTACTTGTACAAGACAATCCCCTGTTTCCAGAGGTTTAAATGTCTGTAAACGAAGTCCCTTTAGCGAGAGGTAAAACGTCCAAGTCTTGAACACTTCACAGAGTACAAATGACAACTCAAGAACCTTCGTTTGCAAAGGGAACTCCTTTTATGACTGACAGGTGCCTGGAACGCGGCAACTAGCTAACACTAGTTTGTCAATTTCAAATGATCGTTTTACAACTCTCGCCCTCTTTTACTTCCAAGTCAACTCTTTCTGATGGGAAAGTGCAAACAGACCCAGACTATTTTTGTTTAACTTGACCAAACTGCTCCAGACAGAGCAGGAACACTGATCTGTAAACCTTCCAAGCTAGCGTTACCATGGCGCTTGTGTTGAATGCCACATATAAACTATATCTGGGCTTTCAGGTCGTGTGTTAACCCAGTCGTAACATTTAACACAAGAACAAGAAGAAGCCTCTGAGGAGAAGGGAAACGTCCTTCACTGAAACAACCCAGTCCAGTCGACGATACAACTTCCACAATGAACCATAATCAAAAACCTCTGTGACATGAACACAACCTATGAACTTAGTGTAGAACGGTACCAAGCTACTACTCTTCTAATATATATATTTTAATCATACATTTAAAGAAACCATCTGGAGTGTACACAGCATTCGCTTACCACTAACTCTTGCATTAGTTTCTGTAATAATTCAAAACCCTAGGACAGACATTTTTACAACAGTTATATAAATATATATTTATATATATTCAACAGTACAGACTCGATCCCAGCCACATGACTTCCCTAACGCTAAAAGTACTCTCTCGGACGTATACAGCTGTACGATCTTGTGGTTTGGGCGCGGAAAACGAAAGCAGCAGCAAATTTAGAGAAACAAACAACTCAACATTCTGAGTGTAGCACCAGACAGTAAAAAAAAATAAATAAAACTATGAGTAGGTCGAGTTCACGGTCTAGAATGTGATGTCACACTTTCAGATGGAGGCCCGGGTGTAGCTCTATGGGAGAGGACGCAGTTAGCAAAGCTCAAATCTTAAGGCGGCGATGACTTAGTTAGGTAATGGAGTTAGGTCTCCATGGGGTCTTACTTTGTAAACAGTGCGATAACTACACAAGAACTGTGTAACTGTGGATTGAAGTGATCAAAAGCAGTGGTTCCCAAAGTGGGTTCCGGGCCCCTGGGCCTCAGAGGCACTACAGGGGGTCCCCAAAGCCTGTCTATAAAACAAGAACATTGAAAAAGATAGGATACATTTATTTGCTAAATGTATTACTTTTAAACCAGTATTTAACATTCCTATGAATGTTAAATACTGGAGAAGAGAACTTCTGATCAATAAGGGTTGTCCAGAACTTTAGGAACGGCTGACCTAAAGCAGTACTAAGTAACTTGTTTACCTTTAATAAATCCTTTCCGTAGTCCCTCTGCGGTAATACAAGTGTTAATGGGATGATTGGAGGGTCAATAATTTCAAAGGCATTTCAAACAAGTACAACTCTCAATTTGACTGTAATGACACATTACAAAAGTGCAACAAATTGCAGCAGTTATGTCGTATCCTTCATGTCAGTGAAAATATTGATATTGTTCACCCTTTAAACCAGTGGTCTCGACTCATTTGGATCGTGGGCCGAAATCCAGTTTCCGGTGGGTCGCGGGCAGCATATAATGTAAACAGGAAAATACTATTGAGAAAACATTTTTCCAATAAATGAATAATAATGAGCTGTGATTTTAAAATACAACTGATTTGGTCAAAAGCACGACAGGACAGTAATAAATAATAACGGCTTAAATGTATTGCACTTTAAAAGTCTGTGTCACAAGTATCTCAAAGTACACTGTAGTCATTATACTGTAGTCAGTATACTGTAGTCATTATTGATTCACTCCACACTCTGTGGTGGTAAGCTACTACCACAGCCGCCCTGGGGCAGACTGACCATTTAACACGTGGTTATAATGTGTTACCCTGATCTCTTATTTTGTCAGTGCCCCCTACTGGACACGTGTAAAATTCCTTCTTTTTTTAAAAATGTATGTTGCCCCCTAGTGGCTGGAATGAGCACACTGGCTATTTCCCTAAAAAATCATAACTCCCCACAGGAATGGACTAGATACTTACTTTTTTTTTAATACACTCAGGAATTTGTGCTCTACAAGTCAGGGGCCGGATTAAATCATCTCGCGGGCCGGATTTGGCACGCGGGCCGTAGTTTGCCCACCTCTAGGCGAAGTACTTTTGTACTTTGTAATTATTTTTCTTTGTACTATTGTGACATGATCATTTTTTATTGTAATGATTTCGGGGGCTCATAAGCTTTTGAGCTGAATTTTAACAGCTCAAATAAACAAATAAACAAAACTAAGCTAATGGCCCCACTTAAACAGTATTCACAGTCAAGTTTGAGTGAAAACAAATATTTCCATTGTGTAATTGGATGTACAATATCCCTCTCTCCCTTTGTCTTTTCTGTCAGCGTAGTATTTACTCTCACGGACAATTAATGAGTAATGAATTAATGAATTAATGAGCCACCTGCAGTGGCGCTTATGGCCTTTAGGGGCACGAGTTACTTAGTTCTTCTTTAAAAACCTTTATGGCCTGATGAGGTCAGAGTGATTCACCTGGTAAGCTTCAATGCAACAGCCTTTCAGTTTATACAGGTGTGAAGAAAAAATAACAATACGGTCTAAAAGCTGTGTAAAAATGATGTGCACACTGTATTTTTATTTGACCATCATTTAACCAGGAAAGTCGCACTGAGATTAAGAATCTCTTTTACAGGGGAGCCCTCACCCAAAGCTGCTAACCCACTGACTACCTGCCACTACTGTTTAAGCTTGAAGGCCTGGACACGCAGGAACACGCAGCAGAGTAGATTTATTTTGCCACCAGGCCCAAATTGTGAAAAATATTTCTTTGGGAGGGAAATAAAAAGATTATTAATTGGCTAAGAGTCCAAATCAGCCCAATGTATTTTTATGGCAGTCCACCATGCTTCACTTTGTAAACAAAGCCCAAAATGTGCATTTAATTAATGTGCATGATCAAACGAGTTAGGGCTGCAGCTAAACACTTATGCGCGACTATGTACAAGTTTCACAGCCTGGAAACAGGAGAAAGCACAGCTTTAAGGATTCCCCCATAATACACATAGGTTGACGATGCACCAAGAGAGCAAAGGTGGCTCTCTTTTGGATTGTAGTGCAGTGGTTCTCAACTGGTGAGTTTAGTTGGCCTTTGTCAGAAATGATTGTTGAAATATGAAAACTAAAAGCAAATGTAATCTTTTCAATTACATTTAAGGCCTTAAATTTGGCACAATTCATCAAATGACTTGAAACACTTTCCAGTGGCCTGTCAGCCTCTGCAACATGACATCACGTGAACACAACCTATCGGGACTAACACCAAACATAGGCAGGAAACTCCAAAAGGCACTTCACGGCTCTGGGATGGAAGGTCTTGGTCCAAGCAGAGAGCGGCTCCTCAGATGTCCCTCTCCAGCTCCCGTACGAACAGCCTAAACGTGTAAGTCCAGAGTCCTGTCTCTGAAACGGTCATTTCTGAGAGTCTCCTCATTTTCAAATGCATAATTAGAACTGCGTGGTGAAACATGTCATGGAAAATTACAAAAATAAAACTTAACGGAGGCACGTAAAGGCGAAAAATGCATGTTATCGATCCAAACAATCAGGACGACGCCGCTTATGCTTTAGAACTTGTAATTGAAGGTGAGACACTGCAGGAGAATACGAATAACTTAAATACATTTAGAGATAACAATGTGAACATTTTTAAAATAAGAGGAAAATGTTTCATGATGCTAACATCCTAGGCTAACGACTGTTTCCTGTCCTGGTTCATCCCTATGGAGAGTTAGCCGTGTCTCGCTGAAATAAACATATTTAAAAAATGTTAACAGTACAAGACTGAAAACAAGCAGCTGCTGGATAACCAACATGTTAAAAAACTTAACTCAAGGTGTAAACACTTCTTTTTGTCAAAATACTATTTGGTAAAATGGCACCATAATCTGCACACATTTTTATGAAACGGCACTCGGCTGGACATTTCATTACATTTTCTTCTGTTTAAAAACATAAAAAAATCGCATTTAATGTTTTTTATTTACGTCAAAATGTGGATGGGAAGTAGTCTTTATCCTAGACTTGTCGACAGGAAGTTAGCCAAAACACAGAGCCCATTTAATAGGCGGCTGCATATATGAAAAAAAAACACCTAACCCCAAAAAAATTGCTACAAAAGGTTTTTCAATGGTTTCCTGTAGTATCAGGTGTGCTTATTAACATACTAAAAGTCTACCAAAATCTGACCACTGGAAAGGTGTAATTTCCAAGATGGCGTCCAAGATGGTCGCCAAATCCTTAAAATGCCCATTACTCCTTTATTATTCGTCCTAGACGAGTCATTTTGGTGTCTAACCCCATGTTTTAGGTATCTAGGAATCCAATAGGCTTGTTCAAATTGTAGTGACATGATTGCATAATTGTTAAATAGAAATGGTGGACAAATACTCTATGCATTAATATTAGCGAGGTTGTCACGGCAACGGCACAAATTTTCCCAGAGGCTAAGAGGGACATGGGTGGGCTTATTTTAAAGCCCCGACCCTGTTCTTCCCAACGCAATAAAGAATAAGTCTGTACGACATTTACTCCCAGAGATATTCGCTAAAGTCTGCGAGGTGAGCGACCATGTCGGCCCTGACATGGTAGACCTGGATGGGTTTTAACCTCTCTGTTATCTCAGCATATTAGCAATTAGCATATTTACATTATAGTGAAATGATTGCAATTAGAAAGTGATTACAAATCTCTTATTTATTTTTGAAAAGAATGCCTTTGATCTGCACTAGATTTACAAATAGTAATTGTCACACTCGTCCTCCCGTAAAGGTTGATTATGTGGATTGTCACAATTTTCCACTTGACATGGTTCACAAGCAGGTGTGCATGGAGGTCCATATCCTCTGTAACTACACCGTGGTGTTCGGCAGTTGTGCTATTACAGTGGGCTATCTGCAGGAGACTTAAAAGGGCAGCAGTTTTATCGGTAAGAACTGGCACGAACTAGCCTGGCCTTAGCCATGCGCAAAGTCCGGTCAATTATCATTTCCATACATGTACGTCTGGGTATGATCTCAGTGACCGCGTTACATCGGTTGAATTTCAACCTGCCATTTAGTGAGTGGGTAAAAATGCTAGCGATTGGGTCAAATCAGATCCAATCGTTTAAAAGGAGTTCACCCCTCCCACCTGAAAACGGAGCTCAATTGTGAAGATCCACAAGAAGAAGACCCTTTGTATGAAATGAGTACGAGGGTCTGGTGAGACCAGGCTAGACACGAACCACTTGTCCTCAAATTTCCATCCCCAATCCACCACATTCATGTCCATACCCTTTCATATCCACACCATTACCATCTGGTAATACACTCTGAGCAAATGACATTTATGATATTCTTTGCTTGATACGTCATTATGGTAAAGCATCTGTAGTTTGTGATGGCTACAGTGAAGGTTTTCAATGCAAAAACTGAGTTTGTGGAAAAAGAAGATTTCCTTTCCACACCTTCTAACAAACAAGGACTTATTGGTGTTGTGACTGAGGAACTGCAGAAGAAAGACTGCAATGTTATCAATGCATCAGGAGATGCAGACGTGGACATTGTGAAGGCTGCAATCAAGGCGTCACAACATCAGCCCATGACCTTGATAGGTGAAGATACAGACTTACTCATTCTTCTTCTCTACTATGCTGAGATGAAAAATTAGGATCTCTATTTTCGTTCGGACAAATCCACAGTTCCTCAGGTTTACAACATCAGCGAGATGAAGCAAGTCCTGGGGAGTACTTGTGTTCTCTGTTGCTTTCACAGGTTGTGACACAACTTCCCAGATTTATAGTGTTCCAGAAGAATGAGCGATAGAATTTTCTAAAATTTGTTTTATTACTTATTACAAAACCAAACGTTTACATAGATTTCATTAATATTTGGTAGAATTGCCTTTAAACTGTGACTTTGACTTGGGTCAAACGTTTTGGTTTTCCCTCCACAAGCTTCTCACAATAGTTAGATGAGTTTTGGTCCATTCCTCCAAACAGAAGTGGTGTAACTGAGAAACATTTGTAGGCCGCCTTGCGTGCCAATGCCTTTTCAGCTCTGCCCATACATTTTCAACTGGACTGAGATCAGGACTTTGTGTCGACCACTTGAAAACATTGACTTTGTTTTCCTTAAGCCGCTCTGTAACCAGTTTGGCTTTGGGTCATTGTCCCTTTGAAAGATCCATCTGTCCAAGCTTTAACTTCCTGGCTCTTGAGATGTTCATACAATTTTTCCACATAGTTTTTATATTATTTACAAAACGTGACAATTTATATCATTCAGTTTTGTTGATATTGAGGTTCGTTTTGCAAAAGGGAATCCCAAGAAGCGCAAAGCTTAAGGACAGGGACCCACAATTAAAATATACAACATACAATCAAAGTGCAGAAGCAAACAAAATACATAATTACAAATGACAAAAATTGCCTGTTAAATGTACCTATCCAGTCTCTACACATCATAATAATCCTGACATTCCATGCATTCAGGGGCCAGGCCAACATGTGACCAATGTGACTCATCAGTCATATGGATTTTTAAGCATAACGTAGCAATACATTTGGTTTAAAAAGCTTTCTAAACACGTAACATTAATGTGATTCCTTTCTTCATGATGTCATCTATTTTGTGAGGTGCACCAGTTCCTCCCGCAGCAAAACAACCCCAAAACAAGCCTGATACTGACACCCCGTATTTCACTGTTGGGATGGTGTTGTCAGGCTGCAAGATTCCCCCTTTTTCCTCCAAACGTGACCACGGTCATTATGCCCAAAATGTACTTTATTTTTGTCCGTCAGACCACAGCATATGTCTCCAAAAATGTAAATCTTTATCCTTTTTTTATTTGCAAACTCCAATCTAGCTTTTTGATGTTTCTTTTGGAGTCAGAGCTTCTTCCTGGCAGAGTTCCCTCTCAGCCCATGTCGGTACAGGACTTGTTTCACTCTGGAGAATGACAAACTCTCACCAGGTTCAGCATCTTCTCCAGGTCTTTTTCATTTGTTCTTGGGTTGATATTCACATTTCAGACACAGCACGTTCATCTCTGGGACACAGAACCCGCCTTCTTTCTGATCTGTATGATGACTGGACATTTCCATCATTGTTTAAACCAATGAACCTGAACCTTCAAGTGTCTGTAAATTACACCCAAGGATGAACCAGACTTGTGCTTCAGGTCATGACATCATCATCTGGGCTTTAAACTTTTTAAAGGTTTAATAATCTTAGTGTATATAAACGTCTGACTGTAAAAAGTGATACAAAAAAATTGAGAAAATTCTATCTCTCATTCCTCTGGAGTTTGATGAATAGAAATGATAAATAATTTTGACCTAAGAAGTGTATGTAAACATATGGTTCTCAATCTGTGTTTCCGCCAAATCATTTGTTACCACACAACGTATCCCTCATACCGAGTTCTCAACTTAATATCATTTGCTCAGAGCGTATTGATAATGTGGATTGGAAAGGGGAGTGACATGAATGCAGTGGATTGGGGATGGAAACTGGAGGACAATCGGTTCGTGCCAGTTCTTACCGATAAAACTGCTGCCCTTTTAAGTCTCCTGCAGATAGCCCACTGTAATAGCACAACTGCCGAACACCACGGTGTAGTTACAGAGGATATGGACCTCCATGCACATCTGCTTGTGGACCATGTCAAGTGGAAAATTGTGACAATCCACATAATCAACCTTTACGGGAGGACGAGTGTGACAATTACTATTTGTAAATCTAGTGCAGATCAAAGCCATTCTTCTCAAAAATAAATAAGAGATTTGTAATCACTTTCTAATTGCAATCATTTCACTATAATGTAAATATGCTAATTGCTAATATGCTGAGATAACAGAGAGGTTAAAACCCATCCAGGTCTACCATGTCAGGGCCGACATGGTCGCTCACCTCGCAGACTTTAGCGAATATCTCTGGGAGTAAATGTCGTACAGACGTATTCTTTATTGCGTTGGGAAGAACAGGGTCGGGGCTTTAAAATAAGCCCACCCATGTCCCTCTTAGCCTCTGGGAAAATTTGTACCGTTGCCGTGACAACCTCGCTAATATTAATGCATAGAGTATTTGTCCACCATTTCTATTTAACAATTATGCAATCATGTCACTACAATTTGAACAAGCCTATTGGATTCCTAGATACCTAAAACATGGGGTTAGACACCAAAATGACTCGTCTAGGACGAATAATAAAGGAGTAATGGGCATTTTAAGGATTTGGCGACCATCTTGGACGCCATCTTGGAAATTACACCTTTCCAGTGGTCAGATTTTGGTAGACTTTTAGTATGTTAATAAGCACACCTGATACTACAGGAAACCATTGAAAAACCTTTTGTAGCAATTTTTTTGGGGTCAAACCATATTTGCAGCCGACTATAACTTGAAATTTAGATCGCTGATCAAACTGATATGTTTAAAGCATTATTAAACATATTAAATACGTAAAATAACTAGTGCCACTTTAAGTTGAGATGTTTCAGAGGAGAAAAGGGCCTTTGTTGTTAAGTGAAACACTGTTTGGCTGTGTCCTAGTTTCCAGGTGGAAGGCTGTGTGAAGAGCGAACCGACCGTAAACCTGAAAGCTGAAATAGAAGAGCTTAGCCTGCAGTGTCTCCCCTCAAACATGACGCACACTAAATAATGACAATGTATCTGAAGCATTCGTAACTGAAACATTGCTCCTGTCCCGTTTAGCGACCTCTCGGCCTGCCGGTGTGGAGATGGTGGCATTCATTTGGCAGAAGAAGAAGAGTTGGCGGAGCGCGGGCCAGTGCCAGACCTGTGTGTGGTAAACGCGTGGCTGGAGACGCTCCTCTGATCCACTTGTGGTGCTTTAAGGCGCTTCCCGTCGACGTGGTTTGCAGCTCACAGGCATTTCCACAGAAACACGCTGGAACAGGAAACGGATTAGTCATGCCACAGAGTTACAGGCATGATCTAATGTTGCAAGTACTGTACCTGCAGTCGTCAGCTCCGGTGCTCACCACAAACTTGTCCTCGCTGGAGAAGCGGATGTTGGTCACATGAGCGGAGTGGCCGAGGTAGCGCTTGTGTTTGGCCTTAAAACAAAATAAAACTCAACAACATGGTCTGCTCTGGTGGAACAGTTAAACCAAACGTTCTGTTATTAGTGCTTCAGCAGCCGCTGTCCAGGCTAGGACACACAGGACATACAGGACACCAAGGGGCGAGGAACGTGCTTCCCTATGGTCCTCGGGGCAGGGAGCTGACATTGCTGTAATACCACCCTCTTGTGGCCAGGGGCGACTCCAAAAGACACTTGGTAGACAGGATTCCAATGGGACTTCAGACCTCCCTAGAACGGCTTAAAAGCTTGGCTCCAAAGAGTTTTATTTTTTCTAAAGATTTCTATGACCCATGTGACAACGCTGGGCCGGGTGAAATATTTTTAACCACGCTGGTTTTTGTATATTAGCCCGAAATAGTGGAAGCATTTTCAGTGCATTGTCAATCAAGCTCTGGAGATCTGTGGAGGCTCCGCCCACCCTGCTGGGCTTCCCGCCTTTGTGCCCTTTTAAGGAACTGGCTGCGTAGGAGGAGATTGAGCAGCCATGTAAGTTTGACAGACGACTCGGGACCTTTACTGTGAATGGGGCTGAATAGGAAATCATCTATCTCTGATTATTATATCTATGCAGGACACACAGGACCATTCATCAGCATCATTCCTCACCCCGAGTCAACGTTTATTAAGAAGAAACAAACAAATGATAGACATTATTTAGAACTAGATCGACTCACAAACTTGTCAGTGCAGGGAAAGTCAAACAGCTTGATGAGGCCGAAGTCGTCTCCAGTGGCGATGTTGAGTCCGGCGTGTGACACACAGGCGCACAACACATCGGCTTTGTCCGCGTTTCTGGGCCAGATTCCCAGCACCTCGTCCCCCAGGACACTAGAGGGCAGTCACACACACTGTGCTACAGCTGAAGGACAGATATATTTGATATTTCACTCGTACCTGGTCCACGTGGCCCATGTGATCCTGTCGATGAGCGTCTGATCCAGGACCAGTTTCCCTGAAGGGACCTCGAACACCAGGCGCTTGTACGCTCCGGTGGACACCTGCAGACGACAACACTGTTTACTGCGTCCATGTCCTCATACTGTGTGTGTGTGCAGACCTGTATGTAGCTGCTGTCTGCAGAGAAGTCCAGCTGCAGGATGAAGGCAGGGATGTCGCTGCAGTAGGCCAGGCGGCTCAGACTGGGCCCTGATCCCAGGTCATACACATCCACTGTGTTCTCCACGGAGCCCACGGCCAGGAGGCGCCGGTCCGGGCTGAACCTGCACAGTGTATCAGGATACTCCATTACACTGTGTCTCAGCCATACCTGCGGTGCATGTAGTACACACAGTACCGTATGTCCTGGATGGCGGTGCTACGGTCGCGTTTCTTGGCCCACATCTTGAGGGAGATGGCGAGCAGCAGGAGGAACTCTCCGTTCTTCATGCCTACAGCCAACATGTCCCCGTCAGCGCTGTAGCTCACACAGCGCGCCGCGTGGCCCACACACACTTTGTTCAGCAGCTTCTGCACACGCAACACCTCACAGTCAAGAGACGTCTATGAATACAGTTATTTTACTGTTCTTTCTGGAAAACTAAAGCTTGGAATTTCAGATATTTCGGAGAAGACAGAGATAAGAGGTTTATTGTTGTTTGTATACCTGTGATGTGATTTAAAACAGCAGTTCTCCACTGGCAATGACAAGCCATGACCAAAATAAGAATTGAAAGTGTAATGTACAAATTAAAACACTGTATTTTAATTATGAGCCTATAAAGCTGAAACCATCAAAACCACACCAGTCTTATTAACAGAACGCTGTTAGAAATGACAAACCTTCCAACCCACTTTTGGTTCCTGACCTGTCAGTTTGAAACCACTCATTTAAAGGGCCTGTATCCATATCGTAGTGGAGTGAATGCTATTTTAGCCCCTTTGTGTTCGCAGACATTTGTGGAACACAAGAGAACACTGCAGGACCGGGCCGTGCAGAGAGCTACAGACGGGCAAGGGCTCAAGGCCCCCCTCCACCCCACCCCCCGACCCCGGACGAACCAACTGGGCCCGCTCCTCTTCAATTCAAATCACAATCACATTTATTTTGAATCCATTTTGTTATTTATATATTTATCTATTTTATTTTTAAAAAAGTAAAAGGAGCTAAAAATATAGATTTGGGGAAAGCCAACTGCCATTATTATTTAATTGTATTAATACTTTTTTTGCCAGTATCTTTTGCTAGTGGGGTACTTTGTATGGGGCATCTGCCCCAGGCCACAAGTCTCTTAGCAGCGCCCCTACAGAAACACAGACTTTCTCCCTCATGTCACTCTCTTTAATGGGCTGTGGCCAGTGGCGGACTGGCACCAAAAAGAGGCCCTGGCAATTTTAGCAGAGAGGCCACATCTGCCGGTTGCGGGCGGCCAATCCGCCAAAAGGCGGCCGCATCTCCGCTTTATTTATTTATTTAGCCTTTTTATATGGTTGTGCGCCACAAGTTGTGATGAGCGGCGAGCGAGCCGCTGGTGGTGCTGCCGCTTGCAGCCCAGCCATTGCGCCAATAGGCGGCCGCTTCCTCGCTTTATTTAGCCTATTTATTTGTTTGTGATGCGGCCACAACAAGTGATGAGACCAGGCGGCCGCAGTGGCATTTGCTCACATTGCGGCTTAAGAAAAGGACATCGACTATTGAGAATGTCTGGGCGTGAGTTTCACATTGTTTTAAGAGAACATAGAGCTGAAATATTTTAACAAAAATATGTTGCGAGGCTGCGGCAGTGAGCCGTCTGACACAAGGTTTATTTTTAGATCATACAAAACTGTCGGCTTGATTACCTCATTGCTCCGTGATTATGAGGCCGACTGATAAAAAATAAAGAGCACAAAGTGCAGAGATCGTTGTTCTGTGCAGGAGATGCCTCTGCTCTCACTTCCTCCTCTCTCTGAGCACTGCGCTCTGCTGCAGGACCGGTGGGCGGGATAGTGGAAACACGAACTATTGAGGGGCATGTTCATTTCGGATTGAATTGATAAATATTGGCTAATAAGCTTATTGGGGCAAACGCAATGGTAAGTACCATGGCAAAGCTTTGGATAAACACCTGCCCCTTTTGGGGCAAAAGGGGCAGGTGCTCAAACACAATTAACAATTTAAGCTTAACTAGCTCCCTCTGTCGTGGTTTGAAAAGGGAAAATAAACTAGTACAGCCCTTTGGTAAAAAGACAATCCATGTCCATTCTGTGTAGTCAGAGTGCATTCTGGTCTTTGTGGTGTGTATGAGCGGCGCCCAGAGCCAGTGCACCTTGTCGCTCAGGTCCCACAGGCGGATGGTGCAGTCCTCGCTGGCGCTGATGCACAGGTCTTTGGAGGGGTGTGTGGCCAGCCCCCAGATGCCCCCTCGCCCGTGACTGTCCAGCAGGATGTTGGACGCCGCATTCTTCTCGCCCACCTCAATGATCTCCCCGTCTTTGGTTCCCACTAGGATCTTCCCCTGGGCACACAAGGAATGCAAGATGAACATGAACAGAATTAGCCTGTAGTTCATGGGACAAAGTTTTATATTTTCACAGGTAAGGTCACAGGTCACAAGGTAGAGTTACCTTCCCTCTGCAGACGGAGCGCACACACTCCACCTGCTGTCCAGTCTCCAGCTGAAACGCCCGGCAGCGTTTCATCTCCTGGTCCCACAGCTTCACCGCACCGCCCTCTTTAGTCCTGGAAGCAGACCACGTGAACACAGGGAGGATATTAGTTTATTGTGGGCTGTGAATAAGACTGAGGAGACAGTGGATCATTAATGATTTCTAAATTGGCTTTGACATTACCTCAATGTGGTCAATGGTTTGACAACAGCTGAAGACAGGTGCGTACCTATGTTCCCCGGGTTCGATTGAACAGGTAAAAAAACTCTGAAAAGTCTCCCGGACTAGCCGACTTGCTAACTGTCTGCATGCATTAGGCTTGAACGCCACTTTTCCTTTTTATTTCTATGACGCTAACCATAATGCTAAAGTTTGTTTCATGCTACATGCTAACGGCTAGCTTCGGGTGCTGTTTTTTCACTGCAACTGGATAATGTGCTGTCAGAGAATTTATAAGAACCCGATGTTGAATTTACTTTATTTGTGTGCTAAACATGCTCATAGTCTGTCAGAAAACATTTAAAAGGGATATTTCAGGGTTTTTGACATTGGGCCTCATTTCCTAGTTATCCAGAGTGTTGTTGATGTCTGGAGATTTTTTTTCTTAAATTCATGCAGTTCTTATATTTGAAGAGTCTAGTGGCGCTAGGCTAGTGCTAGGCTAAAGCATTTCTATGGTATCAGTTAGCCTGCATTAAAAACAGTCTGACCCACTCCACAGTGCACCTGAGGTAAATCACTTATAACGCCAGACTAACGATATAAATGTCTGTGTCGATAGAGTAATTTTAACCATTTTGCATTTAATAAAATAACTTATATTTGAGCAGCATCAGCTTCGTGGCTGTAAGCTAACGCAGCGGCAGAGTGATCTGCGAGAAAATAGTCCCTCAAAATGCGGTAATTCATATGATACAAGGTCAGTTATATTTCAAAAATTATTCTATTAACACAGACATTTATATGGTTAGTCTTGCGTGGGAATGCAACAATGCCAGACCGGCAAAACGGGGTAGCTTAGAGCAGCTTTAGGGGAAAAACATGTTCAACAAATTCTGTTTCCGCCTTTAAGTGCAGGTTAGGATGTCATTTGCATCATTGTTTAGGTATCCGTATGAATTGGTTACTCGTGTTATGACAGAATGATAAAAGATCAGACTCACGGCCTCTCCTTGCCCCCGGTGACGATGAGCCCGTCCCTCAGCGTGGTGTACATGGTGAACACGGGGCCGGTGTGGGCTTTGGCCACCACCCGCAGCAGGTAGTGCTCCCTCCACACGTACACGTCCCCGTTAATGCCCCCGGTGAACGTCAGGTTATTCTGGACAAACGGGAACGCAAACATTCACTGTCAGGGCACATGTTTAAACTGGAACGGAAAAAAGGTGGGCGCGGTCACACTCACGGCCCCGAAAGCCACGGAAAGCATGGTCTGCAGGCGCCCCTCCTCCACCGTCCCCACCACGCCCTTCTTGTACATGAGGGCTCCTCCGGCCAGAGTCCAGAACTTCACGTGCTTGATGCCCACCGACACAAACTGAGTGTCCGAGTCCGGTCTGAACTCCACCACAAAGATGCGGTCCGGGTGTCCCGTCTTACAGCACACTCGGCTCCCTGCAGACACACACCAGGCATTTGGTTTACATCGAAACGACCCTAAAGATTTCATGTATTCTTTGCTGTACGCATGTATGCACTGTTTGTTTGTGTCTTTGTAGTTTTTGAATGTATTGTTGCTAAAATGAAGCAGCAATAACTATGAGTAACATGTAAAGTATCACTAATTGAAATAAGTCCCTGTTTACCACAGAACTAACTTCCTCTTCCCTTGTTTTCAAAAACAGCATTTTTCTAAAGATTTATTCACGCTATTTTTCTCTTTTACATGAGGCAGATTTGTAGGGCACAATTTGTACACAAGTGATTTACAGTTACATACAATTAGTAGAAGGCAGAAAATGCATTAAAAGCAAAGGGTGCATAAAGATGACTTACAGACTTAGTGTTAGAGCCGTATGAGCCATCTCGGGTCTCCCAGAGTCAGGACTAAACACGGTGAGGCTAAAGCTAAACTCTAGAACAGTCTTCATGAGGATGTGAGACAGGCCTCAGGCTGAAAACAGTTTTACTCGTGCATACGACACTGAAAGTATTCTATCTATTACTATAACAGTTCTTTTTATAGTAATAGTCAAACTCTACTCCGTTTCACCTTTCTTTTTAAACTGAATTGTTTTCAGCCTGGATTTGAGGCCTGTCTCACATCTTCTGTAAGTCTGTTTTAGACTTTAGTAAAACTGACACACAGCCTCACCGTGTTTAGTCCCGACTCTGTAACTCCGGTTCTAGTCAGTAGAGGGTGAGTCCTAGTGTTTTTGTGCTCAGATAGAAGCACATGTTCACATTACGGTTGGGACTCGATTAAATGTTTCATCGAGTTCATTATGGCCTTTGTAATTAACAGATTACAATGAATCGAATTGAAGCATGATTTATTCATGGGTTGTATATATTTTAGAGGTATATTTTTGTTGCTTTTTTGCATTTTCCTACATTTGAACTTATTTTGGTGGAGATGTGAGAACTGTGTGATCATTTCAAACACTTCAGCAACAACAGCCGTGTGATTTATTTCTGAACACATTTTCTCCAGTTTGGCTTTACCCAAATCCAAAAGCTTCTTGAAAAAAAGCTTACAAAATAACGAGGAAACAAGGATGAAAACGTGATAAATAAGTGTCAAAAGAGCGACAAAAACACAACCAAAAAAACCTCACAAAACAAAAAAACGCTTCGAAACCATGGCAACGACGCGACGACAAAGTGATGAACAGTTTTGTAGGTCTTAGCTTTCAAATGAGGCGTTACATTGGCCTATAGGCTGTAAGCTCCATCGGAAAGCTTTTAGATTTGGGAAACGCTGAACTGGTTAAGGTGGAGGTTGAGAGGTTAACTTCGTGTGACAGTAAAATTGTTTTTGGCTTTACGTGTTCGTCCCTGCAGGAAAAAGGAAAGTGAAAAAGTGTCTGTGCCGCTAGTGTGATTCATTAATATTTTTGAAATTCATTTCGATACATATTTTTAATCGCATTAAATCTCATGTGATCTGGTTGACATGAATCTAAGGCATTCTAAAAGCCGGAACAATGCAGTATGAGACTTTATATAAGCCACAGGAGCCTGTTGTGTGATGCATGTCCACAGACCTTCCTGCCAGCGCCACACAGTGATGGTGTGCTCTGGTTCCACTCCCACAGACAGCAGCAGTTTCCCCGTGGCGCTGAAGTTGATGTATCCCACCCCTTTACTGTGGGGGCAGCGCAGGATGGACAGGGTCTGCTTGCTCAGGGCGTCCCAGATGTGGATAGACGGGGTGCTGCCTGGATGGAGCGGGGTGAGAGCGGATGCATTTCTTTAGTCATCAGACAGAAGAGCGCGGGAGTTTCACTGAGGGAGAGGGGCACAACCAGGACAGACAGAGCAGTCGGGGAGTCAAGGCAGCCAGCAGACGCCCCAGGACACAGAGACACACGTCGGCAGCATTTACTGTCTGGAGATCTACGTTTGGTTGGAATGCACAGTTGTGTCATTATTTGTTATATCGTAAGGTTAAAAGTTTCATTTCAACCAGCAAGACTGTATTTCCTCACTGCTAAGTTTGCCTCTCAACCGATCACCTCGCAATAAGTTCATAAAGATGCGCTCTCAAATAATGATTCTCAAACTTTTATAGATTACAACCTACTTTTATAACTGACCAAAATATACCTGCCAGTCTGCATAAAGGTTATTCGTCCTTTTTTTTCTCACAGTAAGGCCTGTAAAAAGACTAAACCCAAGAATACATGGCTAATATATGCTAAATGAACAAAGCCCATTATGGTGCTCAGCTCTGCCACAGTTCAAAGAGTGAAAGAGGCTAACCCCTAGCTTAACCCGGTTGACATTCTCCTCTTCCGCCTCCAAACCCAATTCAAAACCCAACCCCCTGACCTTGGCCTTAAGACTAACCCAAGGAGAGAACTGCCATGGTGCAGAGTGCTGCAGCTGGGGAGCATCGGGGTCAACCCCCCTCTCGGTGTTAGCATAGCATTAGCAACTGCACAGTTTACCGCTGCAGTCTGCATCTATTGATTCTCATTTATAAAACTACAGTCTGGTTAATTTACGCTTACTTCTGTTTAAAAAAAAAAATCTAATTTACGTTAAAATGTGAACAGGACGTCATCGCTATCCTACACTGGCCAACAGGAAGTTAGCCAAGAGCCTATTGGCTATAGGTGAATTGGTTTAGGTACTCTGTGATATTAATAGCTAGGGTTCCAAAGGGGTGGAAAATTCCTGATACATTTTGGAAAATGTTCTGGAAACTTTCGATGGGAACTTTAGCTTGGAAATGTTGGAAATTGAATTTTTTTTTAAAATGCTTAAATGAACATGATATTTTTGCTTTGTTTTGTTGAATAATCAATTGTTGAACTATTAGTTACCCATTAATTCAGTTTTTGAACCGTAAATCATGCATTCGAGTGCCGTCACACCCCGACCCGTGCGAGACGTTTTATCACACTGTGATTGGTTAAACTCTTCTCTCTCTAACTCGGATCATGAACACGAAGACGCTGATCATTACTGTACAAAGAGTGGATGAAGCTTGTATTAAACAGAACAGACCTAAATCTTAGACTTTTGAAACTATATAATAATGTAATCCTGCACACACTTGATGGATATGCACAAGCACCTAAACACTGCTCTCTTCCAACCCTGGTGTCAGACATTTCAAAGATCATTTCTGTGAGACTTTTAATCTCTGCTGTGACATATGTGTACAACTATAAAATGTGTATGCTTCAGTTTATATCTGTCTGTAAAGAAGTGGCCTTCAGTTCTGTTAATTCCCAATAATTCCCATATATTCCCGTTAATTCCCATAAATTCCCGTTAAGTCCCCTGGACAATTTCCAAAATTGAAAATTCCTGAAATTTTGCAACCCTCCTAAAAGCTAAATATTATGTGGTATTGGCAAAAACACCGGTATCGGTATCTACTCTGTTCCAATGGACTACATAAACAGGTTAGACCGGGATTTGAACCGGCAACTTTCTGGTTATCCAATGACCAGTCTAACCTCTGAGCTAACTGCTACCCTCTCTGTTCCCTACTTCTTTCTGCTGTTTTAGTGCGACCTCCTCAGCCTCTCTATCCAAGTCCCTCCTGGTTGAATGACTGTTAGTGCGACACTATAAATGATGCTCGGGGGAGGGCCTCTGGGTCCTGGGGGGCCCGTCATGGGAAGGCGGTGCGGTTGTTACCTGGAAACTCACTGGCGTCACCTGAAGTGTGGGGAGAGCGATGGTGGCAAATGAGGCCAGCCAAACACACACATAAAAAACAAAAGAACAAAAACATGAAAACCTGTGGTGAGTGTTGAACTTTATGGACTGACTAGTCATTTATCTTCATTTATATTTCTGTAGTAGATTTAGCCTCAAGTTAAAAAAATAATAATGAAGTTACGGCTCAGATAGTTTTGGTGCAAAGTTCAGTTAACCAACACGTCAAGAAATAATTTTAGGCACATTTCATTAAAGCCAAAAACATTTCACCCAGTTCAACTTTGCAGGGAGTGGGAGTGGGTCATCACCAATTCATCCCCATGGAGACACTGTTTAGCTTTAACAAAAGGAAGCCAAACATGAGCTTTAAATATGTTTGGACCTTTTTCCAAATGCTTCAAATAACAGCACTGGCAGCAAAGATTTTTGATAAAACTCTAGATTAGACGTGAGGCTCATTGATGTTTGATTGTTTAGCCGTATTAGCATTGTTTCCCTCATTCATTCCCAGGGTTCACTGTCCAATGTTCAATAAATATTGGTCATGTTAAGAAGTACAGAAATCCGTTTTTTACGTAGGAAACAAATAGATACATAGTTATAGAATGATTAGAAGTGTTTGACAGAGGAAAATCCATGAACAAATGGAGCTAAAGTCTGTGCCTCCTATAAAACTGAAATAACATTTGAAAAACTGCAAACACACTATTTACTTGCCAGATATGACCTAAGGTCAGTCACAATTATCAAAGAGCCATGAAATAACTAAAACTAGATAAAAACAGTAGCAAGGAAATAAGTAATGTTTCCCATGTGTTTACATTGCACTGGGTTAGAAGGGCCAGTCACAAGATGGCCGCCAGAACTGCATTTTGTTCAAACGTATTACTATGGCCATGCCCTATCGAGAGTTTTATTAAAGCTCTTTGACTGTCAGCATTTTGCTGAGAATTTGCATTTGGTGAATTAGCAACTTATGACCTGGAATGTTCCGCAGTGTGGCATAATTCACTAAATTATATAATACTTCTTGATGAAAAACATGTTTACTTTTACGGAATCTTGGCCAAAAGAGGATGCTGCTACTTTGATTGCCAATCACCCTAACTAGACTAAATAAACTGTAAATCACCTATTACAGTAGAATGGGTATTCACGTTATGTCATAGAGTTATGCAGCGAGTAGCAAAATCTGAGTTAGGAAATCTGTTTTTGTTTCATTGTTTTGATTTTCTCTGAAGGAGCAAGAAAAACGTATTTTCAATGACTTTCAAATAAAAGAACAAAGGAACTCAACAAAATCAAGCTACTTTACAGTAAATGGTTGAAATAATGATATATGATGGGTCTGGAGAAATCCTTTTAACTCATTAAAAGTTTTACACACAGTTGTAGTAAGTCTCGCAGTGCGCGTGAGGTTAGTGTTTCGAGAGTCAGTGGTAAAGTAAAGCAAGCAGGTTCAACAGAAGCAGGAGTAAAGCAGGGCCTTCAGTGCACACATTAGTAATGTCTCTCACACACAGTAGTAGTATAAGTACGACAGTATATAGATATATATATGAAGGGGGTGAGGGACAGTACCGATCTGTCCCGTGGCAATGGTGTTCTTGTACTTGGGGTGTTGGTTCACGGTCAGACACAGAATATCGTCAGTGTGCTCCTGGTAGAAGCTCTGCGTACCTGCGCCACAAACACAATCATTCCACATCAGACAGTATTATTAATAATAATGTTAATCATGGCAGAGTCAGATTTGCAAAGAACTACTTAAACAAATGCCAAATTTTAAATGTCTTTTTTTTTTTTTTTTTTTACAAATAAAGATACAGAGACACGGAGAAGGGCAAAGTGATCCAACCGATCCAACAGCCCAAACAACAAAAACAGGGATTTAACATACCATACCAACATGTTGAAAAAGGTGATTTTGCCGATGTCAGCACAACTTTAGCTTGTGTTAGCATGTTGCTTTCCTTCATACTTGTCTTTTAAGGTATACTTTATTAATCCCCGTAGGGAAATTCGTTCTCTGCATTTGACCCATCCTCAACGCTGCTGGGGCGACCTGTGGGAGCAGTGAGCTGCCAGCATGGGCCGGCGCTCGGGGACCCATCTCCATGATATGGAGCCAGGCTGGTGGTCAGAAACACCTGGCTGGAGGATTAATCTATTGTACATGCTTTTAGTGGTAGGGGAAACCGGAGTACCCGGAGGAAACCTACGCAGACACGGGGAGAACATGCAAACTCCACACAGAAAGGCCCCGCCCCTGGTGGGAACCGAACCCGGACCTTCTCGCTGTGAAGCACGAGCGGACCCAAGCTGACAGAATGACATAACCACTGCGCTACTGTGCCGCCCAGGAAAGCAGCTTCTTTCCTCTAGTATTTGCCTTGGCACCTCTGAATAATTCCACGAACCCCACCAAAAGGCAGCATTTGTCCACATTGTTCTCATTGCAGCTCACAAAACCTTTTATCGCTGTTCTGTTGTTCCTTCAGTAATGTGTATTCCAGCATGCGCATTGGTGTGAGCGCTGCCCACAATATCTGTGCACAACTGCCTGCGTGTGTTAGGACTGAATGCTATTTCCCCTTATTATTTCTATGTTGTGCAGTACTATGAAATACTGAGATGTGGTGGTTACCGTTGCTGAAGCTGTGCACGATGGCGGTGGAGGCGGTGTGGAAGACGATCTCAGTGCCGTCGTTGAGGTAGTGCAGGTTGTTCCGACAGTCGAAGCCCCTGAAGCCAAACACGTGCTCCAGTTCCATATCCTGCACCCACAGAACGCATTTGTCAATCATTCAAGCCATAAGATGATTCATACTTTTCATGTGCACTGTATGAAGCTGTCATGGTGTGATGGTGGAACGAGGAAAATAAAACCCAAAATGCAGGACTGCAACAAAACTGGTGATGTTTAATGAATGATGAAAACCAAAATAACAAAATCCAGAGATGATGGGCTGACAGAATGCACTTACCTCCGTCCGGGGTAGCTATCCTGGCGTGGGGTGGCCCTCCTTCCTGCCACTGCCAGACCCTGAGCTTTCAAACAATAGTTCTCTGGCCATAAACTTACAGGGCGATTATGCGAAATCTACTTTTTAGAGTTTAGAGTTTTATACCGTTGGTCTATATATTCAGCTGCGTCCATAGTGGGACCTTTGTCGCTGACAAAGCCTTTTGGATGAGATGCGAAACGTTCGAGGACTTCAACTACTGAGTACAGAAGATGAATCAAGTACCTTCATTGAAGATGGACAACTCCTGTATGACTGAGAACGTACACAGACTACTTTTTAGAGCTTTTTTTTACTATGTTGTATTGTTGGTGCCACTCACGCATCTGGCCAGCCACACTAAAGAAAGAGCACTTGGATGCTCCAAAGGACTACTGGAAAAATATTCAGTGGACTGATGGACCGAAAGTTGAATAGTTTGGGAGGAACACACAACGTCATGTGTGGAGTAAAAATGCACACCAACATCATAACCCTATACCCACTGTGAAGTATGGGGCAGGGATCATTTTATATGATAACATGTAATTGTTTGGGTGGTATTAGTTTAAGCAGACACTTTTTTTTCATTCTTATGATTTTGATGAAGATCAGACCACATTTTATGACCAATTTAGGCAGAAATGTGAGAAATTCCAAAGTATTCACATACATTGTCATCCCACTGTAGTGATAAGCTAGCTTTATGTTTACTTTTAAAAAGCTGCTTTCTTCAGGACCATTGTTGACTCTTTGCAGTAAAAATTTCCGCCGAACCTCACAAAAACACGGCAAAGATGCACAAAAGTATCCAGTAAAACAATGTGGTACACAGAAACCACAAATGCAGCTCGCAGAAAAAGGCAAAAAATTCAGCTGTACCGAGAGAGAGGGAGGAATGTATTTAAAAGAAATGTATTACTAAGAAAAATGATAACCAGTACTTGGAAAAGTAACTTTACTCTAATTACTGGTTTGGAAATAGTGATGCGTTAGATTACTCATTACTGAAAAAAATGATCCGATTAGAGTAATGCATTAGTAAGTAACTCGTTACTAGCATCACTGTTACTAAATACCTGCAAAACACCCCCTCTTTGACTGCTGTTTGGCCATGTTTACAGTGCGTTCTCAAAAACATGAATCAATCTCTGGAACGTAAACCCACCTCTACCGCGCGCTTCTTCTTTGAAATGTTGTTCTTCTGTAGCTTTTCGGGCTGGGGTGTTGCTCGACTCACTGGAGGCCTACGAAATCAACGTATAGATTTTCAAAAACAATGACCACATTTGACGAGAATTCATTTTAAAGGAGCGTTTAAAGCAGCTGGACAAACAGGTAAACATCTAGGTGAGAAACCGATGATGCCACAACCATTGTACGGACACGTCAACCACCCTTTTTAGCACCAGTGGATGGAGAGGACGTCGGAATGCAGCGTGTCAATGAGTTTGGAAAAGTTATCAACCCATGGGAAAATGCACTCAAAATAAAAGTTGTTGCAAGGTTTCTGAGCTTCCAAGTGAAGACTGAGGTTGGGTCTACACGTTTCAAGGATGTCTGTGATGCTAACGATGCTAGCACACACACACACACACACAGCATGGACAGACAGCATGGACAGACAGCAGGACAGAGTTACCTGGATCCCCTGGGGAGCGGAGGGACAGAACCAAGTACAGAGCTTTAGAAACAAATGCAGACGCACAGGCACCGAACTCACTACACACATAAGCAGAACACACCACCGTATTTTCATTAAAGGGCCTACAGTCGACAAAACTGGTCCTTGTGAGGTTTTGAGAAGGAAGATAAACAGACATTGAGTTGTGTTTTGTTACATTCATCCAACCCGAAACGCTCGCCCCTCATTTGCTGATGCCACGAGGTGGTTTTTAAAGTGTGTTTTTAAAGGTGCTGTACCCATTTTAAATATAATTTTATACACACAGCCCACCCCATGCTGTTTGCAGACTTTTGTGGAAAAAAGCTCAATGAATCTGTAAATCTGCTCGCTAATAGTTGTTAACATTACCCTGCTGGTACAGGGCCACTGTCCTCCCTGACAGTTTGAGCTCCCTTTTTTTGTGTGAAAATGGTAAAACGAAATCTGGTATACTTTAACCTTCAGACAGCTTCACTGGACTCATTCTGATCATATCAGCACTCAAATTGTCTCCACTACAGATCGTTTCTTGCTCATCGCTAGCAGCTATAGTAATTAGCTTAATTTAGTCTGCTGCAGTCTCCTCTCCACGTATGTTGTGTTCACAGAAACTAGGGTGACAGTCCCGGTGCTTGATGACCCTGTCCCGATTTTCAGGCTCTGAAATTTGGTCACCCTCGGTACGTAGGTCTGAATTAAAATCACTGCTTTTCCAAACAGGCTAATCTTTTTTTTATTATAAAACATGAAAGAACTAGACGAAGATATCCAAAAGTAATTCAAAAGTCAAAACAAAGAATACACACAGGACCTTTAAGGAAGATGATAATAATATTAATATTTAACCTATGTAGAGTGACCAGATTCTCCAACTTAAAAACTGGGACACAATTCGGGAATATGCTGCAGGAGTTCCAAATCTTTACTCTGTTTTCCCATGGTGAATGGTAAAAGGTTAAGGTAAGTTTAAGGTGTCACCGTGGGGATATTTGTCCTCTGCATTTGACCCATATTTTGGTTTAGGTGGCTTCCACCTGTCTCCATCCACATGTCACACACAAAGAAGAACACACAGAAACACTGGGCTTGACCTCGAGAGAAACCAAGTGAGCGGCCGTGGCTAAAGCTAGATGCTACATGCTAGCGCAGTGCTCTCATGCTAATGTTGAGATTATCCCAGACTGTAGAGGCCGACATGCTAATAGCGTCTGTAGAAGCTAACATGCACAGGCAAAACAAAACTAGTCTTTTCATTCAGAT
This sequence comes from Proterorhinus semilunaris, assembly GCA_021464625.1. NCBI lineage: Eukaryota > Metazoa > Chordata > Actinopteri > Gobiiformes > Gobiidae > Proterorhinus > Proterorhinus semilunaris. The sequence goes on from CM038357.1 coordinate 31,265,340, forward strand.
CTTTGTTCTACGACAGGCTGCGGTGCATTTAGGCAGCGAATGGTCAGCAAGATCAAATCAGAACTTTTTGACAGTTTAGTTTGAAAAGTAAATTCAGTTAATTGTCAGTGCTGGGACTTGAACTCACAACACTGATGTAGCTTTAACATGTAGACTGCACGTTATTCTCGTGTCCATGACAAACTTCCTTATTTTAGCTACGGGCTGTAATTATCCAACGACTGGTCTGTAATAGAATGAACAAATATTTCCGATACTAGTACTACAGTAACCTTTTCCTCAATATCGCTAAGGATGGTGCCCAGCCTCAGCACTAGTTTGAGTACAACTCTAAAGTCCTGTCATACTTACTTCACAATGCCCTGCCTCCAGGGAATGCAAGTTAAAACACAACACACATATTAAGTTTCCACAGGCAATATTGACACTCAACAAGTAAGGGAACACCAATGGGACAAAACAATATGCTACGTTTCTTCATGAGTGTTCTATAATCTGTTTTTGTGAACCTTCTGGTGAACCATTCCTTGTTGAGCGTTCAAAGCTATGCTTTTATATGTAACAGAAACCATGCAACTGAGAGGTTTTAAATGTTGGGATGTTATTTTGTGTTTACGTTTCCAAAAAAACAAATTAGAGAAAGAAGCGTGCCTTACATCATTATACTTTTAACAACATACTGGAGTTAAATGGCTAATGGCCCTGTTCACACGGCAATGGTCGTCAGGAAAACGAATAAAATGTGATATTTGATCTGCATTTACACATTTACACGATAATGAGGAGAGGTGTCAAGGAGAACACAGTAAGGTTGTGTGTAAAGCTGCAGCATTTTTCCAGCCATGGGCACTGTGTAAACGTCTGTATAGTGTGTGGCTTTCTGGGGCCATTCTGATGCAACCTAAAGTGAAAGAAAGCCATAATAAATATTCATATTTTGCAATTGAGGGCAAGCAAACATTTAGCAGGTTTAACATTCTTAATATGATGTTGTCGCTCCCTGTGAGACCACAGGTGCCCAGTTGACATGAAGCAAAGAGAACGGCCTCCTACTGAAAATGTACAGTAAATGATAGGTGCCTCTGAACAGATCACTATCATTTTTGAGAAAATTTGTAGCCGTGCAAACAGCCCTTGTATAATGACCAGACATAATCATGAAGATGCACAGGCCATGCTAACATTAAACACAGTCACAGACACAAAGGCAAAATGATATCCAACCTGTCACATGTTTGTGTATAATTACACACATATTTGAGGTATGTACTGCACATATTCAAAAAGAGAATAGACTACAAACAGCACCAAACCAGGAGATAAAAACATGACTATGATAACCTTTATTGCACATTTGAATAACATCCAGGTGTAAGCCATCGCTCTACTGATGCCTTAGCTCTAACTGCAGTTTGTTGGTGTGGACATACCTCTCCTCTGCAGACAGCTCCTTCAGCTGGTGCTGGGGCTTGGTGCCTCTCATCTCTCGGATGCTGCCTGCATACATCTTCGTGGTGTAGTCCACAATCTTCTCCCGGGCCACGTCGCTGTCGTAACCTACAGGAGCACAACAACACAAAGCGGTAAGATGTAACGCTCAAATCCCGGACTCAAACTTGTGACCCTTTTTGCAAGTCATTTCCGGGTCTTGTGAACATCGAACAGCAAAGTGAGTGCTTGGGACTCGACTGGCACTGACCTCCATCTTCCTCTGTGTCATCGTCGGACTCCTCGCTGTCCACGGGGGGCCGGTTGTCTCGAAACAGAGGCCCATCCCCCTCCCCTACGACTCCGCCCCCTCGCTCTCTGGTCCAGATCATGAGGGCGGTGTCGGACCCGCCCACGGTTAGGAGGGCGGAGTCGTCCTGAGCCCAGCGCACGTTGGTCACCTGAGCGCTGTGGCCCACGTACTTCTTAAAGCGAGCAAACTGGCCCTTGACACAAACATAATTGTAAACGAAGTGAAGGTCATAAAGTTACAAAATGTAAGCCATGAAGTTTAAGTCATGATGTTATGAAGCCATAAAGTGTAAGTCATGAAGTCATAAAGTCATAAAGTCATGAAGCCATGAAGTGTAAGTCATAAAGCCATAAAGTGTAAGTCATGAAGCCATAAAGTGTAAGTCATGAAGCCATAAAGTGTAAGTCATGAAGCCATAAAGTGTAAGTCATGAAGTCATAAAGTCATAAAGTCATGAAGCCATGAAGTGTAAGCAATGAAGTGTAAGTCATGAAGCCATAAAGTGTAAGTCATGAAGCCATGAAGTGTAAGCAATGAAGTGTAAGTCATGGAGCCATAAAGTGTAAGTCATGAAGCCATAAAGTGTAAGTCATGAAGCCATGAAGTGGAAGTCATGATGAAGTCATGAAGCCATGAAGTCCTGTAAGTCATGAAGCCATGAAGAAGAAGAAGATCTTTATTTATATAGTGCCTTTCACAGACATGGTCACAAAGCGCTTTACATGAGAGCATTGTACATTCACTCCTCACTCGGTGGTGATAAACTACGTTAGTAGCTTCAGTTTCCCCTGGGGGAGACTGACAGAAGCGCTGTCGCGACTACACACATCGCGCCTACGGTCCCTCTGATCACCACCATACATTCACACACACATCATCCATCCAGGCCTATTGCACATGTTTTTGGTGGTAGGAGAAACCGGAGTACCCGGAGGAAACCTACGCAGACACGGGGAGAACATGCAAACTCCACACAGAAAGGCCCCGTCCAGGTGGGAATCGAACCTGGGACCTTCTAGCTGTGAAGCGAGAGCACTAACCGCTGTGCTACCGTGCCACCCGTGTAAGTCATGAAGTCATAAAGTCTTGTAAGTCATGAAGCCATGAAGCCATGAAGTGTAAGTCATGAAGTCATGAAGTGCAAGTCATGAAGTCACAAAGTCACAAAGGGCAAGTTTTGAAAGCAATCTGTTGAGAAAGAGTTCGTACTCTGACGGGAAAGCTGAAGAGTTTGAGAAAGCCGAAGTCGTCCCCAGTGGCCAGCAGTGTCCTGTCTCTAGTGAGGCAGGCGGCGTTGATGTCTGTCAGGTCACTGTGGGTGGGCCAGATGCCCTCACAGCTCGCACCCAGCACACTGGTCCAGCTAGCCCACTCCATCCTCTCCAGCTGCACGCACACAAAACACATTCATATTTAGAGGGATTATGAAGATAATATTATCTAGTAAACTGACTTTTAGAGATTTTGCACATTAGAAGTATAATAAAATCATACCACAATGTCCCTTCATAATATACAGGAAGTTGATGTCATAGATTTGTTCTATTTGTTCTATTTGTCCTATGTTTCCACTGAATCGAGACTGCTTCATGTAACAGCTTCACTCGCCTAAATTAGTGTTTACACTAGAAAGGTGTAATTTCAATTTAAATGTTGTTTTAAAGAGAAAAACAATGCTTTGAAGAAAAAACACACACGTCCAAAAGAAATAATCTGTGAAGCCGTCTCTGATCCCCACAAACAGCAGGAACCCACCTCGGCGTTCCTGATGGTTTGCCTCTTTCCTCGTGGAGCTTCAAAGAAAAGCTGCTCTTTGGCTCCGGAGTTGACTTGCAGCAGTTTACCTACGACAAAACCGGCAGAATTCTCTTTCACACATCTGTCGCTTTAATAGTTTCACTGCGTGCGATGCGAAGTGTGGGGCGGTACCTCGGACGTCCCAGTCGATGTGGGTGATGTAGCTGGACGCTCCCTTGCACGTGCCCACCCGTTTGCTGCTCAGGACGTTGTAGATGTCCACGTAACTGTCGTGCGACGCCACCGCCAGGTATTTACCGGAATCTGCACAGTATGCAGGCGGAGGCGTTCAATGTTCATGCAGTACAAAAAAAACAACAACAAAAGTAGAAACAAGGGGGTGTACCGGGGGTGAAGCGTATGTCTGAGATGGCATCTCTGCGGTGGTGGAAGCTGATCAGATCCTCCAGAGTGTCTGCGTTGACCACCAGCACCCCTCCGTCGGTCAGACCCACGGCTAAGGCCTTCCCATCGGGGGAGAAGGCACAGCAGCGCCCACCTGCACAAAATCCGGATCTGTAATACACTATGCAGACAGCAGGGGGCACCAAGACAGCCCAGAATAATTTAATACATTAACCTCGCCTTAACCGAATGCATTTTAATCCTCGTTCTCGGCTCATTTTTGTTGCTATTTTAATGTTTTTTTCAAGAAGCTTTTAGATTTAGGTAAAACCAAACTGGAGCGGGAGGGTTAAGAGGTTAAACAATGAACATAACATACATAGCAGTATATATATATATATATATAGTATATATATAAAGTGAACATGATCATTACAATGTTGTTCTCTCTTCGCGGCAACAGTTCAGAAAAAGCTCCCTTCTGAGATCCTACATATTCAGGAAATGCTTTCCTCACCTCTCTGCCTCTTGCTAAGCATATGTTTACTCCCAATTGACACAGCAAAGAAGAACAAGAGGAGGGGGTGTGGGAGAGGATTTTGTCAGAATATCAGAAAGTGAAACTAAATTTCCGCTGTTTTAGATCAATATTGCAAGTGCAATGTGTGTTTGAGATTATTACCAAATACCTGCAAATAACATAATACCCGCTCTTTAAAGCTCCCCTCACCTGGCTTCCCCACTCACCCACTCACCCACGCCCCTCACTCCCCTGCCCTGATGATGGATTCAATGAGAAACCAAAATATCATTAATCGTGTGTGCAACACACATTTATTAGCAGAATAAATAAAATATGTAGAAAAGTAAACATGTTGAGACTAAACTGCAAAATTCATGTAAATCTGTTTTTATTGGCATTTAGAACATAATACTTCCATTTAGAACAAAGTTTACAGTGCAGATGTTTAATTTCCGGCAAAGCCTCACAGCCTCCCGGTGCATGTAACCATAAGGAGGAAAATCATTCCACAGCTCTCTGTAGATATTGAGGATTATTTGACATTCCAGCTGTAAACTTCTGTCATAATACTGAACTCTGACTGTGCTAGCCGCTAACTGTCTCTGCGTCTGCTGCTTCAAACATTTGCGATCTCTACACGTGTTTGTGTTTACATGGAGAGGGGCAGGTGAGGGTGTGGTGGGGGTGCGCTGGGTGGTGGAGGTGCAGCACTCGTCTGCTTCTGCGGGACAATGTTAGCTCGCTGTTACAAAGGTGGCGCATCTAGCAATGCATTGTGGGAATGCAGCAATTCCGGGTCGGCAAAATGGAATAGCTGAGGACAGCTTTAAGAAGGATTAAGGTTTCTTCTGTTTATATACCATGATGCTCATATCAATATTTTGATATAAAAGTACTGTATACTATCATATTCAGCAGAGGTGCCAAAACCTTTTTCATTGCTTATGCTACCCACTGCTTTAATGCATATGACAAATAAACTTGAACCTTGATTTTGGACGGGGTCATTTGACCGTCTTTCGTCCCGCAGGACGAACATGTCCGTTTTGATCCTCTGCACGAGCTCTGCATGTGGCAGAACTGACCTGGACTAAATGTGTGTGTTTGAAAGGATGGCACAGGTGTGTATCTTTGTGCGCCGGTATAGGTACACACCTCTCTTGAGTTTGCGCACGGCGACCATGCGGTGGTTGGCCGAGGTCTCCCACAGGCGCAGGGTCTTGTCGTCGCTGACCGTGGCGCAGATGGGCAGCAGAGGGTGGGCCGCCAGACCCCACACCTCCCCCTCCATGTGACCCTAAACACAGAAGAAACCAACTGGCAGTTCAGTCATTGTAGAAAAAGCATTTGCTTCTGCCAAATGCTTCAGTTTTGATGAGATATTGTGCGGTAAAGTCACGTTAAAGTCACGTTAAAGTCACGTTAAAGTCACGTTAAAGCCACGTTAAAGTCACGTTAAAGTCACGTTAAAGTCACGTTAAAGTCACGTTAAAGTCACGTTAAAGCCACGTTAAAGTCACGTTAAAGTCACGTTAAAGTCACGTTAAAGTCACGTTAAAGTCACGTTAAAGTCACGTTAAAGTCACGTTAAAGTCACGTTAAAGTCACGTTAAAGTCACGTTAAAGCCACGTTAAAGTCACGTTAAAGTCACGTTAAAGTCACGTTAAAGTCACGTTAAAGCCACGTTAAAGTCACGATAAAGTCACGATAAAGTCACGATAAATCATGTGCATCGGGCGAGTGGGTGCTGTGAGTCCCAGAGCACATCCATTTATCTTCAGCAGACACCCGTCACCATGGCAACAAAGAGATGCTCAGGGAAAGCCAAGGTGAACAAAAATGAATACTTTACCATTTTAAGGTGGTTTTCTAAACTCGGAAGGACACAATATTTAAACTTTCATGCAGCAGTGTTGACTCCACTTTCTGTTTTCCCTTGTGGACACTCTTCATCCTCACCTGGACCAGCAGGGTCATGGGGCCGGTCTTGTCGATCTCCAGGACCTCTCCGTTCTTGGTGCCCACCAGGATGTGGCCGTGGCCCAGAGTGATGGCCCTGATGGAGGGGTTGTCCTCCAGAAGCAGTCCTGGAATCACACCGTGGTAAAAGCTTAGCTTTATAGCTCATCTTTCTAAATGAAAATAAGAATTGCAAGTGGTGAGTTTGGCCATGTGGGGGCAGTGTTTAACAGTTGAATATATCAGTAACCTTTACTGTCCACACTTCAGTGGTTTTATCTTATTATTGCGACAGAGTGGAGCCCCTAACTTGGAACTTCATACAACGACCAATAACTCAACTTGAACTTAATAACCAAAGACCTGAGACTTGACAAGGACTTGAACCCCAGAAGAGAGAACAGAACTGAACAAGGACTTTTAAAAAGGACTATAATCAGACATTTGGCCAAGGGCTACAGCTGCCCTCACTGCTGACGGTCGAGGTCCCACACCAGTGCGACCCGACCCTCTCCTGGAGCCTGTATGATTGTGCTGCGGTGTCCCAGAGAGTATGTGGGTTTTTTATGTTGTTGTGCTACTGTGCATGAACCAGGTGTTAACCGAGCAGCCAGATATATCTTGAAATCTTCTCACCTCCAGTCCTCAATAGGGCTGGGTACCGTTAAACGATACCAGGGTGATATCAGCAAAAGGTTTAGGTACTATTGGTATAAAAAAAAATAAAAGAAAGCAGGTACTTTTTCCACTATGAGTAAATATTTAAGTGGCAAATGCCTCATTTTGATCTATAAAAGGATGTAGATCGTCTCATGCTCCTTGTCCTTAAGAACTATTATGTTTTTTTCTGGGGGGGGGGGGGGGGTTGTATCACGATTTCCACATGATTTTATGTTTTGTTTCACACAATTTATGGCGTCATTGAAAATAAATCAGACTTTTTTTTGCTCAAACAGTTACTCAGTTACTCACAGTTTTTTACTTTTACTTAAGTAATTGTATCTGTCACTTTGTATTTGTACTTGATTTCAAGTACAAATGATTTCAAAGTAATGTCACTCTTACTTGAGTAAATGTATTGGCTGCCCAGCTCTGATCTTTAGATCCCAGTTTTAACGCTGTTGGTCCAGGGACAGCATTAAAGAAAGTGACTTTGTTGTTTCAGCTCAAATATACTTAACAAAAATATAAACGCAACACCTTTGTTTCTGCTCCATTTTTCATGAGATGGACTTAAAGATCTAAAATTCATTCCAGATACACAATATTACCATTTCTCTCAAACATTGTTCACAAATCAGTCTAAATGTGTGATAGTGAGCACTTCTGCTTTGCTGAGATAATCCATCCCACCTCACAGGTGCGCCACATCAAGATGCTGATCTGACATCATGATTAGTGCACAGGTGTACCTTATACTGCCCACAATAAAAGGCCACCCTGAAATGTGCAGTTTTTTGCTTTATTGGGGGTCTGGGGACTCAGAACCAGTCAGTATCTGGTGTGACCACCATTTGCATCGGGGTCTTGACCTGACTCCAGCTCGTCGCCGTAACAGACTTGAGTGGGCAAATGCTCACATTCGATGGCGTCTGGCACGTTGGAGAGGTGTTCTCTTCACGGATGAATCTCGGTTAGGGTTAGGGTTAGGTGAACATCACCTCATGTTTCAGCAAGATAATGCACGGCCCCATGTTGTGAGGATCTGTACACATTTCTTGGAAGCTGAAAATGTCCCAGTTCTTGCATGGCCAGCATACTCACCGGACATGTCACCCATTGAGCATGTTTGGGATGTGCTTGACCGGCGAACACGACAGCGTGTACCAGTTCCCACTAATATCCAGCAACTTCGCACAGCCATTGAAGAGGAGTGGACCAACATTGCACAGGCCACAATTGACAATCTGATCAACTCTATGTGAAGAAGATGTGTTGCACTGCATGAGGCAAATGGTGGTCACACCAGATACTGACTGGTTCTGAGTCCCCAGACCCCCAATAAAGCAAAACACTGCACATTTCAGGGTGGCCTTTTATTGTGGGCAGTATAAGGTACACTTGTGCACTAATCATGATGTCAGATCAGCATCTTGATGTGGCACACCTGTGAGGTGGGATGGATTATCTCAGCAAAGCAGAAGTGCTCACTATCACACATTTGGACTGATTTGTGGGCAATGTTTGAGAGAAATGGTAATATTGTGTATCTGGAATGAATTTTAGATCTTTAAGTCCATCTCATGAAAAATGGGAGCAGAAACAAAGGTGTTGCGTTTATATTTTTGTTGAGTGTAAATAATACAAATTTAAAACAAATGGTCTTTTATGGAAGAAATTAACACAATTATTCTGTTTTACGGTTCGAATAGTCATATCGTTTTAGTGTAGGTATCGAAAAAAAATATTGCTAATTTTATTAAGTGAAGTCAACTAGGATTCCTCTCTGACGCCAGCACCTTTTACCACGTCATTATAAACAGCTTTAGGGGATCCTTTGATAAGGATCCGGCCTCATAATCCTGCTCATTTGCAAGAGATAATCTGTCATCCTTTGCGCTAATCTGGGAATTAATCTGTAAAAGTGCGGCGTCATGTTTACCTTTGGACCCAGGCGACAGCGCGGCTCTCTTGATGGCGTAGGTTTTCAGACAGCGATCAAACATGTCGTCCCACAGCTCCACCACTCCGTCCTTCCCCCCCGTCACGAATCCCTGACAAAAATCACATCACAACCACTTTAACAAAAACGTCAAACTCAAGCTTACGGCGACGATTGCCATGCATGTCAGTAATGTTTATTAGCCTTTACAAGTGGAAAGGTGTAGGGGGTGTGTTTTATTTCCCGCACACTCTGAACCCTTCACAAGCAGCATTGACGAAGACAAAACCGATGTAACCAGTGCACAAGCTTTGCTAAACTTTATATTGTCCTGTGTAGCGTGCTATCTATTACTGCTGCTATAGTGCTCCAAACATTACCACTTCTGCACATGTTTTACTTTCATGGCCCGGGAGTAGGTGGGGGAAGGGGGCAAAGTTGGCGAGTAGTTTCAATACAGGTCGGACATTGAACTTACAAACTGGAACTCTAAAGTGGACATGTTGCATAGGATCGCCACTTTCAGCACAGGTTCTTCTCGGCCATGGTGACTCCCGACTTGGGCTGGGTACCGTTAAAACGATACCAATATGTTATTGGAAAAAGTTTAGGTATTACCGGTATCGAAAAAATGAAGGTATCGGAAGCAGGTACAGAAAAAATCGTATATCTTTAGATCCAAGTTTTGATGCTGCTGAGCCAGGGACAGCATTAAAGGAAACCCACCATTTATTAATTGTTTTCTATTGTTTTCCTAATTTTTTTTAATAATTTTTCCTATTTTCTTATTTTTGCCCCATTTCTTTTCTCATTTTCCTAATTTGTTTTCCTCCTAGAAACATTTAACATTTTATCCCCACTATTTTTGCCCAATTTTTTTTTAAATAAAGATTTTCCTGACTTTCGCCACAATTTCTCCCAATCTCCCCCCATCTCCCAAACATTATTGTTCTGTGTTCTGGTTCTAGATGACAAATAGTTTAGTAAGTATCAGAAAGACTATCGTTCAGGTATCGATATCGAAAAACAAATATCATTTAAGTACTGGTATTGAAAAAAAGTAACAGTACCCAGCCCTACTGTTGACCTACAGTAAAATAGCCCAATGATGTCATGAATTCATACATAAGTTAGGGGGGTCCGGAAGTCCCTTAGGAAAATTTGTAGAACTCAGGAGTTTATTTACTCTATTTCCTGTAAATATGTTCTACTTGTATAATGTGGATGATTTTAATGGGAAATGATGCCATCATTTATTTTACACAAGCTATTCCATTAACTCCATTGTTTAAAATAATCTGGTTAAAAGAAGTGGCCACTTTATTCATTGGTCCCCACATTTACTTGTGTTATCAGCAGCATTTTTTTGTGCCTCTTGTGTCCTTGAGGCACCAGACTGAGCCCCAGTCTGCAATATGATAACCCCGCCCCTGCTCCTGGCAGCGACACATGCGCTCTGACTTTACTTCCTTTGGTTGTGGATGTACCAGTCAACTGCATTTTATTTCCAATCGGCTGTTTCTGCTGTTTGTCATTGGACTTAAGCTGAAACTCTGGACACTGTCAGCTACCTCTGCAGAACCAGGAAGAACGTTTGAAATAATGTGTGTGTAAAGAAAAGACAGTAAATCAGAGTGAGAGACTGGGCTGGTCAGGTTTTTGAATCAGCCTGGAGTGCCCTCTGTGTGTGACAACAGTGTGAGAAAAAAAAGTGAAAACAGGCTTTCAACTTTCAGCTAACGACATGCTAGCAACTCAGTGATGAACAAAGTTAGAACGGGCTCTAAATAACTGTTAACAGCAAATGCTGGTACAACATGTACAATAGTCTCCTCACCTTGTCCAGGGAGAACATGGCGAACACTGGCCCGTCGTGGGCTTTGACGGTCTTCAGCAGCACGGGCTCCTTCCAGATGTACACGTCTCCATTGGCCGCCCCGGAGAACACCAGAGCGTCCGTGCGGCCATAACACACAGACATCATGGTCTCGGGACGTCCCACGCTCCTGAACGCACCGCGCTGGAAGGTCAAGCCCCCGCCTGGAAAATAGGGTGAGAAGAGGCTCGGGAGCTCCGTTTGTTTGCTTCTTCAGATAGAACACAATAGAAAACACGGCGGCTAATCAGCTAAGCGCTAACTACCGACCATTGTGCAGATGTTTTAAAAAAAATATGTCCATGAATTAGCACAGAGCTGGCGTCGTACTTTTAAACTCTTAAACTGTGAATTTTTTAAAAAGTCAATGGGGAGTAAGAATGGGATTTTTTTCTCTCCAGATGTCTGTGTAGTGTCTCAGTCATACAGGAGTTGTCCATCTGCAATGAAGGTTCTTGAGTCGTCTTCTATACTCTGTAGTTGAAGTATCGAAACGTTTTGCCTCTCATCCAAAAGGCTTCGTCAGCGCACTGAAGTTAAAGCTCCGCCCACAGACTAGATTCAGACCACAGGTCCGTCCCCTCTATTAACGGCTACTCTCACCTGTAGGTAAACATTTTAGTTATGAATCTTTGTAGTTCTAACTCACACCTGAGTTTCAGCCTGAACGAGCCTAATCTCAGCAGATCACTGCTAAGTACCTGCCTAGTGATCTGTCCCGGGATGAGGCTCTATCCGAAATCCTTAAATACGTAGCTTCTATGTCCCGATCCTAGCTCGGCTCCTTCTTCTACCTGCTTCCTAATTGACAGCACTATTCAGACACTCATGGCAGACGCTGACGCACATCTGGTTTGGCGTTAGACCTCTTACCAATTTACTGGTTTCGGATGTTACCTGAGATTCAGCCTAATTAGCATTAGCATTAGCATTAGCGTGACAGAGCTCTCCAGGCCTGGAGCGCAGGACGCTGCTGTACAGAGGGGAAAGGTGAAATCTAAGTCCACCATTCCTGATTTAGTTTCTTCACAAAAGATTGCTTCTTTGACTCCCTCTTTTAAACCAACGTTTTTCTTTAGATACAATTTTTTATCTCAACACGTGACCAGAAGTAGGTGGGACTGTTGAGCTCTATTGCGATATGGATATTGAGACTAATACGGCGGTAACAATAACAGTTTGCAATATAGTGTAGCCCTATTCAATTTTAATTTAAGTGACAGAAATTGAGATTGTTTACCAGTCAAAAAAGGACAATGGTTAAACTAAAATGAATCTGCCTTGGAAAACAAGATCATAAACTAAAAAAAGAGTAGATGTCTCTAGACAGTCGGCCTTATTGTATTTTTTTTGACTATATTTTGTGCAGCTCCTATAACAAAGCTCTCAGCAGCTCTGTTCAAATGCGTGAGTGTCGTACCTGTGTGCTGCCAGAACTTGATGTGCTTGATCCCTACAGTGACCAGTTTGTCCATGAGCAAAGGGTTGCACTTCACCACAAAGATCTTATCTTTGTGCCCCCTTCAAAAGAGAGAAAAGTGGACGTCTTCAAAGACGGCACAAACAGCACAAAGAAACGAACATTTAGAGTTGAGTTAGTTCTAAGCCCTTTTCAAGCTGCGAAGATGATATGTGCATTTCAGGTGTGTTTACAAAATGCATACATCTGTAATTACATAAGAATGTGTAAACAAGCTTGATTTGATTTCTGCCTTAACCAATATTCGTATGCATTTTCTGACGGAGTTTTGAACACATGAACACACATACAAAAGGCGCCCAAATATGAGTGTGTGACATTTCTCTGGTGGCAACCAGACTCATTCTCGGACGGTGATGAGTCCGCCTACAGGAGAGAGGTGGACCGGCTGGCGTCCTGGTGCAGCCACAACAACCTGGAGCTGAACGCCCAGAAGACAGTGGAGATGATCGTGGACTTTAGGAAAGACACAGCCCCACCGTCCCCCCCCGCCCTGACAGACTCTCCCACCCCTATTTCCATCGTGGACTCCTTCCGTTTCCTGGGCACCACCATCACCCAGGACCTCAGATGGGAGCCAACCATCAGCTCCCTCATCAAGAAGGCCCAGCAGAGGATGTTCTTCCTGCGGCAGCTGAAGAAACTTAAGCTGCTAACCAAGATGCTGGTGCAGTTCTACACGGCCATCATCGAGTCCATCCTCACCTCCTCCATCACCGTGTGGTCCATCCTCACCTCCTCCATCACCGTGTGGTCCATCCTCACCTCCTCCATCACCGTGTGGTCCATCCTCACCTCCTCCATCACCGTGTGGTCCATCCTCACCTCCTCCATCACCGTGTGGTCCATCCTCACCTCCTCCATCACCGTGTGGTTCCCCGGCGCTACAGAACGGGACAAGCATCGACTGCAGCGCATTGTGCTGCTGCAGAGAAGGTGATTGGCTGTGAGCTCCCATCTCTCCAGGACCTGTTCACCTCCAGGACCCGGAGGCGTGTGGGTCGGATCACAGCTGACCCTTCTCACCCTGGACACGGACTAATCACCCCTCTGCCCTCAGGCAGGAGGCTACGGTCTATCCAGACCCATACCTCCCGCCACTTGAACAGTTTTTTCCCCTCCGCCATCAGACTCATGAACAATAACAAGTCTCTGTAGCTCAGTCACAGACTCATGAACAAAAACAAGACCCAGTAACTTGGTCACAGACTCATGGATGTATCTGCTCTGTGCACTGTGCGGTGTGTCCACAATTAGACCCGCTGCTATCACTTTATATCACTTTATCACTTTATATGCCTACACATCTGTAAATACAAGCCCGCTGTTGTTCTATGTCAATTGTTGTCGTCTTACCATATTTTACTTTTTATGTTTTATCTTATTTATTTTAATAGTCTTTGTGCATGACCCTATAGCCCTACAGTTTAAAGTTGTATAGCTTATTTTTACCTAAAGTCTGTGTTACATGTTTTATGTTGCACATCTGCACCGAGAAAAATTCCTAGTTTGTGAACCTGTTCTCAAACAATGGCAATAGATACTATCCTGATTCTGAAATGAGTTTTGAATACGTGGAACACAATTGGCAAAAAAATAGGTAAATATTGATACTATCAATATACACTGATGAATCTTAATAGGTGAAAAAGCAAAAACTGAGGGACTTATATATATATATATATATATATATATAAGTCCCTCAGTCCCTCATATATATATATATTATTTTTTTTCTTTTACACGAATAACTGAATTAAAAGGGATTTTAATCGAGTTAGCAATGTAAAATAACGTCTTAACTGTTTCTAACTTATTTTTTTATTTTTAAGTAGTCATCGGAGGAAAGGTGTGTGAGTGACTGTGCAGCTAACTAGTGCCTGTGTGAAAACGGCCTTAGTGTTTAGTTTGCAGTACCTGGCCGTGGCGAGTTTCTCCCCTCTCTTCCAGTCCCAGATGACGATAGAGTGTCCATCATCCACTCCCACGGACACCAGCGTCTTCCCATCAGCTGAGGAGCATCATTACACAGAGAGAGAGAGAGGTTTGAAGAAATCAGCAACTTTCCCGCCCAATCAAGCGAAGGCCGTACCGGAGAAGTCCATGGCGCACACCCCTCTCTGGTGGTGTCCCCTCAGCAGAGACAGGCACTTCACAGTCTGGATGTCCCACACGTGGATGGCAGGGTCTCGGCCCAACTGAGACAAAAGGCAAAACCAAACCAGTGTTCGTGAGTGTTCATTCTGGTGACATACAGATCATGACGGGACAGGACCGGGAGACGTTCACCTCGCACATACCCACTCATCAGATACAGCCGTGCTCAAACGTTTACATACCCTGAAAGAATTTTGGATTTTTTTCTTCACTCATAGTTAGTGGTTGTGTGAAGCCATTTGGGGTGAAAAAAGCAGTTTGCTCTTTTTACATCATAATGCAAAAAGAAAGTGACCCTGATGAAAAGTTTATGATCAAGAGGAATGGGCCGCTGTACCATTAGATTATATACAGAACCTTCTCCACAACTACCACAAGAGACTCCAAGCTGTCATTGATGCTAAAGGGGGCAATACACAGTATCAAAACTGGTGTATGTAAACTTTTCAACAGGGTCATTTTGCTCTACAAAACTGGTGTAACAGCAGTCAGCTTCAAATTAATGTGGCCAAATCCAAGGAACTTATTTTAACATCTTGCTCCAATCACAACACAAACTCAGTAGTATCGCGGTCAGTCCACAAATGACTCTACTAGAATCAATTGTTGAGAGTGTTCTGACATTCCCATTCACTGCATGGTACAATCACATGACCTGCGGAACAAAAAACAAATTGAACAGGGTGGTACTGGACTCTGAGAATGTGGGGAGACAGAGTTCCACTGGCTAAAAAGGCTGTGTTTAAGAAATCTTGTGTCCCCTGTGCTGTGGGAATTCTGAATGATGCAGCGACCTGAACACAATCGCCACAGAAATGGACTGAGCTGTTCTATAATATTTGTATTTTTTCTTTCTCCTATGTATATTTTCTACTGGGCATGTTTGTATTGTCCCTAGTCTTGTGTATTTATGTGTTGGTGAGCCAAAGATTAATTTCTACTTCGGTAGACAATACAATTCTATTCTATTCTAAATTCTTTCTCACCACAAATGGCTTCACACAACCACTAACTATGAGTGAAAAAAACCTTTAGCGTTATCTTTCATATTGTCTGACAAATGGTCAAAAAGATTCTGCCAGGGTATGTGAACCTTTGAGGACAACTGTACATGTACAGTGCTCGGAACATGGGACATTAAAATTCAGAAAATGACTTGGCCTACGGTGGGGGAAACATCGAAAATTATATAAATATATCAAATGGGTCTAGAGTAACATCTTAAACTCTTAACCCCCACCTGAACCCGTTAGGCTTTATCCAAATCTACAAGCTTCAACAACAACAAAAAAGCATCAACATAGCGATGAAAACGAGGATGAAAATGCAACAAAAATTGACAAAAAATATGACAAAAAAAGAGATGAAAATCCCGACAAAAATGTGACGAAAAAAGTTAGATCACTTTTGTAGGTCTTAGCGTTCAAATAAGGCGTTACATTGTTGCTGTCCAGTCAAGAAGCTTTTAAATTTGGGAAAAGCCAAACTGGACACTTTATCTACACAGATTCAGTTGTTATATAAACTTCCAACCAGCAGATGGCACTGTTTGGAAACGCAGCTGCTCCAGGTTGCAGATATTTAATACACGCAGTGGTGGAAAAATCGCTGGCCCCCACAGTCTTCCAGAAGATGGGAGACAGGCCTCAACTTTGACACTGGTCAAATCATTAATGTCCGATCATTTTGAATTTGCCTTCTTGTTTAGTAAAGTAAAATACTCCCTCATAACAAACTGGCCTTGCAATATCATTATACAGATTTGTCTGAGCCAAAGAAAGTGGCTAAATGGACAGCCCTCATCAGCAAGATCCAAGATGTCCGCATGCATGACCATCCATGCCCCAAGTGTGGCCATCCCAAAGAAGCATCCAGAGACGTGAAGAAGTGCTTCCACTCTGGTTAGTAGGACTTTTCTGCGGTTTTACAAACACTGGAGTAACGTTTATGCTCATGTTTTATAGTTTTTTTATTCCCTCGCGCAGAGGCGTTACACAAAGTCCAGAACCTGCTTCTGAGCAAGAGAGCGCTCGGAGTTGTGGCAAGTCTTAGTTCAGATCACCAGACGTCCTTCGGAGCGTTCGCTCTGCGCCAAAACATGTGCTCTTTAACGACGTGGAGCATTTGTGCAGGTGAACAATGACATTATCTACTCTCTTGATTTGGTCAAGGTCTTGCTGGGATTTAGCGGGACCTCGGCAATATTACCAATATTTTGCACTCTTTTTAATCCTTATGGAGCAGATGAAGTCAAATTCAATGCTTTTTAATGCCCAGATACTACATTTCTTATCAAACAGAGGAAAGACAATTGGACACAATGGGAAACCTGTGGTGAACTGAAAATGTTTTAGACCATAAATATGGTATTTTCTATTAACTCGAACAATACAACTTCTTGAGAACGTTATAATTCTCCAAGAAATTTACATTTAACGCCAGTTTGAATCCAATTTAAAAGGTGCACTATGCAATTTTTTTATGTTAAAAAAAGTTGATATTAATACGTATTTGACCTTTCAGTGACCCAGCGGCTGCTTGGATCGTTAGCATAGCGCCTTCACTTACTATCCCGATGGCCTGTAGGACACTCAGGATCAATTGTTTTTTTAGGTTTTCATTGCTGATTGAACCGTATCCATGGTAACATATACATTCCGAAAACCTACCAGAAACCTTAAAAAAACGGATATAAAATTGATCCTAAAGCATCATAGGAGCCACCGGCACCAAGCTAACCACGATACAGCCGCTGGGTCACTGAAAGGTCAACTACGTATTAATATCAACTTTTTTTTACACAAAAAGTTGCATAGTGCACCTTTGATGCTTTCTAATGACATATAAGGCCTTGATTTTGGCACAGTTCATTGAATGCTTTTTAATGCTCCGCGGAAAGCCTGATATAGTTTGTGAACCACTGATGAAGCAGATCTGCTGCACATCGCCAAAGTATGTTCCTCTTAAAGAATTGAGACTCAGAGATGCCAATAATTCCTCTTTCTCTTCCCTGCTTTGTTAGTCTGCACCATATCAAGTATATTCGTGTCCTTTCGTGAGTCCAGTTTCATGTTGGCCGGCATAAAAAAATATGTCCACTCTTTGTTTTTTTTTTGCAGGCTCTACTTGGCAGGAATGCGCCACAATGAAAATACAAAAAACACGAGCAAGCAACTTCAAACAGAGGAGCGTCATTTAAAATGGCACATCCCATGTCAAAAAAACAAAACCGGCCAAAACCAAATCCACATTTGGCAGGAAACGCATTTGTCACTACTGTACATGCACATTACACAAAAACAACCAACTACCGTGTACATAGTTCAGGATATGTGGCGGACCTGATGCGACTGGGCCTCACTGAGGTCTTTCCTGAGCCTTGTTTGTGGAGCAGTTAAAGATGACTGTCCCAGCGCCCAGTAGGGAAGAAGCGGTCCGCGCTACGTTGAGCTAACGGCTAACATTAATCAAAACCTAAACAAAAAGGGGTCAACGTAGGGTTGGGCCATATCGTATCGCATATCGTTATCGTGATATAATGTTTTGATATCGTTTTAATTTTTTATATCGTTGTGGACACAATATAATTTATGTTGCGCTCTGCTCGGTGACTGTAGAACACGGACACACGTGCTGAAAAAGTAAAATGAAATGAAGGATGTAAACTGCTTAAGTAGATCATATTTGCGAGACAATTATGCTGTAAAAAAAGAAAAAAGAATAAAATATCACTGAATGAATCTTCCCAATAGGCGTGAGGCAGGGATTTTGAAGTCATTCGTCCATTGTCAATTATATCGTCAAATATATCGTTATCGTGATATTTATTTTTTCATATCATGATATAGCTTTTAGGCCATATCGCCCAGCCCTAGGTCAACGTTTCATTTTTATTTATTTATTTATCGAGAGCTGATATTTTTGCATCCTCATTTCTTTTTACAGTTTCATTAAGTCAACACTGACAATGACGCTTGAGTCTTATTTCATGTTTGCTGCTAATGTAAACGATTCAAACTCAAAACTAACTGTCCCTCTCGTGCCCATTACAGCAACATTACAAAGTGTTTTGCCTGAGATGGTTAAACTGATAAACTGCGTGCAATTGTCTGAAATCTTCTGTGGTATGGTAGAGACCACAGAAGCTCACACTTACATAGTTTATCCTAAGTTGCAACAAGTGCAACTTAGGATAAACTATGTAAGTGTGAGCTTCTAGAGGTAGATGGTAATAGACACTGGTCAAGGAAAATTGCGAAATGCAAATGAATAACTTGCGCTTGTGACAGCATGACAGTGGCGCTACACTGTGTGCAGAATTATTACGCAAATTCGTTTTTTGACCACATTGTTCTTCACATTTTCAAACTGCAAACGGTGTAAAACTGAAAGGCTGTTGGATTGAAGTGTCCCGGGTGACGGTGATGTTTGTAATGAGAGAAGGTTTGGTTAAAGCAGGTCCACGCTCTGAATAAAGTGTGCAGATTTATTATGCAGCCATGGTCCCTCACCAAAATGGAAAGGAAAAAAGTCTGAAATGTCACAGATTGTTAATAGCTGGTCAGAGGGATGGAGCCCTCTTGATATATCGAACAATATTGGGACGACACCTCAGAACCATCAAATGTTTTGTTGCCAACAGGGTCGTAAGAAGTGAGTTGGCAGAAAAAGACGCAAATTAAGGGTTAAAGACTTTAGAAAAAAATTGGAATCCCTCTCAGTGCTGTCATTTTCAGCAGCTGTAACCGACCTGAAGTGTCCGGAAGTACAAGGCGTTCAGCGCTGAGAAACTTCGCCAATGTGAGAAAAGTGTAAACACAACAGCTAATGATGAAAACACAAACTAAGATGTTACACTGGATCAGGAATAATCTAAAGACAGAGTTTTTTAAAGGTTTTATGGACTGATGTGACCAGAGTGACTCTGGACTCAGTAATGGGCATAAAGCTCTACTCTGACTTTGGTGCCAGCAAGATGGAGGGGGGCACTGGGGGGGGCAGGTATCATTAAAGATGAGTAAGAGGGAGCATTTCAAGTTGAAAGTGAATTCCTAAACCTTCTGCCAATTCTTAGGGGATGCTTCTTCAAGTGGTGATACAGGACAAGTACATGAAAGTAAATCTACTTAAAGGTGCAACTCTTTAAGCGGTAAAAAAATTGTAGATATTAGTGATCGTGACCAAGGACGTGTAACCATCAGCAGTGAAAACCTGCCGGTAACCCTCAAAAACATTATTGATCCTGGAGCATCATAGAGGCCACTGTAATGGAAAGTAAAGGCACCGAGCTAACCCCCCCATACCGCTGCTGGGTCACTGAAAGAATGAAAGATACATTTCACAACTGTATTTTTGAGGATCTGTACTTATTTACAAAGAAAAATATAATATTTCTACTGTATTCTACAAAAGCTCCCAAGTAAAAAGTAAAGGTCGTCCACGAGTATTTTGTCCCATTGTTAAGCCTTACCCTGCACACTTCAGAACAGTAGGTGGCGCTGTGCAAGTGTACTTATCCAGGACAAACATGTCTTCCCGGTAGCGTACCTGTCCCGTGGCCGCGTAGTCCTTGAGCGGGTGTATGCACAGGCTGAGGATGTCGTCGTCGTGGCCCAGGTAGAAGCGCTGGCCGTGGAGCTGTCTGTTGTAGACCACGCCCACCGCCGCCACGTGGTACAGCACCTCCCCGCTCTGGGTGTACAGCAGGTTGTTGCGGCAGTCGTAGCCGCGGTAACTACACGCACACACAAAATATGTCGCAGTTATCGGAGGAAGTCGAATAAACGTTTCAACCGGCAGAGACTCAAGGCCAATGCCCACTGCAACATGACATAACAAAAATATTACTTTGACTAAAATTGTGACGGAATGTTTTAGTCTACAAAATTGACACTGACTCACACACACTACTTCCACACAGGCGCTGGTGAGAGTGTCTTGCACAAAGACACAACACCAGAGCTGGGATTCCACCGCTAACCTCTTATTGAACGACCTGCTGTTTTTATATTAACCTGTGAGTAGATTCGAATTCAGCTTAAGTGAAAGTATAAAAGTATCCACTTCCAAATATACTGCTTAAACGTGGGGAAGTTTAAAGTGATCGTCTGTAAGATGGCGAACTGAGGAGAGAGAGTGTGAATTTTCCAAAGTAAACCTCCTCATTTCTTGTGCACAGAAAAGCACGTCCCATTGGCCCGTGTGAATCCGGCCAGACTCTAAATTGTAAGTAAAGGGAGAGACTTGAGAACAAATGCTACTTTACATCAAAATTCATGCCAGAAGGTAAATTCTATGCATTCTACTAAATTTATTACAGACTGTCGCTTAAATTGTTTAGTTTAGTTTAGTTTAGTTTATTTGTTTATTTGAGCAATACACATTGTGCTCAAAAGGAGTGGGCTGAAGCAAAAAGCTTATGAGCCCCCACCCCCAAGTGCAATAAATAAAAAAAGAACATTTCAAAACATTTCAAGCAGCTACATTCGTACAGACCAACTTACAACAAACAACAAAAATATATTAACTGTTTATATAATTAATTGGAACAACGCACAGCTACAACAACAATCTAGTTTCATATACGATGTCTAATACAAAGCAAGTCAAAAAATTTTGTTACTTAATATATTGCTTGCATATTTTTACCCGTGATTACAGAGTTACTTTTATGGTATAAAGGTACATTAATAGATATTATAATCTGAGATCTTGATACTTTCCAGTTGTCATTACCATTCTCAGTATAATTTTAATTTGGGTTTAATTATCATCATCATTATTATATAATTTATTTAATTGATTTATATGTGAAGTATGATGAAAGCCCTGCACAGTGTGGTGCATTAAAAAGCCAGAGAGTGAGCCAGTTGAAGAGGGCAGTAACTCCCCTTCAACAAACCCCCACACAGCTGCCCTAACAGCTGATTTTGTAGAATATGTTCCTATGCTGAGTGGTGCATTAAAAGACAAGGTTTAGAGCCCGTTGGGAGGGTCCCTCTCAACAGATCCATAACCTGCCAACCCTAATTCTCCGTTTGTGAATTTGAGCAATAGAATGACAACCGTTCCAAGCAGCAACACTCTTCCTTGAATATAGAGGAAAAATACACATAATTGATCCCACTGCTCCCCCTAGTGGCAACGCATTTCTTCTTGTCTGTATATTTCAAAAGTCTTTTGTTTGTATTTATATTTGAACAGGTTGATGTTTGGACATCGTTTCAATTCCATCTCCAGTTTATTCCACAATTGTACACCATTAACTGTTGGGCTAAAACTTTTCAAAGTTGTGCTATGTTTCTGAATCCTAAAGTTTAATTCATCACGTAATTCATAACGACCAGTACGTTCTTGGAACCTTCTTTGTATTTGGTTTGGTAACAATTTATACCTTGCTTTGAATAACATTTGTACAGTTTGGAACTCAACAATGTCACAAAACTTCATGATCTTTGATTTTAGAAATAATGAGTTTGTGTGGTCCAAAAACCCAACTTTATGAATTACTCGGATAGCTCTTTTTTGCAACAATATTATTGGTTTAACTGTGTTTTTATAAGTACTACCCCAAACCACAGTACAATAATATAAGTAGGGCAAAATCAGAGAACAGTATAAGGTATGTAGAGCTTTGATGTTTAAAATGTGCTTTGCTTTTGCAATTACTGAAATGCTTCTAGAAATTTTCGTAGATATATATTTAATGTGAGATTTCCAAGTAATTCTGTCATCAATAATCACCCCAAGGAATTTGATTTCATGCACTCGCTCGATAACAACACCCTCTATCTGAATCGCTTCCTGAGCATTGGAATTACAGTTGCCAAATATCATCATTTTGCTTTTACTCAGGTTTAGAGATAATTTATTTTGTTTGAACCACTTGTTGACACTTTTGAGTTCCAAGTTAACAATCCGACACAGCTGTTGCAAGTCGTCTCCTGATGCAAAAATATTTGTATCGTCAGCAAACAAGATAAATTTAAGTACTTCAGATGAGTTACAAATGTCATTAATATACATATTAAACAATTTTGGGCCCAGAATAGAACCTTGAGGTAAACCACAGACAATTTGTCGACAGCTCGACTGATAATCACCGATTTTCACACATTGTTTTCTATTTTTTAAGTAACTGGTGACCCACTGTAGAGCTACCCCCCTAATCCCATAAAGTTCTAGTTTATTAATTAATATATCATAGTTTATTGTATCAAACGCTTTACTCAGGTCAATAAATAATCCGATTGCATATTTCTTGTTATCTACAGCATTAGTTATTTCTTCAGTTATATCAAAGAGCGCGTGTGAGGTTGAGTGATTGTTCCTGAAACCAAACTGATTGTCCGAGAGTAAATTACACTTTTCGATAAAGCTGTCGAGTCTAGAGTTAAAAACCTTTTCTAAGATTTTAGAGAATTGCGTACAATTAGTCAATTACTACTTTCTACTCTACTTTCCCCCACTGATTACCACAGACCTCAGCACGGCCAGTGTGTGCACAGGGGACAGAGAGATATAAAATGATTGTCAGAGTCTGCCCCTTGTGACACTCAACCAGACAGACAGACAGTGGGGGGGAGGGACGAACAATGCAGAATAGACAGAGTTTTACCCGTGGACAAACTGCAGCTGTAGGCCCTGCTCTGGTCCTTTCTGCCTCTTCAGAGAGCCCACCTGCTGCTTCTTCTCTCTGCTCTGCTGCTTCAGCTGGGGAAGGTCCTCCTTGTACACCTAGACAACATTACAGGAGGAGACAGTATAAGGCAAACCATCTCAGCTACATGTTCTCTATTCTCTGGATGGATCGAGTCCACGAAATCAACACAACTGGACATTTCTCGACTTGGATGGCTGGATTTTTGAGGGTCATCCAATGGGCTTTGTAAGGGTCACCCAAGGGGCTATGTGAGGGTCACCCAATGGGCTCTGTGAGGATCACCCAATGGGCTCTGTGAGGATCACCCAATGGGCTCTGTGAGAGTCACCCAATGGGCTCTGTGAGGATCACCCAATGGGCTCTGTGAGGATCACCCAATGGGCTCTGTGAGGATCACCCAATGGGCTCTGTGAGGATCACCCAATGGGCTCTGTGAGGGTCATCCAATGGGCTCTGTGAGAGTCACCCAATGGGCTCTGTGAGGATCACCCAATGGGCTCTGTGAGGATCACCCAATGGGCTCTGTGCACAGAAAGTTGCATAGCCACACGATGCTAACTTTATAGGGTAGAGACTCCTATTCTTTTTTATTCCAATGGGGAGTTAGCCGTGTCTTGTTGAAATAAAGTGACCCTTTTGGCGTGAGATGTTTATAAAAATACATTTTGTGACATCCATATTATAAAGTACACTGCAGAAAACAAACACCAGTTCTAACATGTTTAAAACAATGTAAACACTTTATAAATGTAGATGTTTTGACCCTGAAGCTAAAGGCTAATGTTAATTGGATGCTAACAAACGGTAAACGATTAAAAAGGCGGACATTTTGAAAACCATCCAATTGGTTCACCCCAAGTAGCGTCACTTCCTGGTTATATGCAGCCGCCTGGGCAAGGCCATATCGGAACGCGACTACGCCACTGTACCAATTGTGTGCTGAAATGTTAGATAAAGTTACAACATATTCAAAACTTTACACAGGATGTAAGCACTTCACCAAAGGACACTATTTTGGTGGGTGAATTTGATTTGAATCTCAATAAATCCAATGTTAATAATAAAAACAATCATACGGGATTCAGTCACAGGCTTAATCTTTATATCGTGCTCATGGTGCCTCAAAGCCCTTATCTTGACGGATAACGGTATTTACTGCCTTTGTAGCTTACATGGCGCTGAAAACAACTCTTTCATTGCCCCGATACTGATGTTTTATGTAAAATAAATGTTCCCCCATTGTATCCACCGCCGCATTTCCATTCCAACACAAACTATTCCAGTCCTTTCTCCAAATCCTCGCTGTGTTATCCCGCAGTGTTCCGCCCTGCGCACAGAGACCTCCGGCTCATTTCTGATGCAAACAACTCATCTGGGAGAGAGAGAGCAGAGCGGTGTGGGGCCAGGTTTTGAGACTTGACTCTCGAGAGGCTGGAAGTCTCTGTCTCTCTGCCTTCCATTTGATAAAGTGAACACCCTTGAAGCGTGGAGGGATCGGCGCTGGGAGGCGGAGGCTGTGCTACTGCGAAATGCAATTCCCTGTCACCTGAATTTACCATTTGTAAGGGAAAACAACAGTATTTTCGTGTCAAAGTTAGAATCCAAGCACTTCTTTTTTACCAGGAAGTTGCAAATGTAGTGAAACCATTGTGAAACGGTGTCATATTCACACAGGGGGAGTGGAACACGTTTTTACATAGTGGGCCATTTAGGAAAGACTCCGACGGCCCGATCTTCCGCCTGGTGCAACAACAGCATTGCTCAAGACGAAGTAGTATCTTGCTTACTAGTACCCTGAGGGCGTCGCTTAGGGCAAAAAGGAGTCGGTGGAGGCGTGGTGTACAAGCAGCGCTAACTACAGCTAGGCCTGTGTTCACTGTGCTTGGTAAAATCATAGTCATAAGAAATAGTAGACTCCTTCTGCTCACTCCTCCACTTTAATGTTAATGACAGTCGTTTGAGGTGGAGTCCATGATGGATTTACAGACGATTGAACATGTTACTAAAAAGGGAAAAAAGGCGGAGACTCGGAAAGCAGATTTAACAAAGGGGCTGTAACATGCAGCGCTGAAACAATACACGGCCACTTCTCTCCTGCTGCTAAAGAGATCTGACACTCATGTTAAGCCTCTCCCCGGTCTCACATGGGTCTGCCTGTACCAGTCCTATGTGTATAGCACGGACGGGTTGAAAGCACAGTCGCTGTCACTTGAGCTGTCACGACTCTGAGGCAAATACGTGGTTCAGGAATGGATGGCGTTTCAGTGAACCTATCTGGACACCTTTAGTGGGAGCTGCTGCTTTAACCATTTCCCTGTGTGTGACAATCAAAATACTGGATTTCCACAGGAAAAACTAAAACAAAAACAAACAAAAAAATTTAAAAAGTAAGTGCTTTGAATTTAAAGGTAGTATAGTATTATTAGTAGTGTTTGTTGTAGTAGCAATTCCTACAATGTATATCACGACATAAAAATGAAATATCATGATAATATATTTGGGCAATTTAATTTAAAGCATGTACTGTATATTGGCTTTATTAAAAGGTATTCAAAAAAGAACAGCAAAAAAGGTTTTTGTACCATGTGCTTGGCTGGAAGTGGGGCTGGGCATGGGCGATATGGCCAAAAGATAAAATCTTGATTTTTTTTTACTCAGTTTGGACGATTACGATTTTAATCGATTTTATTGGAAATAAACTTAAAAGGGTCTCCTGATCTTTCATATGAAGAAAACGGTCCTGCTCATTAATACGATGTGATTGACAACCGTCTCTATGGAGACTCAATGGGAGAGGGGCGGAGTTAAATGGTGCTGTGTCTCCGCTCAGTGTGCTCAGTGTGGGAGAACAGCAGAGGATCAGACCAGGGAAAAACTCAGTTATAGCGGAAGAAACTCCATGGCGCACTTCGAAAACACAACACATGGCCTTTGTAAAGCAGCAGAGATCGTCAGAAAGTAGCTGGGTTATCCATTTGTGTAATGTCCGAAAACAGTTGCTACACACACATGCAGAAGAAGAAGAAGAACGAGAGGGCGATGACATAGTCTTGAGACTTACCTAAGATCAGGATGAAGACGCCACAGATCAATGGGACATTATTAGCTTTTAAACACTTTTTGAAGTTGGCTTTTTTTTTGCTGTTGTTAGCGTCATGCTAAGCTAGGCTATATTACAACTTGATGCAAAGCCTGAGCCTTTCCTTGAAAAGATGATCTACACAAGTAATAGAGAAGCTTCATTTTCATTTTTTAAGCACCTGCCCCTGAAGCAGTAACTCTGCAGCCCTTTTTGTGTCACTCGCCGAAGGTTTTCTACATTTTGACACACCTTGGTAAGTCGCATTTTAGATGTATTCTCATTTTTATCTGAACATTTTGAACAGAATCCGAAAACATTTATCTATTTAAAGTTATGTATGAGGACAAAATTCAATTCATTTTTAATATTTTCACAATTGTATTCGAAGCCTAAGTAGCTCTCTGACATTTTTGTTACATAAAAGCAGCTCAACGGCGATTTTCTCAACTCTAAAAATCAAAACACCACACAGTCGGCTTAATAGCTGTTTCTAGTATTGCAGCCAATGATATAAGGGCAATGATGCAAAAACGACTAAGCGGCGTCGAGAGAATTTCCTTGTAGAGATTTCTTGTGTACTACTATAATTAACTTGCATCGCTAATGACTGGACCTGCTATCTGGCTGCACAGACTGTCGGAGCGTTTAGCAAACAGTAGTTAGTCTGGGCGCTTTGAGGCAGTGGCTGCTTTCAGAGATAAGGGTGTGGGATGGATGTTTGAGCATCACCATGGCAACAGGGAAAAGCAGTTCTGCAGTGGCTGATGGGAGGAAAACGGGAGGCTAATAGCTTCAGAGCCAGTTTCTCCAATAAAGCATTTCAATGTGCTCTCTGCAGAGACTTCTGCCTTTAACTTTACCTTTAGCTGGTTAGGAACTGCTGTATTGATCTAAACCGGCTCATTCCAAGTTTCCCTTGGCCTGGTTTGCGTTTGCAAATCGCCTCTGTCCTCCAAAGTATGTAGTACTGTAGTAAATGTGCGTGTAGGGGCTGCACCTGTCGGTCGTAGTTGATCTGAGTTTCCTGCTCGATGTCAGAGTCCAGCTCAGGCACGTCCGAGACATCGCTGTCAGACTCCTCGCTGTTGGAGTCTCCATGATTGTCTGTGTGAGAAACAACAGCAGCATCTCAATAAAGTCAGGTCAAAGAACATAAACAATAGGATCGGTTTAAAACTTAAAGGCACTATATCTGATTTTTTTCCCCCTAGTAATGCACATGTGTCAAACACAAGGCGCCCTTGTAGAGCATGAATTTCTGAGTATGTCAGATAAAAAGTCACTAGCCCATTCCTGTGCGGAGTTATGGTTCAATTTTGGGACCATTATTATTTATTATTTATATTAACGATTTTGCTTCTGTTTCTACACCTTTCCAGTTCTTTTTGCTGATGATACCTGTTTATTTCTGACAGATTTAAATGCTCTGATAAAAAATTTAAATCACGATCTTCAAAATTATTCAGAATGGTTCAGAGCGAATATTGTCATTAAATGTAAAACAAAATAATCACATTTTATGTTAATTGCTGGTAATAAAAAATGTAATAAAGATCAAATTAAAATTTACATTAATAATGAAGAAATAAACAGTGTGTCATCTACATGTTTTTTGGGAGTTCCGATTGACGATAAACTGGAAGGAACAGGTCGAAAACGTTTGCATGAAGATAAGTCTATTGGAATCATAAGCAAAAATTAGAAACCTAATAAATCATAAATGTCTCCTAACATTTTACTACAGTCTTATTTATCCCTATTTAAATTATGGCAATATTGTTTGGGGAAATACCTTCACTACTTACTAAAAAATGTTTCTACAAAAGAGGTTTGTCTGTATAGCTACTCTTTCTAAACCTGATGCTCCAAGTGCACATTTGTTTTTTGAATTAAAACTCTTGAATATTTATGACTTGTACTTTTGTATTTAGATCACTGTATGATGATGATTGGCCCTCTTATCTAAAACATTATTTTATGCATAACCATCAGGTTCATCGTTATTCTGCAAAACAGCACCTCCATGTGCCATTATATAAAACATGGTATGGAACAGACACATCCATCTTCTGGATTCATCCACTGCATTATACATGTATAAAAACTAAAACATACATTAATGGCTGAGTGTTTGCGCTGAGTACAGAGCAAATGATTCATCAAGGAAATGATTGTATGAGCATTGTATATTTGTTGACACGTTGTATTTGTATTTGACTTGGTATTTTGACTATGTAGTGACTTGGCGTGGCTTGAAGTTACTGGGATTCGTCATTGTTTACTTGGGAGTGGTGTCGTTATAAGCCTACTTGGCTTCTACCTCTCCCATGCACATGCTATTATTATTGTAATTTTTTTTTTTATATTTATACATCCGAATGAATTCTTTTTATGTTCTTTCTTTTTTTATTCCTTTAAATGGCTACTTTAAAGTGCTAAATATATATAAATATGTGACCAGAATTATCACTCTAGCCACTAGGGGACAGCTTAAATTGAAAAAAGGAAAGAATTCCACATGGGTCCAGCGGAGGGCACTGGCATAATAAGAGATGAGGATATAAACAGCATATTAAAGCCATGTGGTAAATGGTCAGTCTGCCCCAGGGCGAGTGTGGAGTGAATTAATAATGACTATATGTAGCATTTTGAGAAACATGTGACACAGGCTGATGAAGCGCAATAAGTGTAAGCCATCGTTATTTATTAGGCCACAGTCTTGGCAATATATACGGCCCGCGACCCAAACGAGGTCGAATAGAACAAAATTAGTTTTGTCCTCCTTTAGTATATTGTATATAGGCGCATTGAGTTCCTTTGTGTACGAAACGTGCGGTATAAATAAAGTTACCTTGTCTTGTAAACTCCTACATTTGTGGGAAAAATACTGTGTTTCATGAAGTTTCAGGCTAGTTTTTTTATAGCATTTCTGCGACAGTGACCATGAAAAGTGATCCTGCAAGTGGTCTCACCGCTGTACCAACGATTGAGTCTCGTGACTGTGGCATCAAGTGTTAAGATTAAACAGTATAGAACACCACAAAATGTAACAAAGTGCTGTGTGACTGTTACTAGATAAAAATGCCTCCAAACACAAGTACTGAAAGTATCGCGATACTAGTATTGAGACTTGGTATTGCAGCAAAAAGTATTGCGATACAATCCGATATTTTGTCCCAGCCCTATCAAGTACTTTTCCAGAGCAGAACATACGTGAGCAAATATGAAGCAGAATAAACCAATCACCGAAGGGCGGGCATTATCGAGATATCGGGCATGAATATCGAGATATGAAATTTTGTCCATATCGTTCAGCCCTAATGAGCGCTGGGACAAACTGCAAAGTGTTATACTGTGATGGGTTAAATTCACCTGTTTCTAACTCAGATCATGACAGACTCTGACCAATACTGTACAAGGCGTGGGCGGGGCCTGTGTCTAACACAGAGCTGCATTAAACAGAACAGACCTAAATTAAGACTTTTAAAACAATATAATATCGTAATACTACACAGCTGTATTACAATGATGAATATATGTTAAATACCAACATGTACAAAATACTGTCCTCTTCCAACCCTGGTGTCAGACATCACAAAAATTATTTCTTTGAGACTTTTCATCTCTGTTGAGATAGATATTTTAGTCTGTATTTATCAAATCAAATGTTTCTTTCAGTTGTGTTAATTACCCGTTAATTCCTATGGGAAATTTCCAAACATTGTAAATTCCCAGAATTTTGCAACCTTTGCCTTAAGTCATTTCAAATAAGGAAAGGTACAGCCCATTATAAAAAACCACGGCATTTCGAATGGTTATAAAGGTCGGGTCAATAGGTTTTCCTCAATTCTTTCTCCTCATAGAATGACATTTAAATCTTCAGTATCACCCACAATCTCCATGTTCCGAATCCACCCAGAGCCCTATATCTAACGCACCCACCGGCACGACCTTTACTGCAGACACTGAACCATGACCGTGCAGCCTAACGCACAGACCAGAGTGGAGAAGAATTACAGAAAGTCTCCAATTTAAATGCAAAAGACCAGCCGAGGATGTGACTGTGCAGGACTGAAAGGACACAGTTTGGGCCACATCTAAAATATTCTCATATAGATCTCATGTCTGTATAAATAAATGTCAAATATCTTTTTAACATTCTAATGGGGAATCAGAAAATACTTTTGACAGAGCGAGGAAAACCTAACACATATTTTGTTACTAGACCTCAGCTCCTTATTCACACTAACAAACCATTATGAATCATCTGCGATCACAAAGGCGACAGATCTGAGTCGCCTTCCTCACCTTGTATGTTGATGTCCAGTCCTCCGTTCATCACCGACTCCGGGAAGAACCTCCACTGGAAGAGGGCGTGGTCTGCTCCCCCCGTGGTCAGCACCCACTGCAGGTCATGTGACCACCGTACGTTGGTCACATGGGCGGAGTGACCGTTGTACTTCTTGAACTTGGCACCTTGACGACACAATTCATCAGGATGGGAGTCAATGTATTTGAATAACACACGCACACACACACACACACACACACACACACACACACACACACACACACTGGAGTGTAGACAAACACACATGTGTGGATTTCCCTTTCTGAAAACTATATTAAAATATCTTATAATTGAAAAACATGTACAGTGGACCCAACCTCCATCTGAGACTGAAAGGGACTTCAGTCAGGGGTGTGTCCAGACATTTTGAGTGATGATGAACCAATGGATAAAACAGGAGTTTCAAAGAGTCACAGCAGTGTATTTGGTCACAAAAGCATATGTCATATTTTTATTGTACAATCTCTGAAACCATATTAATTGAACAGGTTAGAAGGAAATATACTGTAGAGAGACCTGGAGGGTCTTTCCCTGGAATAATTGAACAAATCCTGTGTGACTGCCTTCTGGCTCAGATGTAGCCTACTGCTATAGCAAGTTATCACTCACATAAATACACTTAATGGGATTCAGTTTTTCAACAAATATCAAAAGCGCCGCACCAAAGGCTGCGCATGTTCTTGAGAGAGTCGGTTGCCCCTTTCCCTGTACCCCCTGTCTTCACAGCGTCAAGAGAGATTAAGAGAGATCGAGAGAGATTAAGAGAGATTCCCGATGGAACTTGTTACTATGATCAAAATGATCTTTTAGTGTTTCTTTAAGAGACTGGACTTACTGTTGGAATGTTTACATCACAAATGAGTACATGTTAGCTTCATACGTGATGTGACTTCAAATCCTAGCACAATGTCCATTACATTGTGCTAGGATATTAGGGAATATAATCTATGAAATGAGAAGTGCCCTGGAGGCCGGATTGAAACGCCAGCGGCCCGGGTTTGGCATCGCTGGTGTAAAAACAACCATTTCATTGGTTTATGTGGTCGGGACAGTGCATGTTAATGAACATACATGGGTCTCATGCATGTAAACAAGCCACACCGGATTGTAGCCTTGGGCTAATTTCCATCCGTTGTCCCCCATGCGCACTCTCAAACACACTCTTATTTATCCTGGCCTATTGTACATGTTTTAGTTGTAGGGGAAACCTACGCAGACACGGGGAGAACATGCAAACTCCACACAGGAACACCCCGTCCAGGTGGGAATCGAACGCGGGACCTTCTACCTGTGAAGCACGAGCGCTAACCGCTGCAGTACCACAGTACCAATTATGAGTAATCTCTTAATGTTTTGGGTTCAAAATAAAGCTAAACAATCCTTCTTACAGGAGAATATCACTAAAATTAACTTTAAAAATAATAACATTGGAATACAATTCTATTTCATCTTCTTTTTGATCTGAAATTATTCCACGGACCCCTTGCCAAATGCTTGCGTACTTCCTGGGGTCTCGGTACCCCTGGTTGGGAAACAACAGTTTAGGCGACCTACACGCTAACGCTAAGCAAAACTGTCTTAACTATACTCTGAAGTCTCACAGTGCTGTTAATGCTGGACAAACAACAATTATCCTATTGTCTGTTTTCTACGTTTTCGAATGAAAATCAGGAGCGTCTGCATCTCTGGGCGAGTTTTTAGTCGCCAACTTGGTCCATAGTTGCATTGCACGTTGTTAGCGCTGTTAGCATAAACGCTGCGGCAAAGACAGTGCAGTGTTATCTGATGGATTACTTTTCTTCTTCACTTCTGTCCTTGCCCACGTGTTCTCACGTGTTCTTTTTATTCGCTACGCCAAACTTTACGCAATAAATCGGTTTCCATCTTTCAGAATGCGCATTAATGCTAATTCGCAAAAATGAAAAGCGAACGGATCAAGTTCTTTATGCCAATGAAAGGTTTTAGTTGCGACATTTGTTACTTCTGTCCCTGGTTACCCCCAGTTAGCGACCCACCTTTCCTGTGACACGGGAACCTGTAGAGCTTGACGAGGCCCAGGTCGTCTCCCGACACCAGCACCGCGGCCGAGTGGTTAGCGTCCACGGCGTTGACCTCTGTCGTGTCCGAGTATTTAGGCCAAATCCCGCTGACCTCCGGGCCCAGGACGCCGCTCCAGGAGGCCCAGCGCTGCCCTTTGACCTCCTCTTTGGAGAGCGCTGGCTTCCCCACTGGAGACAGAACACAACCGTGATCAGAAGGTCAGATCTCTCCAAATCAGCCACTGCACATTTTCTGAAGCCGCAGCCCGGGCTCTGCCAGTGCGGTGAATGTGCGGGACATGCAGATTTTAATCTACCTGCGGACGTCTGATGGAGTCTTTGTGTAAAAACATTGAACCACAGCAGCAACTTTTACAGATTTGACAACTCTACAAGTTTTTTTTTAAAGCAGCAGGAGCACCTCCTACACACTGTTCCTGTGCGTTTACGGCAACATCTCATGAATAAAAAAAGTCAATGTAGCTTTTCCTCACGGGGCATTCTGTAGAAGAGACGCTCCCCCGCTCCGTCGTTGGTCTGCAGGACTTTCCCGTCCAGGGACCAGTCCATGTGAGTGATGAAGCTGCTGGACTTACTGCACTCTCCCACCTACACGGGGAAACAGGCCTCGGTCAACTGCACTGGAAAGACATTAGCCTTTATAAAAGATTCAACACAAGCAAAGACAGACGGAGGAGACTCAAAGTAGCAGTCGGAAAGTTTTTAGTTGATTTTTTTTTTTCGCTTCCACTTCCAAGAATGTTATAGATCTTTAATTACTTTCTTCAGTGGTGTGAGTCGTATGCAACGGCAGTTCAGTTCTTCTTTTCGTTTCTGTCTGTCGCCGTGCACAATCCTGGTTGAGAGTTTAGTGCTGCTAGGCTAGTGCATGTCTATGGTAATTAGTAGCGTGCATTAAAAACCTCTTCAAAATCATCGGGCAGTCCTCCAAACGTTACCATATCTGATTTGTAGAAAGCTGCTTTGTGAATTCCATGTGTAGTAACGCCGGCTGCAGGTAAACAAACTACTGTAGATTCGGTAACCTAGCAGATCACTCCACCGCTGCGTAGCTTACAATCAGGAAGCTGATGCTGCTCAAATATAAGACATTTATATGGGTAGTCTGGTGTTATAAGTGATTTGCCTCAGGTGCACTGTGCTTGGGTCAGACTGTTTTTAATGCAGGCTACTAGTTACCATAGACATGCACTAGCCTTGCACTAGCCTAGCGCCACTAAACTCTTCAAATATAAGGACTGACTGCATAATAAAATAAATAAATAAATAAAAACTCCAGAAATCCACAACATTCTGGATAATTAGGAAATGAAGCCCTATGTCAACAATCCTGAAATATCCCTTTAATTCATTATTTGCTTACAATGATAATCTGCCCATAGAGGCAAAAGTCCGATATAAACAGAAACTGGACTTAATTGGTCTAGATCAGGGGTGTCAAACTCATTTTGGGTCGTGGGCCGAAATTCAGCTGCCACGGCGGGTCGCGGGCCACATATAATGTAAACAGGAAAATAAAACATTACAGCTTACACTTTACAAGTTTCTCAAAGTGCTACATAGTATTCATTAGATTAATGGTCCTCTTTTCAACAGCCTTTTTTTTTCTTGCAAAAGAGATGTCAACATTTATCAATTATATCAATCGATAAAATAATGTAAAAACATTCAACAAGGATCACTGTATACATATAGGAAGAGGTCAATTTTTCTTGAAAAATCCGACACTCTGTGTCCACTTTTCTCTTTTTTGACAAAGACATTTCACTGAAGAGGGTGCCAGAGTCAACAGAAAAAGCAGGTAAAGCGATAGAACTGACTTAAACACAGCGCCCCTAGCGGACAATATAAGAACTGCACATTTTAAAGAAAATGAAGTTTATTCTTCTTTAATAATGCATATTTATCCCACTGGCGGGCCGGTTCTGGCCCACGGGCCGTACGTTTGACACCCCTGGTCTAGATGAACGTTTGTACAAACTGCCAAGAGCTACTTGGAGTAACGACCCTAAACTAAATGTCCAGCTTTGGAGTACGGGGACCTGTAGACCGATTTCACTGACACACCAGGTCATTTTTTCGTCAGTTTTATAAAGTTTAAGATCTGTTTAAATGTTTAACTGCAATGAGTCCAAAGTTTGGACAAGAGCACCTTTAAGCATTTTTCGACATTTATTCTTATTTATTATTATAAGTCGTTAGCAAAAGAAACGTACTAATCCATCTAAGTTTATGCTGAATTTCACGCAATTATGTTAATAATAATCATGATCTAAGGTAAAAATGACTGGAAAATGTTTTAGGAGCTCTTGGTTGACGTTCTTTCTTGTGTATTCAGCTTTAGATTTAGCTTCGCATTATGCTAACATGTGTCATCAAATTAAAAGTTTGTTTAACAATTCATCTTATGTTTAAAGAAAAATAAATCCTAGAGTTTGGAGCCTGTGATGTGAGCCTGACAGTTACGTTAAATGTTAAAACATAATCCACACAATTCTAATCAGTAACTTGCTCAGATTAAAAAGATTGACGCTGTAGTTCTGACAAAATGGAAACATTCAACCGCACAACAGATTTCAGGCATGACTTACTGAGAAACGATTGTTTTCACCGCTAGGGCCCGTTGCATTGTGGGTAATATCGGAAATGCCCGGATGTTCGGAAAGCCCAATAGTAGTACATTTTTAACAGTAGGCTATGGGCAATAAGAAAAAAAACTTAATATTGGTATAAGACTCGTCGTAAGTACCTTCTTGTATCTCTGTCCGACAGCATAGACGTCCACCAGGCCGTCGTTGGAGCCCACAGCCAGGTAGGACCCATCGGGGGAGAACTTCATCTCATGGATCACCTCCTTCCGGTCTTTGATGTGGACCACCTCAGTCATGTCCCTGTGGAGCCCAAAAAATCCAATAAAAAACCCGGCTGAACACCCAAAGCCCAGAGGTGGGGTTGTGGTCACCTGACTCGGAGCACGGTGAAAGAGCCGTCCTTCATGCCCAGGGCCAGCTGAGCCCCGTCCACGCTGAAGGCCACGCTGCGCACCGCCTCCTCCATGTTGCAGCGGGCGATCAGGGCGTGGTCCACCAGGCTCCACAAGCTGAAAGGAGAAACAGACCGTACACGGCAAGTCAATATAGAGCGGTAAAAGACGCAACTGTACTTCTATCACACAGTAAGTTTGCCCTCTACTTCTGAAGTGACAGGGCTCTTTCTTAAGTAGAACATGTGTAAGCGACAACTGTCTTTAATGGTGTGTTCTTACAAAATGTCAGATTTTCCAGAAGTTTACTTTATGTTTTCTCTGTCTTATATCAACACGACAGACAAAACCCAGCAAAGATGACGTTGTCCCGTCGGCTTCATCATAAAGATCCTTCAGCTGCACTGGGGCGGTTTGCGCCGAGTGTGAAGAGGCCCAGGATGAGGATCAGCACCTCCAAATCCGAGGCCTACGCCGGGTAAAGGTGGCTTCCCCTCTTCCGGTCGGTGGGGAGTCCTTGCCCCAAGTGGAGGAGTTCAAGTATCTCGGGGTCTTGTTCGCGAGTGAGGGACGGATGGAGCGTGAGATCGATAGACGGACCGGTGCGGCGTCAGCAGTGATGCGGTCGCTGTGTCTGAGGGAGGTGAGTCGAAAGGCAAAGCTCTCAATTTACCAGTCAAACTTTGTTCTTACACCTACTGTCATGTGAGCTGGGTTATGACCGAAAGATGTTCAGACTTGCCTACCTTTTAAAAACACACACGTCTCCTCCACTGAAGTATTTACATCCTACATAAAGCTCTTGAGTATCATCTGCCAGGAACTCACTGTTCCCATAGCTACAGTAATCTCCATAGAAAGTGAACAGGAAGTACTGGCGCAAAGTCCTCCCAAAGATGTTAGCCACCAAATCAAAGGAGAACTTGTTCTCTCTACAAACATTCCTAGGACATCACATTAATGAATGTGAAAAGGAGTGAGTAGGACAGGTATAAGTCCAACTAAAGGACGGGGTATTGCCCGAGGCCCAGTGCGATGTTATAATAATAATAATAATAAGGCCTTACACTTGTATTGCGCTTTACAAGCCTGTATTACCAAGTTACTCAAAGCGCTACACTGTCGTCATTATTCATTCACTCCATACTACTACTGTTGTAGCCACAGCTGCCCTGGGGTAGACTGACAGAAGCGAGGCAACCAGTCCGTGCCATCGGCCCCTCCGACCACCACCAACCACTCACTCACTACATTCACTAGCAAGGCCGTGGGAACCCAGGGTGCTGAGGGCGCTACAGCACCCCCCCTGGTGGATAGTTTGCGAACTGCAGGCAATATTAATAAATAGTCAATATGCACAGAAAAAGCATTTTGGGGGGAAATTTTGTCCCTCAGCACCCCTTAACTAAAATTTCTTCCCACGGCTCTGTTCACTAGGCTTCCTGGTGTTCCCAAACGGTCTCCCATCCAAGTACCGACCAGGCCCTTCCCTGCTTAGCTTCCAAGGTCTGACGGGATTGGGCAGAGGTCGAAGCGCTTTAGAGTCATTCGCTAAATTTGATCAATGAGCTAAATTCGACTGATGTTAATACGTCAGACACTCTGACTCTGAACAGAAATCAGCGCTTATTATCGTGAACTTTTGATGCAGCGACGTGTGCGTGTCTGAACCCACAGAACAAGAACAGACTGAGCCAAAGCAGCGAGCCAAAGTCTGGATGAGGAAATTACAACAGTGGTATAAAGTTCATTTTCCTCATGAGGCTGTTGCCCTTCTCTCAAGTTTTTTGAGCCGGATATTCAAGCTCAACTTTAACATTAACAGTGTGACAGTGTTCATAGTAATATACGCGGCTCTAGGAGAGAACAGCAGGTCCAGAGCGCGCCCTCGTCCGCCACACAGTGCTGTTCCATGCGCGTTTATTATGTGTGTTATGTTGAAAATGTCATGTTTTGTGAGCACGGCAAAAATGTTGGCTATTTTAAAACAACCCCATCCCCTGACTACTTTTTTGGGGGGGAAAACTTTGCTTCCTCTCCATGCGTATACCTTAAAAAGTTCAAGGCACATGAAACGGTCCTTTACCAGTGCAGTAAGCAGAGACGTTTCCACAGCCGTAATCACAGAAGATATTCAAAGTGGAGTTGCGCTGAGAGCACGCGGCGCTCAGCGGGCGGTTAGAGCCGTCATTATTCTGCCGCTGTTTACATCCCCACCTCGGTGAAGCCGAGACTGTTTCCAGACATAATTGGTCCCGGTGGATTTCTCACGGGGAGCTGCAAATGTGCTGTGGACGGACTCGGTAAAACACGAATCGTTACGTAATAGTGGCCGAGTTTACACGCTGTAGTGTAGTTACTAATCATTGGGTCCGTTGTCCACGGAGACGGTCACATTCTACATGTGGGTCAACAAGACAAATCACAGGGAATACGGCCCGCTTCATGTCCAGGGTGTGCGAGAAATAAGCATTCAATTCGTAAACTCTAAACGCTCATTTATTTTGGACAATTTGGTACAAGTTATTATAGTTTTTCCCCTCGAATATGAACCCCCCCTCGGAGTTGTGTAAGGTGCAGCTTAGAAATCTTTTCGGAATCCTACTAGAGATTTCCTTTTCTTTCTGTCTGGACAAACGAACCACATTTACGTGTGTGGCTGACTTACATAAATTCAGGTGGCGTGCTCTCACACACGAGTTCGTTGTCCTTTATGCAGGATCTTGTAATGATGAGCCTTCTCTGTGGCTTAGATCTCTTGAAAACCTTGTTTTGCTCTTTGTTCGGGTGGGCTGCTGGGACCTTTCCTTTACCTTGTTGTTGCTTCCTTGATATGGGATGAAAAGTGCATATCTAGAGTCCGATTTGCACAAGCCCCAACAGCAGTGCTTGGATTCTTGTTCTTCTTCTTCTATGACTGTGAGACAAAACTAAGGCACATGCCACCACCTACTGTATTGTTCTTAGTTCCTTCTTAGTTTGTTTGTTTTGTTGGAGAAAACATTCGAAGACCGACGCTTGTTTGGTTCGCTTCGCAACCATTGATGCATTGCGGCGATCTATTTTTAGCTCCTGTGAAAGACTCTATTCATTCTTTTGCATTAAGCCATTAAGGGACAACAGTATTATCATTACCAGGAGAAATCGCCACCAATTAACCTTAACCAAAAACCCCGCCCCCAAACGGTCATTGTCCAATCATACGTCATAGCAACTGTTGCTACTAACTAGACATTACCCGTACATCCTCCCTAAGAAACTAAAGGAGTGGGGCCTGTTTCTCCCCTTTCAAAGATGAAAAACACCGCCTGCTAGCTTTTAAGCCAAGGTAAGACGTCGTTTACCATCTGTCTTGGCGTTTTTTCCGAGAGTTTCATGAGCTGTCCTTGCTGGACATCGTCACGAAAAGGCTGTTTCTCCCGCTGGAATATCTGGCACGTTTACTTCGTAAGTGAGGAGGCCTCAGGTCCGTCAGAAGAACCCAGACCGTCCGTAAAACTTAAACTTGGGCACAGAGGGCTTATGCTGCCTTCATGTGGTCTCGTAATTATGGTAAATACCACTTGCCGAGTGGAAAATTGCACATGAACGCCACCCCATGTCGTATTTTCCACTGGGAAACTAGGAGGTAATTTTGATGAGATAACCTTTGACCTTTCAACATATGAGCGCAGGGATATTACATTTTTATGTTTTTAGCTGATTGTTATGAAGCCGATAGTGCATCTAGCAATTTAGCTATACTCAGTTTTACTAGCTATACTGTTTTGTCGATCAAAGCAGATACAAAGTGGCAGTAGATCAGCGGTTTCTAGATGACTTTCTCACGTACATTGACTTGTTTATAGGGAATTGGTGTGTGTTTTTTGAATGTTTCACTTTACTACGACACAAAAACACTTGAACACAATGCACTCGCAATTTCCACTTCCCAACTGGAAAATGATCATCTTCTTTACCAGAGCACCTGAAGGCAGCATTAAGCATGAGCGGTCACAGGCCGTAAGAATGAGAAAGCCGTAACATCCAGATTCAAGTCAGAAGTGCACTCTGCTCCTCATATTTTATCAATACTAGACGAACAGAAGAAGAGAACTTACCCGGTGGTGCAAGAGCATGAAAGTTGCATTTAAGGCAGCTCCAGGGATTTTTTTCTGATTTCCTAAACCACACTGGTGCTTTAGCGTCGATAGTTGACGTGTCCCCTTCGTTGCACATTTTAAATATATTCCTCCACTGCACATTGCAACCCATTCTGCCTCAATCTGGAGGATATTGCACTGGTATTGAGCCAGAAAGAATCAAGTCTGGCCTCATTTAGATCATATAATGTTGCCTGGGAACAGCTAAAATCATGTAGTTTAGACCCCTGGAAATCTTACCGAACCGAGCGGTCGTCACTGCCCGTCACTGCCAGCGGCTTCTTGGGGTGAATGCTCAGGGCCCAGAGCTCGCCCTCACTGTGGCCCTGCATGATGAGCAGGGGCTTGTCCCGGTCACGGACCATCACCTGCAAACACAGAACCGGACGGGACAAACTGAGCCACATGGTGCACTTATACGGTGAACGGTTCTAAACTGCAGGGGAGACCTCGGCTGGTTGTCTCATGTTTTTTTAACAGCAACACTAGGGGGCACTGTGACTTGAAATTGTTACTGAACATCAAGTCCAAGCAGCTAGAGGCCATAGAGCATGTTGTTGTCCGTGAGAGTAAACACAATGCTGACAGAAAAGACAAAGGGATAGAGGGATATGTGACGCGTCTTGGTTTCCAGGGGCACAAGTCGGCAGCCCAAGGTTCGAGAAAAAGGCAAAAGAAGTTTTTTAATGTTTTTTATTTGTGATTTTCACTTTTTTGCAGAATCGTTCAGTTGAAGTCACGAAGAAGCCGCATTTTAAGATAGCAGTAATGGTCTATTTAAAACCGGCTTGTTTTGGGAGATTTCGGAGCGCGGAGTAGGGTCAGTAGGGGCGTGACTTTGTCTGTGTGTATTTACATACTGGGTAAACACTGGTGGTGTTGGATGGACGCCGCAAAGATTGTAGCCCCAGAGCTGAACCGTGGACGTTACAACGAACATGTTTGGAAGTACTTCTGCAAAGTGGATATATTAATCACGGATTATGTGGCGGCGCTTCCTCATGAAGAGCCTTAGCAAAGCAACGACAGCGGGACAGAGACGCTGCTTTGCTTCCCGGACAGGACGACACTTTGGGCACGCAGCTTCAGTGTTAAAAGAATTCCCGCAAATACATCAAACTGTGAGTAGTATCTTTTTATAACGCTGGATTTTGCGTTTGAGGCCGCCTCCCTCTCAAGGCCTGATTACGTAGCACCAGGCTGTTCTGTGCTCCTTCAGCCCTCTGTGTCATTTTTCGGCTTGCTTCTTTTCTCTTGTGATGTGGTGCGTGTTCGTAGTGCTTTCTTTTCCCCGCAGACTTTAATTCTGTCCAAAAATGAACGGGACTGGCGTGTACACCCCCTCGCGCTCTCGAGGACGTAACGCAAACTCACACAGAGACACACATATGTGGAAAATAAGAGACATTGGATCACCCACGCATCACTAGTGTGTACGACGTGTGTGTGTGTGTGTGTGTCTGTATATATGGTTTATGGAGCCAATTGACCTGACTACTCACCAGCACTACGAGAACCTAAGGGGATTAGCAGGACTATGCTACGGTCCTCATAAACCAAGATTTTGTATTTTCATTTTTAGCATATAAAGAGCATAATTTCATTGTTTTTCTGAAGTCCTTTTAATGCTCAATGATAATATATCATGCACATATCAAGTTTTTTTAAATTCTTAGCTTTTAAAGACCATAAATTGAAAGTTTATTTGACGTCCATATAATACCCCAACCTGACTTCTTGTGTATGGAGTGTATGATGTGCTCCCCCTACCCTACTCTGGCGGTATTGAAGGCTCCATTGTGATTGGTTCTTTATGGGGACACGTGCGGGATATGTGTCCGGGCATGTTGAGTGATTTCGGAAGACATCTAATGGTAATGCGAAGAAGAAGGACCAAGAGAAAGTTCACTCCAAAGAAGACAAGAAAATATATTGGTAAGTATCTAGTCCTTGTTAAATATACGTTATCAAGTATTTTCTGAATGGAACTTAGCCCCGGCCTGGAGGATTTATCCCCGGGCTGGATGATTTGGGGACCGGGCTATTGGGTTTTGGAGCTGGCTGTGGAACTTAGCCCCAGCCTTGGTGAGTTTTCCCCGGCCTGGATGAGTTGGGGGGTGTAGTCCGAGGAGGGGTGCTTAAGAGTGGGTCCGAGATGTGGGCTGTGTGTCCCCGGAGGTCCAGAGGAGTCAGGGGGGCGAGTGTGTGCATGTAGGGCCGGGGTAGGAGTGCCCTGAGCCGGGTAGTGTAAGTGGAGTAGAGGGTGGGTCATTGTGGTGGATGTTGGTGCGGGGCTGGTAGCTTTAGGAGCAGGCTGGTCAGAGGAGGTCCAGAGGAGCCAGGGGGGCGAGTGTGTGCACGTAGGCCGGGGTTGGAGTGCCCTGAGCCGGGTAGTGTAAGTGGAGTAGAGGGTGGGTCATTGTGGTGGATGTTGGTGCGGGGCTGGTAGCTTTAGGAGCAGGCTGGTCAGAGGAGGTCCAGAGGAGCCAGGGGGGCGAGTGTGTGCACGTAGGCCGGGGTTGGAGTGCCCTGAGCCGGGTAGTGTAAGTGGAGTAGAGGGTGGGTCATTGTGGTGGATGTTGGTGCGGGGCTGGTAGCTTTAAGAGCAGGCTGGTCAGAGGAGGTCCAGAGGAGCCAGGGGGGCGAGTGTGTGCACGTAGGCCGGGGTAGGAGTGCCCTGAGCCGGGTAGTGTAAGTGGAGTAGAGGGTGGGTCATTGTGGTGGATGTTGGTGCGGAGCTGGTAGCTTTAGGAGCAGGCTGGTCAGAGGAGGTCCAGAGGAGCCAGGGGGGCGAGTGTGTGCACGTAGGCCGGGGTAGGAGTGCCCTGAGCCGGGTAGTGTAAGTGGAGTAGAGGGTGGGTCATTGTGGTGGATGTTGGTGCGGGGCTGGTAGCTTTAGGAGCAGGCTGGTCAGAGGAGGTCCAGAGGAGCCAGGGGGGCGAGTGTGTGCACGTAGGCCGGGGTTGGAGTGCCCTGAGCCGGGTAGTGTAAGTGGAGTAGAGGGTGGGTCATTGTGGTGGATGTTGGTGCGGGGCTGGTAGCTTTAGGAGCAGGCTGGTCAGAGGAGGTCCAGAGGAGCCAGGGGGGCGAGTGTGTGCACGTAGGCCGGGGTTGGAGTGCCCTGAGCCGGGTAGTGTAAGTGGAGTAGAGGGTGGGTCATTGTGGTGGATGTTGGTGCGGAGCTGGTAGCTTTAGGAGCAGGCTGGTCAGAGGAGGTCCAGAGGAGCCAGGGGGGCGAGTGTGTGCACGTAGGCCGGGGTAGGAGTGCCCTGAGCCGGGTAGTGTAAGTGGAGTAGAGGGTGGGTCATTGTGGTGGATGTTGGTGCGGGGCTGGTAGCTTTAGGAGCAGGCTGGTCAGAGGAGGTCCAGAGGAGCCAGGGGGGCGAGTGTGTGCATGTAGGGCCGGGGTAGGAGTGCCCTGAGCCGGGTAGTGTAAGTGGAGTAGAGGGTGGGTCATTGTGGTGGATGTTGGTGCGGGGCTGGTAGCTTTAGGAGCAGGCTGTGGAACTTAGCCCCAGCCTTGGTGAGTTTTCCCCGGCCCTGATGAGTTGGGGACCGGGGTATTGGGTTTAGGAGCTGGCTGTGGAACTTAGCCCCAGCCTGGGTGGTTCTTTGTAGGTTCAAGTATTGTCTGTTTATCTTTCAGAGTGACACTGGGAAGGACCAAAGGCAGGAGATGGCACAAGAAAAAAACAACCCAGACTCAGACCCAGACTATGTGGGTGATGAAGATTTAGATGAGCTCCCCCATCCAAATATATGGCTGACACAAAAGTCGGATACAAGTCTTGCTCCTGCTTCTAGTGCACCGGGAACCAGCCAGCAAGGTAGTTCTTCATACACCTCAGAGTTGCATTCAGAGA
The DNA here is from genome assembly GCA_021464625.1 of Proterorhinus semilunaris. Taxonomy (NCBI): domain Eukaryota; kingdom Metazoa; phylum Chordata; class Actinopteri; order Gobiiformes; family Gobiidae; genus Proterorhinus; species Proterorhinus semilunaris. The sequence continues at coordinate 31,308,964 of CM038357.1, forward strand.
ATGGTCCACAAAGAGGAGACCCACAGCGGACAAGTTCCATAAATTACTGCTTTGTCTGCGGTAAGCCCCAGAAGAAAATATCGAGACATCTTAAAACACACAAGACCAATGCAGAGATTGTACAAGTCTTTTCCCTTACTGATGTCAAGGAGCGCAACAAACGGATTGAAAAAATTAGGAATAAAGGGAACTTTTTACATAATCAAGCAGTATTACAAAGTGGGAAAGGGCAATTGAAAGTGAAGCGACGATGCAAAAAAAAAGCTTTGGATGGAAAGTTTATTCACTGCATGTATTGTCAAGGCATGTTTCTCCGCAAAGAACTATGGAGGCATACTCGCAGGTGCCCTCACAAACCCGAAGATGCAAACCAAGAAGAGACGTCTGGAAGGAGAAGGATCCTCGGCTCTGCATCAGCTCAGGATGCCGCCTTATGTGCGCAAATCTCGGGTGGGGTTTGGAAGCTTCTCAGTGTTATGAACGTGGATGAAGTTGGATCAGTTGTGCGAAATGACTTCTGTATTCTCCAGTTTGCCCAGTCACTTTACAACATTCATGGACAAGATACAACAAAGTATGAATACATAAGACAAAAACTGAGAGAAGTGGGACGTCTGCTGCTGTGCTTGCGGACAGATATCTCTGTGCCGACCCTGGAAGATGCTGTTAGGCCTGCAAACTTTGAGAAAGTGGTACAAGCGGTCAAAAAGGTAGCAGGTTTTAATGATGACAATCTTTCGTACAAAACCCCGAGCCTTGCTCTTAAACTCGGCCACACACTGAATAAGATCTGCGACATCATCCACTGCCGGGGCTTGATGGCAGAAGATGAGAAGCTGGTGAAGTATACTGAAACATTTAAGAAGTTGCTCAGTACCAAGTGGAAAGAATATGTATCTCACAATGCCCTTAACACACTGAGTGATGCCAAGTTTAATAAACCGTTAACCTTACCATTCACTGAAGATGTTGTGAAACTTCACAAGTTTTTGGAAAAGGCAGCAGAAGAGGCCACAAGCAAACTGCAAGAAACAGATGATGCTCAAACTTATGCCCGTCTTGCCATGGTGTTGCTCACACAAATCATTGTGTTCAACCGTCGGCGAGCTGGAGAGGTTTCCAAAATGCCTCTGAAACATTTTCTGGAGAGGGATAATCAACAACTTCATGCGGATGTAAGCCTTGGTTTATCGGACACAGAAAAGAAGCTCTGCCGGTATCTAAGTCGCGTGGAAATTATGGGTAAAAGAGGGAGAAAAGTTGCAGTTCTTCTCCCCCGACCTGTTGTCAATGGTCTTACACTACTCACAAATAAGAGGAAAGAATGTGGTGTGTCTCCCTCAAACCCATTCTTATTTGCACGACCCAAAGCACCAACCCATTATAGAGGAAGTGACTGCCTGAGACGTTTCTCCACACAGTGCGACACAAAGTACCCCGAGCACCTCCGGTCGACGGGTCTCAGGAAACATGTGGCCACGCTATCTCAAGTCTTAAACCTCCAGGAGAATGAGCTGGATCAGGTGGCAGACTTCCTTGGACATGATATCCGCGTACACAGGGAATTCTACAGACTGCCTGTTCCAACAACACAACTTGCAAAGATATCCAAAGTATTGCTTTTAATGGAGAAGGGATCCATTTCCTCGCTAAAAGGAAAGACGCTGGAGGAGATTGAACTTGAAGGTTTGTTAAATGTATCTCTTATCTGGGTGTGCATGTAGGGCCGGGGTAGGAGTGCCCTGAGCCGGGTAGTGTTAGTGGAGGAGAGGGTGGGTCATTGTGGTGGATGTTGGTGCGGGGCTGGTAGCTTTAGGAGCAGGCTGGTCAGAGGAGGTCCAGAGGAGCCAGGGGGGCGAGTGTGTGCACGTAGGCCTGGGTAGGAGTGCCCTGAGCCGGGTAGTGTAAGTGGAGGAGAGGGTGGGTCATTGTGGTGGATGTTGGTGCGGGGCTGGTAGCTTTAGGAGCCGGCTGGGGATCTTAGCCCCAGCCTTGGTGAGTTTTCCCAGGCCTGGTGGCTTTAGGAGCGGGCTGATTGAATTGAATCCCCCTTTTGTTTTTAGATGAAATTCCCATCAGTGCAGATGAGGCCGAAGAGGAGAGTCACAGTGACTCGGGGGACTCTGCTGAGAAACAAGCGGCAACTGTGGTTATAGATGATGACCCGATCGACATAGCTGATGGAGATACCTCTGATTTTGAAGGCAAGTTCTTCTGTTTACTCTTGTAGTAGTCTTGCTCTGACTTATTCACATTGTTTTGTTTAAATTAATTCCTAATTTTCCTTTTCAGAGGCAGCACAGAGGCCTGCAAAGCAACCTGGACCAAAACGCAGAGTGACAAAAAGAGCATGGTCAAAGACTGAAGAAGCAGCTGTAATGCGGCATTTTAAAAAACACATCAAGAGAGGAAAACTGGCCACAAAAAATGAAGTAACTCAGTGTAAGCAAGCAGAAATGGCCTTAAGTCAGAGAACACTGCAGAATATAAGAGACTTTGTGAGAAATCGTGGACTAGCACATAAAAGACAACTAAAGGTAAAAGATGGATAAGCATGGAGTGTATGTATGAAGAACATTAAAACTTTTCCAGCCTCTAATTGTGGTTCATCCATCCATCCATTTTCTCCCACTTGTCCATTGCCGGGTCGTGGAGGCAGCCGTTGGAGCTGCCCAAATCACATAGCACCAGTCCCCTATGGCTCCTCCTGCAGGTGGTGGGTCCACGGAAGGACGGCCTCATGGTTCCAAACGGGCCTGTTGGTCTCTCATAGGGGAATTGTGGTTCAGTTATGTTTAAAGTCCTCATAATTCATCTTTGGTCCTCATGAACCACCTTCTGGTCGGTGGCTGTGTATAGACAACCGTAGCTGATACAAGGATGTTAAATAGACCTAAATTTTTTTCAGATTTTTTACAGTTAGTCTATCCAGAGCTTATCTCTCTAGGACCTTGGGAAACCATAGTCCTCTTAAACCACACCAGGGTTGGTTTTTCCAAAAGGTCAACATAAACCATAAAACCACGTATGTGTGTGTGTGTGCGTGTTTGTGATACACAGCAAATTCTGCAATCTGTGAGAGGAGTTTGTCTGCGTGTGTTTGAGAGAGGAATCCAACTATCCAACCAACTTCATTTGTGCAAGACAAGAGACATTTATTTACAGGGGTGTGGCTTATGTAAATGAGATGTAAATGAGCCCTATTGTCACCCCAGCTGCAGAGAGAGGTGAGAACTGCTCATTCTTTGAAAGCCGTTTACTCATTTCAACCTTCGTTGAAGGCCTAAATTCAAGTGTCTACAAAATGGTCCAAATATTATCAGATTTCCATGTGTTACACATTGTTGCAAAGCTTGGAGACTACACATTAACAATCTGTGAAAATCTCAAAATGCCAACCGACTTGTGTCCCTGGTTATTGTACATCCAATTAATGGAGATTTATTTTATTTTTTTCACACACAACTTGGCTGTAAATACTGTTTGAGTGGCGCTAGCCCGCAGTTAGCTTTACCCGTTAGCCTGTTAGCTTCTTATTCGTCATTCCATTAGTGTACATTGGTGACTCCGTCCCGGTGGCAGGGAAGTTGCAATTGTGGCTTTCTGGCCAGAGACACCAGGGGGAGATGAAAGACCCTCAATCATCCCATTAACACTTGTATTACCCCCAGAGGGACTACGAAAAGGATTTATTAAGGTAAACACGTTACATGAATGTCCATCCATCCATTCATCCATTTTCTTCCACTTGTCCGTTGCCGGGTCGTGGGGGCAGACGTTGGAGCTTCCCAAATCACATTGCACCAGCCCCTATGGCTCCTCCTGCAGGTGGTGGGTCCACAGAAGGACGGCCTCATGGTTCTAACCGGGCCTGTTGGTCTCTCATAAGGGGCTTCTGAACCGCTCTTTGTCTGACCCGTCACCTAGGACCTGTTTGCCATGGGAGACCCTACCAGGGGCACGAAGCCCCGACAACAGAGCCCCCAGGATCATTCGAGTGCTCAAACCCCTCCACCACGTTAAGGTGGCGGTTCCAGAAGGGGTTTATTAAGGTACACAAGTTACATGAATGTACTAAATCATCATAACATGTTCACAAACAGAGCATTGTTTCCCTTGCGCTGTACCAGATCTGTGATTTAAACAAACCCCGCTACATGCCTAATACATCAACTGTTTGCTCACCAGTCGACAAAACATCCTTTGAAAATGGCAGAAGTAAACACAACAGCGATTGTGATCTGTCTGGTTTAGGGTCAGACCAATTGTGAGTATGATGTAATTGACAGTAGCTGATTACTTTCTGTTATATTTTTAACAAAAAGTCAAAGACCATGGGCTATATGCACAGTGACCCCACGTGGTTTCCGCCGGTCCCACAGAAATGAAGTGATAGCTCAAGATTTGGTAAAGGACAGCGAGTGAAAGTTTGGATGTGACTGGAGCAGGTTAAAAATGTTACATTAGACGCCTTCACTGGAGGAAACCTCCATGTTTATAATGGTGGGTGTTTTTGTTTTGAGGTGGCTAACGTAAAATAAAAATGAAAACTAGTGCACTAGCCTTTAGCTTCAAAACAAAAGCCGTCGTTCCACATAGCGGGACCCGACCGCACCGCCACGATCTAGGTGCGCGTATCGACACTAACCCGCACACCTTTCTGTTTCCACCACACACACACTCACAGATGTTGTGGGCGGCGCTGCACAGAGGAGCACGCTGTACAGAACGCCATTAAAAGGTTTGTAAGCTGCGATGAGAACAACATTTTATGTGCACAAATGCTGCCTTCTGGGGTTATGGAATCATTCAGAGAACAGAAAAGAAAACGCTAAATAGCACTATGAAGGTAAGCTACATGCAAATGTTATGCTAACACCAGCTAAAGCTGCGCTAACAGCGGCTAAATGCTACTATCGGCAAAATCCCCTTTTAGCCCAGCGGTATGATGTTGTGAAATATTAAATCCGTATGACCTGCGTGTCAATAGTGAGGGCTGTCCACTCTCTCGTTGCTAATCAGTCTGTTCACGTCACATCAGACACGGGTCAGCGCTTTGGCCACAGCCGGAGGACGGTCCCAAAACCTATACGTGGTCAGACCGGTTTGACACTGGCCTTTGTTATGGAAAAGCTCGACTAAGCGGGTGAAAGAGCCATTCGGCTGACACGCGCCTGCACGTGGAAAGACACCTAAAAGCTCCTCCCTTATGAGCACTGGCGTTTCCTTTGGGACAGGATTCACAGCGAACATGATGTTTTTAACTCGTCCTTTTCTCAATCCTGAGATAGCTCTTAATTTGTTTGGGACCCTGCTAATTTTGAATGTAAAAGATATGGCCCAGGAAGTACAGCGCCGATCTTACTGACTAGAAGGAAGTCACGTGGGGACGTCGGGCATGTAGCGCATAGCTCTATATTGAGCCGACATTGAGCTTGTAAGCTAGAGCCATGTGAGAGCAGCTGAGAGATTGTATTCATTTTAACATTAGCTTTAACAAGGGCCATAGACCTTGGGCTCATCCCTACATGTTCACATTTCATAACGTCACTATTTCAGTAAATAAGACCCAAATGCAAAACTGTCACAACAAAACACTTTGAGAGAAATAAAATGTATCTGGAAAATCCAGGTAAAAAGGCAAAAACAAAAGACGTCACTGGCAGGAGCAGATACGGACTGAGTACAAACACACACAAACACACAACGAACCAACAAACACACGGGGAAACAGAGGCGTCTAAATACACAAGGAACAGATGAAACACATTTGGGCAGGGCGAGGGATCAACACAGGGGAAGTAAAGTAAAACCACAAGGACAGAACGTGTCAAAATGAAACACAATGGACATGAACAGACACTATACAAGAACGCGACACATCAGGCCTTGATTGGTTGAGTATTTTTAAATTGAAAAAAGCCCCTCAAAACTCAACATAAGAGAAACAACACATACAAATGTGCCCAACACATGGGGTACATTGTCACAATCCATTGTCCCGTTGATGACAGTTAATATAAGATGCAAAAAGGAAGAGAGGCTGACCTCAAGCCGAGGCTTTAAGCTTTAAAGTGTGTATGACTCTTGTGGGACGTGCCAAACCTTTCCTCCTCCATCTTTGCACGGACAGAGCAATCCCCAACATAAAAGACACTTTCCACCTTGTCATGGCCTGTTCTCACTCATGCCATCAGGAAGGAGACACAGGAGCGTTAGAACCAGCTGGATATTTCTTTTTTACAGACTGTGAGGTTCGAAAACAAGGACCATTTTAAAATAGGTTTTTGTTTGGGTTCTTTAAGCTTTTGTACAAGATAATTTTAGTTCATGCTTTTTTTCGTTTTAGCCTGTGTATTTAGCCCATGCAATTGAAAATGGTAATGGTAAGTTTCCTTTGTTCCGTTCAACCAGGTCCGGTCTCCCCTTCTTTGTTATCAAAAACAATGTTTTCAACACTGCATATATATCTCTGGGAAAATACCATGGCCGTGTGTTTACCTCAAATATCTCACTGTCCTGTGTCCCGGCCAGGATGCGGTCCGCTCTCCAGCACACACTGCGGATGGACAGACCTACAGAGCAGCAAAGCACAAGCCAATTACAGATAACGCTCTTCGGAAAAAGACTTTTCAAATAGAGGCTGTGCGTGGCGTGAGTAACGGCACATGTATCCCAGCCTACAGGGCGCCGCTCTCCAAAGCGCATTAGTGCCGGGATGGGCGGCGCGCCGTGTCCGCTCCAGGCCTGAGTCGGTCAGGCAGAGGCTGAACGGGACCAGCCATAGAATAAATGGAAGTGGTACGGGGCAGAAGAATAAAGTGACCGACAGTTTCACACTTTGCCTCTTTGGTCTTCTTTTAGCTCATGTTTTTCATTTCATCTTTAACTTTAAGAGTTATGTTACATTCACCACAGTCACGTTCCATTAGAGAGACACAGGAGCCTCAGGTGCTGGCAGCACTCAGACTGTCCCGGGACACAGTGGCAATCCCTGAGAGACCCGCACAAGCTCCTGGGGATGTTTTAGATAACTGCCCCAACATTTTACATTTCCCTGCCGTGTCCAAATGCGGCACATCTTTACAGACTTTATAGACAAGTTCAAAGTGTTTGCAAACTGTTGCACTATTTCACTGGCTCTCGAGACCTGCAGCAGTCAAACCACTAACTGCTCCAAAATATGTCTCCTCGGCATCTTCACTTAAAGTTGAACCGACGGACACCAAATGTTCTAGCCTTGAAATGTTTTTAAAATCATAAATAGTCTAATTTATGAAGCACAAAACAAGCCAACGTTTGAATTTTCACATTTTTTTCAGTAATTATTATGACTTTATTCAAAGAGAAAAAAAAATTGATTTCCAAAAGAGTCTGCCCAATCGTGATTACGAACAAACATGTTTCTTCAGAGACACTTTTACTCATTCAGATGACAGAATTATTGCTACGTAAGGTAATAATGAAAGAAAAGTCCGTGCTGGCAAAAGACGTCAAAGTCTTCAGCGTCTTCAATAGATCATCTTTACCTCATCCGGAGATGATTCAAAGAACAGATCTCCCTCTAATTAGCTTTAAAGATAAAAAATGCAGTTGATTTACAAAATCCCATCTCAAAGTCTGAACAACGTATTATCTTTTAAGACATTTAATTTGATGTCTTTCATGCTCACTATGATAAACACTACTAAACCAGATACATTGTTGTTGGTACTCAGACTTCTTGTTTCACGCATCTCCATTAAAGCAACTTTCCACACAAATAAAATCTTAGAAAACTAACATTTTATTGTGAAACAGAGCTGGTATTATGGTTTCCAGCACTAGGGCCCGACCGATAAATCCTGCTGATACTGTATATATATATATATATTTTACAAGACATAAAAAGACCATTATCTTCGGAGCCAAACGTGATCGCGACTTCCTGTTTTTTGAATTGGAAAGAGTTGCTTTGAAATGAGCCCTCCCACAACTTCCTCAGCCTCAGGGGGCGGAGAGGCATCGCTGTTTGTTCACCTATTTTATATATTTTATGTTGTAGTCTTTTGCTTATAACTTCGAAATCATAAGAGATAGAGACTTGGCGGGTTTTTTTTTTGACAAGATCCCTCTGAAGTCCCCTATGCCCCTCATGCAGCGCCCCCTGCTGTCACAGCTCAACACATTTTTTTAAAATGTGGCCAAAAATATCGTTGGTGCAGATCAGCCGCAGAAAAACCCATATCGTCGACCTCTAATAGATACATTTCTATATATTTCTATGAGGGCGGCACGGTAGCACAGCGGTTAGCGCTCGTGCTTCACAGCTAGAAGGTCCTGGGTTCGATTCCCACCTGGACGGGGCCTTTCTGTGTGGAGTTTGCATGTTCTCCCCGTGTCTGCGTAGATGAGGTACTCTGGTTTCCCCTACCACTAAAAACATGTACAATAGGCCCAGGGACTGCAGGTGGAAATTAGCACAAGTGCTATAACCTGGTACAATGCGTCTCTCCTTTCTGAGGCTAATGTAGATTGTACACTGTCCCTGTTCAAATAAATGAAACACATTGAAACTTTTACTATAATAAAAAATGTTTAACTAGAGGCTACAGTATTTGAAAGATACAAATATATATTATTAATTACTAAAATATTGGCCTATATATCGGCTATTGGCCAGCCCCTTACATATCGGTATCGGACCCCAAAAATCCATATCGATCAGGCCCTAGTTCCAAGCCTACATAAAGGTGTGGGGCGCAGTTTCTCTTAAATGCACCGGGGTGAATGTTTTACTGCATTAACCATCGATCTTTGGCCCCCCACACTGTATACACTTCGATATGCGGCCCTCGATGAAAAAAGTTGTCTAAACCTTAAAAATGTATTTTGATGTAAAATGTGCGGCTATAGAAGATGAATTGAGAATAGGCAGGCATTGAACTCTGTACTTAAACATTAAAACAAGAAATATTAGCCTGAACAATATAGGGTTAGCCTGAACAATACTGGAGCAGGCTACTATAATATATCACCTTAATAACTATCAATTTCACCTGTTAAAATAAATGCATTTTCTTGTGCCTATTTTTATGTATAAAGTACATTTCCTCTCCCTCTTATTAAACCGTTCTGATTGTCTAGAGTTTCTCAGTACCTGGGAGCCTTTAGCTCCTACAGTCTGGAGAAAGGATGAAAGGAGGAGGAGGGATCTCGCAGTCTGAAGAGAAAGCTGCAAAAACACTCCAGTAGTATCTCCAGCTTTCTCCTAAACCAGGCCGCTCTCCTTTTCCCACCTCGAATACATCAAATCGAAAATGAATTCTACCTCATAAGGCTCTTCTGGTATTTGACAAATCCAGGTCAGTCCAGTCGCTGACAGACAGGCGGCTTTAAAGTGAACTCAAATCCCCGCTCTGAAGTGAGGAGACAGAAGGACTTTTATTGGACTGATTCCGTGTGGAGGCTGAGAGGTGGAACCGCAACACAATCCACCGCTCCATTTCCACAGTGAGGTTATGAATAAGTAGAAGGAACGATTGCAGAAATACTAGTGGACTGGATATTGAATTCTAAATAAATAAATAATGAATCAGCCCGTCAGGTCCAGTCAGAAGAGACCCCCGGGAGCTGGAGCGTTTACTTTTGACAGTTTGTTCTCATTCTCCTCATTTTGAGAGAACTTGATTGTTTGGTTTCAAATTTCACTCTCACTCTTTCCTCATTTTGCAATCTTACAAACTATCACTTTAAAGCTGTTTTTTGTATTTTTGTACAGACTTTGGTACTAGAAGAAGACTATGGACTATATTTTGGCAAAGGGATGAACTGTGGAGGGAACTACCTGCTCTGGGGAACTGAACTAATGCTGAGACCAAGTAAAAGCTAATTAATTATACATTTACCAGAATAATCCAGCTGGACCGCTTATCTCTCCTACACAGTCAACATTCCCCATTCAAGGCCAAGTCACGGAGCTAAACCAGATAAGGACTGAGGGTGCAGTCCTACGTTTATAAAAACATTCATATTTAGGACTATGCAACTAACTGCACACACATCCCCTCCCTAACCACGCCCCAATCCTTCTGCATCTGCGTTCATGACCTTTTCTCAACTCCCCCGCCCCCCCGGTCGACAGGCGGGCGCCCCTCCCCTACCCAAGCAAACAAATCCAACACGTGACCCCGTGTACTGTGTATTTCCCATATCTTGATGTTTTTATGTATGTGCTTTGACTTAACTTTAACCTAATGCTGCATGTCTTCGTTTGTAAGGCGCATTGAGTTGCCTTGTGGAGGAGGCAGTATCAATGAAGTTGCCAGGCTCACATTTATATTTAGTCAAATAACGCTCTGTAAATCATCTGTGCTGACTTACTTTTACTTTAGAAACCAGAGTTGCCTCAGAAAGCCATAAACGTCAGGAAGTTGACACAGCTAAACGGTCTTCTTCTGTCTAGTCCGACTTTGTGACAAACACTGCAGTTTCATTGTGCTACAGGAGTTTTTTTTTGACATCTCATCCTTTTTCTGCGATTGCTGCCTTTTCCTGGAAACGATTGCCATGCTCATAAGACGCTCCTCTCCTCACTCAACATAAAAAAAAAACTCCAATGCCACGCAAATCTAGCTTCGATCAACACTCCGACAAACTGAAATAAACACTTTTAAGGAACTTCCACCAGCTGCAAGTGTTCGGACTTTTTTAACTAATGTTTGAGAAAACTTTCAAATATATTACAGTATAATTCAGTCATGGTGAGGGCAGATCTTTGCCTGATCAGAGGGTCAGGTCATAAATGATATTATTTGTACAAATTATAGGGTTAAAATCATCAAATATGACTGAGAAAGGACTACAGGTGCACTAACCTCTTAACCCCCACCTGAACTGAGCACATTTTCTCCAGTTTGGCTTTACCCAAATCTAAAAGCTTCTTGAACTAAAAAGTGTCAAAATAGCAACAAAACTATGATGAAAACGTGACTAAATGTGTGACAAAAACGCATTGAAAAAGCAATGTAGAAAAAGTTTTAAAAAAGTGACGACAATGCAAGGAAAGTGATCTGTTTTCTCAGCTGGAGAAAATGCACTTGGTGAAGGCGGGGGTTAAGAGGTTAAACACTCAGCCTACTTGTATGAAATAAGTACTTATTAGATTTTACTTTCATGTTTTGGTACATTTTTGGGGGGCCACAGTTTTGGACTGGGGGGCGTGGCTCGACTACAGCGCACGCAGTGGGAGCTTCAAGGAAAAAAGGTTGGGAACCACTGGTATAATTTAAAATTATATTGAATATATTATAATATAATTGTATATGATCAACTTAATTCTTTTGCCTACTCTAACGGTCCCAACCTTTCTTCCCAGAAGACGCCCCTGAGACCGGCTGGGCCCGTATAATAAATCATTCAGAAAATCTATTCTCCTTGTGAAACGAGTTATGGTCTCATGACATTTGTCTCAGTGAGTTGCTTTTTGACTTAACCTCTTAACGCCCACCTGAACAGAGCACATTTTCTTCAGTTTGGCTTTAACCAAATCTAAAAGCTCACAAAATGGCAACAAAAATGAAACGGAAACAAGGATGAAAACGCAACAAAAGAGAGACAAAAACATGACCAAAAACGTGACCGAAAATGTGACGAAAACGCAACAAAAAAGCAATGGAAAGAAATGTCAAAAATGGAACGACACAAGGAAAAAAATCCGTTTAGATGAGTTTTGTGGGTCTTAGGCCAGTGGAATGCCTCATTTGAAAGCTACGGTCTGTGACCTTTTAGATTTGGGTAATGCCGTACTGGAGAATACGCACTTAGTTTAGCGATTAAACAGCCTTTCGTTTGTTTGAGTGTCTTCTCACAGGCACGTTTCTCACCCTTCCTCCCATACCGTTCTCATTTATTTGTTTCTGTTTCCAGCTAGCTATGGGCCGCCCCGTACCTTTGTACCCCTGCTCGGCCTCCCGCAGGTCGATCTTAGTGATGGGTTTGAAGTCCGTGTCCCACAGTCGGACGCAGCCGTCCCTGCCCCCGGTGGCGAAGCCCTCCTCGCATGAAAACATGCTGAAGATCCCCGCCTGCGTAAACACACGGCAGCGTTTATTGCCCCCAGTCACTGAGCCACTACCGCGGACAGTGACCAGGCAGTCGAGTCGTACCCCATGGGCGGCCTGGACGGTCCGGATCAGGTTGAGGCCCTTCCACATGTAGATGTCCCCGTTGAGGGCCCCGGAGTATGTGAGGTCGTCTTTAGCCGAAGCCACGCACAGGATGGTCTGGAGGTCGCCCGTCTTCCCGAAAATACCTCGTTTGGGCGTCAGGGCGTTTCCACACAGAGCCCAGAACTGGAACATGGTGGAAAAAAATGGGATTTAGAAAGACACGGCTTTGTGACAGGAGCATAAACAATAGAAAAGCGGCTACAAAAACACACGGTATCGGACGGACGGTCAGTAACAAAGTCCATTTAAGTGCTGTACTTAAAGTGATAGTCTGTAAGTTTAAATGTTTTACAAATTTAATAGATTATGTGTCATTGAGCGCCTGGGTCTGAAACGTCAGGCAACAAAAGTTATATTACACAATTAATAAATAAATAATAACACTTTTTTTTTTTTTAAAGTCCACTTATCAGAAACCACGTTGACCAATGAAACAAGCTTTCCTGTGGATCGGCCAGTCAGGTCCAATCAGGAGGAGGGGGAGGAGGAGCTTAGTCATTTTACTTTTGAAAATTCTGTTCCTGCTCTCCTCATTTTCCAAACTAGGCATGGCTTTCTGGTCTATGTCCCCTCACTTTGCAAACTTACAGACTTTCACTTTAATTAGAGTTTTTGAGGATCTGTACTAGGAGGAGCAGCCAGAGGATCAGGACACACGCACTGGGAGGAAAAGTTCACCTTCGAAGAGGAAAACTATCAATTGCTATTTGGACCATGTGGACTATCTTTGATTAGCTGAGCTTCTAACAGTGAATTGTAAGTTTAATCGTCTTTATACTTAAATGGGCTGTTTACTCGTATTCCTTTATGTACAGTGTTGTCAGCGCTTACCTCCGTAAGTCGTGGCTTTGTGAGGCTCTGCATAAACACAAATGATGTGCCCGTTGTCTGCTTTCCACTTTTTTGTGTCTCCTTTGCCAATGTTTGTGTGTTGTTGTGAGGGGATGTTATTGTTGTACTGTGAGGCTAGAAGTGTGGAGTTTGTTTAAGATGAGTTAGCTAGTTTTCAGTTTGGCCGCGGCATCTTTTTACTTCCTAGTCCAGGAAAGACCACATTTATTTTTCTTTTTTTTCTTTAAAACAAAGCAAAAATGATAGAACATCGAAATCAATCAATATGGGGAAAATAATCGTGATTATTATTTTTTTTCATAATCGCCCAGCCCTAATCTGTACTCTACATAGAACTTCTTACTTTTACTCCTACATTTGAAAGATAAATACTTTCTACTCCTCTACGTTGAAGAAAAGTTCATTTGTACATTTTTGTTTTGATTTCAAAAGCCTAATAATGCACACTCCAGAACAGTAGGCGGCGCTGTGCAGATGTTACTACGTCTGTGCGGTCAAGTCGAAGGGCTCCTAAGGTATTATTACGCCTTACAATATAGTACCCCTTTTTCTCCGCTCAGAAAATTGACATGTTTAATTTTGAGTGACTAGACTTGGATCGTGTGACTCTATTTAAATAAGGAAAACATGGAAGAGCTGTGACTTTTCTAACTTCACCCCCACGCGTAAAAAACAGGTAAGAACATATCTCAGTTTGCAAAAATGGTGTCCTGTTCCTTTAAACTTATTTGTACTTTCTACTTTGAATACTGTAGTACAAAAGATACTCATATACATTCATGTACTTTTACTTTTATTGGAATATCATTTGACCAGTAGTATCTGTGCTTTTACTCAAATAATAAAACCAAGTACTTTGGTCACCATTGCTCAAGTAGGAGTAAAAACGTATTTGGAGAAAAGATCCTCCACCCCCAAGACTGCCCCCACATGACCGCCAGAGTCAGCCTCACGCCCTGAGCCCGAGCGGATGGAGATGTAATTAGCGCTTTGTTTCTCAGTTTACTTGTAGAAAGTTCTCAGCCTTTCTATTCCTGACTGCGCCTCAAGCTCTTGGAGCCGAAAATACCTTCCTGAGCGATGGATGTTTTTTCCCCGCCGGATGTGCCGTTACCTTGATGTGCTTGACTCCGCAGCTCACCAGACGGTTCTGTTGGAACGGATCCCAGCAGATATCAAAAATCTGGGAGACAGGGAGAGAACAGTCAGACACACACTCCCAACGCCTTCATGCAGTGTTAGAAGAGCCGGCATGTGACGCATCCACAGCCGCATCATCAGGGTCTATATGAGGGAGATCTATTCAGTGTAATGCAATTTAAACATAGAAGAAGAGTGTCACGCCAAATTGACTCTTTCTCTTTTAACTATGTTACTTTATTCCCTCTTAAAAAACAGACCAGCAGTAGAATTGCTGGTAGCATCGAGTTGCCTTGTGTTTTTAAACCTAGTTTTCCAGCACGTCATGCTCCTGTACCTGCACCTTTGAAACTTCTGATCACACAGAAATATTACATTTACTCTCATTTATTTTAGAATTAATCAATCAATTATCATTATTTTGTTTCCATACAGATACTTTATCTGTTATTTCAGCAGAAGATTCAGATAACGTTTTTTGCTGTGTTTGTCTATGAAACTCTCAACAGTCTGGACCCGGACGTGACTTATGACTGTGTGTGACGTCACACTTAACAGCGCCATTGACATAACACGGCTGGCACGGCGGCAGTTTAAAATAGTTTGCCTCTATCTATGTCACTTCCGGTTAGTGTCCAATAAGGAAGTGAAACTATAAACATCACAAAAATTGTCAATGAAAGAAACATTGACCATGTTTTAGCAAAAATGTTGTCTAATGTGTCATATACACATTCAATTCAGTTGTTTCTTCTTCTACTGCTGCTGAAGCTCCAACCCAAATTCCCCATTTTGTGTCGTGTCGTAGACAGAATGCAGACGTGTCCTCCTTATTCAATTGAATTGAATCTGTTGGTTTATTTGACAGGAACAGTACACGTATCTTGATCCACGAATCTGTAACACTGTTTCCCCTAGGCAAGGTGTCGAGAGATTCATTCATTAACTGTCCATAAATTAAAAAAACCAATATAAAAGTTAAGGCTAAAATATACACACATATCGTAGCATTAGTTCATTAGTATAAGGTATAAACCGTGACCAGACCAGTTCTGTGATATGTCGGTATCTATAAATGGTGGCTTGTATTTTGAGGTTATTAGGGGAAATATTACATAGTACACTAGATAAAGCCAATTTACTGGAGAAAAAACAATAACATGCAACAGAATGTATTATTTGTATCTTAAACTTGAAGGCTTCTGGGCTGAAGTAAATACGATATCGTTTATATTGTTGTAGAGTTTGAGTATTGACTTCCTGTAAACCCAGGCTTCACTCTTATTGGCTGTAGATGCGGTCCTTGCGGGGGGCTCACCCGGTCGGAGTGTCCGGTGGCGCTGGCCAGGATCTTGCCTCTCCTCCACTCCCAGATGCACACTGTGTTCTTGGCGTCCAGTCCCACCGAGGCCAGGCGCTGGGCACACAAAACGGTTTGCAGAGTCAGCATCATTTTTGAAAAGGTGCTCCATTCAATCTGGATGTGCTAATGTTTTGAAGCACACGTTTATCATGAAAAAATAAAGAAATGATGAAAGAAATGATGTACTTTGGTGGTTATATCATTTAAACCAGTGTCTCCCGACCAGGGGTACGGGGAGTATTTTAGCTTCATTTTGAACTCAACACATTATTACATACCAAATAATCTTAGTTTATTTGGTCAATTTGTAATAATATTGGAAAGATCCGAGAGGTAGGGGGTACTTGGAGTATAAATAAATGAAGTTGACAATGTAGTTGACACAACACTCATTGATCCCAAATGTCAAATCAAATAACAATCAGCAGAGATTGTAGAGATACATTCTGACATAAAGCAGATTAAAATACATTTCCCTTCAAACTAAATTTGGCAAAAGACAGTTTTATTCTGGGTTTGAGTCCTGGCGGACAATTTGTGAATGTCTATTATTCATCCCATTCCCGTTTCTGAGACGTCCCTGCAATGTCTCCGAGACCTGTCGGATACCAAGGAGATCTCAAAGAGACTCCATACAGGTCTAGGAGACATTGCAGGGACGTCACAGAAACGCCTCACAGGTTGAGGACAACAAATAGTATTCGCAATGTTGCAACAGCTACTTGAGACCACGTAGACCTCTTGGAGATCTCTCGGGGACCACACGGAGACTCAGCTGATATCGAACCTGTACGTTTTCACCGAGACTACCTGGAGACTCGCCTCATTGCCAGGGGCCGTCTTGGAGATTTCTCCGTGACCAGCGGTAACTCGAGTCTCCAACTGGTTTCCAACTAAAACACCATACCACCTTTGCTCTGCCCGATCCCGTCAGACCTCGGACCTCAGCAGGGAAGGGCCTGGTCGGTACTTGGATGGGAGACTGTTTGGTAACACCAGTAAGCCTGGGTGAATGTAGTGAGTCAGTGCTTGGTGGTGGTCGGAGGGGTCGATGGGGCATACTGGTTGCCTCGCTTCAGTCAGTCTACCCCTGGGCAGCTGTGGCTACAACAGTGGCTTACCACCACCATGTATGGAGCGAATGGATAATGCAATTTAAAGCGTCTTTGAGGCCTGGGGGAAGTGTGTAGTTTGGCTTGACAGCCTCAACTTTTTGTTTGCACCGACGGTTTGAGAGTATGGTCATTTCTCTCTTTATGAACTCCACATTAAGTAGAATTGAAAATGAAGCTAATTTTGATCTTTGACTCTTTATGTTACCATTTCAAGTTGGGGAACATCATTCTCTGTATGATGCAATTCCGCAATAAAAATGGAGCCTGATAAATTATTACGCTGGATTTATGTTTATTTCATCGATTTAGAGTAGCTTTGATTTATCCAGCCTGTGGAGCTGTGGCAGTCTTCTCGAAAACTCCTGAGGCAGCAGCTCTAGCTCACGTCAGCTGTCATTTTGATTTTGGAGATTCCAATTACAATAGTGCTCCTAATTCTTCATACTCTGTTGAACTGACTTTTTCTTTTAAAGCTTTGAACCATGTGGTTATGTTATCATCACAAAAACATTGGAGTGTTGTGAATAATTAATTCTTTATTTAGTACAGACACTGATAAAGGTCCATATAGAATTAAAAGAAAAAGAAAACAGAAGAATAATTTGCCGTATCAAAAACATGAAGATCATGCCCGAATTCACCATGTGTGCAGCGACACGACGAGGACAAACCTTCTTCCTTGTCCTTGTCGTAAGTCGCAGTGACATCATTGTTCTGAGTTGGTTTATGTTCATGCGCTTTTTATGTCGCAAAGTGGAGATTTTGATGTAACCAGATTACAAATTGTAATTGTAACACTGTGGTCTATTGGTCACGTTAATTTGCCTTTTGCTGGTGTCAATGTCCAGCGTTACTCTCGCAAACACTGCGTCACCGATTGCAGTGTTTGTAGCAAAGTCATGAGTTTACTTTCACAGTAAAGTCACGAAAGTAGCAGCGCTTAAAATGTCAACATTTTTACTTGCATCATGTTATAAAAACACATTTTGTGATTATACTTTTCTCATTTTGCAAAGCGAGTTCCTTGACAATATTGTTATTTTTCTTTCTCACATTCTCAAACTCCAAACAGTACCAAACTGAAAGGCTGTTGAACTGCAGTGTGCCGGGTAATGGCCGTCCAGAATCTGAACCAGGTGCAGAATTATAAAGCCGTTTCTTTCTCTCACACAAAATGTTAAGGAAAATAAACTGTAAGACACTGAGAAGTAAAAAAAAAAAAAGAAAGTTTAAATATTTGGACGGGACCACAGAGCCATCAAACGTTTTGTCGCTAATAGCAAACAAGGTCGCGCAAGAAGCAGTTTCACAGATAAAAACACAAAGTAATTGTCACAGATTGAAGAATAATTAAGCGTGGAGCCACCAGGAATCCATTATCGACCACGTTTTGAGCCCGCCCCGACTTGTGTCAAACCCGATCAACTAGTATTCAAAAGGATACACCAATGCATTACGAAAATGTTGTAATTCCTCAATGGTGTAGCCAACATATTCATTACCAGATGACATAATGCGGCGCCACATATCCCCTTCTGGTTCCACAGCCGTGCTCATGATGGCATAATGCACAGGAGATGGTGAGTGGGCGGCACTAAATGAGTCACTTAATAAACTGCAGCTAATATAGCCAGCCATGTTTCATTATGAACACGGGGGTTGACGTGCGTGTACAGGAGGCAGACAGATGGAGCGGGTCGTGTTGGAGCTGGAGGGATCCGGTCACTTAGTAATTAAGTCTGCATGAACTGGGAGCAGCAGGTGAGTAAATCCAATTCAATTACAACTGTGTCACGATGGAGCTCTTAGTGCTACTAGACATTGGGCAAAACATTATAATCGTGCCTCTGCCGACATGTAGAGTTCAGGATTGTGAGGTCTTATTTCTCGCTAAGCATCATGGGATTTGCAGCAGTAATAAACTAACGGTGATTTTAAAAGGTCAAATACTGGAGTTATTGTTCACATTAAAAAACGTGGGCACTACAGTGAGTTAGATGTAGTGACTCAGCAGCTTCCACTGTTTATATTGTTTTTAGCTCATGTTAGTCGATGGGAAATGTTTGCTAGCACCCACAAACATGGCGGATCTCCATGGTAACAGAGAATTTTTCCCAAACTCCATTGCCAAACTACAGAATGTGACCAGCAAAGTTTCAGTGATATTAATTGAAGAGCAGAAACCAAATGACAGGCGTCGAGTACAGTTAGCCAACGCTAGCTTGTTGTGAATTCAAACTTGTACAAATCAACTTATCTAACTTGTCTTAAATCTGACCTGGCGTATTTCCAAGTCCATTTTACTCTGATGAATAATAAAAAACAAAGTCGGGAATTTCATTTATTTTGCATAAAACTGTGCTTTTCAGTGCGTTAGCCCTAGCGTTAGTGCATGTTTCCTTCTAACAAAGCTCTGCCATTGCCACGCCCCCGAAAATTCTCATTGGACCACGCCATAGCAGTTTCCTTGGTAACCAACTTACCAATGCTTGCGCTAACCATAGAAATAATATAAACATTGTTAGCTAACAGCCTCTTTTGGCATTTCTATCGGGATACTCTGTTGAAGCCACTTCCTTTATCAAAGTATGGCGAGCTATGGCATGTCCGTTACATCTACATTCAGCATATTAAAAAGGGAGGTGTACTCAGAAAACATACCCAAACATGATTTAGCCTTTTGCACCGAGGCCAAATTTACATGCTAATACTTTTCTAAAAAAAAAATGTCAAAAATCTCTACATTCAATATTGAATTCTAACCAAGCTTTGACATCATACAAATGTGGTTGATCGGTTGACAACAGCCGAAAACATCACCATTTTCTTTGGTCTTAAGAAATAAAACGAATGAATTAAAGCCGCAAGCGGCATCGAGAGGCCCTCGCGGGGGTTCGTTGGCCGGTTGACGCCGGTTGCCGCACGCCGCCGCAATAACCGGGAGGCGCTGCCGCGCCCTACATGGTTTATAACGTCGCTGCCACCCTAGGTCGAGATTATAAAAGAGCAAAGGCGAGAAATGGCGCCTTCGGCGCTGATTACTCGATTTTTCCCAAAATGGCCGACCACCTGTTGGTTGCCTAGCAACCATGTAATGGAGGCCTCCCTTAGTGCCTCCATTGCCGTGCCATAACCCACCGAGGGCGCCAACGTGGCCACAGTACATTTTATTGCCCTGATGAGCCATTAATCTTTGTGAGTAAACATCAAAACGAGATTTTTAGCGTCTCCATGTGAATGATGGCCCCAACCTGCAGAGGGCGCTATCGCGCCCCAAATCTTTTTTATTTCACAAGCAGCATCGGATGGCCCTTACGGGCCGTACTTCAATTTACCACTGTTCACAAGAACATTACAGAGGGCGCTAACGAGCTGTAATGTGTATAATGTGTGATATGCGGGTCAGTCCCATTGGAATAACATGGCGAGCCTCGGTCGTCTCCATGGCAACACCGTACAAAATACGGTATGGGTCTCATTGGCTTTTTGGATCGGGATGCCATCAGCTATTATTGTGCCGAATTTTATCCATTTCCGAGAAACTAATTTTTTTCCCATAATGCATTTTTTCTTCTCAGCCTGGAGGGGGCGCTATCGCGCCAAATGTCACTTTTTCACATTTGTTGTGTCCGGGGGTGAAAGGTCAATAAAATGTATATTTCCGATTTTTAATCGGAGTTCGTTTGTGCAAATGGGAGCAATTTGTTGTTTTCGGAAAGTCGCAAAAATCTTCGTAAAGATTGCGGCTTCGCTGCAAACAAACCATAAAACGTAGCCAAAAAATTTGGATAACTTTTGATGCCCCACATCTGGAGATGAGCTGGAGCGATTTTGGGCTCATTTGGTGAAACGCCCTAGGAGGAGTTCGTTAAAATGCGACGTCAGCGAAAACGCTGACTCACCATTTTCCCGACTTCCTGTCAAAATGGCGGACTTCCGGTTTGTCTGGGGGCGTGACCACAATAATATTTTTTGGTTGTCGTCACATGACAAATGTCTGTACCGAATCTCGTCGCTCTATGACAAAGTTGACGTTGGCCCCCTCCCCATAGGCGTAATGTATTTTCACTTTTGTAGGTGGCGCTGTCGCGCCATTTTTTATTTCCCCAAAACGAAACACACATTTTAATAAATTTTTCACCGGATCTGAATTTTGGGCAATGTTTGGTGAGTTTTTGACTACGTTCAGGGGGTCAAATTCCTGCTCAAAGAGCAGAAGAAGAAGAAAAAGAATCGAGAGGCCCTCGCGGGTCTCGTTGGCCGGTTGACGCACGCCGCCGCAATAACCGGGAGGCGCTGCCGCGCCCTACGTGGTTATAATGTCGCTGTCACCCTAGGTCGAGATTATAAAAGAGGCAAAGGCAAGAAATGGCGCCTTCGGCGCTGATTACTCGATTTTTCCCAAAATGGCCGACCACCTGTTGGTCGCCTAGCAACCATGTTAGTGCCTCCATTGCCGCGCCATAACCCTACCGAGGGCGCCAACGTGGTCACACTACATTTTATTGCCCTGATGTGCCATTAATCTTTGTGAGTAAACATCAAAACGAGATTTTTAGCGTCTCCATGTGAATGATGGCTCCAACCTGCAGAGGGCGCTAGCGCGCCCCAAATCTTTTTAAATTTCACAAGCAGCATCGGACGGCCCTGACGGGCCGTACTTCAATCACTACTGTCCACAAGCTCCTGACAGAGGGCGCTAACGCGCTGTAATTGTGTATAATGTGAGATTTGTGTGTCAGTCCCATTAGATTAACATGGTGGGCCTCGGGCGTCACCATGGCAACACCGTACAAAATACGGTATGGGTCTCATTGGCTTTTTGGATCGGGATGCCATCAGCTATTTTTGTGCCGAATTTTATCTATTTCCGATAAACAAATTTTTTTCCCATAATGGATTTTTTGTTCTCGGCCTAGAGGGGGCGCTATCGCGCCAAATCTCACTTTTTCACATTTGTTGTGTCCGGGGGTGAAAGGTCAATAAAATGTATATTTCCGATTTTTAATCGGACTTCGTTTGTGCGAATGGGAGCATTTTGTTGTTTTTGATAAGTCGCAAAATTGTTCGTAAAGATTGCGGCTTCGCCGCAAACAAACCGTAAAACATGGCCAAAAAATTTGGATAACTTTTGATGCCCCACATCTCGAGATGAGCTGGAGCGATTTGGAGCTCATTTGGTGAAACGCCCTAGGAGGAGTTCGTTAAAATGCGACGTCAGCGAAAACGCTGACTCACCATTTTCCCGACTTCCTGTCAAAATGGCGGACTTCCGGTTTGTCTGGGGGCGTGGCCACGATAATATATTGTGTTTGTCCTCACAGGACGAAGGTCTGTACCGAATCCCGTCGCTCTGCGACAAAGTTTATGTTGGCCCCCTCCCCATAGGCGCAATGTATTTTCACTTTTGTAGGTGGCGCTGTCGCACCATTTTTTATTTCCCCAAAACGAAACACACATTTTAATTAATTTTTCACCGGACCTGAATTTTGGGCAAAGTTTGGTGAGTTTTTGACTATGTTCAGGGGGTCAAATTCCTGCTCAAAGAGCAGAAGAAAGAAGAAGAAGAAGAAGAAGAAGAAGAATTAAAGCCGCAAGCGGCATCGAGAGGCCCTCGCGGGTCTCGTGGGCCGGTTGACGCCGGTTCCCGCACGCCGCCGCAATAACCGGGAGGCGCTGCCGCGCCCTACGTGGTTATAATGTCGCTGTCACCCTAGGTCGAGATTATAAAAGAGCAAAGGCGAGAAATGGCGCCTTCGGCGCTGATTACTCGATTTTTCCCAAAATGGCCGACCACCTGTTGGTCGCCTAGCAACCATGTAATGGATGCCTCCCTTAGTGCCTCCATTGCCGCGCCATAACCCTACCGAGGGCGCCAACGTGGCCACACTACATTTTATTGCCCTGATGAGCCATTAATCTTTGTGAGTAAACATCAAAACGAGATTTTTCGTGTCTCCATGTGAATGATGGCTCCAACCTGCAGAGGGCGCTAGCGCGCCCCAAATCTTTTTTAGTTCACAAGCAGCATCGTACGGCCCTGACGGGCCGTACTTCAATGACTACTGTCCAAAAGCTCCTGACAGAGGGCGCTAACGCGCTGTAATAGTGTATAATGTGTGATATGCGGGTCAGTCCCATTGGAATAACATGGTGGGCCTCGGTCGTCTCCATGGCAACACCGTACAAAATACGGTATGGGTCTCATTGGCTTTTTGGATCGGGATGCCATCAGCTATTACTGTGCCGAATTTTATCCATTTCCGAGAAACTAATTTTTTTTCCATAATGCATTTTTTCTTTTCAGCCTAGAGGGGGCGCTATCGCGCCAAATCTCACTTTTTCACATTTGTTGTGTCCGGGGGTCAAAGGCCAATAAAATGTATATTTCCGATTTTTAATCGGAGTTCGTTTGTGCAAATGGGAGCATTTTGTTGTTTTCGGAAAGTCGCAAAATTCTTCGTAAAGATTGCGGCTTCGCCGCAAACAAACCGTAAAACTTAGCCAAAAAATTTGGATAACTTTTGATGCCCCACATCTCGAGATGAGCTGGAGCGATTTTGGGCTCATTTGGTGAAACGCCCTCGGAGGAGTTCGTTAAAATGCATTGTCAGCGAAAACGCTGACTCAGCATTTTCCGGACTTCCTGTCAAAATGGCGGACTTCCGGTTTGTCAGGGGGCGTGGCCACAATAATGTTTTTTGGTTGTCGTCACGTGACGAATGTCTGTACCAAATCTCGTCGCTCTACGACAAAGTTTATGTTGGCCCCCTCCCCATAGGCGCAATGTATTTTCACTTTTGTAGGTGGCGCTGTCGCGCCATTTTTTATTTCCCCAAAACGAAACACACATTTTAATTAATTTTTCGCCGGACCTGAATTTTGGGCAAAGTTTGGTGAGTTTTTGACTACGTTCAGGGGGTCAAATTCCTGCTCAAAGAGCAGAAGAAAGAAGAAGAAGAAGAATAAAGAAGAATAATAATATTTCCTGCAAAAACAATATAGTCGCTTTCGCGACAACATCATATTATACATTTTTGGAAAGCTTTCGACTTCCCCTACGCACCCGTGGGGCTCGGAGGTGAATGACGAGCGCTTCGCGCTCGTCATCCACCTCCGTATGACAGTTGGCCATATACCCCCATTCATTTTGCTGCAATTATAAGTATAAGGGCCCACACCAGAGGTGTGGGCAGTCACTGTTTTACACGGTGAGTTTACGTTTGACATGGGGACAGCGCTTCGCGCTGTTTTCGTGCGCTCCGCGCACCTAGGTTCAGTGCGCTGCGCGCACTGCGTTGCGATTACAATAGGCCCTTGCTACGGCAGGCCGCTCGGGCCTAATTAAAGCCGCAAGCGGCATCGAGAGGCCCTCGCGGGGGTTCGTTGGCCGGTTGACGCCGGTTCCCGCACGCCGCCGCAATAACCGGGAGGCGCTGCC
The DNA here is from genome assembly GCA_021464625.1 of Proterorhinus semilunaris. NCBI lineage: Eukaryota > Metazoa > Chordata > Actinopteri > Gobiiformes > Gobiidae > Proterorhinus > Proterorhinus semilunaris. The sequence continues at coordinate 31,333,084 of CM038357.1, forward strand.
GCGCCCTACGTGGTTATAATGTCGCTGCCACCCTAGGTCGAGATAATAAAAGAGCAAAGGCGAGAAATGGCGCCTTCGGCGCTGATTACTCGATTTTTCCCAAAATGGCCGACTACCTGTTGGTCGCCTAGCAACCATGTAATGGACGCCTCCCTTAGTGCCGCCATTGCTGCGCCATAACCCTACCGAGGGCGCCAACGTGGCCACACTACATTTTATTGCCCTGATATGCCATTAATCTTTGTGAGTAAACATCAAAACGAGATTTTTCGCATCTTCATGTGAATGATGGCTCCAACCTGCAGAGGGCGCTAGCGCGCCCCAAATCTGTTTTATTTCACAAGCAGCATCGGACGTCCTTAACGGGCCGTACTTCAATCACTACTGTCCACAAGCTCCTCACAGAGGGCGCTAACGCGCTGTAATTGTGTATAATGTGTGATATGCGGGTCAGTCCCATTGGAATAACATGGTGGGCCCCGGGCGTCACCATGGCAACACCGTACAAAATACGGTATGGGTCTCATTGGCTTTTTGGATCGAGATGCCATCAGCTATTATTGTGCAGAATTTTATCCATTTCCGAGAAACTAATTTTTTTTCCATAATGCATTTTTTCTTCTCAGCCTAGAGGGGGCGCTATCGCGCCAAATGTCACTTTTTCAAATTGGTTGTGTCCGGGGGCGAAAGATCAATAAAATGTATATTTCCGATTTTTAATCGGAGTTCGTTTGTGCAAATGGGAGCATTTTGTTGTTTTCGGTAAGTCGCAAAATTCTTCGTAAAGATTGCGGCTTCGCCGCACACAAACCGTAAAACTTAGCCAAAAAATTTGGATAACTTTTGATGCCCCACATCTCGAGATGAGCTGGAGCGATTTTGGGCTCATTTGGTGAAACGCCCTAGGAGGAGTTCGTTAAAATGCGACGTCAGCGAAAACGCTGACTCACCATTTTCCCGACTTCCTGTCAAAATGGCGGACTTCCGGTTTGTCAGGGGGCGTGGCCACAATAATGTTTTTTGGTTGTCGTCACGTGACGAATGTCTGTACCGAATCTCGTCGCTCTACGACAAAGTTTATGTTGGCCCCCTCCCCATAGGCGCAATGTATTTTCACTTTTGTAGGTGGCGCTGTCGCGCCATTTTTTATCTCCCCAAAACGAAACACACATTTTAATTAATTTTTCACCGGACCTGAATTTTGGGCAAAGTTTGGTGAGTTTTCGACTATGTTCAGGGGGTCAAATTCCTGCTCAAAGAGCAGAAGAAAGAAGAAGAAGAAAAAAAATTAAAGCCGCAAGCGGCATCGAGAGGCCCTCGCGGGACGCGGTGGCCGGTTGACGCCGGTTGCCGCACGCCGCCGCAATAACCGGGAGGCGCTGCCGCGCCCTACGTGGTTATAATGTCGCTGCCACCCTAGGTCGAGATTATAAAAGAGGCAAAGGCGAGAAATGGCGCCTTCGGCGCTGATTACTCGATTTTTCCCAAAATGGCCGACCACCTGTTGGTCGCCTAGCAACCATGTAATGGAGGCTCCCTTAGTGCCTCCATTGCTGCGCCATAACCCACCGAGTGCGCCAACGTGGCCACACTACATTTTATTGCCCTGATGAGCCATTAATCTTTGTGAGTAAACGTCAAAATGAGATTTTTAGCGTCTCCATGTGAATGATGGCTCCAACCTGCAGAGGGCGCTAGCGCGCCCCAAATCTTTTTTATTTCACAAGCAGCATCGGACGGCCTTGACGGGCCGTACTTCAATTACTACTGTCCACAAGCTCCTGACAGAGGGCGCTAGCGCGCTGTAATTGTGTATAATGTGATATTTGTGTGTCAGTCCTATTGGATTAACATGGGGAGCCTTGATCGTCTCCATGGCAACACCGTACAAAATACGGTATGGGTCTTATTGGCTTTTTGGATCGGGATGCCATCAGCTATTATTGTGCCGAATTTTATCAATTTCCGAGAAACTAATTTTTTTCCCATAATGCATTTTTTGTTCTCGGCCTAGAGGGGGCGCTATCGCGCCAAATCTCACTTTTTCACATTTGTTGTGTCCGGGGGTGAAAGGTCAATAAAATGTATATTTCCGATTTTTAATCGAAGTTCATTTGTGCAAATGGGAGCATTTTGTTGTTTTCGGTAAGTCACAAAATTCTTCGTAAAGATTGCGGCTTCGCCGCAAACAAACCGTAAAACGTAGCCAAAAAATTTGGATAACTTTTGATGCCCCACATCTCGGGATGAGCTGGAGCGATTTTGGGCTCATTTGGTGAAACGCCCTAGGAGGAGTTCGTTAAAATGCGACGTCAGCGAAAACGCTGACTCACCATTTTCCAGACTTCCTGTCAAAATGGCGGACTTCCGGTTTGTCAGGGGGCGTGGCCACAATAATGTTTTTTGGTTGTCGTCACATGACGAATGTCTGTACCGAATCCCGTCGCTCTATGACAAAGTTTATGTTGGCCCCCTCCCCATAGGCGCAATGTATTTTCACTTTTGTAGGTGGCGCTGTCGCGCCATTTTTTATTTCCCCAAAACGAAACACACATTTTAATTAATTTTTCACCGGACCTGAATTTTGGGCAAAGTTTGGTGAGTTTTTGACTATGTTCAGGGGGTCAAATTCCTGCTCAAAGAGCAGAAGAAAGAAAGAAGAATAAAGAAGAATTAAAGCCGCAAGCGGCATCGAGAGGCCCTCGCGGGACGCGGTGGCCGGTTGACGCCGGTTGCCGCACGCCGCCGCAATAACCGGGAGGCGCTGCCGCGCCCTACGTGGTTATAATGTCGCTGCCACCCTAGGTCGAGATTATAAAAGAGGCAAAGGCGAGAAATGGCGCCTTCGGCGCTGATTACTCGATTTTTCCCAAAATGGCCGACCACCTGTTGGTCGCCTAGCAACCATGTAATGGAGGCTCCCTTAGTGCCTCCATTGCCGCGCCATAACCCACCGAGTGCGCCAACGTGGCCACACTACATTTTATTGCCCTGATGAGCCATTAATCTTTGTGAGTAAACGTCAAAATGAGATTTTTAGCGTCTCCATGTGAATGATGGCTCCAACCTGCAGAGGGCGCTAGCGCGCCCCAAATCTTTTTTATTTCACAAGCAGCATCGGACGGCCTTGACGGGCCGTACTTCAATTACTACTGTCCACAAGCTCCTGACAGAGGGCGCTAGCGCGCTGTAATTGTGTATAATGTGATATTTGTGTGTCAGTCCTATTGGATTAACATGGGGAGCCTTGATCGTCTCCATGGCAACACCGTACAAAATACGGTATGGGTCTTATTGGCTTTTTGGATCGGGATGCCATCAGCTATTATTGTGCCGAATTTTATCAATTTCCGAGAAACTAATTTTTTTCCCATAATGCATTTTTTGTTCTCGGCCTAGAGGGGGCGCTATCGCGCCAAATCTCACTTTTTCACATTTGTTGTGTCCGGGGGTGAAAGGTCAATAAAATGTATATTTCCGATTTTTAATCGAAGTTCATTTGTGCAAATGGGAGCATTTTGTTGTTTTCGGTAAGTCACAAAATTCTTCGTAAAGATTGCGGCTTCGCCGCAAACAAACCGTAAAACGTAGCCAAAAAATTTGGATAACTTTTGATGCCCCACATCTCGGGATGAGCTGGAGCGATTTTGGGCTCATTTGGTGAAACGCCCTAGGAGGAGTTCGTTAAAATGCGACGTCAGCGAAAACGCTGACTCACCATTTTCCAGACTTCCTGTCAAAATGGCGGACTTCCGGTTTGTCAGGGGGCGTGGCCACAATAATGTTTTTTGGTTGTCGTCACATGACGAATGTCTGTACCGAATCCCGTCGCTCTATGACAAAGTTTATGTTGGCCCCCTCCCCATAGGCGCAATGTATTTTCACTTTTGTAGGTGGCGCTGTCGCGCCATTTTTTATTTCCCCAAAACGAAACACACATTTTAATTAATTTTTCACCGGACCTGAATTTTGGGCAAAGTTTGGTGAGTTTTTGACTATGTTCAGGGGGTCAAATTCCTGCTCAAAGAGCAGAAGAAAGAAAGAAGAATAAAGAAGAATAATAATATTTCTTGCAAAAACAATATAGTCGCTTTCGCGACTACAACATATTATGCATTTTTTTAAAGCTTTCGACTTCCCCCACACACCCGTGGGGCTCGGAGGTGGATGACGAGCGCTTCGCGCTCGTCATCCACCTCCGTATGACAGTTGGCCATATTCCCCCATTCATTTTGCTGCAATTATAAGTATAAGGGCCCACACCAGAGGTGTGGGCAGTCACTGTTTTACACGGTGAGTTTACGTTTGACATGGGGACAGCGCTTCGCGCTGTTTTCGTGCGCTCCGCGCACCTAGGTACAGTGCGCTGCGCGCACTGCGTTGCGATTACAATAGGCCCTTGCTACGGCAGGCCGCTCGGGCCTAATAATAATATTTCTTGCAAAAACAATATAGTCGCTTTCGCGACTACAACATATTATGCATTTTTTTAAAGCTTTCGACTTCCCCCACACACCCGTGGGGCTCGGAGGTGGATGACGAGCGCTTCGCGCTCGTCATCCACCTCCGTATGACAGTTGGCCATATTCCCCCATTCATTTTGCTGCAATTATAAGTATAAGGGCCCACACCAGAGGTGTGGGCAGTCACTGTTTTACACGGTGAGTTTACGTTTGACATGGGGACAGCGCTTCGCGCTGTTTTCGTGCGCTCCGCGCACCTAGGTACAGTGCGCTGCGCGCACTGCGTTGCGATTACAATAGGCCCTTGCTACGGCAGGCCGCTCGGGCCTAATTAAAGCCGCAAGCGGCATCGAGAGGCCCTCGCGGGTCTCGTGGGCCGGTTGACGCCGGTTGCCGCACGCCGCCGCAATAACCGGGAGGCGCTGCCGCGCCCTACGTGGTTATAATGTCGCTGCCACCCTATAGGTCGAGATTATAAAAGAGCAAAGGCGAGAAATGGCGCCTTTGGCGCTGATTACTCGATTTTTCCCAAAATGGCCGACCACCTGTTGATCGCCTAGCAACCATGTAATGGAGGCCTCCCTTAGTGCCTCCATTGCCGCGCCATAACCCTACCGAGGGCGCCAACGTGGCCACACTACATTTTATTGCCCTGATGTGCCATTAATCTTTGTGAGTAAACATCAAAACGAGATTTTTAGCGTCTCCATGTGAATGATGGCTCCAACCTGCAGAGGGCGCTAGCGCGCCCCAAATCTTTTTTATTTCACAAGCAGCATCGGACGTCCTTAACGGGCCGTACTTCAATGACTACTGTCCACAAGCTCCTTACAGAGGGCGCTAACGCGCTGTAATTGTGTATAATGTGTGATATGCGGGTCAGTCCCATTGGAATAACATGGTGGGCCCCGGGCGTCTCCATGGCAACACCGTAGAAAATACGGTATGGGTCTCATTGGCTTTTTGGATCGGGATGCCATCAGCTATTTTTGTGCCGAATTTTATCCATTTGCGAGAAACTAATTTTTTTCCCATAATGCATTTTTTGTTCTCGGCCTAGAGGGGGCGCTATCGCGCCAAATCTCACTTTTTCACATTTGTTGTGTCCGGGGGTGAAAGGTCAATAAAATGTATATTTCCGATTTTTAATCGGAGTTCGTTTGTGCGAATGGGAGCATTTTGTCGTTTTCGGTAAGTCGCAAAATTCTTCGTAAAGATTGCGGCTTTGCCGCAAACAAACCGTAAAACTTAGCCAAAAAATTTGGATAACTTTTGATGCCCCACATCTCGAGATGAGCTGGAGCGATTTTGGGCTCATTTGGTGAAACGCCCTAGGAGGAGTTCGTTAAAATGCGACGTCAGCGAAAACGCTGACTCACCATTTTCCCGACTTCCTGTCAAAATGGCGGACTTCCGGTTTGTTTGGGGGCGTGGCCACAATAATTTTTTTTGGTTGTCGTCACATGACGAATGTCTGTACCGAATCTCGTCGCTCTATGACAAAGTTTATGTTGGCCCCCTCCCCATAGGCGCAATGTATTTTCACTTTTGTAGGTGGCGCTGTCGCGCCATTTTTTATTTCCCCAAAACGAAACACATATTTTAATAAATTTTTCACCGGATCTGAATTTTGGGCAAAGTTTGGTGAGTTTTTGACTACGTTCAGGGGGTCAAATTCCTGTTCAAAGAGCAGAAGAAGAAGAAGAAAAAAAATTAAAGCCGCAAGCGGCATCGAGAGGCCCTCGCGGGGGTTCGTTGGCCGGTTGACGCCGGTTCCCGCACGCCGCCGCAATAACCGGGAGGCGCTGCCGCGCCCTACCTGCTTATAATGTCGCTGCCACCCTCGGTAGGGTTTATAAAAGAGCAAAGGCAAGAAATGGCGCCTTCGGCGCTGATTACTCTATTTTTCCCAAAATGGCCGACCTCCTGTCGGTTGCCTAGAAACCATGTAATGTACTTTTTTGTTCGGACAGTCCTGACGCACGCGTGTACCAATTTTATTTATTTATTGCCCTGATGTGCCATTAATCTTTGTGAGTAAACATCAAAACGAGATTTTTAGCGTCTCCATGTGAATGATGGCCCCAACCTGCAGAGGGCGCTATCGTGCCCCAAATCTTTTTTATTTCACAAGCAGCATCGGACGGCCCTGACGGGCCGTACTTCAATCACTACTGTCCACAAGCTCCTCACAGAGGGCGCTAACGAGCTGTAATTGTGTATAATGTGTGATATGCGGGTCAGTCCCATTGGAATAACATGGCGAGCCTCGGTCGTCTCCATGGCAACACCGTACAAAATACGGTATGGGTCTCATTGGCTTTTTGGATCGGGATGCCATCAGCTATTATTGTGCCGAATTTTATCAATTTCCGAGAAACTAATTTTTTTCCCATAATGCATATTTTCTTCTCAGCCTAGAGGGGGCGCTATCGCGCCAAATCTCACTTTTTCACATTTGTTGTGTCCGGGGGTGAAAGGTCAATAAAATGTATATTTCCGATTTTTAATCGGAGTTCGTTTGTGCAAATGGGAGCATTTTGTTGTTTTCGGAAAGTCGCAAAAATCTTCGTAAAGATTGCGGCTTCGCCGCAAACAAACCGTAAAACTTAGCCAAAAAATTTGGATAACTTTTGATGCCCCACATCTCGAGATGAAGTGGAGCGATTTTGGGCTCATTTGGTGAAACGCCCTAGGAGGAGTTCGTTAAAATGCGACGTCAGCGAAAACGCTGACTCAGCATTTTCCCGACTTCCTGTCAAAATGGCGGACTTCCGGTTTATCTGGGGGCGTGGCCACAATAATATATTTTGTTTGTCCTCACAGGACGAATGTCTGTACCGAATCCCGTCGCTCTGCGACAAAGTTTATGTTGGCCCCCTCCCCATAGGCGCAATGTATTTTCACTTTTGTAGGTGGCGCTGTCGCGCCATTTTTTATTTCCCCAAAACGAAACACACATTTTAATTAATTTTTCACCGGATCTGAATTTTGGGCAAAGTTTGGTGAGTTTTCAACTACGTTCAGGGGGTCAAATTCCTGCTCAAAGAGCAGAAGAAAGAAGAAGAAGAAAAAAAATTAAAGCCGCAAGCGGCATCGAGAGGCCCTCGCGGGTCTCGTTGGCCGGTTGACGCCGGTTGCCGCACGCCGCCGCAATAACCGGGAGGCGCTGCCGCGCCCTACGTGGTTATAATGTCGCTGCCACCCTAGGTCGAGATTATAAAAGAGCAAAGGCGAGAAATGGCGCCTTCGGCGCTGATTACTCTATTTTTCCCAAAATGGCCGACCACCTGTTGGTCGCCTAGCAACCATGTAATGGAGGCCTCCCTCAGTGCCTCCATTGCCGCGCCATAACCCTACCGAGGGCGCCAACGTGGCCACACTACATTTTATTGCCCTGATGTGCCATTAATCTTTGAGTAAACATCAAAATGAGATTTTTCGTGTCTCCATGTGAATGATGGCTCCAACCTGCAGAGGGCGCTAGCGCGCCCCAAATCTTTTTTATTTCACAAGCAGCATCGGACGGCCCTGAGGGGCCGTACTTCAATGACTACTGTCCACAAGCTCCTCACAGAGGGCGCTAACGAGCTGTAATTGTGTATAATGTGTGATATGCGGGTCAGTCCCATTGGATTAACATGGTGGGCCTCGGTCGTCTCCATGGCAACACCGTACAAAATACGGTATGGGTCTCATTGGCTTTTTGGATCGGGATGCCATCAGCTAATATTGTGCCGAATTTTATTCATTTCCGAGAAACTAATGTTTTTTCCATAATGCATTTTTTGTTCTCGGCCTAGAGGGGGCGCTATCGCGCCAAATCTCACTTTTTCACATTTGTTGTGTCCGGGGGTGAAAGGTCAATAAAATGTATATTTCCGATTTTTAATCGGAGTTCGTTTGTGCAAATGGGAGCATTTTGTTGTTTTCGGTAAGTCGCAAAATTCTTCGTAAAGATTGCGGCTTCGCCGCAAACAAACCGTAAAACTTAGCCAAAAAATTTGGATAACTTTTGATGCCCCACATCTCGGGATGAGCTGGAGCGATTTTGGGCTCATTTGGTGAAACGCCCTAGGAGGAGTTCGTTAAAATGCATTGTCAGCGAAAACGCTGACTCAGCATTTTCCGGACTTCCTGTCAAAATGGCGGACTTCCGGTTTGTCAGGGGGCGTGGCCACAATAATGTTTTTTGGTTGTCGTCACGTGACGAATGTCTGTACCGAATCTCGTCGCTCTACGACAAAGTTTATGTTGGCCCCCTCCCCATAGGCGCAATGTATTTTCACTTTTGTAGGTGGCGCTGTCGCGCCATTTTTTATTTCCCCAAAACGAAACACACATTTTAATAAATTTTTCGCCGGATCTGAATTTTGGGCAAAGTTTGGTGAGTTTTCAACTACGTTCAGGGGGTCAAATTCCTGCTCAAAGAGCAGAAGAAGAAAGAAGAAGAAGAAGAAGAATAAAGAAGAATAATAATATTTCTTGCAAAAACAATATAGTCGCTTTCGCGACTACAACATATTATGCATTTTTTTAAAGCTTTCGACTTCCCCGACGCACCGGTGGGGCTCGGAGGTGAATGACGAGCGCTTCGCGCTCGTCATCCACCTCCGTATGACAGTTGGCCATATACCCCCATTCATTTTGCTGCAATTATAAGTATAAGGGCCCACACCAGAGGTGTGGGCAGTCACTGTTTTACACGGTGAGTTTACGTTTGACATGGGGACAGCGCTTCGCGCTGTTTTCGTGCGCTCCGCGCACCTCAGTACAGTGCGCTGCGCGCACTGCGTTGCGATTACAATAGGCCCTTGCTACGGCAGGCCGCTCGGGCCTAATAATAATAATATTTCCTGCAAAAACAATATAGTCGCTTTCGCGACTACATCATATTATACATTTTTGGAAAGCTTTTGACTTCCCCCACGCACTCGTGGGGCTCGGAGGTGGATGACGAGCGCTTCGCGCTCGTCATCCACCTCCGTATGACAGTTGGCCATATTCCCCCATTCATTTTGCTGCAATTATAAGTATAAGGGCCCACACCAGAGGTGTGGGCAGTCACTGTTTTACACGGTGAGTTTACGTTTGACATGGGGACAGCGCTTCGCGCTGTTTTCGTGCGCTCCGCGCACCTAGGTTCAGTGCGCTGCGCGCACTGCGTTGCGATTACAATAGGCCCTTGCTACGGCAGGCCGCTCGGGCCTAATTAAAGCCGCAAGCGGCATCGAGAGGCCCTCGCGGGTCTCGTGGGCCGGTTGACGCCGGTTCCCGCACGCCGCCGCAATAACCGGGAGGCGCTGCCGCGCCCTACGTGGTTATAATGTCGCTGTCACCCTAGGTCGAGATTATAAAAGAGCAAAGGCGAGAAATGGCGCCTTCGGCGCTGATTACTCGATTTTTCCCAAAATGGCCGACCACCTGTTGGTCGCCTAGCAACCATGTAATGGATGCCTCCCTTAGTGCCTCCATTGCCGCGCCATAACCCTACCGAGGGCGCCAACGTGGCCACACTACATTTTATTGCCCTGATGAGCCATTAATCTTTGTGAGTAAACATCAAAACGAGATTTTTCGTGTCTTCATGTAAATGATGGCTCCAACCTGCAGAGGGCGCTAGCGCGCCCCAAATCTTTTTTAGTTCACAAGCAGCATCGTACGGCCCTGACGGGCCGTACTTCAATGACTACTGTCCAAAAGCTCCTGACAGAGGGCGCTAACGCGCTGTAATAGTGTATAATGTGTGATATGCGGGTCAGTCCCATTGGAATAACATGGTGGGCCTCGGTCGTCTCCATGGCAACACCGTACAAAATACGGTATGGGTCTCTTTGGCTTTTTGGATCGGGATGCCATCAGATATTACTGTGCCGAATTTTATCCATTTCCGAGAAACTAATTTTTTTTCCATAAGGCATTTTTTCTTTTCAGCCTAGAGGGGGCGCTATCGTGCCAAATCTCACTTTTTCACATTTGTTGTGTCCGGGGGTCAAAGGCCAATAAAATGTATATTTCCGATTTTTAATCGGAGTTCGTTTGTGCAAATGGGAGCATTTTGTTGTTTTCGGAAAGTCGCAAAATTCTTCGTAAAGATTGCGGCTTCGCCGCAAACAAACCGTAAAACTTAGCCAAAAAATTTGGATAACTTTTGATGCCCCACATCTCGAGATGAGCTGGAGCGATTTTGGGCTCATTTGGTGAAACGCCCTAGGAGGAGTTCGTTAAAATGCATTGTCAGCGAAAACGCTGACTCAGCATTTTCCGGACTTCCTGTCAAAATGGCGGACTTCCGGTTTGTCAGGGGGCGTGGCCACAATAATGTTTTTTGGTTGTCGTCACGTGACGAATGTCTGTACCAAATCTCGTCGCTCTACGACAAAGTTTATGTTGGCCCCCTCCCCATAGGCGCAATGTATTTTCACTTTTGTAGGTGGCGCTGTCGCGCCATTTTTTATTTCCCCAAAACGAAACACACATTTTAATTAATTTTTCGCCGGACCTGAATTTTGGGCAAAGTTTGGTGAGTTTTTGACTACGTTCAGGGGGTCAAATTCCTGCTCAAAGAGCAGAAGAAAGAAGAAGAAGAAGAATAAAGAAGAATAATAATATTTCCTGCAAAAACAATATAGTCGCTTTCGCGACAACATCATATTATACATTTTTGGAAAGCTTTCGACTTCCCCTACGCACCCGTGGGGCTCGGAGGTGAATGACGAGCGCTTCGCGCTCGTCATCCACCTCCGTATGACAGTTGGCCATATACCCCCATTCATTTTGCTGCAATTATAAGTATAAGGGCCCACACCAGAGGTGTGGGCAGTCACTGTTTTACACGGTGAGTTTACGTTTGACATGGGGACAGCGCTTCGCGCTGTTTTCGTGCGCTCCGCGCACCTAGGTTCAGTGCGCTGCGCGCACTGCGTTGCGATTACAATAGGCCCTTGCTACGGCAGGCCGCTCGGGCCTAATTAAAGCCGCAAGCGGCATCGAGAGGCCCTCGCGGGTCTTATGGGCTGTAAACATCAAAACGAGATTTTGCGTGTCTCCATGTGAATGATGGCTCCAACCTGCAGAGGGCGCTAGCGCGCCCCAAATCTTTTTTATTTCACAAGCAGCATCGTACGGCCCTGACGGGCCGTACTTCAATCACTCCTGTCCACAAGGTCCTCACAGAGGGCGCTAACGCGCTGTAATTGTGTATAATGTGAGATTTGTGTGTCAGTCCTATTGGATTAACATGGGGAGCCTCGGTCGTGTCCATGGCAACACCGTACAAAATACGGTATGGGTCTCATTGGCTTTTTGGATCGGGATGCCATCAGCTATTTTTGTGCCGAATTTTATCCATTTCCGAGAAAGTAATTTTTTTTCCATAATGCATTTTTTGTTCTCAGCCTAGAGGGGGCGCTATCGCGCCAAATGTCACTTTTTCACATTGGTTGTGTCCGGGGGCGAAAGATCAATAAAATGTATATTTCCGATTTTTAATCAGAGTTAGTTTGTGCGAATGGGAGCAATTTGTTGTTTTCGGTAAGTCGAAAAATTCTTCGTAAAGATTGCGGCTTCGCCGCAAACAAACCGTAAAACGTAGCCAAAAAATTTGGATAACTTTTGATGCCCCACATCTCGGGATGAGCTGGAGCGATTTTGGGCTCATTTGGTGAAACGCCCTAGGAGGAGTTCGTTAAAATGCGACGTCAGCGAAAACGCTGACTCACCATTTTCCCGACTTCCTGTCAAAATGGCGGACTTCCGGTTTGTTTGGGGGCGTGGCCACAATAATGTTTTTTGGTTGTCGTCACATGACGAATGTCTGTACCGAATCTCGTCGCTCTACGACAAAGTTTATGTTGGCCCCCTCCCCATAGGCGCAATGTATTTTCACTTTTGTAGGTGGCGCTGTCGCGCCATTTTTTATTTCCCAAAAACGAAACACATATTTTAATTAATTTTTCGCCGGATCTGAATTTTGGGCAAAGTTTGGTGAGTTTTTGATTATGTTCAGGGGGTCAAATTCCTGCTCAAAGAGCAGAAGAAGAAGAAGAAAGAATAAAGAAGAATAATAATATTTCTTGCAAAAACAATATAGTCGCTTTCGCGACAACATCATATTATACATTTTTGGAAAGCTTTTGACTTCCCCTACACACCCGTGGGGCTCGGAGGTGGATGACGAGCGCTTCGCGCTCGTCATCCACCTCCGTATGACAGTTGGCCATATTCCCCCATTCATTTTCATGCAATTATAAGTATAAGGGCCCACACCAGAGGTGTGGGCAGTCACTGTTTTACACGGTGAGTTTACGGTTGACATGGGGACAGCGCTTCGCGCTGTTTTCGTGCGCTCCGCGCACCTCGGTACAGTGCGCTGCGCGCACTGCGTTGCGATTACAATAGGCCCTTGCTACGGCAGGCCGCTCGGGCCTAATTAAAGCCGCAAGCGGCATCGAGAGGCCCTCGCGGGGGTTTGTGGGCCGGTTGACGCCGGTTGCCGCACGCCGCCGCAATAACCGGGAGGCGCTGCCGCGCCCTACGTGGTTATAATGTCGCTGTCACCCTAGGTCGAGATTATAAAAGAGCAAAGGCGAGAAATGGCGCCTTCGGCGCTGATTACTCGATTTTTCCCAAAATGGCCGACCACCTGTTGGTCGCCTAGCAACCATGTAATGGAGGCCTCCCTTAGTGCCTCCATTGCCGCGCCATAACCCTACCGAGGGCGCCAACGTGGCCACACTACATTTTATTGCCCTGATGTGCCATTAATCTTTGTGAGTAAACATCAAAACGAGATTTTTAGCGTCTCCATGTGAATGATGGCTCCAACCTGCAGAGGGCGCTAGCGCGCCCCAAATCTTTTTTATTTCACAAGCAGCATCGGACGGCCCTGACGGGCCGTACTTCAATGACTACTGTCCACAAGCTCCTGACAGAGGGCGCTAACGAGCTGTAATGTGTATAATGTGTGATATGCGGGTCAGTCCCATTGGAATAACATGGTGGGCCCCGGGCATCACCATGGCAACACCGTACAAAATACGGTATGGGTCTCATTGGCTTTTTGGATCGGGATGCCGTCAGCTATATTTGTGCCGAATTTTATCAATTTCCGATAAACTAATTTTTTTCCCATAATGCATTTTTTCTTCTCAACCTAGAGGGGGCGCTATCGCGCCAAATTTCACTTTTTCACATTGGTTGTGTCCGGGGGCAAAAGATCAACAAAATGTATATTTCCGATTTTTAATCGGAGTTCGTTTGTGTGAATGGGAGCATTTTGTTGTTTTCGGTAAGTCGCAAAATTCTTCGTAAAGATTGCGGCTTCGCCGCAAACAAACCGTAAGACTTAGCCAAAAAATTTGGATAACTTTTGATGCCCCACATCTCGAGATGAAGTGGAGCGATTTTGGGCTCATTTGGTGAAACGCCCTAGGAGGAGTTCGTTAAAATGCGACGTCAGCGAAAACGCTGACTCAGCATTTTCCCGACTTCCTGTCAAAATGGCGGACTTCCGGTTTGTCTGGGGGCGTGGCCACAATAATATATTTTGTTTGTCCTCACAGGACGAATGTCTGTACCGAATCCCGTCGCTCTGCGACAAAGTTTATGTTGGCCCCCTCCCCATAGGCGCAATGTATTTTCACTTTTGTAGGTGGCGCTGTCGCGCCATTTTTTATTTCCCCAAAACGAAACACACATTTTAATTAATTTTTCGCCGGATCTGAATTTTGGGCAAAGTTTGGTGAGTTTTTGATTATGTTCAGGGGTGCAAATTCCTGCTCAAAGAGCAGAAGAAAGAAAGAAGAAGAAGAAGAAAATTAAAGCCGCAAGCGGCATCGAGAGGCCCTCGCGGGGGTTCGTTGGCCGGTTGACGCCGGTTCCCGCACGCCGCCGCAATAACCGGGAGGCGCTGCCGCGCCCTACGTGGTTATAATGTCGCTGCCACCCTCGGTGGAGTTTATAAAAGAGCAAAGGCGAGAAATGGCGCCTTCGGCGCTGATTACTCGATTTTTCCCAAAATGGCCGAACACCTGTTGGTCGCCTAGCAACCATGTAATGGAGGCCTCCCTTAGTGCCTCCATTGCCGTGCCATAACCCTACCGAGGGCGCTAGTGTGGCCACACTACATTTTATTGCCCTGATGTGCCATTAATCTTTGTGAGTAAACATCAAAACGAGATTTTTAGCGTCTCCATGTGAATGATGGCTCCAACCTGCAGAGGGCGCTAGCGCGCCCCAAATGTTTTTAAATTTCACAAGCAGCATCGGACGGCCCTGACGGGCTGTACTTCAATGACTACTGTCCACAAGCTCCTTACAGAGGGCGCTAACGCGCTGTAATGTGTATAATGTGTGATATGCGTGTCAGTCCTATTGGATTAACATGGGGAGCCTTGGTCGTCTCCATGGCAACACCGTACAAAATACGGTATGGGTCTCATTGGCTTTTTTGACCGGGATGCCATCAGCTATTATTGTGCCGAATTTTATCCATTTCCGAGAAACTAATTTTTTTTCCATAATGCATTTTTTGTTCTCGGCCTAGAGGGGGCGCTATCGCGCCAAATCTCACTTTTTCACATTTGTTGTGTCCGGGGGTGAAAGGTCAATAAAATGTATATTTCCGATTTTTAATCGGAGTTCGTTTGTGCGAATGGGAGCATTTTGTTGTTTTCGGTAAGTCGCAAAATTCTTCATAAAGATTGCGGCTTCGCCCCACACAAACCGTAAAACTTACCCAAAAAATTTGGATAACTTTTGATGCCCCACATCTCGAGATGAACTGGAGCGATTTTGGGCTCATTTGGTGAAACGCCCTAGGAGGAGTTCGTTAAAATGCGACGTCAGCGAAAACGCCGACTCAGCATTTTCCCGACTTCCTGTCAAAATGGCGGACTTCCGGTTTGTCTGGGGGCGTGGCCACAATAATGTTTTTTGGTTGTTGTCACATGTCAAATGTCTGTACCGAATCTCGTCGCTCTGCGACAAAGTTGACGTTGGCCCCCTCCCCATAGGCGCAATGTATTTTCACTTTTGTAGGTGGCGCTGTCGCGCCATTTTTTATTTCCCCAAAACGAAACACACATTTTAATTAATTTTTCACCGGACCTGAATTTTGGGCAAAGTTTGATGAGTTTTTGATTATGTTCAGGGGGTCAAATTCCTGCTCAAAGAGCAGAAGAAGAAGAAGAAGAAAGAATAAAGAAGAATTAAAGCCGCAAGCGGCATCGAGAGGCCCTCGCGGGGGTTCGTTGGCCGGTTGACGCCGGTTCCCGCACGCCGCCGCAATAACCGGGAGGCGCTGCCGCGCCCTACGTGGTTATAATGTCGCTGCCACCCTAGGTCGAGATTATAAAAGAGCAAAGGCGAGAAATGGCGCCTTCGGCGTTGATTACTCGATTTTCCCCAAAATGGCCGACCACCTGTTGGTCGCCTAGCAACCATGTAATGGAGGCCTCCCTTAGTGCCTCCATTGCCGCGCCATAACCCACCGAGGGCGCCAACGTGGCCACACTACATTGTATTGCCCTGATGTGCCATTAATCTTTGTGAGTAAACATCAAAACGAGATTTTTAGCGTCTCCATGTGAATGATGGCTCCAACCTGCAGAGGGCGCTAGCGCGCCCCAAATCTTTTTTATTTCACAAGCAGCATCGGACGTCCTTAACGGGCCGTACTTCAATGACCACTGTCCACAAGCTCCTGACAGGGGGCGCTAACGCGCTGTAATTGTGTATAATGTGAGATTTGTGTGTCAGTCCCATTAGATTAACATGGTGGGCCTCGGGCGTCACCATGGCAACACCGTACAAAATACGGTATGGGTCTCATTGGCTTTTTGGATCGGGATGCCATCAGCTATTTTTGTGCCGAATTTTATCTATTTCCGATAAACTAATTTTTTTCCCATAATGCATTTTTTCTTCTCGGCCTAGAGGGGGCGCTATCGCGCCAAATCTCACTTTTTCACATTTGTTGTGTCCGGGGGTGAAAGGTCAATAAAATGTATATTTCCGATTTTTTATCGGACTTCGTTTGTGCGAATGGGAGCATTTTGTTGTTTTTGATAAGTCGCAAAATTGTTCGTAAAGATTGCGGCTTCGCCGCAAACAAACCGTAAAACTTAGCCAAAAAATTTGGATAACTTTTGATGCCCCATATCTCGAGATGAGCTGGAGCGATTTGGAGCTCATTTGGTGAAACGCCCTAGGAGGAGTTCGTTAAAATGCGACGTCAGCGAAAACGCTGACTCACCATTTTCCCGACTTCCTGTCAAAATGGCGGACTTCCGGTTTGTCTGGGGGCGTGGCCACAATAATATATTTTGTTTGTCCTCACAGGACGAAGGTCTGTACCGAATCCCGTCGCTCTGCGACAAAGTTTATGTTGGCCCCCTCCCCATAGGCGCAATGTATTTTCACTTTTGTAGGTGGCGCTGTCGCGCCATTTTTTATTTCCCCAAAACGAAACACACATTTTAATAAATTTTTCGCCGGATCTGAATTTTGGGCAAAGTTTGGTGAGTTTTTGACTACGTTCAGGGGGTCAAATTCCTGCTCAAAGAGCAGAAGAAGAAAGAAGAAGAAGAAGAAGAATAAAGAAGAATAATAATATTTCTTGCAAAAACAATATAGTCGCTTTCGCGACTACAACATATTATGCATTTTTTTAAAGCTTTCGACTTCCCCGACGCACCGGTGGGGCTCGGAGGTGAATGACGAGCGCTTCGCGCTCGTCATCCACCTCCGTATGACAGTTGGCCATATACCCCCATTCATTTTGCTGCAATTATAAGTATAAGGGCCCACACCAGAGGTGTGGGCAGTCACTGTTTTACACGGTGAGTTTACGTTTGACATGGGGACAGCGCTTCGCGCTGTTTTCGTGCGCTCCGCGCACCTCAGTACAGTGCGCTGCGCGCACTGCGTTGCGATTACAATAGGCCCTTGCTACGGCAGGCCGCTCGGGCCTAATAATAATATTTCTTGCAAAAACAATATAGTCGCTTTCGCGACTACAACATATTATACATTTTTTGAAAGCTCTCGAAGTCCCCTACGCACCCGTGGGGCTCGGAGGTGGATGACGAGCGCTTCGCGCTCGTCATCCACCTCCGTATGACAGTTGGCCATATACCCCCATTCATTTTGCAGCAATTATAAGTATAAGGGCCCACACCAGAGGTGTGGGCAGTCACTGTTTTACACGGTGAGTTTACGTTTGACATGGGGACAGCGCTTCGCGCTGTTTTCGTGCGCTCCGCGCACCTAGGTTCAGTGCGCTGCGCGCACTGCGTTGCGATTACAATAGGCCCTTGCTACGGCAGGCCGCTCGGGCCTAAAAAATAATAATATTTCTTGCAAAAACAATATAGTCGCTTTCGCGACTACAACATATTATACATTTTTGGAAAGCTTTCGAAGTCCCCCACGCACCCGTGGGGCTCGGAGGTGGATGACGAGCGCTTCGCGCTCGTCATCCACCTCCGTATGACAGTTGGCCATATACCCCCATTCATTTTGCTGCAATTATAAGTATAAGGGCCCACACCAGAGGTGTGGGCAGTCACTGTTTTACACGGTGAGTTTACGTTTGACATGGGGACAGCGCTTCGCGCTGTTTTCGTGCGCTCCGCGCACCTCGGTACAGTGCGCTGCGCGCACTGCGTTGCGATTACAATAGGCCCTTGCTACGGCAGGCCGCTCGGGCCTAAATATAATAACACTTGTATTGCACTTTACAAGCCTGTATTACCAAGTTTCTCAAAGCGCTATATGTCATTATTATTCATTCACTCCATACTCTGTGGTGGTAAACTACTGTTGTAGCCACAGGGGTCCTGAGGTAGACTGACAGAAGCGAGGCAACCAGTCTGTGCCATCGGCCCCTCAGACCACCACCAAACACTCGCTCACCACATTCACCCCAGGCTTCCTGATGTTTCCAAACTGTCTCCCATCCAAGTACCGACCAGGTCCTTCCTGCTTAGCTTCCGAGGTCTGACGGGATCGGGCAGAGCAAAGGTGGTATAGTTAGTAGTATAGTAGTATAATAGTATGATAGTATAATAGTTAGTAATATGTATTTAAATATCTTTATTTATTTGACCTCAATTTACAAATCTATGCTAGACTAGATCACCATTTCATTTTTTCACGATTTATGTGCACTAAGTATCTGTATATGAAAGTTCACATTTTATTATGATTGCTTTAATCCCTTTGTCATTCACTCAGAGCCCCATGAGACCGAGCAGCAGATGCTGTGAGTGGGGGGAAAGTGTCCGTATTTGATCATGGAGCAGCATTAAACAGAAAAACCACTGAATCTCAGTTTGACAATATGACAAAAAGCAGAGCTCAGACCACTCAGTCACAGTGCTGTCATGTTGTAAATTAGACTGAAGCTTTCTCTTATCTTCCTCCCTCACAGCCACAGTAGCAGGTGTGCTTACAAAACAGACTCCAATCTTCCTCTACTCTGTGAAGCTAATTTTAGAGTTTGAGCAAAATCAAGTTCTTTTCTAATTATCTTCCCTCCGTTGTTCTAATTAATCTTTGAAGTAACAGCTTTCAGCGCTCAGTCAGTGCATTTAGTGGAAATCCACATTGAGGACGTAAAGAAAACAACCTGCGTTTGAACACTTCAAAAACACGTGAACTTGTTATTGATTTTTGTCACAATAGGAATCAGTTGCCTATCACTGACCATGTTTCTGAGGTGCAGATTGTTGAGAAATGTATTCTTGGGTGTGACTCTTTCTCATGACTTGACCCATGACTGAATTAGAGCTCTAATATTACTAACATTGCTAAGAAAGCAAGACAGCGCCTCTTCTTTTTACGCAGGCTTCGAGAGTTTACTCAAAATACTAAGATTGTTTTAAACTTTGTTGTAATTAAGAGTGTCCTAACCAGTTGTATTACTCTGTGGTTTGGTCTCACTCTGAAAGAGAAGAAGGGTTTAAAATAAGGGGTTTGCTCCGCAGCAGAACCGTTGGCTACTCTTTGCCGCTCCTGGAGCCACATCGAAAGCTCAAGTCTTGAATCGAGCTCTACAACTTGTTAATGGCCACCCTGCAAGGGCCTTTTTTTAAATGGTTCCCATTAGGGAAACAGTATCGCTCTATCAAATGTCCTACTGATCGCCATTTTAACAATTGACAAAAAAGTCAAGTGGAAGTGTCCACAGCACTGAGCCGGAGGATCCTCGACCCAAATGAGGGCTGTTACTGGAGCAGACTGCAGCCCAATGACCCTCAGAGGCCTCTGTGACTGAAGGGCAAAAAACAACACACGTCTCCAAAGGCCTCGTCTCCTTGAGCCACATAACTGCCTGTTTGGACTTTGCAAGAGAGACCAGACATAGGACATTGAAAAGTGGAAGAAAGTTTTATTCCCTGATGAGAAAAGATGGCGCGCTGCAAGGGGCCCTGCTTATGCAAATCAACAACCTGGCCACGCTCAGAACCATAAGTGAAGTGGAACGGGTTCTCCTCTGACATCGATGCAAATCAAAATATGATGCTGCTAATTGTATGATTGATAATGTAATTGCAATAGGATAAAGTTATTATAGTTCTGTCGTGTAATGTCTTTATGTAAATGCTATATTGTAAATAAATGTTGTATTGATTTTGGGGGTGGGGCTTATAAGCTCTTGCTTCAGCCCACTCCTTTTGAGCAGAATGTTTACTGCTCAAATAAACTCATAAACGAAACTAAACTATAACGCTCTTTTGCCTTTGCCATCAGGACGTCATGACAGTGTGAAAACCTGACTGAATTTGAATTGAAACCATTTTTCTACTGGTCTTAAACTTTTAACTGGGATTGTATATAAACAAAAAATCAGTTTGGAAAAAACGTTCAAACGTTGTTAAGTCCAAGACTGGAAAGTGTGGAGTGTGTAGGAACAACTAAAGTGGAGATGTTGTTGCATGAGTGGAAAGAAAACGCGTCTCCCAGGAAGGAAATGACCATATTTGGATTACATCGTCATTTCGCGCTACACACCGGTACTAATATTTGTGAATGAGTTGAAGTGTGAGAAACCAGCCGGTGCTCTGCAATGTTCCGGGAAAACCCCATCGTACAGAGTATGTGTTGTCCTTTACCCTGACATCAGAACTAAGATGTTAAGCAATAAAACTAGCTAAAAATCTCAACAATTTCACTTGGCGACAAAAACAGCCCCTGTGGTCTGCCTGGTTTTTATGGCCGGCTTCAGTTTTCATATCATATCCAGCCCTCCCATGGCTCTTAGCGATATACCATGGTGATAATGTATGATACTGAGTCTCTGCTGCACGTTCACCTGTCCATCGGCGCTGAAGGCCAGGCAGGCGATCCCGTGGCTGTGTCCGTCTCTGAGCAGGGACACGGTCTGCACGGTGAAGGTGTCCCACACGCACACGTACGGCTCCTTGCCCACCTGCCCCGTGGCCACCAGGGAGCGCTCCGGGTGCAACGCCAGGCTGCGGGAGAGAGAGCGAGGCGCAACGTTAGTTTCATTCACGTTCCTTTTGGATTACAGCGTGAAAGACCTGGGGTGTAATCAGGAAGGAGGAATTATGTTGTTTTTGTTTTTGTTCCCCTCAAGGGTCGGAGTGGCCAATTTTATTCCATAATTTACATTTTATTTCTCATACTGCATTTCTTGGTTACCGTAGCCTAAAGAAAAACATATAGTAACTTAAAAAATGTGAAAAGCTCAGTTTTGATGCATATGGGAAAACGATGGCTTCTTCTGGCCTGTGTTCAACAAAAAAAGCTTATGAGACGATTGTTTTGTAATGTCGGATTTTAAATGGCTGAGAATTCTTTTGGTGGCAACAGCAAAGCACAAACCTCAGCGCCTGCAACACGGAGGAATTAAAGGCTTGTTGTCATCATTGAGTGTCATTATCTATCCGTCATTTCCGGGGGGAAACAGTCTGTGAAAATGAGTGAAATACTGACATTGCTGATCTCGTGCCAATGCCCATAAAAATGACCGACGTCCTGAGGAATGATCAGTTTTACCGACAGCTCAAACTATATGTATTGGGCAAGTTACTTAAAATTACTATATTCTATATTAGTGATTACAGATTTAAACATGTAATATGTTTGTATTAGATATTACTGTTTCAAAAATGTAGCTGAGTTACTTTGAGTTACTTTTGAGCAAAATATAAACTGAAAATAGGCGCATTGAGTTGCGTGGTATAAATAAAGTGGCCTTGCCTAGTAAAAATGTCACCGGGCAAAAGTGCAGTCCCAGATTTCCTTTTCCTTCACTTTCCCCCATTCTCTCGTGTTTCTTTAACTACAGACTGCAGATCCTTTACACCAGTGACCAACTTGATTTAGTGCTGCATTTTATTTGGAGGGAGTTTGGCATTTTTTCATTTCACACATTTAAATGCATTTGTAACTCGAGTTACTTGAAATGCAATCACTAATATATTTCCGTGTGTTGTTTAAGTAATATGTTATATTCCTTAGTCACTGAAAAAAGTAATATATTTTTTAGGGCCGGGACTTTAACGCGCATAATTTAGATTAATTAATTACACAAAAATAACGCGTACACATTTTTTTTGACGCATTTTAATCGCACTTGTTTTTACAACGCGAAATGTTTCTCACTGGATGAGTTTAGGCGGACCGATTATACTGGAGCACCAACTAGCGTTCAGACAAACCACAGTGAACATGGACAAAGGAGCTGATGAGACCTCTTTGCTTGGCCTTGTGGATAGGAATTTTTTTCATAAAAAATGAATGGATGGAAGCATTGATAAGAACATGGTTGTGTGCAAGCAATGCAACAAGGACTTCGCATATCACCGCAGCACATCGAGCCTCAAGTATCACCTCAATGCTAAACATACCGTAGACGTTAGCCCGACTCCGACTACAAGGACCCACACCCAACCCACACTCTACCAGATGGCTGGTTTAAGGACCAAGGTTATTAAGAGTTGGACTGAAATAATTTTTTTTTTTTTTTTTTAAACCAGCTGTTGCTAAATCAACAAAGTCTGTTATGGCCTCTGAAGCAACAATAAACAATATTTGTTGCTTAAGCTTATGTATTCAGTCATTATTCAATGGTATACTAATAATCCTTATGAAAAAACTTACTTCTCACTGTTCTCAGGTCAAATATTAATATGCGATTAATTTTGATTAATTAATTACAAAACCTCTAATTAATTAGATTAATTTTTTTAATCGAGTCCCGGCCCTAATATTTTTGTAACTCGTTACTTTTGTAATGCGTTACCCCCAACACTGCAAACTATCACTTAAAGCCCTATTCTGACAGGAATACTTTAACCTTGGGACCACATTCAGTTTGTAATAATTGCGGAGATTCTCTGCGATGTTAATCCCGTGTGAGGTCCTGTGACAATCCTAATCCAGTGTGAATAGGCGTCTCTGGGATTTGGACAGAAATGGGCAGGATCATATTGGGCGTTACTTTTGGCGAAGAACGGCGGCTGCATTGGAGTGTTTAGAAAACCTTATGGGTCCCGGGCCAGTAGCACCCAATGGTGTGGCAACAAAAAGGAACGGCTGGAGAGAAGGTGCCAATGGTGGATCACATCATGCACTGTGCGCCGTTAGAATCCATCAGAATGTTTTTCTGTTACAAATACTGCCGTTACTAATACTACCACTGTTTATATCACTACTGCTCAGTGGACAACTGCTACATTAATGTTACGGACGATTTGTTCAATGTGAAAGACTACAATAGGCCTTAAAATGCAGGCAGTGACCATATCATTTAAAAAGAATGTACATTTATGAGACTAAGGCTGTGTCCGAATGTCCACCCTAGTCCCTAACCCCTCATTCACTACATAGGCCCGCACTATATAGTAGACTATATAGTGCACTGATTCTGTTGGCTATTCGGACAGAAGCCACTACTTTCTCCGTCACGCAGCTCGGCGTGCAGATGTTTTTTCCTCTCTTTTTTTTCTGAATTTATTTATTGTTACAAACGTTTATTTTATGAAACAGAAAGACAGTTTTGGCACATTTACAGGCGTTTTATTTGACATTTAAATTAAAATTAAAACTATCATATAAAAAAAAAAATCACTCCAGCGTTAGCTCAAAGACGTGCAGAAAGCAGGTCAGAGCCCGGTGTCCGAAGCGCCAGCAGAATGAGTGACTACATCTGCTAAAAGTTCGCTAAACTCCGGAAAAAAATTATTTCTGCGATAAAGATCAACCAAACTCATGAAACAGGGGACTAATTATGGATAAATACGAGTCAGATATATTTAACATGGATTTTACATGAATGGCTTGGATTATTTGAGAGGAAGCTATCGGTCATTTAACAGCTCGAGCTAAAGGTTAGCAGCTAACGCTAGCATTTTTCACCGTAAGCGTTTATATTTAAGTCATTTATTCATGATAAATACGCAACACACGATTGAAACGGCTGATTTCATTCCGTCGTGTTGTTTAGTTCAAAGACCTGTTGCTGTCAGGCATTCTTCTCCGACTCCCGCAATGCATTGTGGGCTATATTGACCCGTTTAGTGACCGCTGATGCTCACTACTTCTCAGAATGCATTGTGGGAAATTTTGAGTGCACTACTTTTTTCTCTCTGGACACCCCTACAAAATGGCGTGACCACTATATAGTCACTATATAGGGAATAGTGTGGACATTCGGACACAGCCTAAGTGAATCCTCATACAAATGGAACAGAATGGAGAGAAGCGTAACTAGCGTAAACTAGCGTAACTAGCGTAGCGTTTTTGTACTCTAAGCCAAGTTTTACTGTGCTTTAACAAATCCTGCGACAGACAGAGGAAATGCACGTCCGCAGGTGACATTCAGCTGGTCCTATTTTGGTGCCGTTGAGCAGGGTCACAGTGTCGCAGACACCGGTGTGAACCATGAGTCTGCGATCGAAACTGTTGCAGGTGTTGGGTGGTGTGCGTGACCTTGACTCCCTTGTTGCCGTGCGCTCAACTGTCGAGGCTCCGGTGTGCCCTTGGTCCACACGGTCGCTATGGCAACGGCGCCAGCGTGCCCGCTCATTGGCTGAGGGGGCAGACTGTGTCGGCGCGGATCAATGGCGATACACCTTTCTATTCTGGGCGTTTGGTCTGTGGCATTTGATACAATGACTTTTGTGTCGCCCTTCCTGTCACAGCGGCCGATTGTTACGCAACACCGGGGCGTACGGTGGCCCCGAAGGACAAGTCACAAATATGAAAATGCACAAGCGATCACTGGAATAGCAACATAAGATGAAACGTGAAAACAGACTCTGAAGCGTGCACATAAAGCTGAAATGCAAAAAAAAAAACAATACTGAAGAGTACAAACACAGCCGAAACGAAAAAAAAAAAGTCCGCAAATAAAGCTGAAATGCAAAATACAAAAGATGAAGTACGCAAACAAAAGGCGAAACACAAAAAGTAAAAGGTGAATCGCTCAAACAAAAGCTGAAACTAGGGACGCACAAAATATCTACAAAGATCTGATACTGAACAGATACCAGTTTTGGCTCTCACCGTTTTAAAACCACAACCGTCACCAGCTGAACCTAAGTGACTATAGACATGCTGTACCCCAGTTTGAAGCTCAGAACCTTTAACCTCTGCAAATGTATTTTTTGATCGTGGCACAAAATAGCGTGGCTAGCAGCAGCAATGCTAATGCTAACGGGAGGACACTATTCAAGGCTGGGACAGAAACTATGATTGGATCACCTGAAGTAATAAATGAAATCGGCCACTGCAGGAGTGGATGCAGGAGTGTTTGTGTTTTAGTTTATGAAACGCTGTTGAGGAATAAAAGTTGTAAGTTGTAATTATCAGGTCACTTTATGTGAGTTGTTTATATTCATGTAACCTAAAGCCTGTCATTACCCAAGGACATTTAATGTAGAAAAGTCCAGTGATTCTCGTTTAATGTTTTTTTTATTTCATTTTATAAATAGACCTAATTGATAATTGATCTGTAACATCTCATTTGTGAGATACAACTTTATTGATCTCACAATAGAAAGAGGACAATTCTCTTTTTCACTCACAGCCATTTTCCCCCTGTTACCTTCCACCTTAGGGTTATGGGTTAGCAGTTATGCATATCCAAATCTCAAAGCATATTGTATTGAGTAGCTTACAGCCTATATGCCAGTGTGATACCTCATTTGAAAGCCAAGACCTTCTAGTTTCTAAAAATATGTGTGACATCCATGTGAGTGAAACACAACCAATTACGACATGCACCGCTAATATTTTTGGTCAAATGTTTTAAAATGTCTGGTCTACAATCCTGTGTATGAAGCCTCTAAACGTGTCAGTGACAGCAGGAGGCGCTCTATGAGGGGCATGGGGTTGATATATTCAGGACATTTATGTTTAGTAGGAACTTCAGAGGGAGATCGTTTGAAAGAAAAAAAACAGTAGATTCCAAAACAATAAAAGGTAAGTCTATTGCTCATGATTCCGAAATTAAAGGCAAAAGTCTACAACATAAAATAACACAGGTCAAGGTCAGGGTCAAATTTATTTATAAAGCACATTTACAAAACAGTCACTGCTCCAAAGTGCTGTACAGAGTACAAAGTACAATAATACTGGCTTTCATTAAAGAAAACCAGAATAAACACAACAATATTTAAAACAAGATAAGAAAAGTGAAAAAATAATCAGTAAAAACATGATCAATGCTCAGCTCATCTTGTGTTAAAAGCCTGTGCAAAAAAAAGAGTCTTACACAGAGTTTTGAAGCTCTCGACTGAAGTGGCCGGTCTAATGTTCAGAGGGAGGGGGTCCCACCGTTTAGGGCCTGCTACTGCAAAAACCTTTATCTCCTTTACTTTTTAAAAGAGATCTTGGACAATCAAGCAAACACTGGCCCGAGGATCCTCGAGCTCTGACAGGGGCGTGCAAAGACAGCAGATCAGATAAAGAAGGCGGCGCCAGTCCATGGATGGATTTAAAAAAAACAAGCAATAAAATGTTGAAGTCAATTCTGAAAGCAACAGGTAACCAGTGAAGGGAAGACAGAACAGGAGTATTATGTTCATGTCGTTTGGCTCCTGTGAGCATGGGCCATCTGGACTCTGTGGAGCGGCGACCGCTTTAGACCAAAATATGAAGAATGACAATAATCCAAACGAGTCGTGATCAATGCATGGACAACCTGTTTAAACTGGTTTAAAGGCAAGTAGCGCTTTACCTTACTTATCTGAGCTGGAAAAAAAACTTGATTTTACTTTTGCATTTATCTGTTGTTCAAACTGAAATGAACTGCCAATCTGAAATCCAAGACTTTTGGCGGATAAACAGCAGTGAGACGCACTGCCTGTGAGGTCAGACTCACCAAAAAACACTATCTCAGACTTTTTCTCATTCAAATTGAGAAACTTTAGCAACATCCACTCTTTGACTTCTTTAAGACATGTCAGTGGCAGATGAGCCAGTTTTACTGTCCAAAGGAAAGTAGATCTGTACATCATCTGCAAAGCAGTGAAACTGAACGCTGTACTTTTTAAAAATTGAGCCCAATGGCAGCATGTACAAGGAAAACAGAATTGGCCCTAAACTTGAGCCTTGGTGTACTAACTCGTGACCGATTTTCACGGCGAGGATTCTCTGCTCCCCTGAGGCCTGGGGAGTTGTGGGAGGGCTCATTTTAAAGCTCAGTAAGTTCCAATATCGGCCGATAAAAAGGCAGACATTGTAAAATACTCGAATATCAGCCATAGTGTCTACAATAGAACACACTCTGAAACTAAACGAGACCAAAATGAATGCCTGAGCGATGGCTCGACTTAAACTCCTCTAAATACGGCGGATTTCTCTCCAGCTGTATACAGTAGCTCTCTCTATGTCCACGCCCTTGAACAATAGCCATCTGTTTGGCTGGGAGTGCACGAGCCTCAGGTCTCCCTCAGGGTTATTTATAGAAGCCGCACTCATTTCATTGGCTGCTAATAATAGAGCTTTGTGTGTGTGCGCCAAAAAACTGGAGGACTGAATACAGTAGATTATGTGGCTCAAATGTGTAGTGTGTGAATGAGTGTGGGTGGATTTGTCCACCATACAGGTCTTAGTAGTACAGAAAAGAAAAAAAAAGATACAAATATTGTTCCTAATTGGTTCCAGCCCGGTTTATAAATAGCCGGTGATGAAACCAGGGCAGGTTCTATAAATAGCTGAGGGTCTCCCCTCTGTCTGAGAGCGTGTTTGTGAGTCATGCATTAGGCAGCAGCTTGTTTTTCCACTTTTCCTCCCTCGTAATAAGTGAAATTAGCTGCAGGGCTTCCCGTGGAGAGACTCAAATCCCACTCCACACCGGGTTTTTGATGCTCCAAAGTATTTTTAAACCCGGATCCTCCCTCAGATTTGGAAGAAAGAAACACACACGCACGCACACCAACACAAATGACATTGCGGATGCTAAAAACAACTTTGTAAAGAACGTAAATAGACTTGATGCAGCAACGTTAGGTTTTAGAGCCCTCTGTTATTCAGTTCATCGTGTTGTTGTATTCTTATCTCATTATAAATAGCAAGCTAGGCCACTGCAAAGCCAGAAAACCTTCCGACTCTCTGGATTAGCCATTCTTTTGCGCCACAGTTCATCCAGTTGATATCTTTGCAGATCACTTTGCGTGCCGAGTGTTAAAAACATTCACGATGAACCCTGCCTGCATTACGGCCGCACTATACCCGAGCTATCCCGTTTATAAACCGTGAAAGTTGGAGATAGCGAAGTTAATCACGACCGCCAAAATAAAACACGGTGCTGATTCAGACTCGCGATCGATACAAATGTGCTATAGTTACAAAAGCGGTCTGTTTTTCAAATGCAGCATTTATCATTTCAATCTATGGCGGCAATAGATATTAACTCTACTATGTGAAAATATAGCAGCTTTAAAAGGTGCATCATGCAACGTTTTATGTAAAAACGCTCCAGGATCAATTGTTTGGAGGTTTTTCCACCACTGACCAGAAAACCTACAAAACAACTGATCCTGGAGCATTGTAGAGACCACACTACATTTTGGTCGTGAGATTTGGGAAATGACTGAAAGGACGAGATCACAGATACAGGCGGTCGAAATGAGTTTCCTTTGCATTGGGTGACAGCTCAGTCACCCGGCAGGAGCTCGGAGTAGAGCCGCTGCTCCTTCACATCGAGAGGAGCCAGCTGGGGTGGCTCGGGCAGCTGCCCTTTTTTTTTTCTGCTGCAGTCTCCCAGAAAATAAATGCCCATATTTGGATTGCGGCTTCATCTCGGTCGCCTTTTGTGCTACAAATAGACACCAAACATATCGGTATTTGTGAATGAAGACACGTGCACCGTGCTGTTGGCGCGATGTTCTGGAAAACTCCGAAGCTATACTGAACAAAATGTCCTTTGGTCCTTTTTTACTCTAACATCAAAACTAAGATGTTAAAGGGACTATACGGAGTTCCATCCATTTTCTTCCACTTGTCCGTTGCCGGGTCGTGGGGGCTGTTGGAGCTGCCCAAATCACATTGCACCAGCTCCTATGGCGCCTCCTGCAGGTGGTGGGTCCACAGAAGGAAACTATACGGAGTTTAAACATTTAAATATTATGTATTTTCCTCCCTCCACATGTTCCAGCCATGTCCTAATGTGTAGATGAGCCCAGACCTGTTCACCACAACTGCACTGTCTCTCAAAAAGGTGTTAATTCGGGTCCGAAGTGCCGTCATGCACGAGCTTAATATAGAGACTGCAGTTACTCGTAAGACCTGAGGTGGCAGTAGTGAGCATAACATGACCAACTTGCATCTAGTCCCTTTAAGGGAGAAAACTGGCTAAAAATCCCAACATTGACCACGGCATGACTGTGTGCTGACTAGGGCTGGGTACCAGTACTTTAACGATGGTTTTCGATACCGATACCTGAACGATACTTTTTCCGATACCCGTACTAAAATATATGTTGTTTAGAACCAGAAAAACAGAAAAATAATGTGTGGAAGATCTGAAAATTTACAATTTCGGGTTCATCTCCAATGTCAAGAAATGTGGGCAAAATGGGGGGGAAATTGGGAGAAATTGGGAGAAATTAGCAAAAATAGTGTTAAAAAAATGAAAAATAAAAATAAAAAAGAGGGAAAAATTGTTGGAAAAACTGGCGGAACTATTTTTTTTTTCTGAAACAACCAAGTCACTTCCGTTAATACTGTCCCTGGACCAACAGCATCAAAACTTGGATCTAAAGAGATCCCCCAGACTACTTTCTTTGCTTATTTTTCAAACTGTGTCTACACCTACATCAAAACTTTTCCAACTCCAAACCCACGGCGTCCTCGTTCCCCAAACCATCACTGACGGCGTTTGACAAGTCTCTGCATCAAAACCCTTTTTTTCCCCAGTCATATTTATCGCTTGCACAAACTCGGGAATGAGGTGTTTTTTAAAGAGCGGCTGACAGCTGCCTCCCTGTGCCGAACGCTCTCTCTGCACCCCCTGGCTTTTTGTGGAGAGCTTCAGATACTCGTCAGACTGAGCCACCCACAAGCTGTCACTGCCTGCATCGATTCAGCGGCACATCCAGGAGAGACCGACGGGGCGTGCGGGTTACCGCAGGTGGGAACATGTTTACAGGACAAATGGTGGCTTCAGTAAGGGGATTAATATATCAAAGGCCAAAGCAATCTTTTTGGGAGGATGACTGCGTTGACATGAAATTTAGTGTCATATCTGCAGAGCCGGAGCTCATCTTTCTGGGGCCCACAGCAAAATGTCCACAAAGGGGCCCCACAGTACGCACCCCATGAATTATTTAAAAAGAGCGAATTAACCCGTTTACGTTCAAAACCCCACTGTTTGAGAACCACTAACCATTTGCCACAGCCTGGACTACACTATTTCCACCCACGTTTTAAAATGGTAAACGGTCACATTCTCTCACCTCTGGTCCCGACCTTAGGAGCACTTTGACTTTACTGCGCGGACGTCGAAGTGCTCCTGTATTATTACGCCTTACAATATAGTGCCCCTTTTTATCCGCTTAGAAAATCGACATGTTTAATTTTGTGTAACTAGACTTGGATTGTATAACGTTTACGTAACTGTATTTAAATAGGAAAAACGTGGAACAGCTTGTCAGCTTCTAACTTCACCCTAGTTTGGAGCTATATACATGCTGGGAGAGGCTAAATGCTAACAACATCTTTCATATATTTGGGTGACTGAGCGCACGCACAGAGACCAAACAGATACGCATCAACTCGTCTAAGCGCAGGTGTGAACATATCTCAGTATGGAAAAAAAACAACTGAAACCTGCTCCTGATTGGTTATTTCTATCTTATCTCTGAGAATTAGCTCGATGGTCATCAGTTTTAGACCATGCACAATCAGCCACTCTGCGAACTGTACAGGCGATCGGTGCGAAAGGAAAGCCACTCTCATCACTGAAGATGCCACACACCCTTTGCATCATTCCTTCTCCCTGCTGCCATCAGGCAGAAGATATAGAACCCCATTGGCCCATAGAAATAGCTACAAGAAATCATTCATCCCACCTGCAGTCGCTGCACTAAATAAACTCCGGTAGCACTGTACTTTACGTTCATCTTTTTATGTGATATTTTGTAACGATGTGTGTGTTTTTTTGATTGATTTGTGCTGTGCTGAAAGACAAATTTCTGCTCTTTGGAACAGACAATAAAGTTCTATTCTATCAGAGAACTAGAGTTACTGAAAGTGACTTGCTTTGCAGAGCCGCGTGGATACAGATCCCCTTTGAAACAAATACAACAGCTTTGCTCTCTTCCATTCGCCACACTACTGTCCTAATGTGAGTGTCCTCTGAAGAGAAACATGAGGATGCACTTGCACCTTAGAGGTGACGGGGGAAGCGGGAAGGTCTCTCCTGCGCTTCCACTTCAGTGGAGTACTCTGCTTTGGCGTTAGACGTGGCAAAGTAAATGGAGAGGGAGTGAGCGCTGTCAGAGAGCCTATTGCTGTACTCGATTAACGAGAAACATCATAACTTGACTTGGATACGAGGCCCGTGCGGCTGCGGGGCCCTACGCAACTTGTGTGCGTATAGGAAAACCGGCTCTGCTCAGCAGTCAAGAAAAAGTGTACAAACTCAAACCCAACTGAAGATTCAGGCGAAATATCCTCAACTCATCAGCCCAGCCCAGTCGACAGTATTTGAAAATCTCTACTTCAATGGAAAATTCGACTTCTTATTATTTGCCTCACTATTCACACCATACAATTTAAAAAAAAAAATGTCTGTGTCTGTTTTAAAGTCTTTCCTGGTAAAAAACAACAAAAACACACACCACCAGGCAAATAAAGGGAAAAGGAATCTTATTTGTATAGCTCTTTTCATATGACACAAGTCACACCCAAAGCGCTTTACACGAAAGGGACAGGGGTTCAGTCACTCCATGCTAATGGTGGTAAGCTACATTTGTAGCCACAGTTTCCCCTGGGGCAGACTGACAGAAGTGAGGCTGCTCACATCAGCGCCAGCGGTCCCTCCGACCACCACCAACCACTCACACATAGGCATTGGGTGAAGTGTCTTGCCCAAGGACACAACGACTAAATAAAGATATAAAGTTATTTTAGAATCACAAACAAACACTACATGGATATACTTATACAGTTGAGCAGGAAAGTTCACTTTAACAAATTGAAACCACCTGCAAAATCCACTAGCCTTATTTCAATGACAATTTGTTTCTAAATCTGGGTAGCCACAAATACCAAGTGTCATTGTGACACCACACGATGAGACCCGTTAAAGCACTCACTGTGCCAAGAGCGCATGGCTAATCTGCAATATAAATAAACCATACTCTATTGTTTGATTCTGCTTCCACACAAACACATTTCAGTGTCTGCACAGTCTCCATGGTAAGTGTTTAAGTTGCCGTGGCACAAGCACAATGCCGTCAACAATATGGCTTTGCATATGGACGCTACAGCCTGGTATTACATTAATGGTTAGGTTTGAGTACTCAGCAACTATACTTTAGTAAAAGTATTGATACTTTAATAAATAATAAATAATTAGCTAAACGAAATGCTAAACTCAATAAACCGAATGCCCATCTCATGCTCATAGAAAGCTATGATTTAGACCGTTTTAACCGCTGCAAAGTTTATGATTTAAAGCGTTTTTGTCGTTATCGTGGAGCTTGTTACAATATTAGCTTAAAGTGTATTTTTACAACCAGGGCTGTGTGCATGGTGACAGACAGAAACGGAAAGAACTGCACGACCGTTCATATGTAGAGATGCTGTCAAAAGTGTCGACCGGTCCTTGTTTACATGGTTGGTATAACTATGTGAGAAAAACATGTCTGACCCTTGAAAGTGACAAAGTCCAGGGTCTGAAACGGTGGCCTCATGTCGCCGATATTCAGAACATTTAAACTGGAATTAGAAATAAAAACTTTTTGTTTTGTTTTAATTGTGACCAGGGTGATCCGCATACACACACAGAGTACGGGAATGTAATATCATACCGCTAAGCATCATGGGATTAGCACCAATAATAAACGAATGGAAATGTTATAAGGTAAAACACTGGAGTTATGGTTCACATTAAAACACCACAGTGTGTTAGATGTATTTACCGGTAGTAGCTCAACTGCTAACGGAGTTGTTCCACGGCTTTTTATTGTGTTTTTAGTAAATGTTAGTCTATGGAAAATGAATGCAACAGCTGCAAAGATGGCGGATCTCCATGGTAACTGTAGATTTTCCCGAACTCTATAGGCTGTGCCATCTAAATTTACTCTATTTGTATTTTTTTACGAGTGATCTGATGGTGTACAACATAGCGACTCGACCGCTAATTTGACAGATGGAAACAAACACTTAACATCACAATTTTCCTGTGATTCCAAGATGACTTTAAATTACAAAGTGACGGTCTCTGTGTCGGGCTGATCCCAGGTCCTGTCGTCCCCCTGTCCGCTATGGTCCACCACTCCTGCCGTCCTGACTTTTCCCTCGCTTTCAAGATATTGACAACATAAATATTTGCAAGAAACTTAAGACTTATAGGGCCAGATCTTGTGGTTCATAGCGCAGGCTGTGGAGCAGAGATGCGCTGTAGCCGACACAAGGAGCAACAATGTAAAAAGGAAACATGAGGCTATGACTGTGTAGCAGCACGGTGGCACAGCGGTTAGAGCTCGTGCTTCACAGCTAGAAGCTCCGGGTTCGATTCCCATCGGGAATGGGGCCTTTCTGTGTGGAGTTTGCATGTTCTCCCCGTGTCTGCGTAGGTTTCCTCCAGGTACTCCGGTTTCCCCTACCACTAAAAACATGTACAATAGGCCAGGATGAACGAGAGTGTGTTTGAGAGTGCGCATGGGGACAACGGATGGAAATTAGACCAAGGCTACAATCCGGTGCGGCTTGTTCATTAACTTGCACTGTCCCGACCAAATGAAACCAATAAATAAAATAAATAAAAAATCAGGAGGTAAACATCGACAGACGATGTAAACGTCACCTTAAAACGCAGATTAGACGTGGTGTGTGGTTTATTTATGGGAAACTGTTTTGGTGTTAGGGGTGTGCGCGTTGATCTACTGTAAGCCTGTGCGTACGCTAGGGCTTACGTACGATATGGACAAAATTTCATATCTCGATATTCATGCCAGATATCTCGATATCGATACGATACAACTATGGATTAGGTGAAAACCAAGGATTTTTCAGAAAAATAAAAACATAATACAAAAGAGTGCAGTTTTATTCATGAAAATCTATATAGTTCATATCTTGCTTTCTTCGATTTTAATGTTTTGAATGTTCATATCTCGATATCAATACGATAACGATATATCGTTGCTTTTCGATATTAATATCTTGAATGTTCATAACGATATATCTTTCAGCCCTAGCGTACGCTCAAGCAGACGTTTCAAGGTAATTTCGCTTTTGTTTTGAATTTGACATGACACATTGATTCTGAAGGAAGATTACGAGGCAGCGCGATGTAAAGAGGAACATAATGTGAAGGTTCCACAGACGAGCAGCGCTCCGAGTGCTGCTTGTAATGGACCACGTCTCAGTCGGCCTCTTTCTTAAATAACGGCCTCTCCCTAGTGGCGCAGCCTTCAGCGCTAAACCTGCGCCACATGCATGATCACGCCTGTACCACGTTACGTTTAGAGTCACGCACGGACAGGCACAAGACTAGTAGGGATGGGACGAAATATCGTTTGGCGAAATATCGCGATACAAAACGTGACGAAATGCATCGAGTTAAAAAAAAAATTGATCGCGAAATTAAAAAAAAAAAAAACGTTTTTTTTATTTTTTTTATGTAAACCAGGGGTGGCCAACACGCGGCTCTCGAGCCGCATGGTAGCCTACATATTCCCCATAAACTGTAACAGTCTTTAAGAATCTTGACCAAAAATCCAACCATAGTTCATGTGTTCCCATCTCTACACGCATGATTGTCCGTATCTCCCTCCTTTTCGAGGCGGCGTGTAAAAGGTGCAGCAGCCTCACTCAAAGCGGGATGTAGGTAAACAACAGTCAGGCAGATCGTGGCACTGGGATCAGCTTCTGTGCATTTCAAGTTTCTGATTAGCCTACTCTTTATTTGATGAAAGTTGGCCTCATATTCACAGAAAAAGATCAAAATTAGGAAAAAAGCGGAGCTCTAATGAAGCACATGATGCGAAGCGCGACATCGTAACGCGGAAATACGCAAAGTCATTGTCTTTTCTGTCACATGTGCTGCAACTGTAACAAATGCAACATAAAACATAATCTCAGACGTACTCCAGAGGCTCCTGATTAAAGCTTATGAACTTTGTGCAGCCTAAAGTTCGTTCTCTGCACAGTCCAGTCAGGACCAAGCTGCGGGCACTGAGCGCACAGGCCAGGGGCGAATCAGAGGAGGGGGCTCAGTGGGCAGGCCCCCTCACACAAACACACTCCAGCATTAAAAATAAAAAAATATAATTCTACCCCAGTCAGAGCAGAACAGCACAAAATGTCAGTTTATTTAATATACATTTATTTCAATCTTGGTGAGGAGTAAAACTATTACATCTAATACAATTATTAAAACAAAAGAAAAAGGCCAGGCATAAAGTTATACTTTATTGTGATTAAATATAACGGTCATATTATATTTAATCACAATAAACTACCGCCCCTGGATCTCGCGAATGATCGGTGCCTTTGTGGCTCTTCACAGGATCAAGGTTGAACATTTCGGCTCTTGGTCGCCGACTAGTTGGCCACCCCTGATGTAAAGCGTCTTTGAGTGTCCAAAAAGCGCCATACAAGTTCGATGTATTATTATTATTATTATTATTATTAAATGAAAAAAATATATATATCCGGGGAATGGTGCAGTGTGTCGTCATATCAAGTCACAGGAATGATATGTTAGTTTTTTTGAAGAAGAACCAGTCCTGAGATACATGAACCTCGGGTTAGAGCAGCACTAAGGGAGTGTTCTTGTGTTTCCCTGTGTTCAACTGAAACAAAAATAAACAAGTTGTTATTATACAGTAATATTTTTTTCTTTTTTGATATCGTATCGTGACGTATCGTATCGTGACTCTGACATATCGAGGTGCATCGTATCGTGAGTTTAAGTGTATCGTCCCATCCCTAAAGACTAGTGAGAGCCAAACTGCAGGTAGTCTGACAACTGCCCTCATCGACGGACAAACACGTCAGACTGACGACTAGGAGTCCGTCAAGCGCTGCCTACGTAAAAACTCATCATAAACCCGTCCCACGCCGTTCAGATTTACAGTCAGGGGGAGTGACATAAGACCCAAAGGCCTGTGGTGCGTTCGAGTGTCAGCTGATTGTAGGAACACTGCTGACTGGCGGGCAGATGGCGGTGGGATGGTGCGCACATAATTCCTGAGTCATCATCTTAATGAAGGAGAAGCTGTGAGTCCGACAGCCACAAGGCACGGGCCGAATAAACGTCACAGCGCCATAATCCTCTAGCTCCTGGAGATATAACGATCCGTTATGATCTGATAAAGATCAGGACATTACTTCCACTCTTTGGTAACATCGCTTTGGCTAACTTCCAGAGATGCTGAAATGGAACTTTGCCGCTAGCCGTAAAAGTAATGGAGACAAATATCTTGGGCATTGGAGTGAAAAAAAAATCAAATCAGCCCAGAAACAGTTCCCCCAGGATGGCAAATAGAGTTAAAGGGCATCTGCCACTAAATAGGGCTGAAGGATGTTCCATCGTTTGACTTATTTTATTTATTTATTTATTTGACAGGGACACTGCACAACGAATGTGTTGCACAGACCAGAGATAGCTACAAGCACATTTCCATCTGTAGGGTTTATACAGTGCCCAATGAGCATTCTTACTTATGTCCATTCACAATATAAAATACAGATAAAGTATCAAAACAAAAATCTCAAAAAGCCTCTCAATTATAAATAAAGCAAAATTATACCTTGATGAAAAGGCACTCCGTACTCTATACTGCACCTTGGTACTTCCATACCTTACGTATTGTGTTGAAGTGTGGGGGAATACTTACAAGAACACAATTAATCATCTGATCATATTACAGAAAAGAGCAATGCGGATCATTCACACGGTTGGTTTCCTAGACCATACTCATAATCTGTTTATGGAGTCAACGTTGTTAAAATTTGATGATCTTGTAAAATATAATACATCAATAGTCTTATACAAAGCATTCAACAAATTATTACCGCCTAACCTACAACGTTTTTTTATAACTCCAGTGCGAGCTTATGACTTGAGAGGTTTTGGATATTTTTCATTGCCGAGAGCTCAAAACACTCGTAAACGTTTCTGTGTGTCTGTGTGCGGAGTGAAACTCTGGAACAAACAGACCTTACAACAAGCAATGCCAAACTGTCCATCGATTCAAACTGTTATATAAACATCGGGTCTGGTCAAAATATAGAGATGAGGGTCTTTAATTTAAACTGTTGTCTCATAGTGTTAACAAGTGCTCAATGTTCCTTACCATCGTTGGTATAATTTGTCTTTTACCGTTATTGGTATATTGTCCATTACCATTGTTGGTATTGTTCATTTACCTTGCATTGTTGGTATACATTTTGTTACAATGTAATAATTATTGTTACCTGCGGTAACGCCACCATGATATAACATGTGTATAATAATCCTTGAACAAAGTAACAGTGAAGCTGAATGTATTAAGCTCTGAATGGGGAACTGGGGGTGGGATTAAATAAGTTATCTTCTTCCCACTCCCTTTCAGGTAGAAATGGATCATCTGTTTTCATACTGTACTGTATATATTTTTTCTTTGTTGCCCATTGCCTGCCTGCCTAAAATAAAATCATCAGTCAATCAATCAATCAATCAATCAATCAAAGTAACGGCAAAAGGATCACTTCAACAAACATTCAGATGAAACATTTACAGTATTTACACTTGCAATTACAAATATCTACAGTTTTCAACAGAAATTGTACCTTCTTACATTCTTAACAATACCCCGATCACAAAATACTCGTTATTGTCTTATGTATTAGGCCTATACAAGTTACACAATTCTGCACTAGCTATCATTTTGCAATACGCTGAAGTATCATTATTGAGGGAACAGAAAAATGTTAAGGCACTTTTCCCGTATCACCAAAAAGAAGAGACCGATCCAGGCTTTTTCTACAATAAATATCCTTGGCTACATGACAGACTATTAGACCATTAAGCAACTTCTGTCTAGTTTCTGTCCCAGTCTTTATTAGTTGATGTTAGCTTTAGCATACTGCTGCTAGATGCAGCATTTTGCGCAGTGATCGAACATACGTTTACATAGTGTTAAAAACGAATTAAGCCATAGAATTCTCCGTTTTAAGAGCTTCAAAATGTATTTAGATTAAGTTGGTGAATGTTTTTGAAGTGGTGAGAGCCAAAACAAGTATCGGTGGAGCTAGTCAATTTAAAATCCTTCACAAAACGCTGCATGCCGGTTTCTACGGCATGTCACGGCTAGCACAAGCTTTCGCAAAGGACGGAGTGCTAGCATTTGGTTTATAACATTTGGAGTCATTTGACATGCTATCGACCACTGTTCATGCCTCAACAACTCAAACTAACCGTACTGGCCGAGCAAACGGGCATAATGTTCGAATCAAGGTAGTGAATGCGCCCCGTAATCTTTCTGTTATTTCATAAGCACCACTGAAGTGTCCCATATGCTCATGTGTCTAAATTAGCGCTGCAGCTGCCAGGACATGCCTGCTGCTAAAGTAGTTTGACAGCTAACCGCTAACTCAAAGAACCCCATCCCGGC
Organism: Proterorhinus semilunaris; assembly: GCA_021464625.1. Classification (NCBI taxonomy): domain Eukaryota; kingdom Metazoa; phylum Chordata; class Actinopteri; order Gobiiformes; family Gobiidae; genus Proterorhinus; species Proterorhinus semilunaris. Next base: position 31,371,857 of record CM038357.1, read on the forward strand.
CCTGGAAGTGTGCCGGCAGCAGCGGCAGCAGCATGGCTCCGACAGTGAACGCCCCAATGACCTCCTCTCTGGCTGCTAGCCCACTAGCTCCAGGCGCTAACAACCACAATACTCCAGCTATCATCGTAGCACAGCAGCGGAGGGGATGAGTACACGCATGCGGTCGCAGCCGTGGGGGTCCCTGGTGGCGCGGGGCTGGGGAGAGAGGGTGGTTTTCTGGGCTGGTGATGATGAGGATGATGATGGCGATGGGAGGAAGAGGGGGGGGGGGGGGGGGGGGGTGTTATGAGGCTGGAGGCTGAAACACTGACAGGCTGTCCGCTGTGTTAAGGGATGCATGAAGACCAAGGACTGAATTTTGCAGCACGAAGGCCACGAGGTTGGCTTAATGAAATGTTTTGGAGCAGTGACAATGGCTCGGGAGGTAACAGTGTTCTCGCCATTTCTTCCCCCACGCTGCGATTTCGCCCACTACGCTGTGTTTCAATCAACGTAATACCTAATTTACCTCGGGCAAGACACTCCACCCACCTTGCTTTTCAGTCGGTGTCTCGCATGATTGTTGGTGATCGGAGAGTTCTTTGGCACAGAACGGCAGCACTACCCAATAACGAACAAAAATACCCCAGTGCTGAGTAGGGACGGGCGGATCCATTCCATAGTATCAATATGCTAAAAATGGCAAATGGTATCGATATTCGATACTAATCAGCGTAAAATAAGAGGCACAAAATGATGGCTTTGTTTGTCCTGTTGCAAAACTCGCACAGCCGAGGACTGGACTGAAAACAGTTGGGAGCCACCGGGTTACAGTATTCGTAAATCTAAAAGGTCGGCACTTCCAATCCAGCAAACTGTCATGGTGTCCTTAGGTGCAACACTACGAATAGATCCCTCTCCCTTAGACAAGTCCTTGCCTTAAACGCCACTCGGCCAACGTCTTCCATGTGGGTACTGTGGCCTCCATAAGGGCCTCTGAGGTACTGTACATCATTTAGTTTATTAGATATTTCCAAAATACATGCCTTGTACAACAGGATCTCACATTTAATTATGAATGAAGCAATCAAAAGCACTACCTGACCAAAAGCAAAAGTCACCACAACAAGAAAAAAAGTTCACACAGTCCACGATCTGGACTGTGGTGGCCGATCCATGTGTAAAAGGGAAGTTTCATGCTCCCTGATCCACTCTTTCAAAATGTGAGCCCGATGAATCCTGGCATTGCCATCTTGGATTATGACCGCGCCATCAGGGAAGAAGAAATCCACTGATGGAATAACCAGGTCGTTCTGGTCGTCAGCTCATTCTTTGGGCTCATAGTGCAGCTGAACTTGACCAACAGCAGCAACCCCCGATCAGGACAGTTAGCTACATCCAGTTTGGGAGCCTTGGCCTGAGCCCCTTCCCTATTGTAAATGTACAGGGCTGCAGTCATGGTAGAACTAACAACATTGGAGCATCTGCAGTGGCATAGTAAGTAATAGTAGTAAAATTGACAACAAATCACATTTAAATCATGACTCAGAAGGACCTCTATTGAAACAAATCTCAGATAGAAGGCATATTTCCTCCAAAGCAATACAAGATGCTAAAACGACAGCCGTATTTGACGTGTGATAAATGCGTATAGTTCTTGAACAGCCTCACAGAGTTGGCCTATAGCTATACCGCCAATGCAAAGCAGCTGCAGCGTGCCAAAATGGGGTCTGTAAAAGTGGTGGGGGATGGATTTAAGGATTTTACTAATCCTCATACAAGTGTAATGGTTTTTCATGTTCTGCTTTCAGACACGGGCTGGAGCCAGTGGTAAGAGAAAAAAAAAAAATAAAAATTGAGGCTTAACTAAGGAATAGGATTCTTTCAACTGTATACATCTCTTGAAGAGGGGGTAGGCTTTTTACAGCTGTTTGGCAATCATTGTGTGAAACACGTCTTGATCACCGACATACACTTTGATGTTGATCTAAAACGGATTATTCAAATTCCAGCTTGGCCATTCTTCCTGGTTCCTGGATGTTTTCTGCTTTCGTTGCTCTGCGATGGAGCTTTGTAGGAACCGATAACGCAATAACGGTCGATAACGTAATAATGGCCGATAAGCTTTGCCCAAGATCGGAAGGTAAGAGGAAAACACTTCCTGGTTACATCGGGCAAAGGGAGGAGCACTGTGTAAACTACTGTTGCAGTACTAAGAATAGGGTAGATTCAAAGATCACTCAAACATGCGCGAGAACATGTTTTATTCAGTGTCAGACTGATTTTATATTTACTCCAAGAAGTGGTATTGTGCTTTTTGCAGGTATTTGGTAATCATTTGTTGGTTAGAACAAAATATCCAGTATAGTTTCACTTCCTGGTTATTCAAGTGAACCAACTCTAACCCCCTCCCCCTCGTGCGCCCCTTCGCTGTGCAGCTGTTTCAACAAAGAGGGATTAAAAAAAGAATACAAAAATGTACCGTGTGGCTGTTGTGAAGCTGAGTTTTTTTTTTTACTTGACGTTGGGAACAACTGAGGAAGATTCAAAGATAACCCAAAGGTGCGCGAGTGGCTCAAAACACAGCTCCAAGTATATTTTAACATGGTAAAAAGCTCTAAAAAGTCAATTTAGCCTTCTTAACCCCCTTCTTAACCGAGCCAGTTGGGTATTACCCAAATCTCCCAAGTTTTTGTTGCTTTTCCGGCTTTTGATTGTGTTATTGTTGCTTTTTGTGTTTTTTTACACTTTTTGGTTGTGTTTTTGTCACATGTCCAGTTCTGTATAGTCGCTTTTTCAGGGTTTTTTGTTGATTTTTTGTCGTGTTTATTGCTTTTTCTTGGCTTCGTTGCGACAGCCTTTGGGCCAATGCAATGCCTCATTTGAAAGCTAAGACCATGTAGCGGCATGGTAGTACAGCGGTCAGAGCTCGTGCTTCACAGCTAGAAGGTCCGGGGTTTGCATGTTCTCCCCGTGTCTACGTAGGTTTCCTCCGGGTACTCCGGTTTTCACTACCACTAAAAACATGTACAATAGGCCAGGATGAATGAGAGTGTGTTTGAGAGTGCGCATGGGGGACGACGGACGCAAATTAGCCCAAGGCTACAATCCGGTGTGGCTTATTTACATGCATGAGACCCATGTATGTTCTAGGGATGGGACGATAACCAGTTTCAAGGTATATCGTGGTATTAAATGCTGTGATATCACTACCGTGAGGATTCCCTGTCTGACGGTTAAAAATGCTTGTTTTATATGCTATTCTTGCCCCCCAAAAAGTTGCGCTCCGTGCAAACCCCCGCTCTCCTCCGCTGCTCCTCACCTGACCCCCCACCTGAAGTTTTTGGTCAGACATCGAGTGATCGAGTGATTAGCATCAGCGGACATGCTCCGCCTGTGAGTAAAGTGATTAAGGTAGAAATATCCCTTTGTACAAAGTGTTATTTTGGATAATAAGTCATAATACACTTTATTGATCCTTAGTAGCATGTAAAGACATAACCAATTACAAATGGACCATAAACAAACCCTGTTTTTACTTTTTAATTTCACGGTATACCGGGATATTGTGGTATTTTTTGTCATGTACAATTGTACATGCCTGTAATTTGGCCATACTGATGACATTATACGGCTAAGGAAGAAGTTTTATTGCAGAATGAGTCACATCACATATGGGTTTGGTCCTTCCAAATTTTATGCGACAAAAACGCGCCACTAAAGCAACAATAATACATTAAAACAACAGAAACAATCTGTCGCCTTTGTAGCCATGTGTAAAACAAAGAAAAATCAATAACAAAATCATAAATTTTTTGTATAGGCTTTTGGTTTCAGAACAGTTTTAGTCTCAGTTTTGGTAAGTTTGAACCGTGCTGGTCTATAGTCCTCCTGAATCCCATATCCCCTTTTAAGACACGCCAGCTTTCTTACCATGAATATTTCATAATGAATACACTTCTGTACAGTTTATTTCCGCTCCTCCGCCACATCCAGGCTCCCAGAATCCTGCCAGAGTGAGTGTGTTTTGGAATGTTTTGAAATGTGGAAAGTGCGTTTTTTCCCAGCTCATGGTGTCTCCGAGGTGCTCCGTATGCCGGCGTGTAAAGTGACAGCTCACAGTGGCTCTGCTCCACACTGTCGGCTACAGAGGAGTGTGGGCTTAACTGGAGTCATCTAATGAAAGCGGGGAATATGTAAACAATCTCCACTGTATGAGGGCAGAAGAAAAGCGTTATTTCCCCGGTGCCAAATGCTGGTTTTTAATTACTTCCATAGCGGGAGCCTGCTACAGTTCAGTCTTCTGTTGGAGGAGCTGTGGTGGATCATTTTTATGAGCTCTTTATGTACAACACGTCCCTGTGGTGTAATGTACTTTCACCACGACATAATATTCATGTTGCATTTTTTGTTAATTGCAATATAGTGATATTACACATTGTGCAGCCAGTAGTCTGTAGTCTAAAGGAAAATCTTCACTTTTGTGCTTCCTAACAGTTATACTGTCAAGTATTTCTTAAATATACCAGTTGTGTATTGCCTCCATTTGTTTTTTAATTGAATAAATAAAATTAGAATGTTTATTGAAAAGTAATAATTTGAGCTATGCATTGTCTGTCATCAAAATTAAATACCATAATTGAGCGCACCTGAATATAAGCCGCACCAACTAAATGTATAAATAAATAAAACAATTGTACATATATAGGCCGCACTGGTCTATAAGCTGCAGCTGTCCACGCTGTTCCAAGCAGTACTGCAAATACAGAACTTTTTCTTCTCTTCGGCGTTTGCATGTTCTCCCTGTGTCTGTGTAGGTTTCCTCCAGGTTTTCCCCACAACTAAAAACATGTACATTAGGGAGTATATGTGTATGTGAAAGTTAGTGATAGGTAGTGGTCGGAGGGGCCGACCACTACCTATTACTACGGTGCCCCGCAGGTACATTTACTTCTACAAAAATGTGCTAAAATTGCCTATAGTCCACCAGAAAACCATATAGTGATTCCCGTAGAATGTTTTTTTGTTCTAACCCAGGCTGGGTCCTCTCGCGCTGTGGTTACAGTGCCCTATGTGCCCCTCGTACCCGTTGCCCCTCGTTCATAAATTCAGTTATATTATTCTTTAAACCTGCGTGTGTTCAGTGAAGCCACAGCGGAGACTCCTCAGGGGGGGGGGCCGTGGTAGGGCTGAGCCATACTCAGTATGGACAATTACGATTTTAATCGATTTGATTGGAAATTAACTTAACTCCTGATCTTTCATTTGAAGAAAACCACTTAGAATCCAGACCTTGTATTTAGATTATTTAAAATTGTTATTTCTGTTTTAAATATACCTTATCTGCTCTGAAAAGTAAAACTTCATAATGAGTCATGGAGTCTTCAAAAGTGTTTTAGTTTTATCCTCCTCATGCCTCGAGCTCTGCCGTCTCCATGGAGACTCGAGGGGAAAGGGTTAAATGGTGCTGTGGCGAGAGAAGAGCAGGAGTGGATCAGACCGGGGATCGCCCAGCCCTAGTCCGTGGTGAATCGCTCGAGGCGGTGAGAGAATGAATCACATGGGAGCAGGAGGGCATCCTCCAGCTCTAGCTCCCATGTGCAGTCAACACCGTGGACAGACAGCGACAGGGTTTGCACCTGTGTGGATGTACGTCCAAAAGGGACACCTGCAGCTCTCCGTCAGCTCCACGAGCACTTTACGTTTAGATTGGAGCTGTTACTGCGTCTTTCTCACATCTGAGTTCTTTCATTAGAAACAGCCATATTTAAAATTATCCACACCGTTGTATAAGCTGCAAGGTTCAAAGCTTGTGAAAAAAGTAGCGGTTTATAATCCGGAAATTACGGTAGCTTCAAAATAAAAGAAGTGGCTGATTGTAATCAAAAAGATTTTTTTTTTCATAAAATACACACTGTATATCGACTTTATCAGCCCAATGAAGTGTACAAAACCTTTTGTAGGTTAATGTAGACAGAAATAATGTGAAGGCTTGAGAACCAGTGGTCTAGTGGTTAAGGCTGTTCCACATATGGCAGAATGCTGTTCTGTTCAATCCGCTATATTTCCCCGCTTTTGCCAATTTCTGGAGACAAAGTATGGATCCGTCCTTCCCTCCATCGCCACACGAGGCACAGAGGAGCTCCTGATGCCGGTGGATTAGCGCAGCACTTACTGTCACAGCCAAACGGGTAAACAGCAGCCTTTAGCCTGGGAGCAGCTTTCTTTGATCCATTCGAGCAGAAACTCCACTCGGATCTGGCTCTGGTTTCCCCCTCTAAGTGTGTGTGTGTGTGTGTGCGTGTGCGTGTGTGCGTTAGTGAGGTGGTGCCCACGGGCCCTTACAGGAAGTGGGACAGGAGAGAGAAAAGGAGAAACACAGCAGCCCAGATGCTTTAGTCACAGCTCAGGCTCACAGCAGAGTGCTAATGGAACCTGTGAATACCAGCTTTTCTCTAGAGGCGCGAGGCTAAAGGATGGCGGCTACTTGTTCGGAAGGAACACGGGTACGAGGGGCACATAGGGGCACTGTAACCACAGCGCGAGAAGATCCAGCCTGGGTTAGAACAAGAAAACGTGTCATACCAGGGCGCGTGGTGAGGGAACGAAATTCTACGGGAATCACTATATGGTTTTCTGGCGGACCAAAGGCAATTTTAGCACATTCATAGAAACAATATCAAAAGTGGAGAAAAGAGCTGCAGTGTCCAAATGTTTTAATGTGAACCATAACTCTAGTATTTGAACTTTTGAAATCTCCATTAGTGTGTTATAGAAAAAGGTCTGTGAATTCCATAATGCTTTGCGATATGATAGGGCTGCACGATATTGAAGTATCTTCCAATATGCAATACGGCTGTGCTATGCTAATTGTGTCAAAAAAACCAAAAAACACAAGCACCACAAGACTATTTAACTAAAACTTTAACTGGGACTTTTACACATTTATAAATTCAGTGCATTTTTTGGCTGAGCTTGTAAAAAAAAAAAAAAGTGTTGATCTCAGTCAGATGAAGACTTTGGTGATGTTGCGATATATTGTGGCCTCTTGCAATACGGATATTGCATCACCGACTATCGCGATACAATATGTTTTGCGATATATTGTGCGGTCCAAGCGCTAATGAATGTTTTGACACTATTTTACATTAGAAAATGAAGCAAATAGTCCAGTAAACTTGAGGCCATGTGTCCAACAGGTGAAGCTCAACAGAGGATGGAGCTGCAACAAGACAATGACCCAAAGCACAAAAGCAAATCCACTTCAGAATGGTTTCAGAGGAATAGAATACACATTCTGGAATGGCCCAGTCAAAGTCTGGACCTAAACCCCATTGAGATGCTGTGGCATGACCTCAAGAAAACCATTCACACCAGACATCCCAGGAATCTGCTGAACTGCAACAGTTTTGTAAAGAGCAATGGTCCAAGATTCACCCTGATCGTTGTGAACGTCACACCGCCCTTGGTCTGCCCGATCCGTCAGACCTCAGAAGCTAAGCAGGGAAGGGCCTGGCAGGACTTGGATGGGAAACCGTTTGGGGACATGAGGAAGCCTGGCAGTGTGTGTGTGAGTGGTTGGAGGTGATGGCTGATGTGCGCGGACTGGTTGCCTCGCCTATCATCACCGAGTATGGAGTGAATGAATAATGCACCAAAATTGTAAAGCGACTTTGAGCGTCTGGAAAAGCACTGTATAAGACTAATGCATTATTATTATTATTAATCTGCAACTACAGGAAACGTCTGGATGACGCTTTCGCTGCCAAAGGAGGATCAACCAGCTATTAAATCCAAGGGTTCACTTACTTATTCCTCGCTGTCTTGTGAATGTTTACATGTTATGGCCAATAAAAATATGATAAAATGTAATTATTCGGGTGGTATTAGTTTAATAAAGATCAGACCACATTTTATGACCAATTTAGGCAGAAATGTGAGAAATTCCAAAGGGTTCACATACTTTTTCCTCCCACTGCAACATGTCTAAAACTAGTGTTATGATGTGCCGCGCTAAAAGGTTGGAAAATCCCATGACACAACCTGTTCAAAGAATTATTCGCGCACTTGTTATAACCTTAGTTTCATGAATGAACACGCGGGGCAAGTAGCGTTAGTGACACGGGACATCCAATAGCTGTACATGGGTCGTGTTAGTGAACCGGGGCGAGCTCACGGCGGCGATGTGAGCTCTACGCTGCTCCATTCAAGCCCCTGGTCATAATTGGAGCCATTGAGCAGAAGGCTGATTCGGCGGCGCGTACAGCGAGATAAAAGGAGCACGTCCCCGGGAGGCCTCCGACACAAAAGGAGCCGGGCCCACTCTCTCCCCTTCACAGAACTCAGCACCGGGCTGAATGCGTCAATACGGAGCCCGCAATTACTGGGACTATCCATCAGGCGAGTTCAGCGCCGGCACTGACTGAGTAGGCTCTGTGAACGCGCCGTGGGGAGGAGGAAGGAAGTCAACAGGCAATATAGATGTAAAGAAGGCGACTCTTCGAACAATTATTGTGACGGATGGATCAAATAATCTTGACAAAATTGATTGTGCAGATTTTTGTGCTGCCTCAGTCATGTTTGTAGATAGTGGGGCCGGAAGATATATCAATATCAAATCGCAATCGAAGTTTTGACTACTGCAATAACTTAACCTCAAGAGGCTGAGGTTTTGTTTTATTCTGTCTCTGGTATTTGAGTGATAGATGTTCACCATCTGAATTCTGGAGTCGATCTCAGATTCAGCTGCAACAGATAACATGTTGTCATGGCAATGTGAAAACAGGAAGAAACCTCCGTCTCTCCTGGTACAACTTAATTGTTCACCTTTATCTGCGACTTGTATTTGTGGTTTCTGTGTTCCACATTGTTTTTCTGGATACTTTTGCCGAGTTTTTCTGGAGGTTTGGTCGATTTGTTTACTTTGAGAGTCCAAAATGGTCCGGCAGAAAGCAGCTTTTTAAAAGTAAACAAAATGCTAGCTTATCAGCTAAACCCATTTGAGACCATGGCACCAAGAGCCCCCACAGCTGCAGCACAGTGGAGGCATCACAAGAAGAGCTACAAGAAACAAGTAAGGGACAAACGAGGAGATGGTGAAAGACTGTTGTGGAGCGGAGGGAGCTGCAGGAGGAAGAGGAAGGAGGAGGAGCTGACCAGTGCAGGACACCACGCTCTGAAACAGGATCAAACCCAGGAGGTGGTGCACCGTTTCAGTGGATCAGAGGAGATGGCGAGAGAGGGCAGCCAGCTAGGTTTCTTCCGAGTGCTACAGTTTCCCCGACCTCCAAGGTCATGCGGGTCAGGTTGACACGCAGTGGCAGCGCGGCTCAGCCGCAGCAGCTTAGGACTAACACCTGAACACTATTTTGTTGTACGCTTGTGCAAAGCACTTACTTAAAAGGCCTGAGTTTCCATAAAGCAGATTCTAAAGTGTTTAGATAGACACTATGTGATTCCATCCCGGACTCATTTTAGTCACGTGGCTGTCCCCCAGAGGTACTCTGAATGTCGGGGGAAACTCCTCCAGAAGTGGGCGCTATCCACATAAAAAAAACATATTTTTGAAAGTAGATTATTGTGTATTGTTCTAATGTGGGGCAATTTGAGCAAGAATATGTTTGTCTAAAGTCTAAAAGCAACATGACTTCCTTCACTCATCATTTTAGCAGTTTATGCATTTAAATGTAACAAATATAAAAATCGTTAATCAATCACACGTGAAAAAATAAAATCACAATTAGCTATTTTGTCAAATTGTGCAGCCCTAGAAGAAAGGCTAAAGGTGCCCACACACCTAAACGTGACGAATCGCACTGTCGCTTCTATTTGGTCGCTTGAAATGTTTCCAATCACACTTCCCTGCTGCACAATTCTGTAAAAAGAAAACCTCTGTGCTGTTGCTGCTAAGCACTAAGATGTGAATGAATGTTTCCTGATTATTTGCTTGTGCTTTGGTGACATTGGAATAGTTTTACTATCACCCACACAATACACAGTAATCAACCGCACCAACCGGCTTGCCTTCCTTATGGATCCACAGGCTTATCATTCTGACAAGCCTGTGATCCATATGATGCGTTTGTCTGAACATGGGCAACTTCATCCTAATTTTTTACTTTTTTTATTTTCATTTTTTCCCTTTTCTAAATAAAGGAGCTGACTCCAAGAACGCAGTCAAATTGCTAGCATGAACGAGATTCAGCTAGCCTGCGCTGAACACTATGGGGAAAGCCTCGCTCCCTCTCAGTCCATTGTTAATTTTACAGTCTTTGGGTACAACCTAGCCTGGTTTTGCCATACCCTCGTACTTGTTTCGTACAGAGGGTCTGGACTTTCTCAATTGAGCTTCGTTTACAAGTGGGAGGGGTGAACTCTGTTTAAAGTTTGAAACGATTGGGTCTGATTTTACCCAATCGCTAGCGTTTGGTTGTGGAGTAATGCGCCCGGCCGAGTCAAGCTATGCTTGACGTCACCTACAACACCCGCCTCCCCCGCTCGCTGAATGGTAGGATGAAATTCAACCGATTGAATCGCAGCCATTGAGATCCAACCCAGACGTACATGCAGGGAAAAATATTATACCATATTATTATTAATTTCAATTAGAGATAACTGTACTCAAGGTAGGTTTATTTCTGATTTAGACTTGATACCTTCTTTAAACATAATTTTGTCAAATCTTAATTTAGACCCTGTTAGTCCTGATTTGATCTTGAACAAGGCCCGGTGGTACTTGAGGGTCAAAGGGTCATTTTATGAAAGGGAATTATTAGCTGCAGTGAATATCTAAGGCAGGAATCAACAAAAGGCATTTTTGAATTTAAATAATCTAAAATTACAATGGGACTGATATTTATTTATATTTAAAACGTATTTGTGAATCAAATCTTGCGCCACAACTAATACAAAAAGAGGCTGCAACTGTCTGACAAATCAACGTTAGTGCCTTTAGCTTTGACTTAAGAGCACAAAGCTTTCACTGGTGAGGCCTGCTCCGGTGCTGGGCTGATTCCCGTGTTCGTTCGGGGCAGATTTGGGTAGAATTGACTGAAAAAACACAATTGAGATCCGGTTCGAACTGTTCACCTTCAAGAGAGCCGGTCAGTCATGGACGTCACATCACTAGTTTGAATGTATGAGCGGACCGGTCTGACCTCTTGTGTGGTTTTCAGGTCCTATAAACACACGAGCGATGAGCAGATAGTACTTATAGTACTTCTGGACTCACTGTGAGCGATGATGCTGCAGTTGGGAGGCGCCTCTGAGAATGACGACACGGGAATATTATGCAGTGAAGCCACGTGGAGGGCAGTGTTGGCTGAGTGACTAAAATGCAAATGGAATGGGTCCCAGTGATGTGCAGAGTTCTGTGGCGAGCTTCAGTTCGTGGGTAGGGAGTAAGTCTCTGCAGTGCAGCCCCCACAAACCTCTGCTGTTACGTAAGGACTCTGGAACTGTGGAGAATATTCACCAAAGTCCCTATCAGGGACATCGAAACGTTCTCAAGAGCCTGAGCTTTATAAGATGCAGTAGAATGTGGGTTTTCTTGAACAATTTTCTCTTTCTTTGGAGTTGTAAACGGAGAGCACAAATGCTACGATCCACCGCTGAAAAATACAAGTACAACGAACAGCATGGGCCCCAGATGGGCTTCATTTGCTTCGCTGTTTGGATATCGATGAAGCCATTGGTTGCTCGACAAAGGGAAAGAGAGGAAACAGCCTTTCTGTGCAACTGTTAAAGCCGCGGACAAAGACACGAAAAGCCAAATACCCGACAAAACATACCGACCGAGAGTGGGGACATAAAATCAATGCCAGGAGAAAATTAAATGGACCTGGAGGGAATATCAGTACAAATGTTTTTTTTTTTTTTTGCAATTTACTTTTCTTTCTGGGAATGTGAGCGTCTCTAGTTTCTCATGTTCCTTTTTCCTGCTGTTTTAATCACTCGCATTGTCAACCACAACGGCTCTTTGTCCACCGTCAACAATGGTCGGTTCGCCGTTGCCGTTCTGTCAGTCTGGATCTGGCTCGGGCATCCTCGACCACCTTTGGAGGCGTTTCCGGCCCACACTCTGCACAGATGTTCCTGTACACCAGTGTTTCCCAACCGGGGGTACGGGGACCCCACGGAGTACTTGAGCCTTTGGCAGAAAGGGTGAAACTGATTACTCAACTTGTTTTCCAGTAAGACGTTTGAGTTTGAGAGTATGTTCATCATTACACTCAACTGAATAATGGGAATTTAGTCTATCACTTTGGGAAACAAATGGGCAGGATCCTCGAGATGGGGTAACTAATATGGGAGTATGTCGTGTCTTTCCTTTTCTACATTGTACTATTGTGAAATGACAATGTTTATTATATTGATTTGGGGGGTAGGCTTCTTGCTTCGGCCCACTCCTTTTGAGCAGAATGTATCAAATAATAAACAAATAAACAGTGGTTAGCGCTCGTGCTTCACAGCAAGAAGCTCCTGGTTCGAGTCCCACCTGGACGGGGCCTTTCTGTGTGGAGTTAGCATGTTCTCCCCGTGTCTGCGTAGGGTTCCTCCAGGTACTCCGGTTTCCCCTACCACTAAAAACACATACAATAGGTTCCCCTTTGGGCCCAGGACTCCCCTGAAAAAGAGATTAATCAATCTCAGTGGGACTTTCCAGGTTAAATAAAGGTCAAATAAATAAACTAAACTAAGCAACTCTAGGGGTACACAAGAGGATGGAAGGCACTGCTGGGGCTATGCCAGATTGGTTATGATGCTCCACGTAAGATTTCCCTGCAGCAGCTTAGACCCTGCGGTTAACTTTATAAACCAATCATGTATCATATTTACTCTATGGTCCATTGCTATCACATGGCAAATTAAAACAGGAAAAATGAAAATCAGAGCTGGTTTCCAGGTCGGCGAACTGCTGAGCCCCTTATTAATAATAATAATAATAATAATAATGCATCAGTTTTATATAGCGCTTTTCTGGACACTCAAAGACGCTTTACACTATTCATTCACTCCATACTTGGTGGTGATAAGCTACTATTGTAGCCACAGCTGCCCTGGGGTAGACTGACGGAAGCGAAGCAGCCAATCTGCGCCATCGGCCCCTCCGACCAGCACCAACCACTCACTCACATCATTCATCCTGGCCTATTGTACATGTTTTTGGTGGTAGGGGAAACCGGAGTACCCGGAGGAAACCTACGTAGACACGAGAAGAACATGCCAACTCCACACAGAAAGGCCCCGTCCAGGTGGGAATCGAACCCGGGACCTTCTAGCTGTGAAGCACGAGCGCTAACCACTGTGCTACCTTGCCGCCCTATACTATAGTGTACTACAGTTGTCCATGTGAAACGTCTATAATTGACATCAATGTGAATGAATGTTGCATAGTTGCTAATGTTAAGTTAGCTAAATGTTCACGTTATTTGATGCAAACAAATTTAAAAAAAGCACCACAATCTTTTTTTTAGCACCCTGCTTGACGTTTGACTTTTATTTTTTTCTCTTCATTTTTAAATTGATGTTAAACTGTGGACAAAAAGTAGTTGTTACCCTACATTTTGCAACAGGAAGTCAGCCAAAAACCATTCCATGCACTGAGCCCACTCAGTTGAAGAATAACTCCAGGCTTTGACCGGCTGTTCATTAGATGTGTGGCGTGCAACATGTTTGAAACAATACATGTCCCACGAGCCAGAAGTCGGTATTTTCTGTGAGCGATCAAGCAATCTCTACTAGCGTCAATGAATATGCATGGCTAATAACAAATGGCATGGCTTAAGTAGATCAATCTGGTGTGGCATTATTGAGACGACTCACTGCTGCGGTGACTCATCCCCGGTCTGCTTAGTCCGTGTAAACCAGGTGTAGAAGTCATATCATGCTTGTGTGAAACAGATCCCTCTCCACTCGCTCTCATTTGTCCTAATCAGCTCCCACTCCGCCCGCCGCCGCACACCGCTGCTGCTTTACATTCTTTAATTCACAACAAACATTCGCTCTCATTTCTGAGGGGCTGCAAACGTCCAAACAAGAGAAGAACAGGTGTCATGTTCTGGGCTTGGATCTGAGCTACCGCGTACAAGAGGTCATGTGTTATTAATACAATATCAATAATCCATAGCCACAGTGAGGGGGAGGTGGCCTGAGGCAACTGTGGGAACGCTCAGGCCAGAGAGATGTCTGCTTCGGTGCCGAGTACGAAACTCAAGGCGAGATGAGCTGCGTGGGAGACAGGAGCCTGCGCTAGAACATCTTAAAAGCTCTCCAAATGAAAAGGGAGGGAGTGGCGAGGGGAAAACAAGAGGAGGAATCACACAAAAAAGCTCTTTCAGTCAGCGCTACAAATGTCAAAAAGAGTTTAGTTACCTCTTGTGCAACTATGGATTATTTCATTCAAAACTTTTGTTCTTTTCACCTTATTCCCGAAGTTCTCGAGGGCGCCGCAATGAATTGTGCCCGCCCCTTCTCTCCGTCCTATGTTAGTGAACATAGGACGGAGAGAAGTCAAGATAAAACAAAGCCTGTTTCAGAGAAACAGTGCGGTGTTGGTGCAAATGAACACTGGACGTTTTACAGGGGCGACGGTGGGGCAGAGAGTGGAGCGGGTCGTGGATCAGCGGTTCGAATTCCGCAGGCGCCCACTGTCATTCTGTCCTTGGGCAACACTTCATCCTCCTGGCCTCCAGTGGGGTATGAATGGGTGAGTGGTTCCTTGATGTAAAGCGCTTTGAGTGCCTAAAGCAGGTAGAAAGGTGCTATACAAATGTGACCATTTACACAAATCGATCTACTAAACATCAGATTTTGAATGAACGGACTTCGCGCTCTAACGGAAGTGTCAATTAGACCCGATATATCGGACCGATATTTGGGGATTTTACAATATCAGCTATTGGCCGGTCTAGCACCGATATTTCCGGGACCGAAAATGACAGAGACTTCTCGGTTGTTTTTAATTGAAAGGAGCAAAGTCAGGGCTTTCGAACGAGTCCTCCCACAACTCCCTAGGCCTCGGGGGAGGTGAAAAACATCGCAATGACAATTGGTTAGCTTCAAGTTTGTTAAACACAAGTTTCACTAAACCTCCGTCAATATGGACATGCTGCATGTCATTTTGAAGGGCAGAATCTGGAGAATTCAATCGCTGAGTTAGTTTTAACCTCCACTACTGTATTTTTGATCGCCGCGGCTAGTACCAATATGCTAATGCTAACGACAACTAATCAAAACTAGAAACTATGATTGGATCACCTAAAGTAATACAATAAAATCGTCCAGTGCTGGAGCGGCCAAGTATTTGTTTTTACAGGATTATAGACCAGACATTTGGAAAATTGGCAAAAATATTGGTCAAAAATATCGGCCGAGCATATCGGCATCAGCCATTTAACATCCCAAAATATCGGCATCAGCATCGGCCTTAGAAAAACCCATATCTGTCAGCCTCTAGACTGTCAATACAAAGGAAGTGCCGATCCAAATCAAAAAGAGGCAAAAGTGGAATAAGGTGAATAATGAACTATTTAGATAATTAGCAGGTGTGGACACCTAGCCTGGCATCAGGATGATACCCCTCTGTATATCTTATACACAGGGTTGTATGCTTGAGCAGGACGTCCTCATTTACTGCTGCCGCCAAACTCAAACGAATCCATGCCATCAGATTTGTTTATTTGCGTCACGTGTCCATGAACATCGTCACTCTTGGGACGTTTATTGTCCCTTCAAAAACAACCAACGGACGGCGCACAGGAGAGAGCAGAACACAGCAGAACAAGCCCCACATTTAATGTTACCAAATTCTCAGGCTAAATCCAGTTTGGAAATACAGTGAATATAATCCCAGCCGATTGAGTATTTAGAGGTGGCCACAAACACCCAAAAGTTGATACAGCACAAAACCATCCTCTCAGCCCATTACCGTCCTTCACTGTAGCTCACACAACAAAACCTCATCTCGTCAGTCCGTCTCTCACCGACCTTGACTGATTATTAGCAATGGTTATTGGTGGTTGCTATAGAAACAGGGCATCCAAGTCAAACCATCTGCTGTTGGCCCACACAGAAAAATATTACAAAAAACGATACGACTTTAGCTCCTACCGTCCGCCTGCTGCATCAAGCATGAATCATAAAACATCGGGACGACTTTTTCAAAGCTCAGCAGTGTTCAGTGCATTTAGCTTTTGAGAATGTGACGACGACGTTGTCCCCCTGGATTTAGCTGCGTTCGCGCAGTTTGGAGTTTTCCTATTCAGTAGCAGAAAATGTGCTAATGGGACTAATTTTGTCACTTTTTTTTTTTTCCCAAATTCCTAATTTTCCAGTTATTTTGGAGCATTTTTATGTGGTCCCCTCATAATGCTTTTCTTTCATTTTGTTGGACATGACATTTTAATATAAAAGAACACTATTCAAGATAGATTTTGATGACAAGTCGAAAACAAGTCAAATATGTGCTAATGGGACTAATTTTGTCACGTAATAGTTATTTTCTAACCCAATTTTAAAGAGCTGTTCAAGAGACTCATTTGGAAACCCTTTTTGTTAAGATGCTAGCCACAGAGCTCATATTATCCAAGACCTAACTGATGAGACTGATTTTTAGTCTTTGACAAGGGTGTAAATGTAAATAAAACAACATTTTTAATTAAACGAGGATACAACTGCTCTGCGAAATGCTTTAGGGCTGTTTCTCGAGTTTGCTCAGGTATAATGTGCGTAAAATGTTATGGAAAAAAAGAAAGAAAAAGATGGATCCATCTGCTGGTGCTGGGACGATACACTTTTGTCACGAGTCGACGCGATACACAGGGGCCGATCCGATACGTATTGTGATACAGTAAGTAATTGTGATAATTGAAATGTTCACCTGAAAATGTGTCCAAGGTTTATCAATTGAAGTGTTAAGATTGAAAAGTAAATTAACACAAAATGTGGTGCTGCTACTGGAAAACAAAGGAGTGATCATAAAAATGTCTCCAAACACAAGTATTGAAAGTATTACAATACTTGATCAAGTATAAACCATGGTATTGCAGCAAAAAAGAGTACTGTGATCCAATCTGATATTTTGTACTATTTGCAGTGAGATCTGGTTCAAGCCGTTCATATCATCGCATTTAGCTCCAAGGCCAAACTATGGGCCCTAGCGTATCCAGGCCCAGGGATACTCCCTTTTTTCCAGGGCTGCCTGTCCCACAGCCCACCATGTCAGAAAGGGACACAATAATAATGTGCTTTAAGTTGGATTTTAACCAGTCAGCCCACTAGTTCTTGGATGAACACACTAACTGTGTTTTCCTTGTCATGGTTTGCAACGGTTCTGCAACTCCCGAACACCCGGAATATCAGCGACAAGGGCATCCGCCGCGTTACCTGATGATGTCATCGTTGTGGCCCAGGTAGAACCTCTGGGTGTGCTCTCGGGTGTTGTAGACCACACCCACTCCGGCCACGAAGTACACCAGCTCCTTGGCGCCGGTGTAGTACAGGTTATTGCGGCACTGGTGGCCACGGTAACCATACACCCACTCCAGTCTGAGGCGGCCGCAAGGGGCGCTGCGGTCCGACATGCTCACTCATCTGCCAGCCCGGCCTCCTCGCATAAAACTGGCTGGCCAAACTCCTGGAATATCAGCGTCCGAAGTATATTCTCTCGAGGTTCTGATTTTTTGGGTTAATGACGAGTCCTCATTCTGTTTAGTTCCGCCTGTTTGGGTAGTTTTACCAAAAAAACGTTTAGTGGGCTAACATAGTTTCGAAGTCGCTCACAAAAAAAAATTTCAAAACACTTGTAATATGCTAGTATTTGTGTCAATAGTTCGTCCGAGGTCAAGACATACAATTATTCTGTTTGCAATCTTGTGTCGACTGATTCCTCATTTCTTTGAGTCCGTCGTTTCGGATAGTTATACCCAGAAAGTGTGACAGGCCAATATCGTTTCCAAACTCATCGCAAAAAGTCCAGCAGAACACACGGCACGTCCCCAAACAGCTCGTCTTCTTTCACAACGGAAGATTTTCTCCGTATCGTCTTCTTGCCATTACAAGTTAGCCCGCCATTAGGGTTGCCCGAAAGTTTCATTGCCGACTTCCTTCCAGCAGTTCTAATGTCCGCCGATTCATAGGAAAGTGGTTTTAAACCTGCTCACAAAATGTTGGCATCAAAAATATCTGGGTTTTCACGATAGAAGATTTTCCGTCATAGTCTTCTTTCCTATCGCCCATTCTTTTCTTGCCGTGTGAGTCTAGTGCGCCATTTTGTATAGTTGCCCCCTCAAAGTTTCATTATAGACTCCCCTCCCAGCAGTGCTATTGTCCATTTGACTTTCACTAATCACTTTATAATGACCTCAATTCATATTGGCTGGCTAATATTGTTCTAATCTCAAGTGTGCCGCAGTGATCAGCGAGGCTGAATGCGCCCAAATTGCTTTCCGTCTTCTGCCTACCATAAATTAAGCCTTATCATTAACAATTGCCTGTGTATTTGGATAATTTTCCCGTCAGTTCTCTACGGATTTTCTCGTCTCGTTTGGATAATGAGAGGCTGCCTTGATTGCGATAATAATTTCAATTCCCTCTTGTGGCATTTTTATGATATCCTATAATTGCCGCAAAGACTCTCGCAAAGCTCTTCCACGATTGTTTCCCACAGCGACAGCTCTTTACGAAGGCTGTAATATGGTCAGTGCGCGCACCTTCATCATTTCTAACGTAACAATGATTTTCTTAGTTTATTTCAGTGTAGGTTATTCAACCAGGCAAGTGCAATAACAAGGTCTCCCTATTGGATCAGTGTATATTCAACCTGCGGCTAGAAGGTCGGTAGTCGCTGAAGAAGCCTCTGAGAGACAAAACACCACAAGATCCTTCGTAAACCAGCTCTGTTAACAATCCTAATCTCTGACTTCGGGGCAATGCAAAGATGTCCAGTGAGATATAAAATAGTTGCTTATTCTGCCAGCCTTAGCGTGGGCTGGACATGTACGGGTCTCATGCGAGTAAACCGCCGAACTTTGGCGCTCGTGTAGAATCGTAAAGGATGGACAATGGCAAAATGAGCACAAAAGTGATGCGTGCTGGCGCTCGTGGAACTGTAATCTGTCCTCACGCTAATCCTCGACCTCAGCGCTCGCCATGGTAACCACCACTCGCTCGTTTTTCCGTCCCAGCGGCGAACCCATTCACAAAACCTGGAGTAGCGAGGACGTAAGCTAGTAGTCCGCTCCACGCGCGAGGTGGGGACGGGGGAAATTTGCTAGTCGATAAGTTCCCGCCTAAAAGGACATTTCGAACCGGAGCGAAAGGGAACGTCCGAAACAGGCGTTAATCCGCGTTGATGGTCCAAGTTGAGCGGTCGGAGGAGGAGGAGAGTAGCATCCCGGCCGAGGGAAGTCCTGATTCCCGAGCGGAGGACAGCATCCTTTCCCAGCCCCAGCAGCAGCAGCCACGGCCCGCGTTCACACA
Organism: Proterorhinus semilunaris; assembly: GCA_021464625.1. Taxonomy (NCBI): domain Eukaryota; kingdom Metazoa; phylum Chordata; class Actinopteri; order Gobiiformes; family Gobiidae; genus Proterorhinus; species Proterorhinus semilunaris. Next base: position 31,391,315 of record CM038357.1, read on the forward strand.
GACACAGGCGCGGAGTGACGACCAGGCGGGGAGAGGTAATCGACTAGCTGCCGTACGTCCAGACAGAGACGACTGGTCCCGGGCTCTCCCACTGACCGCTCCGTCGCGACACACTGCTGTTTTCTCGCCCGATTTGGACTGACAAGTGCCAAGAGCGGCAGTGCAGGGAGTTAGGAAGACGGACTTCCGCTCCGCCGGCTTCAGAATAAAACTGTACCGTGTGAACGCAAGTGCAGAGAACTAGCTTGACACGAGTGTAGCCACACGGGGGTATATCCAAAGAGTTCAGGTAGGAATTGTACCGTCAATGGATGTACCCAAAGTAGGGATTGGGACCCCTTTGGCCCCAAGGTTTAGGGGTTGTGGACAGTGAGTTTATTATTACTTTTTAATAAGTAAGCCAAATAACAAAATAAAGTATTCGAATAGGCTAATTAAACCACACTTTTAATGTTTTGCACCTGCAATTCCTGGCGCTAATTACAATCTGCCATAGACATATCCGTATTGTGTCGTCAAAACTGCTGGCCGTCAGCAGGCAGATTATAACATACGCCTAAAGTTTCTAAACCAATAGAGATATTGAGTAAAATGCTGGAGTTTAAAAAAAATAAAAACAATAATAATCACATTTAAGCCTGTGGACACTACAGTGTTTGATGTGTGTTTCCAATTGTTCTGCAGCTCATCACAACATAACATTGAAAATGTATCTATGCAGATTATCCTTACCAGTTCTGGCCATACCGCCTTTGCTATGCCCAATCCCGTCAGACCTTGGAAGCTAAGCAGGGTAGAGCCTGGTCGAGACTTGGATGGGAGACCGTTTGGTAACACCAGGAAGCCTAGCGAATGGAGTGTGTGAGCGAGTGGTTGGTGGTGGTCTGAGGGGCCGATGGCACAGACTGGTTTCCTCGCTTCTGTCAGTCTACCCCAGGGCAGCTGTGGCTACAACAGTAGCTTACCATCACAGAGTATAGAGTGAATCAATAATGACGATAGTGTAGCGCTTCGAGAAACTTGGTAATACAGGCTTGCAATACAAATGTAAGGCATTATATTATTATTAAAATTGTGTATTTCTATAATAATCTTGAATTTAAGATGAATCATAATCTTGTATTCAAATTAAAGGACCCATGCAAATTACAAATTTAAATCTTTTACCAAAAGGTTTTGTGTTTATCTAATCATCATATGCAGTTTGAGAGTTTGGACAACCATTATGCTGCCTACAGCTACTTTACAGCAAGTCCAACACAAACGTGGAAAGAAAGGGCCTGGTTTAGAGTTCCATCATAGTCTTTCCCTAATACAATCACATTTGTTTTCTCCGCAGGCAGCTGCCTTGTTTTACAAGTCTAAATAATGCATTTGATGTGTGGCCTGTTTAAAAGGTTGCCACGTACATCCTTTTGATAGAGGATGCCTCAGTAGCAGACAGATGGGAGCCTGGGCTGGGGAGACAATGTTCATCTCCTGCTGAGAACAACAGTGTGAGCTGTGCGCTGGTTTCTAAATCATTATAACGACAGGTGGTATGTTTATCCAGTCCATCAGTCTGACTAGGGCAATGTTACGTTCAACTCTTTTCTCTGGTGTAAATACAATATAGGCCAATCGTAGTTCACGCTCATTTATAGGCAATTTATGATTCATTTCATTCTATTTATTTAACTTAGATCAACACAATGAGAATCGCTCTTTTTTATGAGAGTGTTACATATAATTGTGCATAGGCAAAGTGTAAAAATGGTCTTCAAATGTATTTAGATTTTTAGATTTCTGTAAGCTTTTTATTGTAAATAGCTACTCACAAAAAATTTTTTCCCACAAAGACAATTTTCATAGTCTGGCTTTACTGACAGATTAGCTTTACTGTTTATTCTGCGGATCTCCATCTGTTCACATCTGGTTCCATCTTAAAAATGTCAATATTGCAGTATTTTTGGAGTACAGTACAACACAAAAGTTGGTTAAATTATGTCACTCAAAATAATCTTTGGGGCCTGAAGATACACACTTGAGTACCAGATTTTGTCCCGGTGCCAGACATTGCTTACCTTTGCACTGCTAGCTACTCCCATTAAGTGCCGTTTTACTCTTGTCCTAATTTACTGCTAGCTCACATACTGTCTGACTGTTTCAGACGTTATTATCCACTTAGCCTGTAACATATAAACACACAAATGAACCTCTTCACTCTCTCATGTAGCCTCACCTGGAGTTTTATTTTGAAGTCCCGCCTCGTCTTCCGGTCTCGAGGTAAAAACGCTGGCGCGCCAGCTGAGGACGCACGCGGAGGGAACACCCGTGCGCCGCTGGAGCGCACGCGCCGCCTCAAAGACTTCTGGGAATGTGTGTTTTAGCTCATGCTTTGATACCGTTTGTGAGCGTGAATCCCTACGGAGCGAAGGCGGCAACGAGGCGGCTGCGGAACGCTGTCCCTGGTGCTTAAAATACGAACCCTATCGCTCAAATTCAAAACACCATCACTAACCCCGGGTGATTTTTGACTTGTTTTTGACTTATCAAAATCTATCTTGAATAGTGTTCTTTTATATTAAACTGGCATGTCTGACAAAATGAAAGAAAAGCATTATGAGGGGACCACATAAAAATGCTAAAAAATAACTGGAAAATTAGGAATTTACTGCAAATAAATAATAATATACTTGGTTTATGGTCCACCCATTCCTGGGATATGTGAGAATTTCCTGGTGACTGCTCAGTGTCCTTGGCACACAAATAGCCGCAGGAGAGAGAAACAAAATGTCATTTTTTGAATGGGTAAAAATGACCAGCTGACTAAAATAACTATGTGTTACTCACTTGCTGGGATGCCAGAGACACCAACTCTGCGACAGGAGCAAAGCTGTAGTTGCAGTAGGGAAAGTAAATGTGGCAGTCCTGAATGTCAACCTTGAACGGGGCAAGATTGCCTGATTTTATACACTAACCCTAACCTACCTTCTATCACTATTGCTGGGTGAAAATCACCTGTGTTTTGGATTAGGAAAACACCCATGCCATCAAAGACAATGCTGATGCTCCCCAGAGACACTGGATAATGAAAATAATGAAAATCACATAAATGTATTTGCTCGGGTGAAAACCACCCGGCAATGGTGTTCTAGGGTTAACCAGTAATACTTTTTCCCAAGAAGCTTTTAGATTTGGGTAATGCCAAACTGTAGAGTGGGGATTAAGAGGTTAATATGAAAAGTCTGGAGTTGAATTAGGTTTGGAAAAAAGAAAAGAAAATGCATGATGAATGACTGCTTTTACTTTGATTAATCTACCCAATCAGTATCACAGCTGAGCCAGCGCCATATTGGTAAATAACAGACGGCCTTCCCTTGATCAATATCTGTCTCTAAAAGTAAGCAAACAAACTAAACCAAATTGCCTTTTTGGCCAACAGTACCTCCATACTCCCTCAAAGTTTCAAACATTTACACAGCATATTTTAGATGCAAGAAGCCTTCTTTTTTTAAATTTTATATCTCCCACTGCATTATGTTAGACCTGTAAGCTAATCACAGTTGCTAATCATTTGTTAGCATTTTAGAGGGTGCGCACCTATGTTCCCCGGGTGCGATTTTTGGTATATCAATCAACCAATCACAAGTCATGAGAGTGAAATATACATGTATCGATCAGCTTAACCCTGACCCAGCCCTAGCCACTGACCTTAAGGATCGTGGGCTGGTGCCTAATCTTAATACATCGACGTTCCCTCACTTCTATTGACGAGGGAACATAGTGCTGACCCCCATTTTAGGCTACAGCCTTCATAGAGCTCTCTTAATATATTAGTAGTAAACCCTGTTGCCTCTCGGTGACAGAAACAAAATAAATGTGTGTGTACCTATACTGTGGGGATAACTTTATTGATAAGCCATTTCATAAAGGCTATAGATAGGTTTGAAAGGAATGTGTAATTGTCATCTATATTCTCACGCTGAGTTAAGTGAAATCTGAAAATGTCCATATACAGTAATAACACTAGAGGCCGTGTGGTGCCACCTGCTGGACAAAACAGAACTCTGAAGCCCGACTTGCATTATATTTGCTCTAAAATAGCATACACAGTTAACGTACTAGAAAGTCTTTGTTATCTGAATACATTCAGGAACAAACCAGCAACAGGAAACCAATGTTTAATCAAAGGCCCAGCATGTAGATAGTAATCCTGACAAATCTCCACTCCCCACTGAGTAATCCCCCCCGACCATACAGCGCATACGCAATAAACAAACACAAGCGGTTTTGGACCCTCGTATCCAAATGCAGTTGCCACATCTAATGTATGCCTTTGGTTTTTAGAAGCGTTTGGCATTGTGTGTGTGTGCACGTCCTTTTTTTCCCTGCTAATAATTTTTAACCGGGGCCCCACCCTAGAGCCAGGCCTGGGGTTGGGTCTCGAATGCGAGCGTCTAGTGTTCGGGCCTCTGCCCACGGGGACCGTGGACCCACCACCCGCAGAGGGAGCCGTAGGGGTCGGGTGCAGAGTGGACTGGGTGGCAGTCAACGACCTGGTCCGCGTGCGCAGCTTCTGGCGTTCGGGACATGGTACGTCACCTCGCTGGGGGGGGAAGGAGCCTGGGCTTGTGCGGGAGATAGAGAGGTACCGGCTAGATATAGTCGGGCTCACCTCCACGCACAGCCTGGGTTCCGGATCCCAACTCCTGGAGAGAGGCTGGACTCTCCTTTTTTTCTGGAGTTGCCCACGGGGAGAGACATTGGGCTGGGTTTGCTCATAGACCCCCAGCTCAGCCGTCACGTGTTGGAGTTCACCCCGGTGAACGAGAGGGTCGCGTCCCTACGCCTTCGGGTCGGGGACAGGTCTCTCACCGTTGTCTCGGCCTACGGGCCCAACATCGGTGCAGAGTACCCGGCCTTTTTGGAGTCCCTGGGAGGGGTACTAGATAGTGCTCCGGCTGGGGACTCCATTGTTCTACTGGGGGACTTCAACACCCAGGTAGGTACCAACAGTGAGGTGGGGGTGATGGGGAAGAACGGCCTCCCCGATCGGAACCCGAGTGGTGTTCTGTTATTGGACTTCTGTGCTAGTCACAGTTTGTCCATAACAAACACCATGTTCGAGCACAAGGGTGTCCATAAGTGCACGTGGCACCAGGACACCCTAGGCAGGAGGTCGATGATCGACTTTGTAGTTGTGTCATCTGATCTCCGGCCGCGTGTCTCGGACACTCGGGTGAAGAGAGGGGCTGAGCTGTCAACCGATCACCACCTGGTGGTGAGCTGGATCCGCTGGCAGGGGAAGAAGCCGGTCAGACCTGGCAGGCCCAAACATGTTGTGAGGGTCTGTTGGGAACGTCTGGTGGATCCCTCTGTCGGTAGGGTCTTCAACTCCCACCTCCGGAAGAGCTTCACCCAGATTCCGAGGGAGGTAGGGGACATGGAGTCCGAGTGGACCATGTTCTCCTCCTCCATTGTCGATGCGGCTGCTCGTAGTTGTGGCCGTAAGGTCTCTGGTGCTCGTCACGGCGGCAACCCCCGAACCCGGTGGTGGCGCCCGGAGGTAAGGGATGCCGTCAAGCTGAAGGAGTCCTACTTGGCCTTGTTGGCTTGTGGGACTCCGGAGGCAGCTGAGAGGTACCGGCAGGCCAAGCGTGCTGCAGCTCGTGCGGTCGAAGAAGCAAAAACTCGGGTCTGGGAGGAGTTCGGAGAAGCCATGGAGGAGGACTATGGGTCGGCCTCGAAGAGATTCTGGCAAACCATCTGGTGCCTCAGGAGGGGGAAGCAGTGCTTCACCAACACTGTTTACAGTGCGGGTGGGGGGCTGCCGACCTTGACTGGGGATGTGGTCGAGCGGTGGAAGGAGTACTTTGAGGATCTCCTCAATCCCACTGTCACGTCTTCCGATGAGGCAGAGGCTGGGGACTTGGAGGGGGGGCTCGTCCATCACCCACGCTGAAGTCACTGAGGTGGTTAGGAAGCTCCTCGTGGCAGGGCTCCGGGGGTGGATGAGATTCGTCCAGAGGACCTTAAGTCTCTGGATGTTGTAGGGCTGTCTTGGCTGACACGTCTCTGCAACATCGCGTGGCGGTCGGGGACAGTGCCCCTGTATTGGCAGACCGGGGTGTTGGTTCCTCTTTTCAAGAAGGGGCATCGGAGGAAGGGCCGGGACATGCTGGTGGGACTATGTCTCCGAGCTGGCCTGGTGTCGCCTCGGGGTCCCCCCAGAACAGCTGGAGGAGGTGTGCGTGGATCGGGAAGTCTGGGCATCTCTGCTGAGACTGCCGCCCCCGCGACCCGGCCCCGGATAAAGTGGAAGAAAATGGATGGATGGATGGATCATTTTTAACCTTTTTTAGTACCGAAGAATCCCGATTAAGATTTTATTTAAGATTTTGCTTGCATTATTTTTTGATATACTGGTATATTGTTTTGTTCATCTGTGTGACATTGACATATTCCTGTGTTCACTGCCTTACTGAAAATGTTCAAGTATGTGACTTAAGTATAATTTGGTGGCGCAGTGGTTAGCACTTGTAGCCTGGTGAGACCAGAATGATTCCCCTCTTTATTTTTTTTATACTCGCTGGTACAGCGGTGACTCTGGTTCGCAGGCTATACCGCTTGTGCTTCACCGCATGACCCCAGGTCCGATTCCCACCTGGATGGGGCCTTTCTGTGTGGAGTTTGCATGATCTTCCCGTAGGTTTCCTCCAGTTTCCCCTACCACTAAAAATATGTACAATAGGCTGGGCTCCCCTCTGGGGACTCCACTGTAAATGAGATTCTTACTCTCAGTGGGACTTTGCTGATTAAATAAAGGTAAAAAAAAGAAAGATTTTTAATGCCCCGCGGAAACCCTGCAAAAATAAAAAAGCATACACTATCATTCCAAAGTTTGGGGTCACCCAGGCCAATTCTATAACGAGGGTTTTCTAATCATCAATTATCCTTTAGCACGATTAGCAAACACCATTAGAGACTGGAGCAATGTGCCTTTGCACACCCATGTACGTATTCCATTAAAAATCACCCGTTTCTTGCTAGAATAGGTATTCACATTAACATTGTCTAGACTGTATTTATGATTAATTTAATGTTATCCTCATTGAGAAAAACTGTGCTTTTCTTTTAAAAGGACATTTTAAGTGACCCCAAACTTTAGAACGGTATTGTACATTTTAGGTTATAAGGGAAAAAACATATGTAGACGTTAATTTGAACAGCACTGAGAAACTGCAAAACTGTTTCTCTAAATAAATATCAATTTAATATCAAGTTTAATAATAACTCCTCAAGATAAACACACTGCCCGACCAAAAATAAAAATTCACACGCTATAATATTCGGTCGTTCCGCCTTTAACCTCTGATGACGTCAAACAATCGCTGTGGCATTGTGTCAATAAGCTTCATCAATGTCCAAAGGTCAAGTGTTGTGTTCATTTTTTTGTGTTCATTCTCCCGATGATGGGAGAGTGTGACTACTGCGCAAAGCCTCCTCCAGCACATCCCACAGACTCGCAACGATGTTACGATCTGGACTCTGTGGCGGCCGATCCATGTGTGAAAAGGAGGCCTCATACTCCCTGAACCACACTTTCAACAGTGTGAGCCGGATGAATCCTGACAATGTCATCTTGGAATATGCCTGTGCCATCAGGGAAGAAGACTGACTGACGGAGTAACCTGGCCAATCAGGATGTCCAGGTCGTCAGTTGATTGATCTCATTCTTAGTGTCGCTGGAAGCTAGACCAGAACAGTTAGTTACATCAAGCTGGAGACGTTTTTTTCTTTTCTTTTCAGTCAGGCAAACGCACCTCAGCGTTTTACCCATCCTCCTAAAGAAAACAAAAAAAACATTACAGATAACATCAGGAAACACCATCACAGGAGTCTCGCGTTCGTTTTAAAAGCATTTTAATGGCTTTTTTGCACATATGTAACAGAGAAAAGGGGAGGGGGGAGAGAAGTCTACAGGTGCATATCCAACTAGCTGTGCCCCCCCGGTCCACGTTACGCACATATACCTCGGCTAAACTGACCCCGGCCCCTCCCTCAGGCCCCACCCACCCGCGAATGGTGGCATTTTTCGATTGTGCAATATGAAGAAAGTCTCGTTACTAATGCTTACAGTGACAAAGAATGCACACCATATCGATCGGAATTGCCGGAGAAAGGTAGTGAAAAAAAAAAAAAAAATTTAAAATAATAAAGAAGGGAGACCCAACAACCCCCAGTGAAGTGTTCCAGTTACTCTCCAAGTGTCACGTCAGCTAAAGCAGGTGGGCAAATGGAGCGCACACACCCACCTTCCAGCTTCCTACATGTTGCTTTTTTTCCAAGCCAGGATTTTTTCGTTTTTCTTTTTTTGTTGCAATATAAAATTAAATAAAAAATTAATGTTCATTTAAACTAGCAAAAAAGTTTTCAGTCTCGTTAGCCGCGCACTTTTTTTTATTGTATTTTCTTTTTTACATCATGCACTTCAACTTGACATGCCCGAGGTTTTCAAGCCATTGCCGTCAAATCAAGATGCATTCTCGGATGAACTTGCAGTGTTAGAACCTAAAAAGTAGGTGATTTTTTATTTTATTTTAAAAGGTGGTATGTACAATATTCAAGCTAACAACGTGGCCTAGCTTAAGCGCCGCGACCATTAGCATGTGATTGAGAAGCAGAGATAGTAAGCGTTTGGCAAAGGACGTCACATGCAAAAATTTCATCTGTACATAAAAAGTTCGTTCATATCGCCGCGCTAAACCGCCTTCCCCGTATTTCTGTACACCGAGTCATTTTTCGACCCGAGCGGGGCTTCCATATCTGTGTTTTAATCCGTCAGGAGTAACTGAGAAAGACTCCACTGTTAGGTCATTGGTTGATTTTAAAATAACAACTAAACAAAATCCAAAACAAACGGGGGGAGCGCTGAAGCCAACAAAGCAAAGCGACCAAATACTTCGGCGACACGACCACTTCCAGTAAAATGCTTTTTGTAAAAGACCCCGACTTTTAACAGCGACGCTTAGAGTAAGATTTTAATACATTACTTCATTACTTGTTGGACTAACTAAATCTTAAACATTTAAAGGGAGGAGGGGGAACAGAAAAATCTTAAAGAGTTGGCAAAGTGGTGAAACACAAAAATATCGGTTATCAAACATTCAAATCCTTCATTCTGATTGCAGTGTACATATATCGCTATAGGTCAAGAAATGAAGCTTATTACTTAGCGGGTATTAGTTATAGTAGTAGCAATAGTGAAATTAAAACACAGGTTCAGTTTTAAACAGTTTTGTTATACACAAGTTATACATACAAGTTTCAAAGCGCAGCAGGGTAGCTCTCCAAATGACAATCCAACGCATGTGATTCTTCGTCGGCTATAGCTAGGGTTATCCTTCATATACGATATCTCAGTGCATAATTGAGGTCACATCCAAATTGTTTTTTTATACAACTTCATTTATTTCGTCACAAAATCGGAAAAATATCGGAGAACCACCCTGCCGCGGTCTCCCCATTACATAGGGATACACTCATCTTGCAAAGTCAAGGCCTCGCAAAAAAAAAAAAAAAATTGAAAAAAATAATAATTGGACCCTAGATTAGCTTAACAACAAAAATAACGAGAATAAAAATAAAATAAAAGAAAGGGCAGTTGGGAGCGTAAACACAAACCCACACAAGGCAGTAGTAGAAGGCGGGACGATGACGACACACACACACACAAAAAAAAGGAAAAAAAAAAAATTATAAAAAAACAAGCGAAAAGTTACGAGGGGAACGATTCTTTTAAAAGGAAACTCCTCAATATGTTGTTCGTCGGCAAACTGGAATAATTTATGACGAGCAGCTGCCTGTAGCGTTTTGCTAACCCCCGTCCAAATTCGTTACAGATGTTGCTTAATTTACAAAAAAGAAAAACAAGATGGCCAACTGTTTTCTAGTAGTATATATATATATATATATATATATAGCTCTGAGCCGGTTTGGATTGACAACGATAGGCACAGAGTGGAGACACTTTTTGACTGGGAGCTTTCATGCTAGCTTTGAGGAGGGGGGGGAAGGCAAAAAACCCCATAACAAAACAAAACAAAAAACAAAAACATTAGCTGTTTGGGAATTGTAGTTTTTACACGTTATTTGTAGTTCAATTTGAGTGCTATGCTAGGCGCTAGTATTGTACTTAGGCGATTACAATGCCAGGTGCTACAAGTTGACTCCACTCGATTTCAAGATCCCAAACAGCACCTTAAGAAAGAGGAGACGAGGGGGAAGGAAGGATGAGAGGGATCGGGAAGGTGGAAGGGTAAGACTTTTGAGGGAAAAGAGCGTCTATTTCTTCTTGCTGAACAGACTGAAGCGTTTCTCTTTGTCGCCCTTCTCGCGTTTGCCCGGGCTGGACTCGACGGCCGTGGCCACGGAGGTGGGCAGCGTCTGGGCGCGTGCGCCGGGGGCGGGCGTGCTGTGGCTGCTCGGGGTCACCTCGGTCTTCTCGCCCGACACAGCAGTGGAGATGGCTGAGATCCAAGTGTTCATCTCCTCCTGAAACCACAGACAACAGCGTGGTTTAAAGAGCGGGCGTTACGTGCTTTTGCAGCTATTTGGTGATAATCCCAAACACATCTTTATTACTATCATACACTTTGGTTAGAAAATGCAATATTCATCTAAAACGTAGTAGTTTCACTTCCTGATTTTCAAAGCGATCTCCCCATAAGCCCCTCCCATCACCCCTCCACGTGCTCCTCTTTGTTGTGCAACCAGTTCAGTTCAGAGATTTTTTGTGTGGCTGTATTGAAGGTATGGCGAGAGTTTTTTACATCGTGATGAAAGGATTAGGCTTCGTAAGAGATGGAGAAGTGAGGAAAGCCTCTCCTGGATACATAGGACCTCGGGAAGAGCTTTTTGGAAGCTGCTGCAGTGCTGCTGAGAACAGCCTCTAGCGAAGATTTGAAGATTACTCAAAGATAAAAACCAGAATGATCCTGGATCACCCTCTGGCAGTCATCTGTGATTCATAGAACCAAAGTGAAAAAGTTAATTCCATTTCAATTTTGGCTAAAAGTAGACATTAAATACTAGCAATTAAATACAGGCGCTAGAGCTGGTGAGGACTTTGCCTGTTGCTTGGATTTACAGAACAGCTCAAAATGGATATAATGTTGCATTAACCTCTTACCACCCGCCTTAACTGACTGAGTGCATTTTCTCCAGTTCTGCTTTACCCAAATCTAAAAGCTTCTCGACTGGAGGGCAACAGTGTTACCCCCCCTTATTTGAAAGCTATGATCAACAAAAACGATTGTGACCTTTTGTCACGTTGTCATTTTTTTTTGCTTTTTCAATACTTTTTTGTGGCTTTGTCGTCATGTTTTTGTCACTTTTTTGTTGAGTTTTTCGTTGCTTTGTTGTTGTGTTTTCGTTGCTTTATAGTCATGTTTTTGTTGGTTTTTCGTTGCTTTTTGTCATATTTTCGCCACCTTGATGTTGCTTTTCATTTTGTTCCGTTTTCATCCTCATTTTTGTCGCTATTTTGATGCTTTTCCTTTAAGCTTTTAGATTTGGGTAAAGCTTGGTTAAGGCGGGGGGGGTAAGAGATTAAGGGCTTTAAAAATATGGAGGACAGTTTCGGATTTTAACAATGACGCAATAGTATCCGGGAAGTACAGAATGAAGTGCTGAAACCATAGAAGAACAATCAGCTAAATTAAACAGGACCCAAGGATTCTCAAAACTGCGTGAATGTAGTGAGATGCTCCTCTTCGTTAAAGAGGGGGTATTATGCTTTTTTCAATCACATAGCACCAGTCTATAGCACACTACAATGATGACGTAACCTTCTGTTGGTCTGTATATGCAGTAAATTAAAATAACTGCCTTGAATAAAATTGCTCTCTCAAAATGGCTGTACTGAACATCTTGAAATAGGCCTCTGTCTCTTTAAGAAGCTTTCCGACACGCCCCCTTCAGCACACTACTGTGGCATTGAAACAACAACACTGTGCGGGGAGGGGGCTCTGCTGAGCTGAGGAGCAGTGGTTGGTGGCTTGGCTGGTGACGAAAGGTCCAGAGGCGTCTCCAGGAGGTGGGGGCGTTCCTAGGAGGACTGAGGCATAGCTACACCTAAAATGGCTGCCGTCTAAGATTTTACTGATTACTCAAAAATATGTGAATGAGCCAAGGCAACACTCCAGGCATGTGTTTAATGAGGGAATGACATAATAACATGATATAAAGCTTGAAAAAGTCAATTTTACATAATACCCCCCCTTTAAAAACACAATTTTGCATGATAGGTCTCCTTAATGGCATGCTAACAAATCAATGTTTTTAGCCTTTAAGTTTATTTTAATGCTCATGGTCCGCCATGACCAATCCTAAGGTCCTTGGACAGCCTATGTAATACATATAGATGGATTATTCTATATATGGAGTAATGCATAAATAAAGTCGTAGTTCTTTTCAAAAATAAAAAAAAATTAAAAAATAAATCAAATTGTGTATATATCTTGCAGAGTGAAGATTTGACAAAATGCTGATGGACTAACACACATAAGACGAAGTATCTTCTTGATTTATGACAGCAAGATGATATAATAATCTTAATAATCTTAGATGTGAACTAAACTACAGTTCAAGTAGCTACAACACCAGGTCACGACTGTAGTTCTGAAAAAGAGGCTGTTCTTATTTTGCTGACCTTTACAATATATATTGTATTGTCATGAAACAGGCCGCTCATGAAAGAGTCTCATACTCTTCCCTGGGCCTTCCCTGTATAAATAAAGATAAATAAATAACTTACATCATCTTTGGCTTGGAAGAGATACTCATTTCCATCAGTGATTCTGTAAAACACACATAATGACCGTTAGAGCAGTTTCCTTCATACAGACCAACGGTTTACTGACGTCTGGCAGGTGCACTCACTTGAGTTTAAAGACGTGCTTCTTCTTCTTGTAGTCCGTGGCCACCTCGCACACAGCGTCCTTCAGGCTGACGGGGATCTCGCTGTGGTAGGGGATGCCCTGACTGGCACTCTTCTGGTCCTTATAAAAGCCCATCTCCTGTTGGTTTATCACACAATACACGTTGTGCCACGACCTGCAAAAGCAATCAACACGGTTAGCAACAATACTTAAGTAGAATTTCACCGTTTATGACTGTTCTGCTAGTGTGCTGTTCAACAGCAAAGTGCTTAAGGCTGCAGGCTCCGACTTTCTCTCTCTAAACATCCGCCTGCTTCAATAAATGTCAGAACATTGTGCTCACTGAAGCTCTATGGTTTTCACGTGGACATTTCATACATGGTTGAGGCTCAAAAACCTGCTTTTGAGCACCTCACCATTAATATTTAATGTTTTTAAAATTTAAAATAATGTCTAGAAAAGACAGTAAGGAGTGAGAAACTGCCCTCGTCAGGATTTTGAAAGGGCCTGATTCGCCCTCTGCAGGCAGTAGTGGGAATGACGCATTGTAAAAACAATGAAACAAGCTTTCACTTTTAGCTAACGGGATACCGGCGCCGTGATGAACACACTTTGAGTGGAGAACTGCCCGGTACGAGTCCAGAGATGGAGTCTAGGCTTTAAAAAAATCTAAATCAATTGGACGACCCCACAAAAGCAGAAACTTAAAACAGAAACATAATATGAATAATATAATTTAGCATTTAGCTCATAAACCACTTCTATATGCCAATTCTCATCTGAGGTAAAATCTTAAAAGGTCTGTACATTCATTAACGATTTTGAACTAGGCTTTGACATCACTCAAATGTGGTAGATGGGTTGACAACGGCTGAAAACATCTGGATCGTTCATAATTTGCTATGTTTGATGGCTAAATGCTAACAGCTAATATAAAAATGCACTGAACAGGGTAACGGCCCTCGAAAAGTTTCCCGAACTAGCCGGCTTGTCCTCATGTGTTAGGAATGAACGCCGCTTCTCCTTTCTATTTCTACAGTTTGAAGTAGTTTTAATAAAGTATGGATTATCTGACCTGCTTGAAGCCTTCTTGTTGTGGCCCTCCCACTCGTGCTTGCGGTGCAGCAGGCCCTCCAGCTGCGAGGGGTGGCTGTCCGTTTTGGTGGGCAGCGTGGCGGCCTGGCTGGACTTGCCCTTCCGAGTGGAGCCGGGAGACCCCGAGGGGCTGGGGTCCGACAGGCCGTTCACCACCTCTCCTCCGTCAACATTTTCCTGCCGGGAAAAAACAAACAAAAAAAGTACAATGAGGACAGAGAAGAGTATACGGACGGGAAAATAAAAGTGCGGTAGTTTTAAAAGTCCAAGCTAAGAATTTGTTTAAAGCACAGCAAAGCAAGTTGTGTGTTGATATTTGACACAACTGGACGATTTTTGACGGAGATTATGATGTAAGCCTCAGAAGCGAATATGAATAGAACTCTTTTTTTTTAAAGCAGCAGCTTGACATTTTAGACCTGCTAAATGGCAATTAGCATCTCCAGCCTCTTCACATTTGTTAGCTGAAATCGAAGAGCAGATCAACAAAGTACTCAGTACACAGTCGTGCATTTATCAGACCGTTGATCACATGCGTTGTCAAAGCACTGCACACACCGGAAGAGAAGGAAGGAGGAGAATAATCAAACAATTAGCATTCAATTGTTTGCGATTGTGAAAAAAATAAAAAGAGTCATGTAATTGGTGGAGAAAGTGATGCGATTGGTCAGGTCACTGCAAACGGATGCGTATTACCCCAGGACTTGGCTCTTCTGCAGCAGGACACGGGTGGGCGGACCCTGGGGACCCTTAGCTACAATTGGACTGGCTCTAGATGCTAACAGGAAACAGGCTAGCCACTGCGCTACTCTCCTGAACTAATGCTAAAACACTTGCTAACAGTTAATTAGCGATTTTTTAAAGGCTTTTCAAATACCGTTCAAGAATTAAATCCAAATTCTGACAGCGCTATAATAAAGCTCTGGATGGGAAATTGCAGATGTTGAGGCAAATGTAGCGGCCCTCTTGTGATTGTCTGATTACTTTCAATTAAAATTTGGCCAATGTAAAAAAAATAAAAATAAAAAAAGGACATAAACTACCTTAAATAAAAGTTAAAAAGTAGATCCAGTAGTAATTTTAAAGGCCTAATAACACATGGAAGTCATCTGGGTTTGTTAGGACATAGTTTTACTGAAATATGAACATAAATATTAAACTCTTCAACACTGTAGGCCTCCTGGACTATTTTCGCCCCAATTAGTCAAAATGCTGATCTTTGTGACCAAATTATACAATTATATTTTTACACACTTACAACGATAAACATCAAATTATCCAAGTTAAAAGATACTACACAAATAAATAGAGTGTCCAATTAGTTCACGACTCTGAGTAGAATGGACAATCATAACATGGCCGCCAGAGCTGAACATTATTAATTACCATAGCGACGTCCAATCAAGAGTTTAATTATAAAACTGTGCAAACAATACTTATGTTGCATTCCAGGCAACTGGTATGTTTCTCAGAGCGGTCTGACTGTAAACAAAACAGCTATTGCTTTAACAGTTGGCTAATAGCCAACTTTATATCACCAAAGCTATGGTTATTTTGGAGGCTGTGACCAATAACAAAGGTTCACATCACTGATGCAGTGGTTAGGTTAAAATCTTATCAGCTACACTTCTTTCCGTTGTTGTCTTCAGCTCTTACCTGAACTCTGACCTCTCTGATCATCTCTGAGTTTACAAATTGCAATTACCAGTTTGAGCGGCGTTCAACGCATTTTTCCCAATCGGAAGTCGGACATTTTCCAGTTACTAGTTGCCTGGAATGCAGTATTCGTTTATATAATTATAATAAAGGCCTGTTGATGTGAGTTTTTGACTGGCTCCACTTTAGAACACTGTAACTAAGGAATCTGAGCTAACCTTACAGTGAATGCACACAAGATGAAACCATAAAACACTATAATATTCCAAATAACAGTGTCAGCAGACAGCTCGGACAGCGATGGAGGCTGCGTGCTCAGATTGGTGGTTTATTGGGAGATGGAGTGGGTGTTAGTCTGGGAACGACATGCAACAGGACATTTAACATATTAATCATGAAATACACGGAACAGACTGATAATACAAAACATGATCAACACATGACAAATAATGAGACGACTTGAAGAGGTGGGACAAACATACTGATCAGTGATGTAAGTGACCACACATACACTCGGACACGCTAATGGGAAATACAGGTACTGGGAAGCAGGAGGAGGCTGGAATGTCTAGCATACTAACGTCAGAAAATGTAAATGGTCAACCTTTAAAAGTAAAACACAACTGCACTGGTTTGTGAGTTTCAGCAGAGTCCTTACATGTGCTCAAGTATCCCGGTTTATAATTATCCTGGTTTTGACTGTGTTCATAGAAACACAGTAGATATGGTATCAATGTCCTGGATGGGCCATGGTCCAGGTTATGCAAAACCAGGATACTCTCACTGGGATATTCCCTGGTTTCTAACTGCTGACTTTGACTGTATTCTTATCTGTAGTTCACACATGCTCAGCATGTCGGCAGCGAGAGCATCCTGGTTTCTCATACATCCCTGATACTGGCCAGTCAGGGATATTGGATACATATCAGGATACAGTGTTTACATGAACACTAACAGACCCAGGACCCATAAAAACCCTGACAACAATCGGGAGACTTGAGCAAATGTAAACGCACTCAAATAAAAACTGCAGTTTCAGAATAAGAAAAGTAAATGTTTTTTCTCAAGCCTCACCACACTGCATGTATTTAAAAAACAACAACCATTTTGATGGTTAATAAATGCGTTAATGAATAAGGGAATGTTTTGAGTAGACATGGTAATGCTATGCAGACACAATGGGATTTTGGAATGGCATTAGGTGAATTTCCACAAATATAGCATTTATAATGTAAGGCAACTCATTCAATCACAGTTTGATTTTATTGTAAGACTTCTAAGGAATTTTCAGTAATCTACAATATCTACTATTCTGTCTGTCTGCATAAAACGTGGATAAATGACTCTAGAGTATTGGATTTTCAGCCATTGGATAGCTCTCGTCTCACGTGTTCATATTCCACAGCGCGAGCTTATAAATGATGACGTAAAGTAGGAGGCAGACTAGGAGCTGGGGGGAGATGATGATGGGGGTGTCCAGCTGAGGGGACAGAGGGAGAGGGAAAGTAAAAAAGCAGGGGTGAATGTAGTGGAGCTGAACACTGTAAACACCTGTATATTAGTCCATTTGTTCTTTTCCTTTGACATTCATCTCACCAGCACCGGTTTTCGCCACAGGTTGCATTCACGTTCAGGAATTTGCCCAAATTGGTGCGACTTAAAGCCACAATGCAGAACATTCCAAGGTTATATGTCACAAGAGAAACTGATAGTCCAATGCAAAGAAACAGCGTTTATGACAGTTCGAAGTACAGCAGTGGACAGAAAGGAACTAAACCTAATAATATTTGGCTAATAATATTTTTTTCTATATTATTTAAGGGTTGTTTTAATTGAAAACCTATTGAACATTCAGCCTATTATCTTTTATTGTTATGCTTTTACAATTTGATGTAATAAAACACCTATATTAAAATAATAAAAAGGAAATAGAATATTATTATTGGTACCTGTATCTAAAGAAAGTAAGCTGGTGTGAATGTGTTCAAAAGTTCTCCTATAATAAGATGTTTCCTCTGATCATTACAAAACAGTTCCTAAGCAAATGAGCCCATCAGCTTATTTTAGGTTTTACCGTGACATAACAAACGCAGCAACATTATGTAATTATGACATATTCCCTCTCTGATCTGTGTCTCACGAATTCACTAGAATCACAAGATGAATGAACCTGTCAGCTGATTTCCATGCGCTTGCAGTTTCTCTTATGTTTTTACCGTGACATAACAAACACAGCTGCACATGGTTCTTTTGGGACTCTTCCTTTGGCGACGTTATACAATTATCACGCGATAATGGACTTTGGATTATGGAACCTGTGGCTAACTTCATATGTTTAAGAGGGTGATTCTACACACGTGGTACAGCGTGAGCTTTTATAACCGCGTCATTGTAATACCGCTTAATCCAGACATTCCGACTCCATGGAGACGAGCTGGTGATGTCCCGCTCCCAACAAAGTCAGGTCTGAGTAGAGGCGAGCCCCGATTAGACGGGTGTGTTTTTTTTTGGGGTACGTTTTCACCAGTAAAAACACCGCTCATGATTTTGTCAGTCTACTGATGGTGAAAAGTTCCACAGTGAGGCTTTAAATAAAAAAAAACGTAGTCGCAGCATTTTGACATTTGAAATCTCTCGGCACCATGGAATGTTCGAATGCCACGTGAACACAACCTACAATGACGTCTTCAAGTCCACTGTCGTATGATTTGCAGTTTTGTGTGCTGTTGTTTGTGTGGTTGCCGTGGTGACAGGGGTCATGGCGCCCCCCTACTGCTCAGGGTGCTGCTGTACTGCTGGTAGGCGGGGGAGCGGTAAGTACTAACCCGGGGAGACTCCTGGTCCGAGGGCAGGCCGTTCTGCGCTGCTGCCTCTCCCTCTCTGAAATGTACACACACACACACACACACACACACACACGCACACACGTTAGACATTTTCACTCAATAATGCTTTCCTCATTCGCTTTTTGTAGAGTGTGCACTTGCATACTGTATGAAATATTTCTCAGAATAGTCGTTTTACTTAAGTTCAGCAGTTCCACTTTTCCCTGAATTATTCTGTTCTCACTTGCACTGTGGACCATTGTGAGTCCCATCACTATCGCCCCCAGGCAGAGAACCTAGGATTAACTAGGATTGCAGTTACAGTCGGAAATTCAAGTTACTGAGTCCAAATAGGAATGCAGAATCATTGGTGCCCCATTTACTCTTCTGCTTCATGGACGTTATAGGTACAGCAAAAGTTAAAAATGGGTCTGGGTTGGGAGTTTTTTGTCAGCTCTCCTCCATCAGGCAGACCACGTGTTTCATTTAATCACGGACCCTGTACTGTGGCCTCAAAAACATGTCATTTTTGTATTAGGGACACATGACACAGGCCACCCAAAGCGCTTCAGTAGAGGCGCAGGTTTTTGGGTGGTGATAAACTACATACACTACGATTCAAGAGTTTGGGGTCACTTAAAATGTCCTTATTTTTGAACGAAAAGCACTGATTATTTTTTTTTTATGGAGGATAACATTAAATTAATCAGAAATACAGTCTAGACATTGTTAATGTTCTGAATGCCTATTCTAGCTGGAAAAGGTTGCTTGTTTTCTGGTTAGAGCAATGAAAACCTTCCAAATAATAGATCCTGGAGCGTCCTAGAGACCACTGTGATGGAAAGTAAAGGCGCCATGCTGACCACTCATACAGCCGCTAGGTCACTACAAGGTCAAATACACACAAATACACTTTTTTTCCGCATAAAAGAACCTTTAACATTTGTTTCAAGCGTTAATGCTTATGAAATTACTTAAAATGTGCTCCTATGAAAAAAAATCCCCCAACCTAGGCAAGGCAGGGCAACTTTATTTATACCGCGCATTTCAACTCAATGCGCCTAATCACATTCACTAACAAAAAGCTTGTGTCTTAATTTCGAAAGACACCTATAGCTAAAGCACTGACCGTGCAGCAGCGTCAGTGGGCGAGGCCTCAGTGACCGGGGGTTGTCTCTTCAGCTCCTCTTCCTCTTGCAGTCTCCTCACTTCCAGTAACTCCATCTGGACACACACACACACACTGTTGCACTCCATACGTCCACACGTATGTAGATCCCTCGGAGTGCTCGTCGTTTTACCGTAGTAAGCCTCTCCAGCGCGGCGAAGCGCTCCTCCCAGGTGGCCGCCGACTTCTCGAAGGCCTCGTGTCTCTTGATGAGCTTCTCCACCTCGTCCACGCTCTGTCCCATCTCCCGGCTGGACAGGTAGGGCTCCTGTCCCAGCAGCCAGGCCTCGGCCACCCCGGCGTCCCGCGAGAACTGGTGCACCTCCAGCACTACGAGGGGAAGGAAGGAGGGGTGGTCCAAGTTAGAAGCACTGGGGGATTATAGTGCACTGATGTAAAAAAAAAAGGCCTTACCAAGTCTGAGCCATTCCCATCGGTCCTCCCACTTGTCAATCATGTCTTTCCTCTTGTCCGTCAACTGTAGCAACTTTTCTTTAATCTGAAGAGGCAATTAAAAAAGCAAAAAAATACACAGTTATTACTTAGAACTTTTTAAGACAGCACAGAGACTTGGATCCGGGAGGCAAAGTCTTAACACAGATGCAAACGGCAAAGCCTCGATGCAAAGGCTGAGCAAGTGGGAAGGAAGTGCGTTATGGAAATCATTATTTTTTTCACTCTTTTTAGACTGTTTTTGGCAGACTATTCGCATATTTAGCACAATTGGGTCATTATGAATGTTTAGACACACTAGAAGTGAAAAACCGGTGCTCAAAGATAGCCGTTAGCATGTAGCATGAAGCTAACATTAGTATTATAGTTAGCATTCTCTTATAATTTTGGCCATTGCACCCTCTTTGTTCCTTTCCGTGTCGTCATATCTGTATTTGATTAAAAATAAAGTCATAAAGCCCAGCGCAGCCCCAAATATACATATATATATACATCTAAAAAATAAAAAAAAAAATACAAAATAATTCCTCGATTTAAGTGAACATATTGGTAAAATTTGAAATAGTGTCTCTGTAAAGAGAAGACCGTAAGAAGTGAGAAACTGGGCTAGTCCGGATTTTGAATTCACCTGGAGTTCCTTCTGAACACAGTAGTGGGAAAGACGAGCTATGAAACCGTGCACGAGCTTTCATTACCATAAAACAGCATGTTAGTATACTAATGGCTCCGTGATAAACTGACATTGATTGCAGAACTGCTCAGAACGAGACCGGTTATGTATTTGAAAAAATGCATAGGGCAGTTTTGTGTAGAAGAGAAAGCACCCAAAGTGAATAGGATTAGTTAAAACTATGTTAATGAAGCGTAACACAACGTTTCGATGTGTGAAAGTGACAACATTATAACATTGTTGAACAATCAAAAACTACTACTGTAGAAATGTATATTGATCAGGAGCTGGTTGGCTGACCTCTTCTGATGCGTAGTGTTTGCGGGCCAGCAGAGCCTTGCCCAGCTCGATGCAGGCCGTGAAGCTGTCGTTGCGGGCGTCGATCTCCGCCTTGATGCCCTGGTGATTGTTCATGAGGAGTTCCACTGAGGACACGTCCCTGCAGGTGACACAGAGACACACAGGGTCAGCAAATGCAATATGCGAGTCAAATCTCCTCTGTGTTCAGGAAACATATCAGTAAGAGCTATATTTCAGATTTTATTTAAATGAAAAACTAAGAAAAACTAACCATTAATGTAAATTGAATGTCCCTCTGGCAGACTGTACCTTGGCTTCTCCTGTGCCTCGATCAGGCGGATGACGTCCTCCATCCACAGCATGAGGTCCCGGACCATGCTGAAGAAGCGGAACTTGTCTCCGGTGTCCAGCAGCTTGACCCGACGGCCCTCCACGGCCGCCAGCAGGGTTTTCCAGGCCTCCAGCACCTGGGATCACAAGAACGCAAACATTAGGTATATTCATGAGGTCAATCAATGCTCAGTTGATCTGCAGAATTGATCATTTATGAAAGTAATCATTCACACAGTTTAAAGTGTTAGTCATTATTCAAGTCATTTTAGATTTTTAAGTTGGTAAAGTGCCATCTAGGATTGGGCAATGAATCGAAATCGCAATCCCTACTTTGGTCAATAATCGTCATTGGACTTTATGATTGTCAGTATTGGGAGATGTGTGTGTGTGTTAAAGGCACACTATGCAACTTTTTTTGTAAAGAAAAAAGTTGATATTAATACGGATTTGATTAATACGGATTTTCAGTGACCTGGCAGATGCTTGGGTGGTTAGCATATCACCTTTAGGTCAAAGGTCAAATACGCACAAATATTTACAGAAAAAGTTACATAGTGCGCCTTTAAAATGACACTGGAGAAAAGATATGTCAAAGTTCATAAATTAGCATAATTTTCATATCGTCCAGCCCTATTCCTCCAGATCACCAAAGATTCAGTACTTTCAGCTCTGCCCCCTGGCAGTTACCATAGTTACATATACCAGGGTTTATACAGGCAGAAGCAAGTCATATTAATGCATATTTGATTTTTTAAGATTTACAAACATGAAATCAAACAGAGGAAAGAGAATTGGACAAAATGGGCAATTTTTTTAAAGCAAAAAAAGTGGTCAATTTATCCAAAACAGTTTTAGAGCATCATATGGTATTTTCAATGAACTTATACAGTAACAATTGATTTTCCAACACATTATGATTTAATGTCAGTTTCTAATTTAATGTTTTAAAATGACATTTAAGGCCTTGATTTTGGCCAAATTCTTGAATGACTTTTAATGCTTTTAATGCCCCGTGGAAACCCTGATACACTTTCTTTCTATTCCGTCGCTCCTGATTACTAGAGAGCCGCGCTTAAAGCACTGAATCTGGAGCGGTCATCATTCATAGAACCATAGTTACATCAGTAACTTTAGTTCTCTCTGAACAAGAGGCTCATGCAGTTCACAATGCAGTACTACATTAAGAGTTAAAGCTGTACATGTAAACGTGACCGAATGTAAGACCAACTAAACTAATTATTCTCCTCCTTGTTATTTTATTACAGTTTGTTTTTTCGTTTCTTTGTTTAAAAAATAAATAAAATGAATTATGGTATATTGTATTTATTTTGTAAATGAAAACATCTAAAATTCATAAAAACAAGTAAGTAATACAAAAACAACAAGTTAAACATCTAAAATTAAATATGCACAAGTGAAACTGTCATATTATATGCGTGTGTCATATTAAAGATAAGAGCTTTTAAAGAACTAAGACCAACATTACAATATGCAGATTCAAACTTTGGGCTTTATTTTTTAAGTTTTTATACTGCAATTATTATTATCACTCATGTAACACTATGAAATACTATTGTAGGCAGCAGATACAAGTCAGACACCGTTATCTAATAGTCTACAAGCAGCTGAAGCAGCAGCAGATAACCAAATTCAACAAGCTCCGAAATCTAAAGGCAAACTGCTAAAGCATTGCTCTCAGTCCCTTCTCAACTGTGTCTGGTTCTACAGCTGAACGGTGACTAGCATCACAGTTTTACATTAGGGAAGTCTGATTTATCGCTCATGCAGAACCAGTAATCTCGTAAAGCAGAAAAAGGGAGGTCAGCAAAAATCCACAGAGCCGGTCTCAGTCAAAGGCCAGGCCCTGGATGTTTGCGCGAATGTTTGTGTGAGGAGACTAAAATGACTCATTTTAGTCGGGCCTAAAGATGGCAGCCACAGTGATGCAAAGCCAGTGCCTTAAAGAGTCTCACCTCTCCCTCTCTCCTCTGGCGGACAGGCAGACAGCACAGTACATACATACAGGGAATGGTCAAAACACAACATGGTCAACAAACGCTCAGATCTGTAAGAACTTCAATGACACCGCGGTTACATCCTTGTTATTCAAGAGTCTGTCTGTAAATCTGAACTGTCCTGAGAGCATGGAGAAAAAAAAGCAGCCTCATCTTCAAACCTCACTTCTTTTGCATCGCAGGCCTCATGTAATCAAATAAGTGTGCTTCAATAATGGACACTCGCATCATTTTGACCATGCCCTGTATGCTAGCCTTCTTATATCCGCATTTACTGTCTGTGGCATAGTTGTTTCTTTGTGGGAGTTAACATGTTTGTGAAAGACCCTGAGGAGGCAGTGCAGCGCATCGCCAACATCAAACTACCCACAGTCATCCATCCTCATGTAGTCACTTTGTGTATGTCTAACCTCTCCTTCTCTCTTCTGGATGTCGTCAGCCTTGTCCCCGGCGTACGCCGACTGCAGACGGACCGCGTCCTCCTGGAGCTGCCGCACCTGAACAAAATCAACATCAACATTTAATGAACAGAAACCGCTGACATTTTAAACTTAAAAAAAAAAAAAACGGATGTGGAAAAAACAGCCGTAACTTGTAGCATGCAGCTAACATTAGCATTATGGTTGGCATTCTCTCTCATTGTCACTGAAATACATATTTAAACAGGACTTGCCTGCAAACAAGCAACTGTTCGATATTTATTAGCAACACGTAAAAAAAAATACTTCAAAGGAGGAGTCTTCCGTGTTTATAATAAAATAATGTAGCCTTTAAGCTAAATATAGCTCTGCCAAAAACATTCTGTGCACAGCTGCGAGAGTCTATTGATTCATATCTTTTTCTGGCGGCCTGAAAGTGGCATGGCCCATCGGAAAACATTCTATCGTCATTGGCCAAAAGTTCTACGCAGGAGGGACGCATATTAGTGATGCGCGGGCACATTTAGGCAACCCGTAGAAATAAGTTATTGAAAAAACTTTCAGTTTCAATTTCTGCAGTAGTTTAAAGCTTCAGCACAGTGTGATAAACGCACTCTGACAGCAGCTCAGAACCGTTTTGGGTTTTGACAATATCTAGGAAGTACAGAACGTGCTGGAACAGTAGAAGAAGAAACATCTACATTTAACAGAATTATCAGAGGATTACTGAAAACTATGGGTTTTTATCATACGTTAACGGTCTGAAACCCTTCTCCCTGGGCGTACCTGCGTGCCCAGTGCCTGGATGTCGTGCTCGAAGGTGGTGTGCATCCTCTGCAGCGTCTCCACCGTGTTCTGGTCGCGGCCCAGCTCCTCGGGCAGCTTCTTGTGCTTGTCCAGGATGCGGTTGAGGATCTCCTTGGCGTCGTGGTAGAACTTGTGCAGCTCGAAGGAGGCGGCCAGGATCTGCGTGCGCGTGTCGATGAGCTCCAGCAGGTCGGCCCAGGCCTCGTTCAGCCCGTCCTTCCACTCGGCGATGGTGGCCGCGTCCCCGTGCCCCGTGTTGATCAGCTCGTCGGCCAGCCGGTTCACGGTATCCACGCGCTCCTGGCCGATGTTCCCCGTGTCGCGGGCGAACTCGCGGAAACGCTCCTGCAGCATCTGCGTGAGGAAAGGCAGAGGGGTTACAGAGGGAGGCCGTCCCACAGAGGGAACTTTCAGGTTTACAGAAAGAAGTTTGATTCTTTTTAAATATTAAGATGCAGTAAACTCAAAGTCAGGAGTAGAGATGGGTACCTGATACTTTAACGATACTTGGTTTTCGATACCAATACCTGAACAATACTTTTTCTGATATATAGAACCATAAAACAGAAAAATAATGTTCACTTATTCTAAAAGACTGACTCATTTATTTGAGCTGAAACAACTAACAGTTTGCAAGTCAAATGTCATGCTTTTTATTGCCATTTTGAGGCCTAAATACTAAATCTGTTTGTTTTTTTAAGACTGTCTTTTTATGTTTTATTAATGAATGTTTGACAGTGCACTTTGAGCTACTTGCACCTTTTTTTTCCAATGTGGTTTTATACTGCAAATAGCAAATAAACTGAATCTGAAATCTTTAATGGCACAGATGCCAAAAATCTCGGCCCATTTCATTTGGTGAAAATTCACTCAAATGGGATTGAAGGGAAACATCGTTATTCGAAACCAAATTGGACACAACGGGAAACTTGTGCAAAAGATTTTGTACAATTTCAGTCAGAACTGCAGCTGAATTTGCTTCAAGAAGAGTTTTTTTTAGACGTAAAAATGGTTCATTAATTTCATTGTAGAAAGAAGAAATTCAGATTGAATGCCAGTTTCAATACAACTGAATGCTTTCCAATTACTGTTTAAATGAGTTAGGCCTTAATTTTGGCCTAACTCATTTAATGAATTTTAATGCCGCGCAGAAATCCTGAACCAACTGCATTAAAACTTGTGTCTTTTGTTCAGTACCTGCTTCATTTTTTTTCAATTTTTAGAAGAATCAACAGATTTGACCACATGCAGCCGACAGAGGAAGGTCGTTCCACAATTTAGGGGCGATGTTATTACAATGGGTTAATGTCCCACACTCACAGTGACGTGCTCGTAGTCCTGTCCCAGCTCGTGCGACCCGGCCACCACCTCCCTCTCGGCGATCCACTGCTCCAGGTCGTCCACCTCTCTGTTGAGCTGGAAGAGCCTGAAGCGCTCGTCCAGTTTCCCCCTGCGCTCCTCCGATAGGTCCTTGAGCCCGGCGTAGAGCTTGTCCACCTGGGACTGACGCATGCCGATACGCTCGCTGGAGGAACACACACATGTACTTTAGATACTACAGGGAAATACCTAAAGAGGAGGTTTAGGCCTCGGTGTGGCTGACCTGTCTGGGTGTCCTACCGCCACCAGCCCCCTGCTGGTGGAGGAGAGCTGGTGCACCGTGTCTGCGTAGTCCTCCACAGCCTGCTCCAGGATCTGGTGCTTCTTCAGCATGGCCACAGAGCTCTGCTCATCCTGAGGACACAGAGGACTTTAAACCTTTGGAATGGAGTTGGGCACAAACTCTTTAGGTTACACTTTATCTTACACTACCTTGATACAGTTTAGTACAAGTAATCTGCTTTGTAACAAGCTCTAATAACTTCTATCAATGTAGTATATACACAATGGAATGTGTATTAGTACTTCGTAGGTACATAATGTAGTACAACATAAGACCCTTAAAGTGCTTAGGACAAGCTTTAATGCTTTGGAAAAAAGGACTCATCTAGATGCATAACATCTGTTGTAAGTAATAATTATAATTTTATTTCAGTGAAGAAATGTTGGGAAGAAAAGTAATATGTATTTGAATTTTTAGGCTACAGACAGGAAGTGACAGAGAGGTAAAGTTCCACAGCAGTTTGACTTATTTTTTGACTTTTTTTATTTTTTTTATTTTTTTTTGCAGTTTGACTTATTTCCCATTGACATAACATGGCTATGTCACTTCCTGTCCGCGTCCAATAAGGAAGTGACACTATAAGTCACAAAAAATTGTCAAAGAAAACTGGGTAAAATCTTCAGCAAAATCTTAAAAATTCTTTGGTCAAATATGTTTTAGCAAAAATTGTGTCTAATGTGTTTTTAGGGTTTTGTAGTTTGGAGGTACACAACGTAATAAACAACATTATTCCATCGTGTATCTAACCCATAGGCACAAGTTATTACACTGTTACACACCACATTACATTGTACTAAATTTGTCTTATTCTACTACTCTACAAACTGCTACATCATCTTTATATCCATATCACTGACTACAGTTGTAGTATGACACCCGGGCTGGACCAAACCTTTGCATACCACTGTATGTCCTCAGCCTATTGGAAGGTTTGATCATGTGGTTTTACTGTGAGAACAACACACACACTTTAATCAATACTTTTCACCTGCGGGATGACGCGGCAAAAGATCTGCCGCTACACACTGGAAACAGAAATGAGAAATGTATGGATTTGCCTCGTGGCTGTGATTAGCAAAACGAGCCAATCAGCAGCAAATGCTGCGCCTATAGTCCGTCCTCTTCTCAGACGACTTAAAGGGAGTTACTTCAGATTGGAATTACTGTTAAAATGTTATTTGTACTGTAATATCAAACTGGCTCATATCTGGTTATAAAATTATAAAATATGTTGCAAAATATTTGATAATGCCACCAAGCTGGAAATGTTTAACGCTTGTCCTCTTTAGATTTAGGAGTTTAGAACCCTTAGAGGCAAATGCCATTAAAATATGGCATGTTTATGACATGTACAAACAGAATCAACCTTCCACTGACGTCAGTGGCTAAACCTTCAGAAAACCTTGTTAATTCTGGGATGTGGTGGGCCTCTCACCTTGGCTTTCTCCTCCGACATCATGTACAGCTCCTGCTCGCTCATCCAGGCCTCCGCCTCTGCTGCGTCGAAGTAGTACTGCTGGGCCTCGTGCGCCTGGCTCAGCCTCTTGTGCCGCTTCTCGGTCTCCTGGCGGATCTGCGCCCACAGCGCCTGCAGCTCGTCCAGGCGCTGGCGGATGGACTCGGCCGTGGACGAGCTCTGCCTCAGCACCGTCTGGCTGCGCTCGAAGATGTCGTCGTAGCGCGGCTGGTGGCCCTGGATCTCCTTCTGCAGCGTCTACACGGGGGGTCATAACATAACATTAGGTTAAAAACAGCAATGGTAAATAATAATCTACAGTCCATTGTGTGAGACTTTACCTGGTTCTTCTTGATGAGCAGCTGGACAGTCTGCAGGTTGTGTCCGTGGTCCGTAGAAGTAGCGATCGGCATCCTCTCCTCCACCCACAACTGCAAGAGACCAGACAAATATTACGTCAGTGGTTCCCAAACTATTCTCGGGAAAACAAATGGTCAAAAAACTGCCGCACTCACGATTTCATCCTCCATGTCCCTGTTGAACTGGTGGATCTCGCGGGACGCCATCAGCATGTCCCTCCTCTTCTGCAGTGGGGCCTGGAGACACTGGAACTTGGTCTCCACGCTGATCCTCTGCCCGTCCACTTCCTCCGAGCCCTTCCCCTCCTGACTGAGGGCCTGGGACTGGGACTGCAGCTCCTCCACCTCCTTCTGACGCACGTCCACCTGGCTCTCCAGCATCTGACAACAGCAGCAGCAGCAGCAGTGGGACAGTTAGACTGGGACGCGTAGGCTCAGCGCTATCGCAAAGAACCATGTAAAGTTTGCAAACATAATACAGGAAGTGGTGTCATTTTAGTTTGTAATCCTTCATTTGTTTAGACACTAACAGACCAGAGGGGTAAACTACAAAGCTGGTTTAGAGGGTTAAGGGTAAGTACTACAAAGCTGGATCACCTATCAGGGTAGATCTCTATGGAAACATGCCCTTTGCCCCAAACCTGCTCTGGACCAGGTTTAGTTCCAGCTGAGATAAGACAACGTCTCTTTGACCAATCAGAGGAGAGAATCCTCCGCTATGTCAGAGTGAGGAGCGGAGAGGGAAGAGGAGGAAGAGGAGGAAACTCCTCGAGCAGCAGCGACAGAAGTCCATTTGAACTTTTCCTACACATGTGGCTTTTGCAGATTTTAGATGACTACATGAAAAAGGCTTATAACAGTGTACATGTGTGTGTGTGTCATTCATATATATATATATATATATATATATATATATATATATACATATACATATACATACATACATACAATACAGGTGCTTGTCATATAACTAGAATATCATGACATATGCCAAGCCTTTATTTGTTATAATTTTGATGATTATGGCTTACAGTCCATTTTCAAAATATTCTAATTTTATTTTTAATTTGAGGTTTTTACAAGTTGAGCCATAATAATCAAAATGATAAATAAAGTTTATACATATCTCACTTTGCATGTAATGAGTCTATCATATATTCGTTTCACAGTTTAAGGTGAATAATAGACGTAAATGCACTTTTCATGATATTCTAAGCACCTGTAAAATGTTACATTTAAGTTGTAATATGTTAACGATTGTTAACAAATGTGAACACCCTATGAGCTGCTTTGTTCATGGCGCTGTATAATATATTCATGAGTTTACTAATATATTATGATACTCAGATGAGCTGTGTCTGTGTCTCTTCTGTGCTTGGCTTCTTGGTGCCGACTCCTCCTGTTTCACATGAACGCCTCACAAATCCTCAGAGAAACCAGGGGTTCATTAAAGCGACTGATGACATGCTTTGTAGCAGCACTGATCCAAAAGCTCCATGTCAGGGTTTAACACATGAAACAAATCCAGCATAGGTTTAACTTTTAATAATCATTTAAATAATACTAAGGCATTTTGTCAGTAATGCACTTCACCATTTGATATCAAATCTCAAAGTGCTACAGTGGCTCTATAGAATTTGAATAATTTCAAGCACAAAACATTTAAAATCTGGTTTCGTTATTCAAAGTTTAGTCTATTAAATATAAAGGAATTGAGAACAATTAAATGATATTTAATCTTAGTCATATTGAAATTGAATATTGAATTCAAACTTAATTATATTAAAAGTGGCTGTAAGGGTGATTAGCTTAACTTTCCATCCTGGCATGTTTTTTTTATGTGTTTCTGGTAGGTTTTCCGAATGAAATGCATGTGTAACCATGGAGACGGTTCAATCAGCAGTGAAAACCTACCAGAAATCCCCAAAACAACTGATCATGCAGCATCTTTGGGGCCATCGGGATGGTAAGTAGAGGCGCTATGCTAACCACCAAAGCATACGCTGGGTCACTGAAAAGTCAGATACGCACCAAAATAAACATGCATAGTGCACCTTTAACTTAATATAATCTAGATTTCATTAAACTATTTAAATACGTTTCGAATAAGATACTTTTTGCTTATTTCAGCCAAAGGTCATGTTATTGTTGAAAAGGAAAAAAAGGATTAAAACTAATTAAGTATTTAATGAGACTAAAACTATGACTAAATAGTGACTCAAGCACGTTTTTAGTCCGTGAAGGACAAAAGACTAAACTTTGTCGTGAAAACTACCACTGCTGCTGAGGTCAGAGGAGATCGGGCAATCACCAGACCAAATGTGGTGATTATTGGCCCATTCCTGGTCTGTTATGGCACGAGCTTCACCTGTTGCTTCTTGAGCAGGATGTTGACGGAGGTGAGGTCTTTCCCGAAGTCGTCGGAGATCAGCTGACCGTCCATGTCCAACATCCACTTGTCCAGGTCGGCGCAGCTCTGCGTGAACAGCTCGGCCTTGTTGGCGTCGAACAGGCACTTGGCCTTGGTCTGCGTGGTGCCCTCCAGGTTGGTCCACATGCTCTTCAGGGAGGCCAGCTTCTCCTTCACCATGGCCCCCGTCTCGGGCTTCTCCGCCATCAGCGCCTGGCCGTCCTGGAAGACACACGCACACGGGGGGTTAGTCACGGGTTTACACAGACATCACGGAATATCCACTAAAGTTCTTTCCAGTAATGGAAGAGAATGGTCCATTGATATCTTGTAAAATCAGGCATTTGTGGGAAAAAAGACATATGTGCATCTAATTAAAGCCTTTTAATTAGTGCTGTGATTAGCAAATCAATTTTAACGCCGTATATTTTATTTATTACGCGATTCATTTGTCTCCACCTACAAAGCCGCCCCATGAGCTGCTCTGCTGCACCTCCGTGAACCTGGCCCCTCATCATGCTCGTTATATGTACATTTAAAGGGGGGCCAGCTTCACACAGCTCTCTGCTACAGCTGCTGCTGTGGGAGCGCGACACGTGACCGTTTTGCCAACACCGCTGATGACAGCTTTGAAATTGCTTATGGACTTATCCGGAGAAGGAGAAGACACTTTCCTGAGGCATTACTTTTACCACGTCATGGACAACTCTGTGTCAAACAAAATGAAGTTTGGAACTAAAGCGGAGCCGCCTTTACCTGATGCTACAAGCTGCTCTCCTCAGGTTAAACGTTAGCTCTGTCTTTCTTCTTGCTACTGCATTATGCCTGTCACGTATGTGCTTGGGCTCTGCTGTTGTTGTGCTCGCATTTGGAGCAGAAGAGCTAAACTCTTTTCTCCAAACTCGAGAAAACAAAACATGCCAATAATACGTTTACCCCATAAAACGAACATTCAACAAAACATCGCCTACTGTGAGTGGCATTTATGGATAAGAATCAACTTTGTTATAAGCAGTGTTTGGAATAACGCCGTTTAAAATAACGGCGTTACGTAACGACGTTATTTTTTCAGTAATGGAGTAATCTAATTCATTACTCTCCCCGTCGTTACAACGCCGTTATCGTTACTGGGTCAACAAAGTGGCTCGTTACAATTGGACTGAATGAGCGCCGCGGTGTCAGCATGGGGAGGGCAGCGGAGAGGGTGGGCGGAGTCTCACGGAGACTCGCGCTGCCTGTGCAGAGCTCGTGCTCTCTGCTCCAAAAACTACGTGTGTCCCGGACCCGCGGCTCGTCTTCCCCACAGAGCCGCGGTGCGGCCGCGGGGGAGAATCGAGTTGGTGATCATTGATCTGTTGTGTTGAACTTATTTTTAACGAAAAGATGCAGAATCGGTGGAGACGCGTCTTTCCCCGCTCCCTCTCTCTCTCTCAGCGCTCTCCACTCCAGAGAGACAGCAGGCCAATAACTTTGTGTTAACCTTATATTTGCTGATTGTTTTACGTTTTGCCTGATGAATGAACAGAGAGACTTTATGCACAAAGACTGTGCGTAAAGTCTGCCCTGATCGCTACGGTAGCACATGTTTTTCGTTTATTCCTGTTCCTCCCCATTCTCTTTGAATACGGCCGTATCCCTACATTAATAAAACAGCAGCACAAATACTGGTCAATACCGTTCAGTCACAGAGGCTTTCTACCCCCCATTGAGTTACTATGAACATCTTTTACATGATAGTACATAAATACAAACACCTGTCTGTTCTACTCAGTTCAACTGACTATTGAAAACTGTAAAAAAAAATCTAAATAGTTTGATATAAAGCCTTTTTTTTTTTAAACAGTAACGCAAATAGTTACTTTCCCTGGTAATGAGTTACTTTCATTATAGAGTAATTCAGTTACTAACTCAGTTACTTTTTGGAACAAGTAGTGAGTAACTATAACTAATTACTTTTTTAAAGTAACGTTCCCAACACTGGTTATAAGACAACAATGTTAGGATAAAATAAAATAAAATATGTGCACTTTCTAACCCGACCTGGCTGCACTCCAAGTTTATGCTGTATATTTGAGGAACCTGATAAGCGTATGATATGATCAAAATGATAATTCAAGGGACATTAGAATAGATAAAAATGTGTGATTAATTTGCGATTAATCGCGATTTAACTATGACATTCATGCGATTAATTGGGATTAAATATTTGAATCATTGGACAGCACTACTTTTGATTGATGGTGAACTTGCAGCTGTTTATATAACAGTGACAGTTAAGCGCTCCGATAGTGGGGCTTATACACTCATTTATGTAACACATTTTTAACAGCGTACAGTTCATGCCCTCACTCTTTCAGCATTTGTACACTAAATAAAAACAGGTTAAATGAAGCATATGCATCAACAAATTTAACTTCGCCTGGTTTTCTTCTCTGCCGTGTTCATTTTGTTCGAATATTTTAGTCAGACATTTTTTTGGTGATTAAAGTTCAGGCTACAGGCTAAAACAAATTTAAAAAAATAAAAATAAAACATAAAATGACATTACAACTTTAATGAGAGTGGCACGTGGTCTGTATGTAAATTGTATGGCTTGTAGAAAGTTTGGGAAATTAATTTATATATTTGTTTTAATTTTTAACTACATTTTAGTGGAATATACACATATCTATTCTATAGATATGTGTATATCTATACATATCTATTCTACCAACAGGGCAGGGCTGCCCTGACATAGACTCTGCCATGAGTTGAAATGCGTTGGCATTATAATAAAATACACCAAAAGCTGATTTTGTGTACCTCGGATTCCATTTTGCTATAATTACATATCTATTCTTTTTTTACTTAATATTGTAAAAAAGTAGTTTATTAGACTAAAACTGTGACTAAAAATCTCCAGATATTTTTGTCGATCTGAAAAAGTAAAAGATCTTCAGTGATGCAGTTTGAAAGAGCCAAAGAACAGGTCTGCGCTTCGTCCATGTGGGAGAACAAGCGTGAAGCAGAGAATATGACTAAATCAAATTTAGATGTTTGTCGACCCAAAAAACATAATCTGGACTAAAACTAACCTACATGTTTGTGATTGTTTTGTCAACATATTTTTATTCAGTCTTTTGACAAAGGGGAATGAACCAGTGAACTGAAAGCCAAAAACATGATCTGCTCTTAGGGGTGGAGCGACTAAATACGGTCTGTTTATAGAAGTATAGTTTACTACAATATTTGTCCTTGATAAAATGTGTATAGTTAGACTATTCTGTTGCTATTTGACCAAACCTCATGTTGTTTTTCAGAGAGTTGACACATCAACATCAATACACATTATGCTTTGTTCTTTAAATCTAATGTACCGTCTCGATCTTGTCCAGCCACTCCTTGTTGGACTGCAGCTCGGCCATGAAGGCCTGGTGCTTCAGCCACTTGCTGTGGAGGTTCCTGGCCTCGTCGTACGACATGTCCTGGGCCGTCAGCATCTTCTCGTTGATCCATAAGGACAGCTGACCAAGGGACAAACACAGTCAGAGGGCACGCTTCAACTAGTCTGAAGAAACTACAGGTGTAACGACAGATAATCCTTTATGCAAAAACAGACGAAAGCATTTGGGAGAAAATGTGGGAAAAATAAGGAAAAATTGTGTAAAAGGGAAGGAAATTTGGAGAAAAGAAAATCGTGGAAAAAAAATGGGCGGAAATGGGAGAAAATTGGGAAAATGAGAAAGAATTGGTTTTCATTGCAGCGTCTGGCCATGATTGCGTGAGTAACATGCCTCCTGGCAGTCCTGGAGGAACTTCTGCAGGTCTCTGTTGTCCTTCAGCCTCATCAGCAGCTCACTGGCGGCTTCTCGGTTCTTCTTACGTCTGCGCCACAAAAACAAGACTTCCAATGTATCCAACAAGTCAAACATCACCTTGAATTTCATCCAACAGAAACGCTTCGTCGCAGCACAATAATGAAAAGACATAGTTCTGAAAGACGAATGATGGCACAAGGACCGTTTATACCTAGATTCGATGGAGTCCACCTTCTCCTGGATGCGGTCCGCGTTGATGTTCCCGTCGGACGCGAGGCGGTGCCCCGAGTCCACCACGGCGCCGATCTTCTCCTCGTTGGCGTCCATGGTGGTCATGAAGTCCTCCTGCTTCTTTATGGCCGCCTCGGCCCCCTCCAGAGTGGTGGGCATCTCCGTGTGGGCCAGCACGTACTCCTAGAAACCAAACACCAGGAATTAAGAGTCAAAAATTATCTAATGAATATGCAGGAGTTTGAAAGCTAAAATGTTGAAATAAAAGGGTTTTGTGGGACTTTTCTTCTCCATATCCGTCAAAGGAAAGCCACACAATGTTAGTCAAAAACTGCGTCATCACTTGATTTTAATGCACATTTTTTAAAGCGATGGGAACGCCAAAATTCTCAATTAGAAGTCTCAATTCGCATAAAAAGTGCCTCTGCCCCCTTTAGGTGTTTTTTTATTTTTGCTAATAAGCTTTTCTGCGCATTTTTGAAGATTGACTTTGCCCGTGTTGGACAGAAGTGATGAAATAAACGGCAATCCCATGAGTTGCAGGCGGTCTTGTCCAAAAAAGATATATTCTCCTGGAGGCGCAGAGGACGGCTCAGCGCTCACAGTTTGATGTGCTCGTGCTGCTGCGGCGTTCATGCTGAGGGAAACTTTAACCGAGTTCGCTAAAAACCTCGCCCAGAAGGAGAGGTTCGCCCAAACTCGCTCTGGGAAGACTAGAGTAGAAGATGCAACCTACTCTTGCTCAGTTAGTTTTAACATCAACAATAGGGCAACCATTAGAGAGCGACATATGCTCTGAAGACACTAGTGTAACTATGAGACTATGAGGAGGAGTTCACCCTGGAGAGTTTGCAGCCAAGATATTTCAACACAATTAAAGAAAATGACTTCACTTTATTTGCCTGTGCAGATTCTGTTCAAAATGTTCAGAACAAAATGAAAATACACCTAAAATGTGACTTATTGAGCTCGTGTAAAAACGTTGAAAGCCGTTGACGAGCGACTATCCCGAGCTCCTGGTTGGAGATCCCTGATATAGGAAAACAAATGAACATCTATTCATGTTATTATGGCGGGAAAACAGTTTGTGTTGTGGTGCGTCCTGGGTGTTGTAACTTTTCCTGGATGTGTCTGGATTGTTTGTCTTGTTGTCTTTTGTCCCCCACTGCACAGGGGACACGGTTTAGTCCTGGTTAGTACTTGGATGGAAGTCCAACTAAGAAGACCAGGTTGTCCGTTTGCCCTGTCATTTGAACTGTACGGTTTTCTTTTAGATTATTAAAGACATTTTTTTTTTGAAACAATAGAAAAGGTCCAATCCCACAAAGGCAGTGTGTGCGTGTGCGTGTGCGCGTGTGTGTGTGTGTGTGTGTGTGTGTGTGTGTGTGTGTGTGTGTGTCTGTATATATGGTTTATGGAGCCAATTGACCTGACTACTCACCAGCACTACGAGAACCTAAGGGGATTAGCAGGACTATGCTACGGTCCTCATAAACCAAGATTTTGTATTTTAATTTTTAGCATATAAAGAGCATAATTTCATTGTTTTTCTGAAGTCCTTTTAATGCTCAATGATAATATATCATGCACATATCAAGTTTTTTTAAATTCTTAGCTTTTAAAGACCATAAATTGAAAGTTTATTTGACGTCCATATAATACCCCAACCTGACTTCTTGTGTATGGAGTGTATGATGTGCTCCCCCTACCCTACTCTGGCGGTATTGAAGGCTCCATTGTGATTGGTTCTTTATGGGGACACGTGCGGGATATGTGTCCGGGCATGTTGAGTGATTTCGGAAGACATCTAATGGTAATGCGAAGAAGAAGGACCAAGAGAAAGTTCACTCCAAAGAAGACAAGAAAATATATTGGTAAGTATCTAGTCCTTGTTAAATATACGTTATCAAGTATTTTCTGAATGGAACTTAGCCCCGGCCTGGAGGATTTATCCCCGGGCTGGATGATATGGGGACCGGGCTATTGGGTTTTGGAGCTGGCTGTGGAACTTAGCCCCAGCCTTGGTGAGTTTTCCCCGGCCTGGATGAGTTGGGGGGTGTAGTCCGAGGAGGGGTGCTTAAGAGTGGGTCCGAGATGTGGGCTGTGTGTCCCCGGAGGTCCAGAGGAGTCAGGGGGGCGAGTGTGTGCATGTAGGGCCGGGGTAGGAGTGCCCTGAGCCGGGTAGTGTAAGTGGAGTAGAGGGTGGGTCATTGTGGTGGATGTCGGTGCGGAGCTGGTAGCTTTAGGAGCAGGCTGGTCAGAGGAGGTCCAGAGGAGCCAGGGGGGCGAGTGTGTGCACGTAGGCCGGGGTAGGAGTGCCCTGAGCCGGGTAGTGTAAGTGGAGTAGAGGGTGGGTCATTGTGGTGGATGTCGGTGCGGAGCTGGTAGCTTTAGGAGCAGGCTGGTCAGAGGAGGTCCAGAGGAGCCAGGGGGGCGAGTGTGTGCACGTAGGCCGGGGTAGGAGTGCCCTGAGCCGGGTAGTGTAAGTGGAGTAGAGGGTGGGTCATTGTGGTGGATGTCGGTGCGGAGCTGGTAGCTTTAGGAGCAGGCTGGTCAGAGGAGGTCCAGAGGAGCCAGGGGGGCGAGTGTGTGCACGTAGGCCGGGGTAGGAGTGCCCTGAGCCGGGTAGTGTAAGTGGAGTAGAGGGTGGGTCATTGTGGTGGATGTCGGTGCGGAGCTGGTAGCTTTAGGAGCAGGCTGGTCAGAGGAGGTCCAGAGGAGCCAGGGGGGCGAGTGTGTGCACGTAGGCCGGGGTAGGAGTGCCCTGAGCCGGGTAGTGTAAGTGGAGTAGAGGGTGGGTCATTGTGGTGGATGTCGGTGCGGAGCTGGTAGCTTTAGGAGCAGGCTGGTCAGAGGAGGTCCAGAGGAGCCAGGGGGGCGAGTGTGTGCACGTAGGCCGGGGTAGGAGTGCCCTGAGCCGGGTAGTGTAAGTGGAGTAGAGGGTGGGTCATTGTGGTGGATGTCGGTGCGGAGCTGGTAGCTTTAGGAGCAGGCTGGTCAGAGGAGGTCCAGAGGAGCCAGGGGGGCGAGTGTGTGCACGTAGGCCGGGGTAGGAGTGCCCTGAGCCGGGTAGTGTAAGTGGAGTAGAGGGTGGGTCATTGTGGTGGATGTCGGTGCGGAGCTGGTAGCTTTAGGAGCAGGCTGGTCAGAGGAGGTCCAGAGGAGCCAGGGGGGCGAGTGTGTGCACGTAGGCCGGGGTTGGAGTGCCCTGAGCCGGGTAGTGTAAGTTGAGTAGAGGGTGGGTCATTGTGGTGGATGTCGGTGCGGAGCTGGTAGCTTTAGGAGCAGGCTGGTCAGAGGAGGTCCAGAGGAGCCAGGGGGGCGAGTGTGTGCACGTAGGCCGGGGTAGGAGTGCCCTGAGCCGGGTAGTGTAAGTGGAGTAGAGGGTGGGTCATTGTGGTGGATGTCGGTGCGGAGCTGGTAGCTTTAGGAGCAGGCTGGTCAGAGGAGGTCCAGAGGAGCCAGGGGGGCGAGTGTGTGCACGTAGGCCGGGGTAGGAGTGCCCTGAGCCGGGTAGTGTAAGTGGAGTAGAGGGTGGGTCATTGTGGTGGATGTCGGTGCGGAGCTGGTAGCTTTAGGAGCAGGCTGGTCAGAGGAGGTCCAGAGGAGCCAGGGGGGCGAGTGTGTGCACGTAGGCCGGGGTAGGAGTGCCCTGAGCCGGGTAGTGTAAGTGGAGTAGAGGGTGGGTCATTGTGGTGGATGTCGGTGCGGAGCTGGTAGCTTTAGGAGCAGGCTGGTCAGAGGAGGTCCAGAGGAGCCAGGGGGGCGAGTGTGTGCACGTAGGCCGGGGTAGGAGTGCCCTGAGCCGGGTAGTGTAAGTGGAGTAGAGGGTGGGTCATTGTGGTGGATGTCGGTGCGGAGCTGGTAGCTTTAGGAGCAGGCTGGTCAGAGGAGGTCCAGAGGAGCCAGGGGGGCGAGTGTGTGCACGTAGGCCGGGGTTGGAGTGCCCTGAGCCGGGTAGTGTAAGTGGAGTAGAGGGTGGGTCATTGTGGTGGATGTCGGTGCGGAGCTGGTAGCTTTAGGAGCAGGCTGGTCAGAGGAGGTCCAGAGGAGCCAGGGGGGCGAGTGTGTGCACGTAGGCCGGGGTAGGAGTGCCCTGAGCCGGGTAGTGTAAGTGGAGTAGAGGGTGGGTCATTGTGGTGGATGTCGGTGCGGAGCTGGTAGCTTTAGGAGCAGGCTGGTCAGAGGAGGTCCAGAGGAGCCAGGGGGGCGAGTGTGTGCACGTAGGCCGGGGTTGGAGTGCCCTGAGCCGGGTAGTGTAAGTGGAGTAGAGGGTGGGTCATTGTGGTGGATGTCGGTGCGGAGCTGGTAGCTTTAGGAGCAGGCTGGTCAGAGGAGGTCCAGAGGAGCCAGGGGGGCGAGTGTGTGCACGTAGGCCGGGGTAGGAGTGCCCTGAGCCGGGTAGTGTAAGTGGAGTAGAGGGTGGGTCATTGTGGTGGATGTCGGTGCGGAGCTGGTAGCTTTAGGAGCAGGCTGGTCAGAGGAGGTCCAGAGGAGCCAGGGGGGCGAGTGTGTGCACGTAGGCCGGGGTAGGAGTGCCCTGAGCCGGGTAGTGTAAGTGGAGTAGAGGGTGGGTCATTGTGGTGGATGTCGGTGCGGAGCTGGTAGCTTTAGGAGCAGGCTGTGGAACTTAGCCCCAGCCTTGGTGAGTTTTCCCCGGCCCTGATGAGTTGGGGACCGGGGTATTGGGTTTAGGAGCTGGCTGTGGAACTTAGCCCCAGCCTGGGTGGTTCTTTGTAGGTTCAAGTATTGTCTGTTTATCTTTCAGAGTGACACTGGGAAGGACCAAAGGCAGGAGATGGCACAAGAAAAAAACAACCCAGACTCAGACCCAGACTATGTGGGTGATGAAGATTTAGATGAGCTCCCCCATCCAAATATATGGCTGACACAAAAGTCGGATACAAGTCTTGCTCCTGCTTCTAGTGCACCGGGAACCAGCCAGCAAGGTAGTTCTTCATACACCTCAGAGTTGCATTCAGAGAATGGTCCACAAAGAGGAGACCCACAGCGGACAAGTTCCATAAATTACTGCTTTGTCTGCGGTAAGCCCCAGAAGAAAATATCGAGACATCTTAAAACACACAAGACCAATGCAGAGATTGTACAAGTCTTTTCCCTTACTGATGTCAAGGAGCGCAACAAACGGATTGAAAAAATTAGGAATAAAGGGAACTTTTTACATAATCAAGCAGTATTACAAAGTGGGAAAGGGCAATTGAAAGTGAAGCGACGATGCAAAAAAAAAGCTTTGGATGGAAAGTTTATTCACTGCATGTATTGTCAAGGCATGTTTCTCCGCAAAGAACTATGGAGGCATACTCGCAGGTGCCCTCACAAACCCGAAGATGCAAACCAAGAAGAGACGTCTGGAAGGAGAAGGATCCTCGGCTCTGCATCAGCTCAGGATGCCGCCTTATGTGCGCAAATCTCGGGTGGGGTTTGGAAGCTTCTCAGTGTTATGAACGTGGATGAAGTTGGATCAGTTGTGCGAAATGACTTCTGTATTCTCCAGTTTGCCCAGTCACTTTACAACATTCATGGACAAGATACAACAAAGTATGAATACATAAGACAAAAACTGAGAGAAGTGGGACGTCTGCTGCTGTGCTTGCGGACAGATTTCTCTGTGCCGACCCTGGAAGATGCTGTTAGGCCTGCAAACTTTGAGAAAGTGGTACAAGCGGTCAAAAAGGTAGCAGGTTTTAATGATGACAATCTTTCGTACAAAACCCCGAGCCTTGCTCTTAAACTCGGCCACACACTGAATAAGATCTGCGACATCATCCACTGCCGGGGCTTGATGGCAGAAGATGAGAAGCTGGTGAAGTATACTGAAACATTTAAGAAGTTGCTCAGTACCAAGTGGAAAGAATATGTATCTCACAATGCCCTTAACACACTGAGTGATGCCAAGTTTAATAAACCGTTAACCTTACCATTCACTGAAGATGTTGTGAAACTTCACAAGTTTTTGGAAAAGGCAGCAGAAGAGGCCACAAGCAAACTGCAAGAAACAGATGATGCTCAAACTTATGCCCGTCTTGCCATGGTGTTGCTCACACAAATCATTGTGTTCAACCGTCGGCGAGCTGGAGAGGTTTCCAAAATGCCTCTGAAACATTTTCTGGAGAGGGATAATCAACAACTTCATGCGGATGTAAGCCTTGGTTTATCGGACACAGAAAAGAAGCTCTGCCGGTATCTAAGTCGCGTGGAAATTATGGGTAAAAGAGGGAGAAAAGTTGCAGTTCTTCTCCCCCGACCTGTTGTCAATGGTCTTACACTACTCACAAATAAGAGGAAAGAATGTGGTGTGTCTCCCTCAAACCCATTCTTATTTGCACGACCCAAAGCACCAACCCATTATAGAGGAAGTGACTGCCTGAGACGTTTCTCCACACAGTGCGACACAAAGTACCCCGAGCACCTCCGGTCGACGGGTCTCAGGAAACATGTGGCCACGCTATCTCAAGTCTTAAACCTCCAGGAGAATGAGCTGGATCAGGTGGCAGACTTCCTTGGACATGATATCCGCGTACACAGGGAATTCTACAGACTGCCTGTTCCAACAACACAACTTGCAAAGATATCCAAAGTATTGCTTTTAATGGAGAAGGGATCCATTTCCTCGCTAAAAGGAAAGACGCTGGAGGAGATTGAACTTGAAGGTTTGTTAAATGTATCTCTTATCTGGGTGTGCATGTAGGGCCGGGGTAGGAGTGCCCTGAGCCGGGTAGTGTAAGTGGAGTAGAGGGTGGGTCATTGTGGTGGATGTCGGTGCGGAGCTGGTAGCTTTAGGAGCAGGCTGGTCAGAGGAGGTCCAGAGGAGCCAGGGGGGCGAGTGTGTGCACGTAGGCCGGGGTTGGAGTGCCCTGAGCCGGGTAGTGTAAGTGGAGTAGAGGGTGGGTCATTGTGGTGGATGTTGGTGCGGGGCTGGTAGCTTTAGGAGCAGGCTGGTCAGAGGAGGTCCAGAGGAGCCAGGGGGGCGAGTGTGTGCACGTAGGCCGGGGTTGGAGTGCCCTGAGCCGGGTAGTGTAAGTGGAGTAGAGGGTGGGTCATTGTGGTGGATGTTGGTGCGGGGCTGGTAGCTTTAGGAGCCGGCTGGGGATCTTAGCCCCAGCCTTGGTGAGTTTTCCCAGGCCTGGTGGCTTTAGGAGCGGGCTGATTGAATTGAATCCCCCTTTTGTTTTTAGATGAAATTCCCATCAGTGCAGATGAGGCCGAAGAGGAGAGTCACAGTGACTCGGGGGACTCTGCTGAGAAACAAGCGGCAACTGTGGTTATAGATGATGACCCGATCGACATAGCTGATGGAGATACCTCTGATTTTGAAGGCAAGTTCTTCTGTTTACTCTTGTAGTAGTCTTGCTCTGACTTATTCACATTGTTTTGTTTAAATTAATTCCTAATTTTCCTTTTCAGAGGCAGCACAGAGGCCTGCAAAGCAACCTGGACCAAAACGCAGAGTGACAAAAAGAGCATGGTCAAAGACTGAAGAAGCAGCTGTAATGCGGCATTTTAAAAAACACATCAAGAGAGGAAAACTGGCCACAAAAAATGAAGTAACTCAGTGTAAGCAAGCAGAAATGGCCTTAAGTCAGAGAACACTGCAGAATATAAGAGACTTTGTGAGAAATCGTGGACTAGCACATAAAAGACAACTAAAGGTAAAAGATGGATAAGCATGGAGTGTATGTATGAAGAACATTAAAACTTTTCCAGCCTCTAATTGTGGTTCATCCATCCATCCATTTTCTCCCACTTGTCCGTTGCCGGGTCGTGGAGGCAGCCGTTGGAGCTGCCCAAATCACATAGCACCAGTCCCCTATGGCTCCTCCTGCAGGTGGTGGGTCCACGGAAGGACGGCCTCATGGTTCCAAACGGGCCTGTTGGTCTCTCATAGGGGAATTGTGGTTCAGTTATGTTTAAAGTCCTCATAATTCATCTTTGGTCCTCATGAACCACCTTCTGGTCGGTGGCTGTGTATAGACAACCGTAGCTGATACAAGGATGTTAAATAGACCTAAATTTTTTTCAGATTTTTTACAGTTAGTCTATCCAGAGCTTATCTCTCTAGGACCTTGGGAAACCATAGTCCTCTTAACCTCTTCAGCCCGATCGGCACCCATCGGGGGTCCGCACCCCCCTGCTTCAGCTTGTCCGGACCGTAGCTGACAGATACAACTACTGACAATCACATGTTTCACATCCTCGTGTTCGGACAACTCTCAGCTACAACATTATCCACTCCAATTTCAGTTCAACAGACTCGGGTTTAAACAACAAACCACAATCTGACAAATCGTCATAAAGCACATTTCAAATCAAACTTTTGCTTTGGCGTCACAAGCGCCCTCCAAACAATCATTAGCCCTGCACTCAGCACACCGTTAGAAAGCCCTCCCCGCGCTGAACAGAACGCTATGAGGCTGACGTCTCTAGCTCTAAAACTCGCCGACCAAGCCGCAGACAAATGCCAGAAAACACAGCAGTAAAACATCAGCGTGGAAGTAAAATTTGACTTACTTTTGCTGTTTTTTCATCACAAGTCATTTCCGTAGGAATAAAAGTCCGTTTGTTCTTGTATTCAACCTCATAGCGAGGCTCTGACACCGATCTGGCAGCAACCTGTTCCTTCCTCCTTCTGTAAGAGGCTCTTTGTGATAGGCTACACCCGTGCGTCATGTCACGTACCTCTGTGTATCTCCTCCTGTGATTGGCCACAGGTGCTGTCCGTCAATAAGTTTTCAATGGCTTTTGATAGCCGAGGATGTGTTCTTTCCAAAATGGTATGACATGCCCTGATTGGCCAAAGTACCGCGGAGGCGTGGACGTGCGTATAGTTGGGGCAGAAGGAGGCCCATCGGTGCGCAAACCCTTTACGCACGGCAGGTAGAGCGGTACTCGGAATTTTGACGAAAGTAAAGATGGCAAAACAGCGTTATACACGTGAGGAGGTGGTAGCGCTTCTTGCTAGGGAACCGGGTGCCAAAGTTTATCTCGATGACTCTACAGACAGCGAGTTTGCGTCAGATAGCGACACGGATGGTGCCCCTGCGCATGATGGCGATTCTCATCACGAGAGGTAAATATAAAATACATAATATATATATATATATATATATATAAACATTTTTAAATTGTTTCCCCTTCTTTTTCATTATTACATAGTAATAAAAAGTAATAACATATTAGTATAGATAGACAGATATTTTTATTCAAAAAAAATTGTAATTCTAAAAAATATTTATTTTGATTACATCATTATTATTGCATTATAGGGTTCTAAGAAGGGGCTCCTGTTATTGTATTTACTGTAGTGCTTAGCATCAGTCATGATATATTTATTGTCATACATGTATAAATGTTGTATCGTCTACACATCTGAACTGTATGTTTTTGTTCAACAGTGTTAGGGAGTTGCATGAAGAGCCACTATCTCCACAACCCGGTCCATCTGGCATGCCCCCGTCTACTGGGAAGCGAAGGTAGGTTACTATTTTGCATTGT
This sequence comes from Proterorhinus semilunaris, assembly GCA_021464625.1. Classification (NCBI taxonomy): domain Eukaryota; kingdom Metazoa; phylum Chordata; class Actinopteri; order Gobiiformes; family Gobiidae; genus Proterorhinus; species Proterorhinus semilunaris. Next base: position 31,435,408 of record CM038357.1, read on the forward strand.
TGTCTAACAAAAACAATGATTCTATTTTTCTATTGAGACATACTATGAGTTTTTTATGCATATATTTTTGTTGCAGGGAGCAGGAGGATAGCAGTGAGGAAGACACTGAACATGTGCACTTACCTCCCATGAGGTAGGAGTCTAAACTGAATTTCTGTTTCAACCAAAACATTATTTGCATATTTGACATGGCTTTTTTATTCATTTATCTCTTTATTTTGTCGTAGCCTTATGGAGAAGGAAGGAAGCCCTTCCCTCAAAGGCTTAGAGAGGCCAAGGCGTGAAGTAGCCAAGAAGCCCAGGTACTTCACAAGTGGAGAGGAAGATGAGGAGGAGGAAGGAGAGGATTATCACCCACCTTTACAAGAGTCTTCAGGAAAGGCGTCAAAAAGGCCAAGGCTTTCAACCTCCAGAAAGCAGAGGTGAGAACAGTCGTTACAGCATCAAGGTGAATGATACACCTGAGCGATCCAGAAGAGGATGAAGAAAACGACCGCAAAAGAGACACAGCAGATTATGACAGACTATTCAAAATCAAACCTATGTACACAGAACTTGTAACATCCTGCAAGGCATTTTTCCAACCAAACCAAAACATCTGCATAGATGAACGCATGGTGGCATCTAAGGCCCGCATTTCAATGAAGCAGTATCACCGGGACAAGCCCACAAAGTGGGGGTACAAGTTGTATGTGCTGGCAGACTCTGAGAGCGGTTACACATGGAACTTTTTTGTGTATTCAGGAAAGAGCGCAACCGCAGCGGAACATGGACTAACTTATAGTTCAGTAATGGACCTAATGCCCTTTGGTCTCCTTGGAAGAGGCTATAAGCTGTATGTGGACAATTTTTACACGAGTCCAGTGTTATTTACAGACTTGTTAGAAAAAAATACAGGGGCATGTGGAACAATTAGGAAAAACCGCACTGGGTTTCCAACTACAACACAAAATGACCTCCCCAAAACTGCTCCAAGAGGAGACATGCGGTGGCTGCGCAAGGACAGCCTCTTGTTCTTGAAGTGGATGGACAAGCGAGAGGTGACGATGTGCTCCTCTGTTCACAAAGCATTCAGTGGCAACACCGTGAAACGTAAGGTAAAGGACCATGGTAATTGGAGAACCATGCAAGTGCCATGTCCTGATGCTATACTGGAATATAACAAATACATGGGTGGAGTGGACTTATCGGATGCACTAATAGGGTACTACAGTGTTCTCCATAAGACCATGAAATGGTACAAGACATTTTTTTATCATTTTGTAGACATTGCGGTGGTAAACAGCCATATCCTCCACAAAGAACTGGTAAAACTAAAAAAGGACGGGACCAAACCACTTTTACAAAAGGATTTTAGAGAAACACTGATGAAAGAAATGCTATCGTTTGCAAAAACCTCTGAATCACAGGGCCCACAGCCTCCACCCAGCCCACAGCCTCCACCCAGCCCACAGCCACGAAACACTTGCATGCCCATGTATTATGGGGAGACGGCCCATGGCATGCGGAAGTACTGCCAGAAGTGCCATGATGCCGGACTGAAAAGAGTCAAAACACCAGTTTATTGCCGAAAATGTCAAGTGGCACTGTGTTGCTCGGCTAAAAAGAACTGTTTTGTGGAATGGCATGATGGCAAGTAGATTTCTTTTTTTTCAAAGACTGTTCTTGCTGTTATTTAGAGGGAGTGATTTTTATCTTATTTATTTTGTTCTTGTTTGTTTGCTTCTTTATGCAACAATGTAAAATTTGACCCCTTTTGTACATGGTACTGTAAACAAATTTGGGGGGGGAAAAGTTTTTATTTGAAATGTTCCATATTTTACTATTGTTTTCTAATAAAGTGTGTGATATAATGAATGCAAATCTTTTGTGTATTTTCAGTCAGAGAATTCAGTTTTATGACCCAATATGTCCATACAACTCAATTTTTCATTTACAGTACAATATTCCACAGTTACAAAATTGTGCCAAAATTGTGCCAAATGGCACAATTTTGGCACAGTTGGATTCCGCCTGGACTTTTTTTCCAATTCCATGTACCACTCTGCAGTGGTTTGTTTATTTGGCACATTTTTTGGTGGACTGGTCCAAAATATCAGGAACTGTCAATTTGTGTTCTCATTTGCTACACCACAGACAGGGAAAAAGCTTTTTTGAGGGAAAATATGTGGGTTTTTTTCAGGCGGAAGTTAGAATTATCTGTTTCAACCTCATTTTATTGTCAACCAATACAATTTATTATCTTTATTTCACTTTCACAGCAATCCCCAAGGTCCACCAGGTAATTTGGTACCAAGTTTTGCCATATATCTGGCTAAATACTAGTAGTATCTTAGTAAATGTAGATTATAGCTTTTTCGGGAAAAAGGCCAGTGGGGTTAAGAGGTTAAACCACACCAGGGTTGGTTTTTCCAAAAGGTCAACATAAACCATAAAACCACGTATGTGTGTGTGTGTGTGTGTGTGTGTGTGCTGGTACCTGGTTGTTGAGGAAGGCCTCGGCCTGCTTGGTGTCCCTGAGGAACAGCTGGTAAGCGTGGGACTGGGACAGCAGGTTCTGCCTGTTCTCCCACATCTTGTGCAGTTCGTTCCAGCCGGTGTCCAGCGCCTGCAGCCTCTGCCGGAGGAACATGTACTGGGCGTCGGTCTGGCCCTGGGTCACCATCTCCCCCATGTCCCTCATCTTCTGGTAGTCCTCCTCGTAGTTGCGGATCTCATTCTTGATGTTCTCGTGCTGTGCCAGGAGCTTCTCGGCCTCAGCCAGCGTGTTGGGCATGTCCTCGGATGCGATGGCCGTCTGAGTGCGGGACAGCCACGACTGGAAGTCATCCAGTTCCCTGAGGAACTGCTGCAGCTTACTGGCCTCACCCAGGGACTCCTCACGGTTCTTCATGGTGTCCTTTAACAAGACACACCAGAAATATTAACTATCATTCTTCATATCGTGTCCATCTGTAGGACTGAGTACCTGTACATGTTTTTGGCATCAGTACCTTAACAGTATCTGGTGTCTAATCCCTGAACAATTTTTTTTTTTCAGGACCTAAAAGAGTAGGGATGGAAATGAAGAAAACTGAATCTGAGCAATTCATCGGAATCGTACGTCTCCTTCATTAACGATTGCGCTTATCGATGGTGTTTGGGCCGTTGCCTGTTTAAACCAATTTTTACTTTCTCTGTCATCTCAAACTTAAGTCTTGGAGGGAATAGGTCAAACTTGCATGAATGAATTTTTTAAAAACGTAATTTGAATTTTTTTGGCCCTTTTTTAGCCACATTTATTAGTATGTAAAGGATATTTTGGAGCATGGCCCTGACTTGCCTTCATCTCCCCCCAGACGCCGCTGATCTCGGCCAGCCTGCCCTTGATGGCCTCACTCTGATCGGGGTGCTCTGTGGCCAGCCTCTCCGCCTCCTTGTCTAAGTCTCCCAGCTTGTCTTCGATAGCAGCCAGGTCGCGCTCCATCCCAGTGAGCTTCCTCTGCAGAGCCATCACCCCCGCCAGGTCGTTCCCCAGCTCCTGAGTCGACTCGATCACCTGGACAGCAAAGAATAGGGAGTTAAATGTAGGCCAAACAGTTCTTGGCACAGGGACCATTTCATGGGTAAAATGAAGAAATAATTCAATTAAATTCCAACAAATTCAGAAGGAAAATGTAACACCATCTGTGAAAAAGCTTAAGTTCAAAGGCAAACAGCTTCTACAAACGGGTAACAATTCTAATCCTCGAAGATCTGTGGATGGACCTCCAATCTCTCAGCTCTGGGAGGTTTTTGTAAGGAAGAAAGTGCAAAAATCCCTAAAACTAGAAGACTCTTGGCTGCCGAGAAAAGCATTTAAAGCTGTGATACTTGACATATTGGAGGCATTAACTCTTCATCTCGATCTTGCTAGTGTTATTGGTGCGTTTGAGAGCGTACCTTGGTCTTCTCCTTGATCCAGGACTTGGTCTCGTTGCAGTCCAGGTGGTAGTTTTGAACGCCCAGAGCAGAGTTCAGGCTGTCCTTCTTCTGGTCCACCAGGTCTCTGAACGTGCCCCACCTGCACCAGCACATTAGGGGTTAAGCACTTGGAACAAAATGTCATCCAAAAAGCAACTTACTTTCTGAGTGATGTACTTTCATCGTTCTGATGCATTCTGCCTTAAATCCCTATAATTGCCCCTCCCAGATGATCTCTCAACCGGACCCGACTAAACCCAGTATTAGATACACTTCCCTTTCTGAGCCTGTTAGAAAGGTGCAGGGGTAATCTGGTCAGTGCACTGGGATTACCTGGTGTTGAGGGTGTCCTGCTGTGTCTTGATCTCCTTCTCGCTGGGGTGTCCGCTGTGGAGGAGCTGGCGGGCCACCTGGTTCACCACGGCCACCCGGGAAGCCTGGCTGTTCATCTCCGGCTCGAAGCTCTCGAAGCTGAAATGATACGATGCAGAAACGGATCAGTCCGGGTTTCATTGGGAGTAGACGTGAAAAGGTTTGGAGTTTGAAGAAATTGCAGGCAAACCGAGTGGCAAAATACAATAAACACACTTGCCACCCACAGTGGAAAATTATGACATGTGCATAACCGCCATCATTTTAAAAGTAAAAAAAAAAAAAAATGATATAAGACTTTGATTTTCTGTTCTTATCAATAATACTGATTAATAATACGTAATTATGTTGCATCTCTATGTCCCTACTGCTGCATTGTAAGCAACTGGTAACTGATTTTTCCTATTTGAAAATGATGCTGCATTCATTGTGGACTAGCGAGCTAGTTTTCCTGAGACGTGACATCATTTTCCCCAGTTGCTTTGTGTTCATCTACTTTTTATGTCGGAAAGTGGGGGATTTTGATTTCATCAAATAAAAAGTATTTTATCACTGATTAGCGTTTCCTTGAGCGTTTAAATTTGTTGCTAGCATGTCGATAGCAAAACTTTTGTTTGTTGGTTTTATAAAATATCACGTACATTTTTTTGCTAGCATTCGGGCATTTCTCCGACAACGGCAACAGCTCACAGTAAACCCAGCGTTCAACCAAAAAGCTCACATTAAACGATAAATGAACAGGTCATCTGATGAAGTTGGGATGGTCGTTTTGACCCCAGTTCCCCAGTTGAGTGTTTGTTCATGTGCATTTTCTAACTGGGAAAAACGTTCATCCCAGTTCTCGAGGACCACTTTATAAACACGTGCGTAAAAAAGCACGGCTAATGCTAGCTAATAAGATGCTAACATTAAATCAAAACAATAAATCAAAACATGCTTAATAACGTTACATTGAAGGCTGTGACGAAAAGGCAAATGTTCCTAACAGGGGTAAAGTTTAAGTTTTATTATTATTTTGTTATTTATTAGTTTGAATTTTGTTTGTTAATTAGGACTAGGCCTGAGTTAGCGCAACAGCCAATTCTCATCCATTGTCCTATGTCAAGTTGTCATCCACTACACTCCTTTCTCCACTGGGAGGTGCCATTGCCTTCAGCTCATACCTGACCTGCACTCTGATCATCTCTGAGTGTACAATTCATAATCATCAGTTAGAGCAAAAAGGCATTTTTTTCCCCTGGTTGGAGGTGGGAACCATTGGTAGTCTTAAGGGTCTTAAGAAATTTAAGACCCCTAAAAACCTTTTTGTTCAAATGTTGTAGTTTTTCTGAGTCTGGGACGTTTATCACAGTCACAGGATCTACAACATAAATATGTTAAAAATACAGGTCGTTCTGAAATGAAAAAGACGCTTAGCACTGTGTATTATATGGAAATTATATTATTATATATTACATTAATATTAATATAACTGATACTTTCACCAGAATTTGAGAATCTAACCTCAACAATTGTTATTATTGTGAAAGATGTAGAAGAAATCGTGTTTAGCCTACGACAGCCACAGGCCTCTGCATCAGTGAGTGAATGCTGTGTCACTTTCTTTACAGATTGAAGAGTAAATAACCTTCCCAGACCAGAGGATTGCACACACACTGGCAGGAGCATCTGGGAAAGCGCTCGTCGTCATGTGGTTTTTCGGTTGGACAAAACTCGAACTTGTTAAATAATAAACTGTGCAGCCAGATCCTAAAATACACACAAACACACAAGAGAGACTGGGGCAAACAGTAGTTCTGCTCCGGTTCCCACAGACTCTTTACATAGTGACAACAAACAGCGAGCCGGCGGTATCAAGAGAAAAGACCAAACTGCCATCAAAAGGAAAAGACTTGGTCCATTACATATTGCTGATGACCGGGTCTAATCAGTCTACTTTTAAATATATTTTATTTTTGTCCTGAATACAATCTACACATCTACAATCTGATAAATATTGTAAAATATAAATGAAACTAAAGTAATTTACTCTAAAGTGGTCCTTTTGGGTACCTCAGCATTGATAGTTTAAATTTTATCTATTGAAATAACGTCTATATAAAGGTATAGACAGTGGCTCTGGAGCTCCCCCTACAGGCAGCAGTGGGAAAGACATTGTAAAAAATAACTTGTTGATTTTGCATACTTCTTTAAATGTTAACTGTCAAGGGTGCGCCCCGGCTAATTCCTATCGCCCGTCTAGTTCCCTCAAAGCAGTCTTGCGTCCTCTTGTGTTACTGACCGGTGCTGCACCACCTCCAGGTCCTCCAGTTTCTCGGGTATGTCCATGCTGTTGAGCCACTGCTCCTTCTCGTCGACCCACAGCCCACAGGCGTTGGCTTCGCTCATCATCTTGTACAGGGCCAGGGCGTCCTGCAGGGCCTGCTTCCTCAGGCGGGTCAGCTCCGCCACCTCCTTGTACCGCTCCTCGATGCCCGCCAGTCTGTTTTGCACCTACACATCAACAAATACAAATAGTACGTCCCGTTATCAGATGTACATTTACTTAAGTAAAAGTGACAGATAAGTATAACACGTTATACTCCACAACATTTCTATAAAGGCTTCAAAGTAACACTTGATGTATCATCAAAGCCTCCCCAACAAGGAAGAGGATTTGTCCCCATTGTGTTTAGGATTTAGGAGCCATCTTTAAGTTATCGTTCACAGCAGTATTTATATCAATTAATGCTTTTACTTTTACATTTCAAAGGCTTTTTTATCTAATTTTATAAGGACTATTCGCAGCCATCAGGATCAAATTACAGTGTCACTGTAGCAGTAATGCTAACAAAAACTAGCCTGCAAGCTCGTCAATAAAAATATTTTAGAATTACAGTCTTATTTCACAAACCAAATGAGTTTATATTTATTTCTTAAATTCTTAATGAACTTGGCCCTTTTATCTTAACTTATAGTTTTCTGTTTCTCTGTTTTCATATAAAAATAAGGCATTTTATACTCTGACAACTGTTAAGGGAGAAAACAAACACAGAATCAATGTTTTCACCTGCTGTGTCTCACCTGCACACGTGATATTGTTTGGAAGCGTGTAACCCATCCCATCTGTCTTTATATGAGCGCTGGAACATATCTATTTTAAGCCCGTGAGGAAGTGTTGCGGGTACCTCCTCGGAGTTGGCCCTCTCGTCGGGCAGAGTGCGCGACTGTTCGTGCAGGGCTTCGATCACGGGTCTGTAGCTGGCGATCTCCTCGGCCACGTCCTTGTGCTTCTTCACCAGGGCCTGGGTGGAGAACTCATCGTGGCCCACATCCACCGAGGAGACGATCCTCAGCACGTCCAGCATCCACGTGTCGATGTCGTCCGCGTCAGCCTGGAGCGGTCAATAACAATATGTGAGAAAGTGTTGGAATCATCTAGACATTAGCGTTAAGAGGTTCCAAATGAACTGGGTCTTACCTGGAATTGATGTTGGTTGCAGGCTTCTTGTAGTTTGGCTTTGCGGACAGCGGAGAGGCGCTCTAGAGCAGCCCACTGTTCCTGTAGGACAAGGAATGACAGGTTCTAAGACTAAAATCGTACTAGCCTGTATTACCAAGTTGTTTTTGTCAAGGTTGCCTAAGGTACCTGGATGTCCTGGATCCTCTCCTTGATCTTGTCGGCTCCGAAGTGGTCGTTGGCCACCAGCTCGTCTCCCTGCCGGATGGTTTGCTGCAGGTGGGCCGAGCGGCCGGTCATCTCGTCCTCAAACGCCTTGTGCTGGCTCAGCAGACGGACGGCTCCTGTCAGGTCTTTGCCGAAGTCCTCTAAGGAGAGGATCTGCTCCTTCTCCCTGATCCAGCCCTCCTGTGGACCACAGACACACGGCGGACATGTCAGGCCGATGAAGCACGAGAATGAGTGAGAGGTGCGACAATGATTTCAAATAAGGGCGTATTGTAACTAATAAGTGTTTGTATTGGAAGGAAATGTATGTTCTACAACTGACAACACTGCATTTACACAATTGTCTTAACATGTACTGGTAACATCGTTTGTGGCTCTACTTCGCAAGTTATCACTTTTTTAAAGGCATTTTTAAGTGTTTAAATGTCATGGTTTGGAAAAATGTCTAAAAGTTTAGAGGATTTCATGCTTGGGCACAATCTAATTGGGCAAGTATGAGTGAAAGCTAAGCTAATGCTATCTACATACTCACAATATTTACAAGTGTTAGATGATGTAAACGCTTCTATCACAATCTTTTCCACACATAGTTTCTTCACATAAAACATTGGCCTTCCAATTAGGGCTGTGCAAATTAATCAAAATTCATAATACAAAGACTAAATGTATCACTAACTTTGGAATCTGCAGATTTTGTGCCAGTTCAAAGCAGTTGTAGCTCAGTTGCAAAGCACTATTTACAGATACATTTTCATAGCTTCTGCATAGTATTGTATAAAGACTTTAGTATAATTAAATCACATCTTATGAATGAAATTTAAATTAAAAAGCCTAACATTGTATTTCTTTGACACATCTGAATTGTGCACCATATTTTTATCACACCAGAGTTTTTTATTCTTTTATGTTTAAATACTATATTGATCGCCTGGTGGTATTGCCAAATCTACTACATTAGTGGATAAATCGTCCCCATCAAACAAAGCTAATGCTAATGAATAAATCATACAGCAAACAGACTTTCCCTTCATCAACGCTGTGCACGGCTCTAGCCTACAGCTGACTGACCTCCTCGGCCATCTCCCAGAAGAACTTCCAGAGGCGGCGGGACTCCTCCAGCCGGGCCCTGCGCTCGGCCGCCAGCTGACTCAGCTCCTGGTAGCAGAACTCCAGGTGAGCCACGCGGTCCCGGATGATCTGGGGGTCACACGGCTTGTATCCTGGGGGAAAGAGGATTTGTGAATGAGTATTACTTTGCCTTTACTATTTCTCGTTGAGTAAGTATCTTGTGGCAAGTCAGAATTAAGATCAAATATTCTCAATTCCACTCATTTCAGCTCATCATCTTATGTGTGGAGCCTTACTCTGGGAATAATGATTATGGAACATTCAAATACCAAACTGTACGCGTACCGTCCGTGTCGTTGGCAAACCTCTGCGCGTTGCTGTTGACGTTGCGGACGCGGTCGGCCTGGATGCCGATGTCCGCCTCCACCAGAGCGTGTTTCTGAAGCAGGTCCTCCACGCCCAGCAGGTGCTTCCCGTAGTCCTGAGAAAGGAGCAGCATCTGCAGGGGACAGGGGAGAGGTCAGGGGTCAGCAACAAAAATACAGCAAAAAAGTGGTGACAATGCAAGGTAAAATCTTAGATCAGTTTTGCATGTCTTAGCTTTCAAATGAGGCATTACACTGGCCTATAATTTTGTCTGAAAGCGCCAGTCGAGAAGCTTTTAGATTGGGTAAAGCTGAAGTGGAGAAAATGTGCTGGGTTAAAGCGGGGGTCAAGATTGAAAGAAGGTATTAGCCCTTACTCATTAACAAACGCAGCGTGCGGTTACCTTCATCTCGTCCATCCAGTCCATGATGTAGAGCATCTCCTGGAAGACCCTCTGCAGGCCCAGGGTGCTCTCCAGCCTCAGCCGGCGGGCCTTCAGCAGCTCCAGCAGGTACTCCCACAGACGGATCACGTTGTCCTTACGAGCCGTGATTCGCTTGATGTCATGGTAACTCTCTGCCTCCAGCTCCTTCGCCACGGCAACCACAGCCTACAATAGATCCCACGGAGGAGGGGGAAAAAACAGGGATGTAGTGTTTATTTTCAGTCATGTATTCTGCGCGTAATAAGGTGTCGGGAGAGTCTACCCACCTGCACGCGCTCCTCGTAGGCCGCGATGTCCGTTTCGATGGCTTCGTGTTTCTTGGTGGCAGCTTCAACCGCCTGGAGGTCAAATCCAAAGTTGTCCTGTCGGGGAAAGGGCAAGTTAGCCACAGGGATGGGTTTCAGTCCCATTATTGCTTCAGTTATGGCCGCCATTTTGAAAACTTCTTACCAACCAAATCATAGAACGCACAGAAACGCTGTTAGCTCTGAGCGTGTTCCTACAAATGTGTTAGCAAAACGGCTTCCTGGACCATTGAGTGTTCTATCCCCATAAAAATAGAATGGAGGGCCAGTCCACATACGTTAAAATTCTCCTGTTTCTTTCTATGAGTCAAATAACACGATATTCTAATTTAAATCACTAATTGCTCTGGGACCGGTCTTTATATTTCATGACTAGTATTTTAGTGAAAGTAGTATGTTAGTTTTAGGACACATTTCCAAACACAGTATCTAAACTAACTTCATTAAACCAGACTTGAAATGTTTTGCACCTTAAATTATTATAAATGCTAATGATATTTTACAGAAGGGGGTCCCGTGTCGTTTGTTGAGGGATTTTTGGGGGTCACGGCCTGAAACGTTTGGGAGCCCCTGATATATGGGACCATATTCACCTTTCTCACGTTATAGCGGAAACAATCACTGCTATCATGCGGCGCTCATCACACACAGAGCCTGAAATTTGGAACAGACGCAACAGATTTCTCGCTGATGACTTTACAATTCCCACATCTGGTAGTGTGCCATTTAAAAATCTTTTTATAAACACCAAGCTAATGAAGTCGAGAGGTGTTATTATTACCAACACAAATCTAGAAAACACTGCTCTTCAAGAAATAGATTTTTTTTAATTTTACAGTAAAGCAGAGGTAACCTGATACTACTATGCTATTATAACTAAGGACTTTTACAAGGGTAAAGCTAGATCCTGTGCTGTAAAGTAGAGCTGCGACAGTAGAGTCCGACAAAGAACGTTTCCTGGTGTATTCTGCACTGTATCATGCACAGGCCGCGAGTGGTTACCTGGGAGACGAGTCTCTGGTTTTCGCTCAGCCAGGTCTCTCTCATGGCTGCCTTTCTGTCGAAGCGCCTTGCCAGCTGTTCTAGCTTCTCCTGGCGAATCAGCTCTGTCCTCAGAGCCAGCTCCCGCTCGTGCTCCGCCTTCTCCAGACGCTCCCACGCCTAAAACGGACAGACACAACCAGCGCTGCAGCATGTGGCTAGATATTTGGAACGGATGGTGGCCGTTTGCAAAAGCTGATGCTCACCTTGTTGATGTCCGAGATGAGTTTGCCTTCTCGAGGGGTGTAGACCTTCTGATTGTTGGCCCTCATTTTACTCTGGATGGTGAACAGGAGCACCTCTAGGTTTCCCTTCTCTGTGAACCTGAAACATTAAAATACTAAATTAAAAAGCTTGTATTAGCTTATCTTTTCATAATTGTCAGTGGCATTGCTTTGTGTTGCATTGAAGAACCCGTTACCGTGCCAACACCTAACTCAACATGGCTCATCTACATAACTTGTGCTGCTTTCCAGTCGTCCTCGGACTCAGAACCGAGAGAGACGTTTTCTCAGAGTTATTGTAATCCATTTTGCAAGTCAAAAGGTTTTATGAGGCATATATAAATAACATCACATATGAAGCTGGTAAAAATCTGACAAAATATAGATTTAAATAACGTATTTTATTGACTCAGACAGTGTGGTCATATTAGTGATGGAGAAAATTATGTCAAAAGTCAATTAGGGCAGGCAGTTAGCGCTTGTTGTCATTAGCCCGTCTTGAACGTTAGCCATAGAAATCACAGAATTCCTTCAGCTATCCGAGCCTGTTCCTACAAAAGCGCATTAGCCAACGGCTCCTGGACCAGATTTACAGTAAATTGAACGTTCCATCCCACTACACAGTAGGGAAGCCTGGCGTCCATACTAACATATTAGGAGATATGCTTTGTCCTTTTCATGGCATTTCTATGGTTTCTTTATCATTAACATATTATAAGGTGATGTTTAGTGGCCATTGGAAGTGTAGCCGACCCCACAAAGAGCAAAAACTTAACTGAACTTGAGTTGGCATTTAGCTCAGGGGACACTTTTAGGCTAATTTGTATCTAAACGAAAATCTTAAAAGGTCTGTACATTCATTAATGATTTCTAACTAGGCTTTGACCATTGATTTGGAAAATCCGACCTCTGGAACGCAGCATGAAGATGCCCGACAATTCTGGAAAAAAATATGGACAGATGCTAAGAGCGCCCAAAGCTAGCATGTGACTTTAATCTCCAAGATGCTTAAACACATGGGCATACAGTATCAGCTCACTGTTTCTTCCTCTCTTGATCAGTTTTTTTCTGATGAAATTATGTAAAAAAATAAATACAAATTAAATTTAAAAAACTTGTCAAACTTTACTGAGCAGTGTATCGGGCAGTATAGGAACATTATCAAACCTCCCAAGCTAGCTCTCGTTGCTATGGGCATTTGTCAGCGTTTCTCGCTTCATGAATGTCTCAAAAAATTATTAATACACAACTTACAGTTTTTTTCATTACCCCCCCGTTCATATTTTATCATCTAAAAAAAAAGTGCAGATGGCATGAGGACAACCAATGTTCGACGTAATGTTAGCGCTGCTTTCTCTTCGCTTTGTCACTCCCCCCCTACAAAAGCCAGACGTTACAGTATTTCCCTGGAGATAAGGAAAAATGCCTTTTGTTATTTCGTCTCGTGTGCAGCTGCGGGGGCTGAATCATTTTATCGAGTTGTTCCAGGAAAAAGAAAAGTCTCAAATCAGATTCAGCTGTGTTTGTTGTCCTCCTCTTGGTGTGCGCGGGGGAGGGACCGTGATTCAACGCTGAACCTGCTAACTATCAAGTTGATGCTGCAGTGCAAAGAGAGAGGGTTCAGTTCCATTAAAGGCTGATCACTGCAAAGCTTTATACATACATCTTTTCGTTACAATTGCAGATTTGTCTCTTGTGCAATACCAAATGTTTTTGTTATGGACTTTATTGTGGAAATCCTTTTCATTCATTCATTCTGAAAGTAACTGCCCATTCTTTTTCTCCATAGGTTTATTTTTAAAGAATTTAAAGTCACACTGCGTAACATTTTGGATTGTACCGATTTCTACTGTCCTAATGCCTAGTTAAGACACAGAAAATGCAATTTTTGCAGTGTGTAATCAAAGACTGGATTTGGACAAGGATCTAACCTATTTAAATCTCATATTTAGCCAGCTTTAGTCAACATTGCCATGGAGACGAGCTGGAGATGTCACGCTCCAAGTAAAGTTACAGACATTAGCTGCTAATAGCAAACAAATGCCTTTGTTCATTTTTTGGGGGGTATTTTTCAACCATACAAACATCTGTAATGAAATAAATGCTTGAATTTTACTCTCCGTTTTGGGTGAAATGTTGCGCAGTGCAGCTTTAAAAAGATGCATTATGCAACTTTTTATGCACAAAAAATAAAACGTTGCATAATGCATCTTTAAAGAAAAAAGCATCAGCCACAGTCAGCTGAATCTGCCACTGTATGTAGTAACTACAGTATATTGGGCAAATATCTTAAAAGGGACTAAATGGAAGTTGTAATTTGTATACTCTCTACTGCCACCTCAGGTCTTATGTGTAACTGCAGTTTTTATATTAAGCACGTGCATGACGGCACTTTGGACCCGAATCAAAACCTTTTTGAGTGACAGTGCAGGATTTTAGAGGCAGTTGTGCTGAACAGGTCTGGGCTCATTCTACACATTAGGACATGGCTGGGGAAAGTAGGGGGCAGAAAATACATAATTTTAACATTTTTTAAACTCTGTATAGTCCATTTAAATGAAAGAAAATCAAACACTTGAAGATGCAACATAAAGCTTTTAAAACGGGCATATAAGGCTTCACAAAGTGTTTAGTTAAAAGCGTTTCTGTCAGACACATAACGGGGCCTGTCCAAACACTAGCGAAGATTTCAAGTGCTCTGGGATTTCCGTTTTTTCCCATTCTCTTGGACATATTCACCGAGAGAGAGTGAGCTAAAGTTTTGATTTTATCCACAGCCACTGTCCACATTGGGGACTGAGAGCATTTGTATATACAACTAATGACAGATCTTTTGTGGTGTCCTTGCGTGTTTCCCGGTACTGACTTGGGCGGTTTCTCCACGGTGCGGTAGGTGTTGAAGGCCTGGAGCTGCTGCTGGACTCCCACCAGCGAGTTGGCAAACTTTCTGTTGTTGAGGATGATGATGGTCTGCTCGATCCACTCCAGGAGGTCCGAGGCCAGGGACTCGTACTTCTCGATCATCTTCTCCGTCTCGATGGCGTTGTCCAAAACCTGCACAGCAAACACCAGATAGAATGTCAGTATTGTGCTTACAGGTCGTGTGCTTTGTTTTTTGTAGAAAACGCAACACCGCGCTAGGTCGCCAGCGTGTCAGCTTGTGGATTTCGTGATGTAGAAATATGAGGTTAGACCCAATCTTCGCTGTCAAGGAAAAATTCTGCCGCCGCCAAATCAAGATAGGAGGCTGTTGGAGTTGGCTACAGTTTGCTGCAAGCTTTATATTGATGAGCAGTTCCCTCAAAGCTGGACTCAGAGCCCAAAAGTGTGTCCAGAGTTGAAATAACGACTTTACAATAGACTCTTCTTTTCCAGCAAGATTTATGTAAAGCCACACTGCGGAACATTCCAAGTTGTAAATTGCTTTTTCACAAGAGCTACTCAATAAAAAGGATTTAAGTATCTAAAGCAAGACACTGCAGGTGAAATGGGGGGGAAAAAAAGAAGGAAATGACTATGTTTGGATTACAGCGTCATCTCGAACACCTTTTGTGCTACACGTGGATACCAAACAGGGCAATATTTGTGAATGAATATGAATGAGGGAGTGCTGTTGCATTATTTCCTGGAAATCTCCAGCTCGTCAACGTAATAAAATAAAGCATCTTTAATAAATTCATGCTTTCACCTGCCGTGCCTCGCCTTAAACTTTATTTTTGGCTACTTGTGGTTGAACCATTACTACTGTTAAAATTAAGGATTGTATATTATTAAAATTGATGGCAGACATGTCACACACTATGGCTTTAAAAGACAGCTCAGTTTGAAATAAAGTTTTCTGTCATGTTAGGTTTTCATTTAAAAATAAGATATTTTGTGCATAAAAATAGCCAAAATTGCCTATACATTTTCAGCAGCAAAATCTAAATGGACCATATTTGGATAATACCTTCACCTATTTTTTTTATTTTTATTGAGCGATAGAAGATAGACGTAGGACCTAAATCAGTGCCATTTATTTTTGGGATGGCACCCCCTTCTTCACTTTGCTACCACTCAAAGCTGGCTTGAAACGTGCATATAAACAATTTATTTGAACAAGTCGGACATGCAGGGGGGATTGTGAGAGCTAGAAACAAGTTTGGGCCGAATAAAAAAAAAAATCCTAGTTTGTGCAGGTAAAATCAGGAACTCCAGCTTTAATCGACAAAATAGCAGCCAGTCACAGATCTACTTGATTATGGTATACTTTTTAAGATCATAGCACATTCCACGCCGTCATTGATAGAATCCATATTTAACTTGTGTGTGTGTGTGTGTGTCTGACCTTGCCGATCCTCTTGCCCTCCACCTTCAGGGCCTTCATCTTGGAGAAGTAGTGGTAGTAGGTGACCACGTAGGTGATGATGGACTTCTCGTCAGGATGGTCCACGCTGATGTCTGCGCACAAACGGCGTTACGTTAGGAGCGACGTTCCTCGGAGAGCACGCGCTTCCTGGCTGCGCGGTGGGGCTCTTGCTTACCTTCCGGGTCGAGCAGTTTGGTGAGGCCCAGGTGCTGCTCCGCCAGGTTGAAGGCATTCTGCAGATTGTGGTGAGCGTTCGATTTCTTCAGCTTGTCGAAGTCGATCAGGTCCGGTCTGAACGGCGAGCAGAACACAGACGTTTTGGTCATTTCTGATGGTCAGTCTTATGAGTATAGTTTGACATGGTTTCGGTTCTTGATCCAAATTATTAAATTTTTGTATTACTCCACTACCTAATTTTTTTTAACACAGTGCTTAGTTTTACTGTATTTCTGAAAACAAAAAACCCTTGGATTGTATCGTTTATCCCTTTGAGTAAACTAGTTATAGCTGTTTGCTGGTAATTGTTTGTTTCTGGCTTTGAACAGGAGCCAGTGAATATCTCAATCTTTTTGGAGGTTATTTTTGCAAAACAACATCTAGATTGCCATGTCATTCAAAACAATGATTGTCTTGAATAAACTACAAAAGTTCTGAACACACACTTTTTGAGTTCAAGTCTAGTCTAGTTTTCTTTAGCACCAGTTTATGCAACTTTTTATTGGATTCTTGATATTGTAAATTGGCGCATCTTTCAAACACCAACTTCGATATTATAAACGATACTGTATATTACGCACCTCTATCTGAAAATCAAATCATTCACAGCTGACATGCATGACAAACCCCACAGGCCTTAACCCCGTCATAATTGTAGACTGAGTAAACACACTGGGCCTTTATACTATGAGCATATAGAAACATACAGTGAGTAGTTAAGTACAAAAGCCAAAGGCTGTTTTTTTATCTTCAAATCAGGCTGCATTAAACACTGGCGTTGCCTTATCCAGCCCTCTGCAGACTGTACAGTGTTGTTTGGCGCAGGCTGCTCAGCTGATGGTCAGAAGACTGTCTCTCCTAAAGCCCCGTCACAAACACTCGGCATGTTCTTCAGGGACATTACTCACACAAAGCTCTCATTCACTGCCTTCTACCGAGGCCATTCTAACGCGGTCTGCTCTGCGCTCTCCTGTCACATGTGGACCACTGTTAACTGCCTATGGACATGAACAGCTGCATGGTTTTCTGTGGATTAGCTGAGCGATGATCATATGTTTCATAGAGACATACCTGTGTTTGTGAATGAGAGCGTTGAAGGCCATGCCGTCCCTCCAGCTCGTGGAGAAGTTGTGGATGTTCACGTTTGGATATCTGTGGAATGAAAATGAATGAAAGAAAATGTAATATTAAATTACAACATAATGTTCAACGTACAATATTTATTTTTTATCAGGCAAAACATTAAGAGCATTCTTATTTACAAATTTGGTCGGAAAGTGCTTGAAGTGCACTTTTAAAAAGGGACAGGGGATACAAAACACTTAATACAACAAAACGTAACAGTATGAACAGGGAATTAAAATATTCAGTAATAAAACATTTACAAGAGTCATTAGAAACGTCTTTGAGCCTGTGTTTAAAGCAGAGCGATCAGTGATTCTAGCAGCAGCAGAGCAAAATATATTTTTTTCATGGTTTATTATAATCATACAGAATGCGTCTCAGTGTTCCCAGAATAACTAGCTACTTTGACAGCACAATCTCGAGCTCTATGATTACAGTTGCATTCTTGTCATTAATTTAGATGAAGGGTACCATTTTTTATTGCTTTGTTCCGCATTTTGTCAGCTAAACGTGAAAGCTGTTACATTCTCTGTGTTATTTTTGAGTAACTTACAGTGACTGAAAGGTCTTTTAGAGAAAATGTCTACTTTCTAGAAATTCTGTGAGCTCCATAACGTGCTGTTGTTATTGAGCATAAGGAGTTTATCAGATCGGGCTGAAGTGGTTTCCTGTAGAGAAACTTTATCAACTGAATCTGACTTCACTTCTGCCTACTGTGGCTGTGTCTAAAAGAAAGCACTCATTTACCCATTTTATGTATTAAACAGGCTCAAACTATTACGGAAAAATATTCAATGTTTTTGATCAAATTTCTAGCTCCAGGGCAAAACCACGCTTATCAAGCTATCACATGTGCTACCACATTCTCATCAGCATGTGGCTTTCTGATTGACTGAACCCTTGAGCCCTCGGGTCACAACTTTAATGACACTATCAGAGGTCAGTACTGTTTAACACTTTGCACTAGAAGCTCCGGAGTTCATGTGGGATGCTTATGGCCTTACCCTGCGGTCTTCATTTGACACCACAGCAGCAGCGCATCCTTGGCCGACTTCTTCTCCTTGTTGTCCTCTGTCTCCACGCTAATGTCCTGGATCTAGAATAAAAAAAAAAAAAAAAAAAAAATGAAAGGCATGTTTATATTAAGAAGGATTAGGATTAAAACGGCCTACGTCAAACCGCAAATCTTAGCAAAGTGACCTAAAAGCTAGCCGAAATCCGCACCTTCATTGACTCGTCTTGGAAAAGTAACAGAAAAAGTTAGTTAAAACAGTTAGCCTAGCAAAGCATGTGTCGGTTTTGCTAACGGAGAGGTTAGCGGTGTTGTGCGATCAGATCCATTTCAGCGTGCTCCTCGGTGGCAGGATTGTAAAAACTGAAAACAGTGTTTTTAATCCGAGTGGCGGCTTATAAGGACTAAATCCTGTTCACCCATTTCTGCAACTGTTCACTGTCGCCCACCATGACAGCACTATCACTGATACAGAGGCATTAGACGGGCCACTGTGCTAATGCAGGGGGATACTGTTGTGGCCAATGTAGGGTGAGCAGATTACAACAACTTAAAATCGTAATAGAGTTTGTGGGTGGAGGGGCCTCACACACAGTGGTAGTGTTTCATCCTCAATTCACAGATTTACATGGAGCTGGGTGTCTGAAATTAAGAGCAGCAAATATTTCAACCACGTGCTCCATCCAAATACACCTGTGGGAGCTCTTGTGCTCTCCCGAAATCAACCGTCTTCGCATTGTATTTGAAAGAAAATGGAGGAACCCGGGGCGGGGCCTGCGCATAAGTGGGACTACGATTTGGGAGAAACCCGCCTGGACAAGGGACACAAAGCTCAAAATCGGAATTGTTCTGGGTAAGTCGGAACTGTCCTGTGTGTATTTGAACTGTCCCAGGTAAATCAGGACTGTCCCAGGTAAGTCCGGAACTGGGCCAGGTAAGTCCGGAACTGTCCCTGGTGAGTCCGGAACTGTCCCTGGTGAGTCCGGAACTGTCCCTGGTGAGTCCGGAACTGTCCCTGGTGAGTCCGGAACTGTGCCAGGTAAGTCCGGAACTGTGCCAGGTAAGTCCGGAACTGTGCCAGGTAAGTCCGGAACTGTCCCAGATAAGTCCGGAACTGTCCCAGGTAAGTCCGGAACTGTCCCAGGTAAGTCCGGAACTGTCCCAGGTAAGTCCGGAACTGTCCCTGGTAAGTCCGGAACTGTCCCAGGTAAGTCCGGAACTGTCCCAGGTAAGTCCGGAACTGTCCATGGTAAGTCCGGAACTGTGCCAGGTAAGTCCGGAACTGTGCCAGGTAAGTCCGGAACTGTCCCAGGTAAGTCCGGAACTGTCCCTGGTAAGTCCGGAACTGTGCCAGGCAAGTCCGGAACTAGGGCTGGGCAATTAATTGAATTTGAATCTATTAGTGATTTTAATAAAGGTTGATCACGATAATCGCGTGGTGCGTTTTAATCGAGGAGAATTGGCCAGTTCTGTCGCAGTCTGAAAAAAAATATGGACGGCGCAATGCTGGAAAGACCACATTTATTGTTTTTTTCTTTTAAACAAAAACATTTCATCGAAAATCGAGATCGATCAATATGGGGAAAATAGTCGAGATAATTTTCTTTCCATAATGGCCCAGCCCTATCTGGAACTCTCCCACGTAAGTCCGGAACTGTGCCAGGTATGTCCGGAGCAGTCCCAGGTAAATTAGGACTTGCTCATGTAAATCAGGACTGCACCAGGTAAACTGGAACTGTCCCAGGTAAGTTGGAACTGTCCCATGTAAGTCGGTACTGTTCCACGCAAGTCGGGACTGTCCCAGGTAAATTGGAACACAAGGATGCCCTAAACCATAGCTGTAGTTGACAAGAAATTAAACAGTGTGAGGATTTAAAAAAGAAAGTGAAGACGATTTATTTTTAAACACTGGAAGAATCTGATCAAAGAACTGAACCAGGGAGACTAACCACTATGCCATCTTGCCATCACAACACCATGTGACAGGAGATTTAGATGGTTATAGATGTATGGTGCAAACAGATTTTGACAATAGTAACTGAATAGTAGCGACCAACATGACGTAGTGGTGTACCTGGAAGCGTAGGATGATGGTCCAGATGAGGCCCAGTGTCAGCCTGTGGTTCCCGTCCACGATGTCATGTGAGCCCATGTTCTCCAGGTGCACCCGCTGCTCCTTCAGGAACTGCAACGCCTTGTCAACGTTCTCCAGACAGTGGATACGCATGCGCCCCTTCGTCGGCTTGGGCTGGAAGACATTTACAACTCATATTTATGGCTTATTTACAATGGAACAAAGAAATGATACATGACCTACAGACGCAGCTGATTCTATGAGGTTTTGGCACATGACTTGATCAAAGAGGACCATAAACAGTTTATTTTGTAAAAGCTATTCACCTTATTTTGCTTGTTAGGAGCAAACTCACTCTGCTGATGCCTGTTATAGTGGACTGTTGTCGTATTTTAAGTAATTGAAGCTCAAAGAAGCAAATTCATCACATTGTTTATGCATTTACTGATATCAAGCCGTTTGCATGGTTTAGACTTCTCTGGCTCAGATTTCAATGTCGGGAAACACAAACACATTATGATCAGTAAAACCAACATTTGATTTTATCAATCATAAAATTAATACAAAATGTTTATAAAATATTTACAAAAACCTACCCTACCTTTAATACTTTAGAAAATCTATGTAGGTGAAGGTCTCCTCAAACTTTATTACAACTCATTTTGTTATTCCAAGTAGCCATGAAGTAGTCATGAATTACAAAAGGCAAACCACAAAGTTAGAGCCTTTCTCATTGTGGCTTCATGCTTCCAAATCCATAAAAGCATCACTCTTACATTTCATTTGCAACCCTGTGACTTTGTGAAACACGACTGACACTGTTTTGAGTCTCTGCGGGATGTCCTTCGGGTGACCCGGACTTATTCAAAACAATATAAATCTACCTTGACCCGTGATAATAAATATTCCTTTTTAAAATGTTGCAAACGTTGTGCTGTCCGGAGAACGCCAGCAGACAGAAGTGGACCTCCCCGAGCAGACTGCTGATGAGGAGTGAGGGACTTTCCAGCGTCTCGGACAGACAGAAAAGAGCCTGCTGAGTCACATTCTAAAGACCTGAGCTGGCTCTGGTTACAGTGCAGTGTGGGCTGCTCAGAAATGCACCACTGAATGCAGTTTTTAGGTAAACTATTGGCTAAAGTAACACGTATACATAAATTCAGTGCAACTATTTTTCATTACTGTAAAGGTGTTATAATCTGAGTGGAGGATTGTCAAAAACAGCTACGTTTTCTGGGATTCCTGATGGATTCCATAAAATTAAACCAGTCGATGTTTGAAAATTAACTGAGGTTATTGTTCTAGGGCTGGGTACCGTTATGTTTTCTCCACTTAGCCGAGGGTAAGGTTTACAGTAAGAAGTTTGATACTTTTTAATTATTAATATGTAGTAAATACAAGGTCAGGAGTAGGGCTGGGTACCGTAGCATTTTGTTCGATACCAGTACTTTAACGATACTTGGTTTTCGATACCAGTACCTGAATGATATTTTTTCTGATGCCTGTATTAAAATATTCGTCTAGAACCAGAAAACAGAACAATAATGTGTAAAAGATCTGCAAATTTACAATATTGGGTTCATCTCCAATGTCAATAAATGTAGAAAAATAGGGAACTGCCTGTGGGGAAAAATTGTGGCTAAAATAAGGAAACATTTTGTTAAAAATGGGGGGAGAAATGAGGGGAAATATTAGTAATAACACATAGGCAAGGAAAAGAAAAAAAAACAACAGGAAAACGTGAAAAGATTAGGGCAAAAATAAGAACAAATTGGGAGATATGGGACACTGGGAAAACAAAAATTAAATATGAAGAAAAAATATGGAGAAAATAAATGTAAGCAAATTGGAAAAAAAAGCCCCCTATGAGAGACCAACAGGCCCGGTTAGAACCATGGGGCCGTCCTCCCGTGGACACACCACCTGCAGGAGGAGCCATAGGGGCTGGTGCAATGTGATTTGGGCAGCTCCAACGGCTGCCCCCACGACCCGGCAACGGACAAGTGGAAGAAAATGGATGGCTGAAAAAAAAACTATATAAAAAAAATGTAGGGGAAAAAAACTTCTATTTGAGCTGAAACACTTCCTTAAATGCTGTACCTGGACCAACAGTTTTAAAACTTGGATCTAAAGATAAAATATATTTTTTTAGAACCTGCTCTCAGCACTTTCTTTTTTTTTCCAATACCATACTGGTATCATTTAACGGTTGCCAGCCCTACATAAGCCTCATTCTTGAGTTTATCATGGGGCATTATCCGCTGATAAATCCACCTTAATCCAATTACGTTTCTTAACGTTTTCATCCTTGACAGGTTTGACTGCTCACTTCCTGCAGTCTATAAACACCATCTCACTGACATGTCTAAAGCATTCAGTTGTCCTAAACATCTCCACCACATTTCTCACACTTTTCACAGCAGACAAACAATCAAATCCAGGATGTTGCTTCATTGTCCATCTGCTTCCAACCCTGGCCTCAACATAAACTATTTAAAAATGAAATAATACTAACAGCTTTGGTGATGTGAGAGCTGTCCCGGCTTCTCTCTCAAAGGTTATTGTGCTCCTTCTATATGCCAGATATTCTGATTTGGCATAGGCCCACAGTAACTTTATCTACAAAACTATTTCAATAAGCTACCAGATCTTCCTCTTACAGTATACACTTACTCCATCTCCTCATCCTGCAACACTAAAGTAAAACTGCCTGAGAATAAAATAAATGTGTTAAAGCCATTGTTGAATTTCTTGGCATATGCTGCAGGTCTGTGTTTTGTCTCTCTCGGCGTGTGTTTGACAGGCGCTTTACAGGCCGGACGAGGGTGACAGTTCAGTACGAGAATGAAGAAACAAAAATATGAAAGAAAGGAAGAAGACACGGAAAGAGCTTGGCTGGGCTCATGAAGTTTGTAAAAGACATGTGATGCTAGAGTAGAATACAGAGAAGGATGAGGGGACAGCGAGTGCAGGACCGTGAGACTGCAGTTGCCATGGAGACCGAGACTGGTCCAACTGTACTGGGCTCAAAATAGTCCAGTTACTACATTTCGACTCATGCGGCGCCTGTGCTAGATCCTGTTTTTGCATCAAGCCATTTTCTCAAAAGTTAATTTAAGCGCTTTACTGCATGATGTGAGAAAATGACTGTCTTGAATATCACAATCATTTTATTACGTTACACCTTCATTAAACCATTTCAGCACAATACATTCCATTAGAATATTGTGCACAATCTGGGTTTTATAATACAATGTGTTATATGAAAACATTTATAAAAGAAAAACATGACTAAAAGTAATTTTTTTCTTCTTTTTTTAATTAATTAATTAATGAAAAAACACAAATGCTCAACTGTAATGGCGTGTTTTTTGAGTTTGCCTTCAACTTTTGGGTTTAAGTTCTACCCGAAGAAAGAAAAATGTTTACCTTGGTTCATTAGTGCTCACAGAAGGCACTTTTGCCTTTGTGCTTAGTTCTTTGTTTCAACTGAATAGGCCCTCAATTTGTATAATAAACGTATTAACCTTCTGCTACTATATATCCAGAAATTTGGCCCAATTGGTTGGTTTAGTTTAGTAACAAATGTACTAGATATTTCAATTGAATTTCACAAATTTAAGGACTTGTTTTAACCTCTGCTAGTGGCTACAATCCAAGTGCGAACACCAAAGGGGAGAGGGGACAACCCTGGCAGGTTTTCTACCCATAGGAAAGAGCCCAGAAACTGAACAAGTCACCCAGACCCTTGCATCAAAGGCACTGTACAGAAATGTTACTCAATGAACTTTTAGCGTCACACAAAAACCTACTGAAGCCATTGAAAACCAGATGCCTTTACTGACACACATGGAGTGGCCAATGAAGGTGAAATCTATCTCCCAGGCAAACGGTTTTGAGTTAAGAATTGTACTGTACCATTTTCCAGGTTCTTCCTTGAGCTCCTTTGATTAGTTTATTATTTCTTTTGAGAGTTAGGTGTGGTGTTGTACATTTCTTGGCTCGGTTTTATCATTAGGCCCAGAGCTCTTTGTTTCAGGGGAAGTGCAGGTTCAACACTCTTTAAGTTGACGCCCTAGCATGGTTGACAATTTTTCTTCCCCAGGAAAATGTTAAATCACTGTAAAATAATAATACTTATTTCCTACTCTATTACTTAGTAATCTGTAATACTGTGGCTGTAGATTGGCATACTCAACAACTTGTGTACTGACCAGCCTCTCTCCGGACAGCACCTCCAGCAGTTTGATGAGCATACGTCCATCCCTCAGGTCCATGTACAGGTCAGTGATGCGACAGGACACCCGCGACAAGTGAGAGTTGACCCATTTGGTGAAGGTCTTCTTCTGCACAGCTTCACGCTCATCTGAGGAAAAACACGGGGATATTAATGAATGCAAAAAAGCTAGAATACATCTGAAATTCATTTTGGCCCGTGAGATGAACGGTGTTTAAAGAGGGTCCTTAACTGGGCAACTGGGCACGTCACAGCAAGAGAAATTAAAACACAATATATACAATAAAAAATGAAAGAAAAAATATGTGAGACATTATTTTGTAATTTAAATGTCTCACTTTGTATTTTGTTGTACGGTGACCTCGAGTGTTTTGAAAAGCGCCTCAAATAAAAGTATGATTTATTATTATTATTATTATTTAATAATAAATCATAAGGTACCACTCTCTACAAATGCTTAATTGGGTGTTCTGTTTGGAAATTTTGAAGTAATTGACAGTATTTCTTACATTTTAGAAAACCTCAACTATAAAAAAGGTTATTTTACTCTATGATTTGTGTAATAATATTTCTCAAAATCATCTTGAGGGCCAAAGATTCTATGCTGGAGGGACTGATTTTTCCCCCGGGCCTGACGTTGCCTACCCCTGAGCTAGACACTCATAATGCCATTTTTGTCATGAGCTATCTAAATAAAACATTTGCAAAAGGACTTGAGCAAAGCAGCAACATCTCAGATGATAATTGAAGATGTATGTTGTTTGAAATATCTGTCAATAAATACACCAGCAATAAAATCGTTTAATCTATTTAATGGGTGAAATGTTCCGCAACGTCGCTTTAAATATGGATATTTAATATAACCACCGGCATGTCACTGTCCGCCAACCACAATCTTCTAACTACACCTCTCAAGCCATTCAAATTATGTAAAAAAACACTCCCTTCCTTTCCTCCCAGTCATTTCAGCAACAACTGTCCTCTACCACGTGTCCACCGCAGCAGTAGAACCATTAGCCACCTCTCTATCTCCATCTCCATACAGTAAAAGGTTACCTCTCTCCTGGTTGAAATACCCTTTCCCCCCCCCTCCACTGCAGATGTGTTTGATCGCCTGTGTTGCGTCACTGTTCGTGGAAGTAGTGTTTGAGGAGTTTCCTTTGTCTGGGCTAAATAAAACCTCTCCACAGCTGCATATGTGCTTCCCCATCCCTTAGGCCCCACCGGCATTGTTATACGAGAGTACAGTAAGCGCAGACAGTAAAAGCATTTCCTGTGCTAATCCCAGGTCAGCGCCGGCCACGAGGTAAGATGTAAGAGAGGGAAAGGGATGCGCGGGGGGGGGACAAACGGCGCACAGCTGCAGCCGACACCTGTGGATTTACATGTTACACGTCGATGGTTTTTTACAACGGTCCGCGCTAAACTCGGCTTAAGATCGAAGGTTCACGGGTGGAGCAAGTTACAGGTCATTAACATAACACATT
Organism: Proterorhinus semilunaris; assembly: GCA_021464625.1. Lineage (NCBI taxonomy): Eukaryota > Metazoa > Chordata > Actinopteri > Gobiiformes > Gobiidae > Proterorhinus > Proterorhinus semilunaris. The sequence goes on from CM038357.1 coordinate 31,461,337, forward strand.
TTGAGGAAATTGCACTTCTTGGAGTGCTTTCCATTTCTACTGCAGCAGTATGGTTTTAAAGCAGCAACTTGTTGGGTTACTCTTTTACACTATGAAATCTGCAAATGACAAAAACTTTATTCACAAATAAAACAATTAGGTGTTGGGTTCTTAAAGATCAAGTACTTAAGAATTCTTAATTTGAAGGAATTTTTATGGACTATCCTTTGGAAATATAAATTTTTTTAACAATACAATATACGTTTTCTGTCCACGCTGAAAGTATAAAAAATAATTAAAGTAATGTTACTCCAACTTGAGTAAACATTTTCATTACTCTACCCCAGTGTTAATTTTGTCGACTAAAATATTTAGTCTTCATTTTAGTCAAAGTGATTTTTCTGACGACTAAAATTGGACTAAAACTAAATTAAAAGTTTTTCATGCGACTAAAACTATGACTAAAATGTCCAGATATTTTAGTCGACTAAAATAAGACTAAATCAAAATGAAAAGGAGAGACTAAAATCATCCAAACTTCTATTGACCGTCTGAAAGAGCCTCATATCATGTAAATTCACTGCCAAAGGAGCAGCTCTGAGCTTTGTTCATGAGGGAGCAGCTCCATGAAGCAGAGGACCTCGATTAAATATGATTGTAATGAATATTATAAATACAAAGTCGACTAAATTTGTCTTAAATTTAGTCGACTAAATTAACTTGCAATTTGAGTCGACTAAATCTCGACTAAAATGTAAGGTATTTTTTTTGACTAAATCTCGACTAAAATTGAATTACATTTTCGTCAAAAGACTAAGACTAAAACTAAATTAAAATATGTTGTCAAAATTAACACTGCTCTACCCACCTCTGACAGTGGTACGCATCATAGTAGCATTCCCGACTTTATGTCTGAATGCATTTCCAAATCAAAACACTACCTTTTTCATAAGAACCGTTTTTTGGAGACAAGTCAAAGACGTGACTTTTCATAGATGACACGCGACCCTTGAAAACAGGTTCAGATCACTGTGTAATGGTTTCAATGTACACGTCCAACCCGTTTGGTCCGGGAAAACATTGATTACTGAATAGACAGCTCATTGTCCCAGCGCGTCGTGCGACACAGTACGACTGGGTGTGAACGGTTTTTACTCGATTTGTTTCTCGACGGACTAAATTATGTGCAAGTGGGAAAACATCAAGTCATTTGTGGGGAAACTGTGGGGTTACGTTAAGGTGAATTGCGAAAATGCAACGTACTACACATTGTATTGTGTTATCTTGAGGTAAAACAGACAAGATTTGATTTCTTGGTTATATCAAACTACTTTAGCAATGGTACAAAAATGTGGCTACCCAAAGATTTTTCATCAAAGGCCCAATAACTGATTTTTTTTCTAATAGTGGAGTAACATTTCTTTTGTTCTTTAATATACAGTAATAGCCGTATGTGTTGTTTTTTTTGTACGGTTTGTGAACTTGCAAATAATTGTGGTTTACGTCACTGCTACAGTGTTGCTCCTAGAAAGTTGTGAAACGTACTTGTGCTGCATTCACGTAGACTGGGGCGTTAGTTTTCTTGAGATGTGACATCATTGTCCCCAGTTGGTTTGTGTTCATGTGCTTTTTTATGTGGAAAGTGGGGATTTTGACGTACTCAAATAAAAACGGTATTTTATCACTAATTGGCGCTCGGCTAACCATTTAAATTTCACTCAAGCATCTCAAAAGCTTAACTTCGGTTTGTTAATTTTAAGGCAAGGGCAAGGCAAGTTTATTTGTAGAGCACAATTCATACACAAGGCAATTCAAAGGGCTTCACAGTTACAAGAAAACAGATAAAATCAATCAATAAAACATCAACTACAGTAAAAGGCAAGAGTGCAAAAAAATAATAATAATTTCAGTTTTCATATGCTCGGGTAAAAAGAGCTGTTTTCAACCTGGATTTGAACATGGTCAGAGTTGAGGCCTGTCTCACATCCTCATGTGACCCCTCCCCAGGAGACCCCTCCCTGAAGTTCTCAGGGCCCGAGATGGTTCATACGGCTCTAACATGTCAGAGATGTACTTTAGTGCTAAACCATGAAACGACTTGTACACAAGCAGAGCTGTTTTAAATTCTATTCTCTGAGTGACAGGAAGCCAGTGCAGAGACCGGAGCACTGGACTAATGTGGTCGTATTTCCTGGTTCTTGTCAGGACTCGAGCAGCAGCGTTCTGGATGTTCTGCAGCTCTAACAGCTCGTTTAGAAAGGCCAGTGAGCAGCCGTTACAGTAGTCTAACCTGCTGGAGACAAATGCATGGATGAGTGTCTCTAAGTCTGGTTTTGACACTATTCCTCTGATCTTAATGTTTTTCAGATGGTAAAAAGCTGATGATGTTATTGCTTTGACGTGGCTGTTTAAGTTCAGGTCCATGATTACTCCTAGATTTCCAACCTGATTTTTGGTTTTAGTGAGAGAGACTCAAGGTGACTGATAACACTTCGTCTTTGTGTCTGTGGGCCAAAAACAATGATCTACAATATATGAAGGCCATAGAGCCAAAATGTTGACTTAATGCCCTTATGATATAATAAATGTTCAAGTATTGGCAGTGTGCAGAATTTTTCCTGATCGATGTAACATGGGTTGCTCCCTCGTCTGCTATGAACCTGCCCTAAGTATGTGATGTGCAAAGTCCTCTTCTGTTTGATAAGTTCATATAATATCATGTAAATTTTCTTTTTGCTAGCATTAATGCCGGGCATTTCTCTCGCAAATACAGTATGTTACTCTGTAGGACGACAGTTTATGCTAAACTCAAGAAAGTAGTAGAAAAACTCACATTAGGCGATGAAAGAATAAGAATAAGCGGATATTCGTGTAAGTTGGGAATCTCATTTTGACCCAAGTTCCTTAGTTGTTTCCCATTGTGTCCATGTACATTTTCCAACTGTTTTCCCCAGTTACAGAGAACCACATGAATGCAGCATTAGGTGACTCAATATCCTTAAAGCAACAAGTTACAATGTATTGCAAAATCTCTGAGGTCTTCCATCTGACTGATTTTTTATTTTTTTTACTCATATTGCATTAACTTTTAACTTCTACTTAATGAAATATACATGAAATAAAAGCTGCATGCAGAGGCTGACATATCTGACTCTGAATGATAAGTAAAGGCATATTTTTATACAAAGTCACAATGATATGAACATCCTTGACCCCTTCACCTAGAGCTCTCCGGGACAATGGGGCCAGTGTGGAGCGGCCTTCAGTTTATCACTCCACACTACGACTCGCTCGTATCGTACTGGAAATGCGGAAAGGCCCAGACGTCTTGGCGACACGGATTTGAATGGACACAAATGCAGCAGAATGGGGGTTTTCAGACTGAATTCAGAAGAGGAAGTGCGGACCAGCGGATGACGAACTTTGAGAAATGGGCGTTTGAGTCATTTTCCCAAGGGACCGTGTTGCAATGGTGTGAAAGAGGGAGTGTAAATGTAATGTAATGGCTAATTTTAGTTGAACTTGAAGTCATAGCTACAAGAACAAATGTTGCCATCAGGGTAGAAGTAGTCCATTGATGATCATTCAGGATGTTCAGGTAGTCAAGTTGATCTTATTCTTTGGACACGGTGTTGCTGAACCTAGACCTGAGTCACCAGCCCCAGATCACAACAGTTAGTTCAATCCTGGTAGTCATTTTTTTTTATTTAGTCAGGCAGTGTACTTTCAATTTTACCTCTTACTTGAAAGTAGTGATGTGAATAAAATACTCAAAACTCGTGAATCATACGAAATCAAGAGTTGTGATTCACTTCCTCCATTAATGTGGTAGGGTTATCCACAAACGTGCTCCTGACCAAGCCCGCCTCGCATGGAGATTTCAAAGTGAACAAATTAGCGTTGTCCATTTCCTCACAACCTTCGATTCCAAATAGTATTTTTACTCCTTATTCCTGCCGTGCATGAATCAATCAAGAAATCGATCGAATCATCTTCAAGAAAGTCTTTTTTTCTCCATGCACGATATTCAATTAATATCTTCTTGACCTTTTTGGTGCACTTAGCCATAGGATGTTTTGTAGGAAATGCTTCTTGTCGTCTTGGAATGCTGAGGAAGTGTGTGAGGTCAGGATGAGATGCCCAGATTTTGCGTATCACGTTGAAGTTACAACTCCCCGAGGAGCTGTGAGGAGCATTGTGTCTTATCTGCTCGGTCAACGCTTCCTCCGGCAAATTCTCCAGGTCTGCCGCTCGGGTATTTGGAGCGTCCCAGTGTTTGTGCGCGCGTGTGTGTGGATGGGTGGGTGGATGAACGGGCTTCCCCTTCCTGTGCTGCCGGAGAAGAAACAGATGCTTGTGCCAGACTAACTGAAGACGCAATACAAAACCGGCCAGTGTTCGCACCTCGCTAAAAGCAGCGCAATCAGACCCTTGCCGTGGGACGTTTTCGCCACTTTGGACGGACTAGAGCTGGCGTCACCGTGAGAAAAGCATGAAGACAACTCAAACTGAGGCCTCACTAGGGGTTTTTGCCTGATATTGAGCCCGATTAGCCTCAGAGTTCAGGGATGAAGAGTAGCTCGCAAGCAATAATGAAAAAGTTAGTGAGATTATGTAATGGGCCGTCTTTCGGGTCACAGCCTCCAAAACCACAAATCATAAGTAACCAGGATTTCCCCCGAACATGTCCATCCCTGTCCCTCTTGCTGCAGATGTTTGTTTGTTTGGGTCCTGATGGTCTTAGCCTCACGTACGCGACGCAAATCTTTACAGAAAATAGGAAGAGTGTGGTCGGTGACTCCGTACGAGTGCGAGATCATGGATTGTGGATAAATATCCTTTAGTCTATGGGCTGTGATCGTATAAGATTGGATTTTTTGTCCTCCCTAAATCAGTCGAGCCCCTTGCCGCTTGCTACCTTGGCCTCGCATGCAATCACCTCTCCTCCTTATGGCGGCGTTGGCAAAAAAACATCTTGAGCTGGGGTGTCCACACTATTTTCATCGAGGGCCACAATTTGAAGTTTGTACGGCATTGAGGGCCACAAACCGATGGTCAACCCTCCACTGAATGCATTTAAAAGAGGTTTTAACTCACACAATTAACCGATTAACCTGTTAACCGTTACAAATTGCGTAACCGAGTGAAAGCATGTTTGCCCGGTTAACTGGCGTCTTTAATTTGTCGTGCCATTGAAAGTACTTGTAATACATTTTGCACCACCGGAGACCGCCAGAGTGCTCCCAGACATTTGCCCACGAGAAGCATGGCTTGCTAGTTTTCAATATGAAGTGGTTAGTGCGCACACTAATGGTTAACCGAGTATTAACCGCTAAGGGCCTCGGTTAACGATTAATGAAAAACTTGAAAACGTGCAGCCCTAGTGTAAAACGTTCTTTCAAACCTCTCTAAATGGAAGATTGTAATCTAATAAACAAACAATCTCATATCGATTCACTAATGCAGTATTTACAAATACATATTTTCCCCAAATTTCTAGAAGATCATGATTAAAGTAGTGCAGGTCCTAAAACTGGTGTCGGAAACCAGGTACTGCCAAAAAAATAAATAAAAAAAAAGACTACACAAAGCTACATGTACTAAGGCTATGGCAGCCTTTTCCCACTCCCGACATATTATAGTGAAATAATAACACCTGTTAACACGTGCGTCTGCACAACAGGAAACCATTAGGCAGCAGCCAGCTTCATGAAGTGTGACGTGCTATTGTAAATATACGGCTACACCTTGTAAATCAGCGGAAAAACTTTCTGCATTCCACCGGCTTTGTTGCTACTGGACGGTTCTCATGAGAAATGTGCCTGTTGGAATCCTAATAGGGATGAAATCACTTGTAATAAGCGAAGTCGTAATCTCGTAGTGCGCATGCGCAGCGCTTCCGGTCAAAGGTCAATCGGGATAAAAGCGCTATCTCCCAGTAATCCCAATGTAAAATATGCATGAATAAAGATTGTTTTACAGGCATAAAAAATGTGGTACATTAACAGATCATCACAAATATATCGAGGGTGAGTATCTGTGCTTCCACTAACATTTTGGTCAAATGGTTTTAATTTCCAATTGCACAAGCTAAATTAAAAGTCGACTTTTTGGGTGGGGGGATCATTCTTTCCTGAAAATTACACACTATATATAAATTGTACAATAGAAAAGCACAACGTAAGCCATCTTTACTTTTATACTACACAATGCTCTGGCCTACATGAACATGTTTTCTCTCAGCATTGTACTGGGGGGAGGAACAAGGATTACGATGATTGTGTTTGAAGGAAAGGCTAAATGGCAAATGCCTAGAAGTTAAATAAAGTCATGCAGCAGGAAACAATAAACATACCCTGGAAAACATGTGCAATAGCACCTTCTATGCGTCCTGTTCAATGATCACATGCTTTATATGTAATTTGTTGGCTCTTTTCTCGGCCTTCAAGAAACTGTACTTCGTACTTCGTCCCACACCATCCAAATGTATAGAAACTGAAAGCTTTTCCTTGTTAATAATCCAACAGAATCAGAATCATAAATGGTTTTATTGACATTGAACAGGTTCACAAAGTAGGATTTTTCTTCAGAGCAATTGTGCAACATGAAACATAAAACGTAGATAAATAATAAACTATATAAACTTTAAAACTTAAAAGGGCATACATAAAGGAGATCAAAATAAAATGTGATGAAAAACAACAACGAGCCGTCTCCTCAAGTCGCGGACTGCAGTAAAGTGGCCCGACACTTCCAGACCCGGTAAAGTCTGTCGTGGACATGCTATTTTCACCGATGTCACGGCACAAGCACATCGTAGATCAGCAGCAAACTCCATCTATCTCGACGACCTCTTTCACTGAAGGAAGTTTCAAGGATCTGCCAGAGTTTCTCCGTCTTGTGTCTGACACCAACAAGTCCATTCTGTAGCAGCTTAGCGATAGCCCGCGTTTCCACACAAATAACTTCAAATTAGCAATTGTCCATCGTCTATAAACATCATGACGCATCTCTGTATCCTCCACCTGAGACTCTCACACAGTTTAGTAAGTTTTGGATATCATACAAACAATAACAAATCATTTATCTGCACTCGCTCGTCTTCGTGTATGCTTCTGCGCTGTCAAAACCTACTTCCGGGTCAAATTTATCCCGATTGACCTCTGAGCAATCCCACAATTCATTGCGCGAACTGAGATTACGACTTCGTCTATTGTAGAGACATTCCCCATGTGAAAAACAAATACACTTAATCATAAGACTGCACTGGTGCTTAGAGGTTAGGAGGTATAAAAAAAATTTAAGTATTAAAAGCAGGTACCACGAAAAATTCTTGCTGTGAAGTGAGAGCGCTAACTGCTGTGCCACTATCCATTTGCGAGATGTCACATACAATCCCCCGGTCAGCATAAGTCAAAGTCAGTGGCTTCAGTTACCTACGATGGGGGCGGGAAAGTATCGACGGGACGCCCTCTCAGCGCATCAATAACATGTACACACAAGAGACACACACACACACACACACACACACACACACATAATGAGACAGTGACCTTAACCTGAGCCAGGCCCCCACAGAGCGGACTGGGCGTGGCCTCTGCCGTCACCATGCAGACGGGCACGAGCACATCTGTGCGCACATGTGTATCTGCGGGGTGTTTTTCTGTTATGTCATCAATGGGGCACGATTAGAACGTCTAAACAGAATGATTAGTTACAAGGCATTATGGAATTAAGTGGACTGTTCTTTTGTGTGAGCTAGCAGATGTTAGCATTTAACAACAATACTCACTTTTATATAATACAAACTGTCATAAAGGTTTGATTTGTGTTTAAAAGGCAACTATATTCATTCATGCAAAAATAATCAATAGCTAGCTAGTACAAAACTAATTCCCTTTAGCATCCCATTTAGCTAGCAAAGTTTTGAATTCTAACACTACCCAAGTTAAAACTGACCATCCCGTCTAACTTTAGTCACAAACAACACAATTCTCGGTGAGGTTTAGCTTAAAAGACCCTTCATCGGGCTAATCGTTTTTAGCATCAATGCTATTTCCGGGTTTGTTAGAATACTTCTTACTCCATAGGCAAAAATAGATTTCACTATATGAGACTGGTTTATTGAAACTACTACATGTCAGTGTGTATTCTGTATTTTATTCAGCAATCTGTCTATTGTTCCAACCTGCCTTTTAACAACGGTTGAAAATTAGCTACAGTGCTAACCCCGGCATATTTACGATGACATTTTTTGCTGATGTGTACTATAATTTAGAGCAGGTGAGTAAATAAGATCATGTGAAAATGCTTTGATACATTGTTCCCCACCAGCATTGGACTAATTCAACAGAACAAATCAAACTGAGCTGAATTACAGGAGAGCAAATCAATCTCACTGTGCAAATAAACGTCCACATACAGTATAAACATTGGAGAAACGTATTTCATTCTTTCCCTGCTTCTGACAACTGCAAATGTTTAATCACTGTAGTGCTGTAACTGTAAACCTCGCTGTAATTCGGAAGAGAAAGGACGTTTTCAAATAAGTTATTCCTACAGCTGCCAGAAAGACGAGCCCCAGGAAAAATCTAAGTTTAAGTTTTTATATTTTGCAGATATCTCCGAAGTCTCTAGTAAATCTCTCATACAGCTCATGGCCGACGCAGGAATTCGGGCGTTCTGCTCTCCCAAAATTTCATCCACTGGGCGGCGCTGTGACCAAAAAATGACACGGTGTGTTGCCCAGTTCACTTCCGGGTGATTTCATACAATGGCGAATATGGCTTACGAAAACAACAAGCGATTGACAGTGCCTGAATTGCGTGGAAGGTTGAAGAGAAAGGGTATTTGCAGTGTGGGAAAACGAAAGGAGGAATTGTTGTTGCTAGTTCAACGAGCGGATGGTGTTTATGAAGATTTAGAAGAAGATGACAGCGAGCAGAGCGAACGAAAACGTCTGTGTGTGCGAGTGACCGATGGTAACATTGTGAATGAAGTTCAGCTGAGAGGGAAGAATGTGAATTGGACGGATGATTTGCGCGATATGCCACTAGTTAGAGACGGGAATGTATTTGCATATCTGATGCATCAGTGTAAATGGGGATGGGAGAGAGTGAACAATTTCGAAAAAGATGATGGATTCATGATGTTCAAAGATGTGCATGTGGAGAAGATGAGGCTTGGGACCATAACTGGACACACACACCATGTAAAAGTTGAAGGGAGTGTGCGACCGGAGCAGCGACAGACTGACAGTAGATATGCTACATGGGTTTTATTGTCAACAGAAGCCAAAGTCATTTCTGGAGGATGCCAGTGTGTTGCTGCGTAAGTTTTCATATCGCCCGATTTATAGATTATGCATGTGATGTCATAACATCAGCGCATGGTAGATGGCATTCCATTATGGTAACGGAATAGCAACAGAGAAACCAGTGAAAAGTCTGCGATGGAAAATTATGGATTCCATTTAGAATGAAAGTCACATGTCTGCCTCCCCTGTAGCTCAGTAGCATACGCATATGGTATACACAGATCATAATTATACTATAACATTTATCTTAAAATGATTGTTTTTCTTTTCAGAGATGATGGGTCGTGTAAACATGTGGTCTGTCTCTTATTCACCATCAGTGACTTTTGCCAGCAAAAACGAGACAGGAATCCTGAGGTGTGTACTGACATACCTATGACATGGAACAAGCCAAGGAAGGAATCCAACCCTGTCAGAGTAATTGACCTAGACTTGAGACAAGATAAGTCACTAGACAGAAAATCAAGACCACTCCCACAACAGTTTCAGCCAGCGAAGAACATCACAGATGAAGATATTACCAGAATCAGTACTGAACTGTATGATCTTTGCCGAGTCAAAAAGAAAGGTATAAATTAACTATAATTATGAGACAAAATGTAAATGTGCACTTTTTTATTTTATTTTACATTCACGCACAGCACTAAAACTGTGCATTGATCATACAGTTCCTACAAGTAACTTTACATGTTCACTGTAATATAGAACTAATATTGGAAGTTGTATTCCAAACAGATGCCCTGGTACTGACACTGGTGGATGACCCTCCAACAAACATGAAAATACCTACCATTCCTGAAATCATGAAAATGTACAAAGAGCAGCCAACCAGAACAGACTTTATTGAATACTTGAGGGAGGTCATTACACCGACACATCGAAAACATTTACAGGTATGGTGTTCATATTTTGAATAATTTAGTATTGATTAAATAGGGGGAGGGGAATAAAAATTCAGTTTAAATTTCAAAGATATATTATTTTTAAATTACAGAATTTATCTCAAGGACACTCTGAATGGAATGAAGCCAGGATAGGCCGCATTACAGCTAGTATTGCTGGAGAGGTCAGGTCTTTCAAAAGTAGCATCACACTCATTCAGAAAATCTTAGGAAGGGTGGCACCATTTACAAGTCCTGCTGTAGGTGAGAAGCATACCATTTTGTCAGACAAATACATTTACCTAAATAATATAAACTTATTGTATATAGTATTATTAATAAAATATTTTCCTTTTATAGAACATGGCAAGGCATATGAAAATGTGGCCCGCGTACAGTACTTAAAGCAAGAAAAACAACATCATAAAAACTTAGTTGTCGAAGACAGTGGTTTATTTGTATCACCTGAAGTACCCTTCCTTGGAGCTTCCCCAGATGGAGTGGTGACATGCAGCTGCCATCCCCCAAGACTGCTTGAGATTAAGAGCACGTACAAGTTCCAAAATATGACTGCACATGACATTCCAAAGGAAGACCGAAACTATCACTTAGAACTTATTGATGGTAGCCTTAAGTTAAAGAGAGAATCTAGCTGGTTCCTGCAAATTCAGTTTCAGATGGGTGTTGCAGGTTACAAAGCATGTGATTTTGTCTTCCATACACTTGAAGGTATTTCCGTGCTTCCTGTTGAATTTGATGTGGACTGTTGGGAGATGTTGAAAAGTAGAAGTACTTCCATTTTTAAAAATTACATTGTACCCCAACTTTTAGATAACTGAAGTGGTAATTCTAGACTAGGGAAAGTACTGTATATTGGAGTATTTGTTGAATGTGTTGATATAAAAAGGCACTTTTTTCATGAAAGCATTAAGATCAATTGCAAATCAACTTTTACATGTTTAAAATTTAATTTTGTTGCAGTCTGTTACGGACAAAAATGTAAATATTGACAGCACATATTGTGATTTCCTAATGCACATGAAGCTTGTTTAACATTTTATTTGTTCTTCAAAAAAATACTATGTATAAACATACCTGTCCAATAGTTTATCTTCTCATTTTCTTACTTCCTAGATATAGAGCATATAACCATCAACAAATTTCATTTTACAGAAATATATAATAACAAACTTAACTGTTTTTTTTTTTAGATTGAACAAAGTATTCGGGGAATCACATTTTTGATAAAGAACATTACAAATTCACAGACTACAATGCGAATAAATTTTTACAACTAAGCACCCAAGATATTTATATAGTCATTAGGCTTCATGTGAGCAACTACTTCTTTTTCATTGCCTTTCTCTTATTTTTGGGACAATTGCGAAGCCGAGTTTCACCTTCACCATAAAATAGTGGACCTTTCAAATTGCATAGTGCTGCAATGACCTTAACTATCATTGTAGACGTATTCTGAAGTGATGAAGGCATCTGATGCTTCAGCATTCGCCAGGTCTTCATTCTCTAAAAATAGCAAAACAATATACATCGATGATAACATCTTTACATATGTACTTTTTATTTTATTTTATAGAGGGTATGCAGACATGTGACGTTAGTTATAAATTGAACCCTTAATTTTCCAGTTTCCGTGTCAAATCAAAATCAAATTGTTGACTTCTCACTGTTGCTATGCCGTTGCCATGACAGAAAATGATTTGCCATGCTGTTACTATTCTATGCTTTGACATCGTACATGCATAACCTCTATACCATTATTGTTATTACTCAATTTTTAAAATTGACTGTACATGTCAAATCTGCACTCAACTGTCATTTACCTGTATGGCCCTTTCCACATGAATACGAAGCCTTGCTATCATCCTGGTCTTGTGAATCTCCTTAACATTTAGCCTTTTCTTCTTGCCTTTGCCTGCAGACCACTGTCTAGTAAAGGGTGGAGCAATCAACACAGCTTCACTTTGCAAAAGTAACTCCTCAATCTTGAATCCTCTGTCAGCCATAATATGGTCACCTTTCTCTATAAGATCAAGAAACCCACTTTTTTCTGTAATGAATTTGTCAGACACATTGCCACTCCATAAGTCACTTACAAAAGTAAAAGCTCCATTGGGATTTACTGCCACCAAGCATTTGTAAGTATTGTGACTTTTATAGCTTGAATATGTTTGATATTGTTCAGTCTTATTAGCAGGTTTGTCAACATAAAATTCTGTACAGTCAATTACAGCTCTAGTTTGGGGGAAATATTTACGGAACTCCTTAGGCAATCTGGCTCTAACTTGGGCTTGAGATGGCCAAGTCAGAAGAGCAGGTACCAGAGTTTGATGTAAGTAGCAAATCCATGTTGTGGTGATTTCTGATACTTTAGAAGTGCTAACATGAAACAAGTCAGCCAGTAACAGAAGAGGTAAGTTCAACCTGAGCCTAACAAGAGTCATAATCAACTCAAAGAATGTTGACATCTTCCTTTTTCTGCCAGGCCTTGTTCCTCCTTCCCATTTCCTTTCTGCACTACTGCTGGTATTTCTCCAGTACTTCATATTCTTGGCACCTTCACTGACTGATTTGAAAACCCCTGTTTGGAAAAAAGTACACTTTATGAAATAATGTGCTTTGACATATAAAACACAAGAACAAATTATTGTCAGATTTTAAGCCATTTTATTATTCTCCTTTTCTTGTGGGGAGCAGATTAGAACATGATTGAAAGATATTTGGACCAATGTTCAGTGTATTACATACACTGTGTACACTAATTTTTTAATACAATATTTACAGATACATGATTTTCTTTCTTTCATTATTATACTTACCATTCAACAAGTCAGATGATTCAAGACCAGTGTAAAAATTTACTCTTTCATCAGTGTCTTTGACCATCTCAACAAAATCTTTAGCCAGTAGATCTTCAATGTCGTCTGATGTCAGGCTCGTTTGTGTGGAACTATTTACAAGTGTTGGAGCAGATGTCTGAAGGTAATCATGATCAGCAGGTTGACAGATTTCATGGGTATTCTTGAGCTCATTCAACTCTGAAATAAAATATTTAAAAATATATATTAGATCAAGATATTTCGCATGTACAAAAAAGAACATTACAATATTTCTCATGATGATCAAATAAATTAACCTGTCCTTGAATGGTAATGTGAAAACAACAGGTAAATGTTTAACATGTCAAAGTGATTTAAGTATTAGTACATGTATTTTCTTTACTGCAAGTTGTAAACAACTAATATCACTATGTGTCTGAATGGAAAATGTTGTATAAAGCATACATATCAAGGATGAACATCTTGACATAATTTATTCTAAAGTCGGTATAGCGTTTATATTTTTTTATGCTCTAGATTTGTTTTCGTTTTTTTTTAACCAATTTGATTGTGTAAGCTTGCTGGCTATGAGGGGGGTCGCCCTGTCGTCACGTCCGAGGCACTGGTGAGCAACGCAAATGTATTAATAGATATTAATAGTTCTATGGTGGGTCAAAACATCGTTCACAAACAGAGCATTGCATTTGTGAAAAGATCCGTGCTGTAAAAGATCTGTGATTTAAATTAACAGCTCTTCAAGCTCGGAAAAATCAGCTGTTTGCCCACCAGTCACCAAAACATCCGGTGAAAATCGCGGAAATAAACAATAACAGCGATGCTCCCTATAAGGTTAGCATCTGATAACTTGAATGCATCTCCTACACTATAACAGCATAATACATCAAATAATGAATATTTAGATAGTAATAGTTAGACTTTAGACACTTACTTCCTACATAATCTTCCCTTTGACTTGGTTCAGGATTAACAATTTCAGCCCCAACTTCAGGTAGATCATCACTGCTTTCCACAGTCTCCGGCTCGTTAGATGGAAAATCATAGTCTGGCTCATCACGGTCATTCTCATCCATCATTGCATATGTCCTTCTGCTGCTTCTTGGATTTAAGGGCTGACCCCAATTATTCCAAGCAAAATATTTTGGATCAGAGGTTGACGTTTTATCAGCTCTAATGGACTCCTGATCAAAATGTCTTGAACACAAGCGGGTTAATCTGTTAACATTAAAAACATCTACGTAGCCAGTAGAGTCCCTTCCACCCCTCCTCACGAGGCGCTTCCACCTGCTGATGTCTCTGGGGTTTTTCGGCCACTTGACCCACCGCACGCATGACATCCACGGATATCGACTCAGTTTCTTATTACTGTTAGATCTACAATGAGCGGCGGAACACTTGAAGCCCATGATAAAACCAGATTCAACGGAAAATAACGAAAACACTCAACCATGTTCAGAAAAATGCGCCGGGCAGAGAGAACCGGAAGTTGCGAAGGCAAGAGTTACCCATAATGCAACGCGAAATACAGTTGCTCCCCCGCCCCTCGGATGAAATTTTGGGAGAGCAGAACGCCCGAATTTGCTTGTGATCATGTGAGTTTAGTCAGACTTTTGCCATCGCCGTGTTTTCCTATCCCTCCCCGGAGCACACAAACACAACACAATAGCAATGCACCATGGGAAGTCAGGGTCGGGATATGACAAGAATTCATAACAAAGTTCAAATGCGTACATCCCCACCAGGCTGCAACAATGGCGCTCTTTCTGCAGACAGGTCGGCTGGACAGACCGCATTCACGCCCCGAGTTTTGCCAGCAGGCTCCACACTAAACAAGCATTTCCATTGATCGCTCCTCAGCACTGATTGGGTCATATGATATGGATGGAATTAGGACAATGATATCAGATGTTACCGGAACATAATGCATTTTTGCAGGAATTTTTGTTTTATTTCTACTTAACTACTTATACGCAAAATGAAAACTGCATTTGCCGCCATCGTGAAAATAACTTAAGCTCAATTCAAACTTAACTCAACTGCTGGGCCGGGACGCAAAAGTGGGTCACAGAACCGTGTTCAGCAGGTCACAAGTCTTTCCTTAGGCGATATTTCTTTCAATATCCACTAAAATGTGTAGAAACACTACTTCAGTTTGTTGATTATAGTTCCAGCTATTTTTATTTAACAATACATTCTGGGGTAATACTGCATTTTCCATCATATAGTGTAATTGACAATGTCAATTGGAGTCTAGGTTTTGTGAGCTGACTTAGAAATAATTTCTTATTCCAATTATGTTGGTTTTGCTCAATCAGGTAAATGTTTTTACACCTTGGCCAAATTTTGCCACGGGTATTGTCTTTATAATGTCTTCCATCCTGGTGCCTCTCTGTCCACGATTAGGGGGAGACTGGGGTTGGTTGTAACATAATTTGCATTTGTGTATACGTCATGAAAACTACAAAAATAAAGCAACCCCCAATATAAAAAAATTATCCAATTTAGTCGAAAATTGGAAACACAAAATCTGACCTGACGCAGAAAAAATGGACGGCATTTTCGGATTTCTTTTTGCAAAAATGTTCTAAATCAGTCAACCTGTTATCGGTCAGCTTAGGTTTAAGGTCAGCGTTAGCAATTATTTATATCCAAATCTTAACCCCCATGTGATCCTTCAATTTTGCACCCTTTAAAAGACCCTAATGTCAAAAAATGTACACTTAAAAAAAAAAAAAAGCCAGAAAATGACCACACATTCATAATTTTTTCTGCTTCTTTTTACAAAAATCCTTCAGTGGCTTTTGGGCCATTTGGACGGGCTGCGGCTCCAGTGGCTTTTGGGTCAAAATGACCCGAAAGCATGTTGACCGTATTTTACTTTATTTTATCGAGTTAACTGGCACTGCAAAAAACTTTCTGGAATCACTATGACATTATTTATGCCCTGAGTTTTGCCTGCAGGCTCTTCACAAAACAAGGCATTACCATGGATCACTAGAATATTGATTAGGTCGTACGAAACAGTTCAAGCCAGGACATCAGCACAGGACTAGCATGGTCAGCGTCTAGCGCAGGTATGGCCAAACGTTTTGACGCAAAGACCCTTTTAAGCCAACGCGTTTGGGGCTTGGTCACGTTTGTGGACCGGGTGCAAGGGCTAGAGGGGCCACATTTGGTCCCCGAGCCGTTATTTGCCCACCTCTGTTCTAGCTGTTTGTTAGGAGCATTGGGTTCGGTGTCGCTGGCATGTTGATGTGGCTCTTGTGACACAGCAACGTTCGGTATAACCTGGAATGTGGCCTTAAGTTGGAGTAATACTATTACTAGCAGTACTAGTAACCTTTCCCACATCTGTTTCCACTAAGCCCAAGAGCGGGTCCTCACACACGCGGGCCTCTGTTCACTCTCCCATGTCCCTTCCCCAGCGCAAAAGGCCTATTCACGGCGGCGTGCGCGACATTAGCCAAACACGCGCGCGCACAGACGATCTCGGGTAACCTTATCAAAATACACACTGCTAGTTCTGCTGCTCCAGGATTCTAGCATTCCACATCTCCCGCCGGGCCAGAGGGGAGGCAAAAAAGTACAACATCGCTGACTAACAGGAACAAGACACGCCTTCTGCGAAAACATAAGGCGAGTGTCGGGTTTGAGGAATTGAAAGTTAAGATGAGGTACTAGAAAATCCTAATCCAACAATTCATAAATTCCTGCTGGTCAGTCCAATGATCGACTAATAACAAACTTGCAACTCTTTAAGATTTGAGTAGTCTACAAATGAGAACCAAACCTGTACTTGTATCCGGGAAGTTAAAAGAGAACAAACTTTAATGCTTTTTACCAGGTTATAACTTTGTTTCCTCATCAAAAACATTAGTGGCATTTTTCTTCATTGATTCAAATTTGAGTAATCAGTTTACTTCGATCCTTTCTTCTTCTATAACTGAAGCGCTCATATCCATTTCCTGCATTTTGAAACTCCATGAACCGTTCTGAGCTATGATGCACTCAAAATGTAGCCTATGCATTATAGTGTAATTGATGTGTTAGCATGCCATTAGCAAAAATGTTATAAAAATGTGACAAATAAACACTAGCATGGCCAAACGCATGTTTACAAGCCACAATATGCATGATATGTCCACTTTAAAGCTAGGGCCAATGTATTTTTGGCTTCATATAGCAATAGGCACAGAATGTTTCGGCTAACTTCATGTTTGAGACTTCCTTCCTCAATATTTTAAAGGGACTATAAATATACTCCAGCTCAGACCCCAAGTAACGAAAAGAAACAGAGTAGAGAGAGAGTATAAAATCGGAAAATGTTGAGAGAATCTCTCAAAAGACCCGCAGCTTATTTTTGCTTGAAGGTAAGAAATTATGACTAAATACGTGGGGGAAAAGTGTTGATGCTTCAAAACAACGGTGTCCGACTGTCTGTGCATGTTGTACAAACTTCACTGAAACAAGCCATAAAATAATCATATTTGGAAGTAGATCTAATAGTTTTATACCTACAGAGAAGTTGTGTAGTATTAGTAGCAGACTAGTAGTGTCAGTAATAACAGTAATTGTGCTGTACCTACAAAACATTTGAGTAGTAACGGTGGTAATGGTGCCGTGTTTACAAGGGCAAAAATAATGCTGCTAATGTTAGCTTTTCTTGGCCACAAAAACGACTACAAAAAGTGGACACGTGTCATTTACAATATAGTCTATGAGTTAGCTACGCTAACTTTGGGCCCAGGGAATTGAAGAGACGATTTAAGCTTTTCCTAGTAGCATTTCTACCAGTGGAATTATTTTTATTACAATTAGGCCTGCGTTTATGCTTACAAAGTATACTGACTGTTATTTCTGGTGCTCGTAAAGCCTGAACGCCTCATGCACGAGCTTATCATCGAGGCTGCAGTTACACGTTTGGCCTGAGGGGGCAATTGCGAACTCCACATAGCCCCTTTAACGCAAAAAAATAAAAAAAATAAAAATAAATATATATATATATATATATATATATATATATACAAAAGATGGAAGAAAACTTAAGTGAACACCAAACTAAGTATCTTTCATAAATAATAGTTCAGATAGTGATAGTATTTTACCATTTGTTAGCTTTAAAATAACAATAGCCGTCAGATTCCAGGCTACAACACTTAGTTATAAACACAGAAGTCTCCTCAATTTTTGTCTCATCTGACCAAAGCACCTTCTTCCACATGGGAGCTGTGTCCTCCATATGACTTCTAGCAAACTTCAAACTGGATTTCTTATGGCCTCCTTTCAATAATGGCTTTCTTCTTGCCACTCGTCCATGAAGGCCAGATTTGTGTAGAGTACGACTTATAGTTGTCCCATGTACAGATTCCCCCAGCTCAGTGGCAGTACGTCGCAGCTCCTCCAGAGTTATCTTGGAGCACTTCATTTCTGACCAGTGCTCTCCTTGTTCGGTCTGTTAGTTTAGGTGGACGCCCGTGTCTTGGTAAGTTTGCAGCGGTGCTATACTCTTTCCATTCCTGAATGATGGATTGATCAGTGCTCCGTGAGATGTTCAAATCTTAGTAAATCTTTATATAATTCAACGCTGCTTTAAACTACTCCACAGCTTTATCCCTGACCTCTCTGGTGAGCTCCTTGGCCTTCATGATGTTGTTTAGTGACCAATACACTCTGACCATAGCTCTGAGGCCCTCACAGAACAGCTGGAATTATACTGAGAGTAGATTACACACAGGTGGCCTCTATTTAATGGTTAGGGCAAGGTGTGAACTTTCTGCAGTCATTAGGAATGTTATAAAGGCAATCAGAAAAAAGATTTTTGAATACTTATGCACTTTCTATTTTATGAAAAACAGAATCATGTATCATTTTGCTTTCACTTCACAGTTGTCTGTTACTTGTGTGTGAACTTTAAGTAAAACTTTCTAAAAGATATCTTTACGTTTATGGTTGTAAACATGAAAAAAATATGCAAAAGTTCAAGGTGTATTAGTACTTTCGAGAGGCACTGTATTTATATGTTAAAGTAATTACCCAACAGTCACAAACAGCGAGAAAGGGCAAACTCTCCACAAGAATAAAACAGACAGGAAACATAATTACTCTCGGATGTTAGCTTTTCGTTAGTGTTGCTATGACAAATTTCTCTGCATAGAGCCTATAGGCTACACTTATAACTTCCTTTTCTGATTATTGCACTCACTTGTTGCTCTAACCCATCACACACTTCACTGCTTTCTCTATCGTTTATAGTTTGGCATTTCCAAGCAGCTTCATGTTGGCCTCCTCCGTCCCGCAATGACAGCTGTACAAAGACCCAGCGCCTTCCTCCTTCCTCTGGACTTCACGCCGCTTCCCCCCAAATTATAAACAAACGCGGCGTTTAGCGTTAGCAAGTGGTCACCAATCAAGAAACAAAAGTTGTGGTGTATGGATATTTGACAGCATGCAAACCGGATAACAGAGAGAGGGAGTTAGCGTTAGCTTTCACCAAGATGTCACTAACCAGGACAAAAACTGCAGTCCATGGATAATGTGGGGCATTCATTTGGGTCTTTGGAAACTCTGGAGAAAACACACTTTATTCTGATCTGACAATGCTGCTGATGATTCATTCACAAAGTTTTGAGAGATTTTGTTCATTTTGGTCCCCTCCTCCCACTGCTGCCTATAGGGGGCGCTCCAGGCAAATTCAATATACTGACCAGCCTAGACTTTTCCTTACAAATACAAAATTTCAAAATTTCAAATGTAGAACAACAATGCTGAGGTACTCAAAGCAATATTAGCAATCACATAATTGTGGATGATTTCCCGATCTTAGTATAAATTCTGACTGAAACATGCTACGTTTAGGTGTTTAAAGTAAGCAGGGGCAAAGAATCGTGAGGAACATTTTGTGACATTGTTGCTGTGACCAAAATAGACAAGCACTGTAGCTAAAGACAAAATGCTAGCATAATTTCAGAGATTGGGATCAAGTGTTACGCCCGGCTCACACTGAATCCGGTCCGGGTCCGGTCCGGTTTCGGTCCTGATCCGGTCCGGGTTTGCCCCAAACTACCACTCACATTGAGTCCGGCTGACACTGTGGCCAGCTCCGCCAGCTCCGGCGCCAGATGCTGCGCCAGGCACAGAAACGGCCCTCGCGAGAACAGAAGCGCACGTGAGTTTCCCTCTTGGTGCGAGGTCCCAATATACTTCAATGGCGAGGTCACGTCATAAATAGCCCCATATATAGGTAGTTTTGTCAACAAAAGCCATATTTGCCAGTACAACGACTCTCCCCAGTGAAGTGGATGCTTTAAACACACTAATGCCCCTGTGTCACTGGTAATGGAGAAATGTTTACATTTACGACGTTACACGCGTTTACAGGCGGAAAACGAGACCAAATAAGTAGTAAGCGGACAGATTTTATTTTGAAATACACCGGATCTTCCTCTCCCACGAGACCTGACTTCCTGTTTGGCGCGTGTTTTTCGTCAGCTTGATCCGGTGAGGGCTCCGGTATCCGGCAAAGATAGACTTCTTGCGGATTCTTTCCGTTGCCGCCGGAAGGCCGCCGGATGGCCTCGGTAGCCGGAGCCGGACTTCGCGGAGCGGTGTGAGTGTGCTACATTGGTTTTAATGACTTTCTAAGTTGGCGGACGCCGTACCTGGCGTTAACCGGATTCAGTGTGAGCCAGGGGTTAGGATAGAAATCCAATTTGAGAGGAACTAGCAAACATTGTTTAAAGACTAACGCTAACAGCTTGATCAGCTGCTACATTGTTGATTTGCACTATAGCTTAAATGGCATAATTTCAGATTTTGGGTGATGTGGTGAAGCACATAGTTTAATGGCTTGAGCAACATTAGCAACTTTAGTAGCATAATCCATAATGTTTCGTTTTTGAGAATACCAACATCAAATGCTTCTTGTTAACGCTGTTAAATGCTCAGGCCAACCGTATAGTTATGTCAACATCCCAACTTTACCCCCAAACACATGAACGCAGCATTAATCAATACGCTAACTGGGTCACAGAGCAACTTTTAGCATATAGCGTTAGCATTCACCGAGCGGTCACCAATCAAGAAACAAATGCACATTGCGACATTATGCTAAGGGGGTCAGGGGGAGACCGTTGCATGATGTAGGAAGCCATTGCTAATGAAATGGCAGCACTGTGGCACGGTAGAGCATCTTTTAGTAATGAGCTTCTCCAGTGACGCTCTGACAGATGAGAAAGTTCCCTAGAATGCAATGGACCCAAACCGTGGGATTTGATGGCCACAACGGTGATGTCACCCAATTGGTAACGGCTCCATGCGGATATTATCTATTTAAAATGAATGACGGTTAGGTCATGACATTGCTTAATACAATACTTCCACTTGTGCTAAAAGCGCAGAGTAAACCAATGAAGTCGCAGACATAAATCAAAATCAGACGCTTATCTCTCGCGAGACAAATGTAGTGTGCAATCCTGGCTATTGGGTTAAACATTTAAAACGTATTCATATACTTTTGTTTTTCTTAACCCTTTTATGTGTACTATAAACATGGCATCTTAAAAAAAGATTAAGAGTGCATTGTAATATTGCATACATCTTCCAAAAAGTGAATTCTTCGAAATCTCAACCCCTTCACCTTTGTGATCCACATCGATTACACATCAGCAGCTGCCAAAGTTGAAATAGGGACACACCCTCTATCACTTCATCATGTTATTTTTAGCCTATACTGCAGGCCCCGCCCCCTCAGTCTCCCCCAGTGTGCTGTTGTGAGCGCGCTCAGCGGTGCGTCCCCATCAAAGAGGCCTTTCATGAAGCGCAGTCGCACACATGGCTTCCTTAAACGCTAACTCATGTCACTTTGAGCGCAAACATAGGACAATACGGGCCTTCTCCGTCTGCCGAATATGATCCTATATCCCAAACTCCAGCCGACCACATGAGAGCAACCACGGAATGCTACGCAGCTACGTACTCTGGGACTAAACCACTAGAAAGGTCCAGCGCCGATCCGGACTTCAGTTAAAACAGTGGCTGAGAATCTATAGGACGAAAAACAAACTTGGGAGTAACTTTGAAGGCTGGGCATAGAAAACACTTACACAACAATGAATTAACGAATAAAATTAAAAGTCTTTTATTATCAGAACTACATTTTGTCAGGGTCACTGTGTACTCGCGCAAACTGGCACTGAAAAATACAGTCCTGGGACCTTTATTGTGCACTTTTATCACTTTTATCGGTAACCTAAATTTATTAAATAGGCCACAATTTAGCATCACTTGAACAGGCCATCAAAAGCGCTTATGGTAAGAGACATGCTTTAGTTGGTAGAAATGATGGGAAAGAGAAGACCTTTACGACAATGATAATAAAAAAATGCAAACGCTAGGTTTTACTACTGTTTTGGGACACCAGGCAGTGATTATTGATTTACCCACAAAAATGTGTGAAGTGTTAGCGCTGGCAGCTGGGGCCGATGACATTGGTATTCATCCGTTTGATCACAGAAGTGGGGTTTAGCACAGTCATGTAAAAGTGTTCAGCACATCTTGTATGTTTAGAGTTATACAAACACCCACAACAGCAGCAACAGCCATGCCCTTTGTCAAAATGGCAACAGGCCAGTAATTATGTAATTTAATCGGGATTGTTATTGACTAATCAGAGCAATACAAGGGGTCAAAAGGCTAAAGGCAGCGGTAGCCTTTTCAGCTCATTACCAGAGTTTTGTTTTCTTTTGTTTACTATTAAATAGCTTAATTTACTTGTAATTAGGGCTGAAAGATATATCATTATCGTATCGATAGAGATATGAACATTCAAAACATTAACATTGAAAAAAGCAAGATATAAACTATATAGATTTTCATCAATAAAACTGCACTCTTTGTTGTGTTTATTTTCTGAAAAATGCTTGGTTTTCACCTAACCCATAGTTATATTGTAACGTATCAATAGAGATATCTGGCATGAATATCGAGATATGAAATGTTGTCCACATCGTTCAGCCCTACTTGTAATACATTGAGCTTTATAATGCTTACATAATACATTCCAAGAGAATAATGATTTTTCTGTTTTGCCTTTTCCTTTAAAGCCACACTGCGGAATTTTCCCTGTTACGTTGCTACACCACAAGAACAACTAAGTGCTAAGTTACGAGTCAGGTCTGAGGAGAGGAGAATCTTCTTAACGTTAGGACTTATTTTTTCCATGGTATTTTTCCCCAATAAAAGCCCACAATGAAATGTAAGCATGTATGTACTGGGTGAAAAGTTACCCCGTATTGCTTGAAGTCACAAATCAAGCATAGAGCAAAACACCGGCCACATTACTACGGGTGCCCATACGACACATTTCAAGCTCCCCGTTTTGCTAATCATCCTACATCAGGCAATTTAACGCCACTGCCCCTTCCATTCTCTTCATTCTGATCCATTGCGGGGCGTGACGGTCTTTGTGTTACTCTATCAGGGGTGGGAGTCATCAAGGGTGGGGTGGGGGGGGCCCTAGCCAGACACCCTCCACACGCTCATGAAATATAGATGAGAGGGAGCAGGAAGCAGGAGCAAGGAATTGTGGGATAAACATCTTGTAGGCAGACAGACGTGCTCCATAATAAAAAAAGGGTTGGAACCACGACGACGCAAGACCCTCCCCCACAACAAAGATGCGCGATCCCATTGGACAAACGCAAAGCGGGTGGACGCTGTTGGAGCATTGCGTGGGGGGTTGGATGTGACAAGGTGATTGGGGAGGCGGGGATTAGCAAAAGGCCAATCGATGAATGATTTATTAGTGTTTTGAGGATGGACGTAAAAGAGGATGCCGGACCAATTGAGGGATCCTAAAATAACACGCTGGAAAAGGGGTTTCCGTAAATGCTGAGAGTACAATATCGCTGAACGGGTTGCTTCGATTTATAATACTGCACACTGGACACGTTGGAGGGTTTTCATTGTACAATAGAAGTACACTCAGTAAGAATAAGCACACAAAAAGCGTTTACGTTAATTTTATTTTTTGCAATAATAGTGGTAATGGTATCAATGTTTTGAATTTACTTTGAGGCAAAAACATCCAACTACGCAAATAGTCTCTCCTATCTAACCAATGAGCCGATGGTGCAATGCTCTTATCAAATGATCAAACCATAAAGTACATCTTTATAAGCACTAAACTTCCTTCACTGAGCATTGATTTGACCTCACTCTGTCCATTCGGATTCCATATATGTCCTTAGATGCATGCATTTATTACAGGAGTCATTCATTCAATCAACTTTATAATCTTGCCATATCACACACCAAATAAATTCACAAGCCTTAATCAAAGCAGGAAATCTCTGCACCGTTTGCCAACACGCACTCATTTCCCATGGGCCACTTTGGGGCGGCTAGTCTGACAACTTTCTTCATTTGCTCAAATCATAACGTTTACTTAATACTGGGACCTAGCAAGGAAGAAGCTCTTGCTGATCACATTCAAGCCCAGACTTGGAGAATAAAGTTTGCCGTTTTAGAAATTAACAACCGAGATCTATTTTGCCAAAGCAATAACGTGAACCTCAGCATTGACATTTTAAGAAGCAGAGAAAGGCAGAATACTTCGCCAGAATACTTTGCACATCAATAGGAGGAAGGCTAAATCCAAATCAGTAACAGATAGGAAATCCTGCCCACCATCAGTCCTTGCAGAAAAGTTATTTATGTAATTGCAACGACAAATGGTGCCTGAGCAAGAGCCTGACGCGTCGAAATGTTGCAATTACACCAGTACATTTCCAGCAACAATTGATTGTGTGGGATCTCCTTTCTCCAACATTTCAAAAGTCAAAAAGATGATCCATGTGAAGAAAAGACGGTAAGAAAACTGCAAAAACAAGCTCTCACTTCCAGCTGACGGCATGCTAGCAAATCTTGATACTGCAATACAGACCATGTTAAATGGTTCATAAGGTGCAAGATACCCACTAATAGCAATATGCTTTCTTCCAGCTTGCACTCGCCATTTTGAAGAGGGAAAAGTTTAATTTGTTGCTGTATGGCTTTTGCAATGGGATACAAGCAAAACAATTGGACTCAAATGCATTAAGAGTACAATTGTGTAGGAGTTATTACTATGCCGTACAATGCAGCCCCATTATGCACTGGAGTCCAGATGCACACGCCCACGCTGCAGCACTAAAATCCTTTATTGCACTGGAATTATAACACTAGATTTAAACCCCACCACCCACCGATACCGCCAACAATAATGATAAGACTTACATGACAGCATGCAATACGTGTCCCCTTTATTAGGGTAAAGTAAAAGGGCTCGATCATAGACAAATTAGCAATAATCACCAAAATTAGCAAATACTATATGATAGGGGTGTGTATCGCCTAGTCTCAGGCGATACGATACATATCCCGATACCAGGGTCACAATACGATACGATATATCCCGATACTGAATAATTAGACGATTATTGCGATTATTTTTTTGCTACTTTGGAAACAACTATTCAGTTAACTAGTCCACCTTCATTAGATTTGTATCAAATACATTTGATCTATCTATCCTATCTATGATATAAATGCTTTTCACTAATGTGCTTGTGACTGTGTGTTGTATAGTGATTATGTAACTTTGAACGGAAAACAGATTTCTTGGAAACCTAGTAATGGGGATGCACGTTTTCTAGTATTTCTATAGTTGGGAGTCCTTAGCGATCAGTAATAACTATTATGGGTTTCATCCATTAAAATATACAATAACTCAGACGGGGCATTTAAAATCTTATCTGCTCCACAACGGGTGTCACTCGTAGATTAGGGACATAACAACACGGGCAGGCTCTTTTAAAACCTGTGTCGTAGTACTGCAGTGGCGAGACACAGGTTTAACATGAGCATGCTGTATTTAGTTTCCCCTCGGCTTCGTTTAATTCCGTAATAAAATGCTACGAAGATAAATCCTCTCTGAACGCAGCGGCGACACACTCAGCAACATATGCACAGCTGGTGGCTCTCGTAATAATCCTGTCTTTGCTGTAAAAGCCAAAGTGAGGCCAAATGTAGAGTTGTAAAAGAGCCACGGAGCTTTCTCATAGCTCTTTCTTTTCCATGGTAAACTCTTCCTGTGTTTCTCTAACTCTCACTAGATTCTAGTGTTACTAAAGCGGGCTGTGCGGTGCGCTGCCATCTAGCGGGCGGGGGTAAAAGTGCAGGACCAAAGAGATGCTGCAAAGAATATTTCCCCAAAAATAGATGTTTAAATATCGATACGGGCACTTTTGTATCGATACGAGAATCGTCCAACGCAATATAGCGATATATCGGGGGATCGATATTTTTCAACACCCCTACTATATAAGAAGAACAGCAAGACGGTTCCATGTTTGATTCCCAAGCCGGTCTCAATTATCTCCCCGTGCGCGGAAAAAGGTTTCCTCTGGGTGCTACAGATTTCCTCTACAACTACTAAAAACATGTACAATAGGGTGCCTTCCGGGTTGGGGGTGAATGAGAGCGCTTTGTGAGTGCCAGTGTGGGACAGTGCCCTGTGAGCTCATTAACATGCAGTGTCCTGACCAGTGAAGGACATAATTCCAAGTCATGCGCTTTATGCGTAACACTACAAAACAAGAAGCAGCCTACCTTCTCTCTTGGTACAGCAGCAAACTGCATTTGTAATTTCTGTTCCACATTGTTTTACTGGATACTTACTGTAGATGTACTAAAGTATCCAGTAAAACCTCATAAAAACACTGCAGTGTTTTTGTGAGGTTCAGTGATTTTTTTTATTTATTTTTTTACTGCAGAGAGTCCGTACTACCCATGAAGGCCCCTAGCATCTCGACATTGAAAATCAATAGCGTCAACTGATCTCCAGCTTCCTGTTGACTTCCGAGACTCGCAGACAGACTGGACCCTAAACATCCCGCATAAACGTTCCTCTTGTTCATTTTGATCAAACTCCCAACAACGCCACAACACACTTCTCACAAGAGTTCCATTGATTTGCTCAGAACGGCCCCACTGGCTCGCCGTACGGACAACGGCCATGCGTTGAGAAGAGCGCTCCTGGCCCGTTCCGAGGTTTTCTAAGCTAAATTAAACTCATTCAGACTCCCAGTGCTCATCTCCGGATATTAAAAATACCACCTCATTTGAGCGTGACACTGTTTTTTTGGAGAGCTACAGCCAACGTGTCCCGTTTTGACTCCCCGAGGTTGGCCTTGAAGGGGGAGACGAGACGATTTTTTCTGGGCATCCGCAGGTCGATACGGGCCGCTCCATTAGGCTTCAGCTAAATTGAGCCTGCCCATTACGGTGCTTTTATGTTCCAGAGGAAGACACGGGCGGGCATGCATGATGGTCGACGATGGGCTAAATAGAAGCTAAAGGGATTCGATTGGATTCATGGAGCAAATGCGGTTGGAAAAAGTTAAAGCTGCGTGGGAGACGGATGAATGGAAACACAAGACGACGTTAGCATAAAGGTTCTACATAACTAAAATGATTTGGCAAGTGACAAATGGGACGTCCTGTCATGAGTGGACGGTAAAGACAAACTAGTATGGAATTTGGCGGGAAGTTACCAATATGAGGATGATTTTATGCCATCATAAGCACAGACCTACATATTGGGTTACCTTTTTGATGTCATGACATGGCACACAGATTGTATTTTTGCATGTACTCGGAAGTTTAGACTCTTTTTTAAAGTATTGCTATTGTTTTTATTGACTCCCCGCGGTATCGGACAAATCCATAATTTCCCTGGCGAAAGGCAATAATGTGCAAAGATTAACTTTAAAAAGTAAAGAAAAGACTCGCGGGACAACGCTGTTGGCTGCTGGGTCACTCCAGGTGACTGCAACATTTTACATTTTAAATCTCCATTGACTTATTATTATGCAATTATGCAAAGGATTTGGAAATGCCAATAACTGATATGCTGTCCTCAATATGATTAGTGTAGCTGTAACATGTGCACGTAACGGCAATGTCGGTCAAATACTGAGCACAATTGTCATTACGTGTTAAGTAGCCAAGATAAAAACATACAAGACTGTCCATTGTCACCCAATATTGAATAGTTGCGATTAACATTAGTGTTATAATATTTGAAGTAAAAAGTGATGCAAATATGGACAAGAGGAACAATGCTACACCCAAATCCTTAAGGAAATATTTGCAGTATGTATTCATAGTACGTATGCAGCCAGCTGAGAAAAAATAGTTACACTTCCTGCATCGTCACTCATCGCCCACAGGCTGATGTCATGAAGTGGGGCTCCTGTTTTTAACATTTCAGACGCTCATTATTCCAGTGCTTTACAACTCCCGTCTAGCCATGTTAAGGTGTCTATATGTTTCTTAAAAGCCTGAATCATGCATAACGTAGGATCTATACAGAGAAGCCTGACGCATAACATCAACTTTCTAGACAAATGATAAAGTTTAAAATTTGGAAGGAACAACACAAGTGTATAAATAAAAGTGACATATCGCGCTAATAAACAATGACTACAATTATCTGTGACTTGGGACTTCACGAACCGCGAATAAAACAGCACTCTGTATCCATAGTAACATTACTTCTTACTGAACACACTGTGCTGCCTGCCTATCGAATCATAGGTTTGAGTTTTGGCACTTCATAACGCACCACTCTACTGGCTTCTGCTCTAGCTGGATAGAGGCTGACCAACTCCAGGTCTCATCCTGCCCAACAACATGTGGTCGTAGCTGCTGTTTAATTTGTGAACCGTCACACAGTGTAGGCTAACGATTTCACATTCTCCACGTCATGTAATGTGACGTAAAAAAATTATCAAATAAGCGGATTCTGCTCAGTCACATGTACTCTAGCACAATACTTTTTGAAGTTACAGTAATTTTTGGAGTGGCGTTATACTTTTTACGTCTACTTGAGTAACTTTATTTTGAGCCAACGGTACTTTTACTTGAGTTAAACAGTTGGTTATTCTTTCCACTGAGTATATCTGGAAGTGACAAAGCTTAATGTGGCGTGAAAATTGATAGATGAATAAAAGTAGAATTAACTTAAAATGTTATACATTTTCTTATACTGTATATAATTTATTGCCTTTAAATACTTTATAGTATATTCCTTGGAAATATTTTGTATATTGATCGCATTTACATTTTATTTGTCCTATTTCATCAACATTTCAAGTACTTTTTTTTTTTTTACTTACATTTGTCACTACTTTTACTTCTACTTGAGTAAAAATAATTTTAAAGTAACGTCATTTCTACTTGAGTAAATATTAAGGCAACTCTACCCACTTCTGCACTTCACTATCACTGCACCGTATGCAATTCCACTCCCAAATCCCTTCAGTCTCAATAATGCTAATTTTGCAGTCCTGTGACATCATCTGCATTTACAGCATTAAAAACAGGCGTAATTGTTGTCAGTTGACAGAACTTAAGCCACATCCTTCCTCTTGGACGCACCTTCTAAGAAGAGAGGACACAATCTCAGCATGTGGATTTGTTTGATATTCAGTGTGAATCATCGGCCCCTGCCCTCGCTCTGAAATGACGACGACAAATTCTGCACATATCGAAAGAATGACTAAGTGCATGTGGTCATTTCAACCCAGGAAGACCAACCCATGTCCCAGCTAAGTGACAGAATCTGGGAGTGGCGCTCCAACGTCTTTGGCCTGCCCTTCAGAGTGAAGCATAGTTTATCTGTAAAGACAAGGTTGAGGTCCTGATCGTGAAAAAAAGATAAGACGCCAAGTGCTGGGTCAAAAGTTAAAATGTGGACATCGACACAAAGTCAAATCGGCAATTCAACGGGAAATGTCAAAGTGTCGAAGTGTGTTAGCGCGGCCTTCAAGACCACGGAGAACAGGTTGTTATAATAAATGAATCAATGATCGCCGCGTGACCACAGAAGGCTCAGATTCGTTACATTTTGTTGCCACAGAATCAGAATGTTTGCAAAGACCTTGAGGTATTTCTCGAAGCATGACAAGTTACAAATTGTTGTTTCAAGGAATGCGATCATAGTCCACCGCGCTAGAAACAAACTTGGCCTCAAGCAACAAGTTCAGCTTCGAAAACTAAATGCACAAATGTAGAATCCCAGCTGGGAGTGACGCCATTACAGGACGACGATGACTATTCGACACCGGGGGTCGAACACACAACCCCTCCTGCCATGAAGTCTCAACCACCATCGACCCAAGCTTCACTGCAGTAGTTCTTAAAAAGGATTTGAGGACATTTTACAAACTTTCATATGTTAAACGCCTTATTCTAAGCTCACCCTTGTGAAAATGTCGGTTTTAAGAGAAGTTTGGAATGAGTTTGAGCTTATTACGCTTTGGTTTCATGGTTTGTAAACATCATCATTTCGGAAACGAGCCTTTAACTTGATCTGAACCAAAAAGGGTTCTTTGGAATCGATCATCATCATAAAAAATTCAGCGATACACAAAATCCAACCATGAATGAGTTGGAACTTTGGGTGAATGAAGTCACGGTTTCTTTTTCAAAACCTATACCCTCACAACAACATAAAACCAACTTCCAAAGTCCCCCATTCTGTAACTTCCACCACATCCCTTTTCTCCACCACATCTTGCTTTGCAGCCACTCCATCTCCGTCATCCAACATTAATGTGCAACTCAACTCCTCAACTCCTCAGCTCTCCAAACTCTTGTCTACTTTTACCTTGAAGCTGCTTAAACCGCCCCTCCAGCTGATTGTAGTTGAACGCCGCTTGTCCCGAGAAGCTGGGTCCCGGACTGCCTCCCCTGATTGGACTGTGGCTGGGGCTGGCGCCTCTGGTTGGGCTCCCCCGGTGAGGAGAGGGTCCTGGGAGCCCACTGGGGGACAGGGGTACACCCGCGCCGTAGTCCGAGGACGGGGACAGCGGCCCGGGCGAGAGGGGACCCGGTAGCCCCGCCGTGGCTGCGCTCTGAAACTCCATGGGTGATAAAAAACTCCCGGCGCTTACAAACTAGTCCAGAGACGCATCGAGGAGTGATCCAGAAACAAGCTCGTCTTTCAGAAGTTTAAAGTGCAATAGTGCGATCCGCCGCCTTCCCGAACACTCCCATCCACTGCAGGGCTGCTGGACTTGGAACACGCTGTGACTTTCTCTTCTTCAGCCAATTTGGCCGCTAGAAACGCTGGCTCAGCAGTGGCAACGTGGTGGCCGTTGTAGCCTCATGCCCCCAAACAAAAAGGCTTTCCTCGTAACATCCAACGCACCTATCCTAGCAACCGCCTGTGCCTTTTGTAATCCCGGTCAGCGCTGACCACCGATGAATTGTAGCCACGCCAGACTCGTATTGTAGCGGGGAACAGGGGGCAGAATAGAGCCAGGGGGAAGCGTGGAGAGGTGTAGAGAAAGGGAGGGAGGTAGATAGAAAGGTTTGGTCCCGGTCAGAGTGAGTGAGTGTGAGAGAGAGAGGCAGACGGTGGGGACACCTTTCAGACACAAGGGGGGAGGGGCCCGAGCCGTACTAGGAGCGGGGCGGCCAATGGGAAGGCGGGATAGCGGCGGGTGACGTCATAAAGGGGCGGGCGCCGGGGAGGAGGGTGTGTGAGCGAGGCAGCTGGACGCACAGGCTGTGTGTGTGTTCACGCGCCGCAGAGAAAGGGAGTCTGTGCGGAGAGCGTGTAGGCCGGGAGAGGAATGAGCGAAATACAGGGGTTTGCACAGTGAACGTACAGTGTATCAACAGATTATGGTTATGGCAACAGCAGGTGATGTGATGACCATAATGCAGGAAGCCACTATATATATATATATATATATATATATATATATATATATATATATATAATCAAGATAATTGAGGTCTTCCTATCAGAGTTACATTTACACTTTTATTGCAAACAAAGCGTAAAACCAAAATGTGTGAGAACTTTAAATTGAGCATAAGTTCAATTTGGGTCATACTTTTCCTCATCTAGTTACATTTTAGTCTGGATTTCATAATCCAGACTAACCCTTGACACAAGTTAGAATTGTGTTTGTTTTTTGTTTGAATTCAATTGAATGTGTTGAAATGGTTTAGAAAAATCTAAATATATATAAAAACAGTTCATCAAATATTGCCAGTTTACTGTACAGACCTAGTAAATGCATGACATTTCCGGACACACTAAAACAATGCTAATTCTCAGTGGCGTTTCAAAGATATCTTGAAAAGACCTATGAAGAACAGTGGGATCTCTCCTGAAAGCTGGAGCATAAGGTGGATCGCAAAAAGTGGCAGCATGTGTTGACAACAGCAGTTGTTGCCATTGAGAAAAGGAGCCAAAGAGAGTACAAAAAGGCCCATGAGAGGCAGCACGCTTCTGTTACTACTAAAGACTTTGTCTGTAGCAAATGCTATCGAGAGCAGGCCTTGTTGCTCACATGAGAGCTTGTCTACAATAGCCTTCAGCCAAGCCAGTCAACGTTGAACACGACGGACAGCCAAAGAGGTCAGAAAATGGTATCTGGTGTCAATGGAAGTTCATTATCCATGCCCAACACGGCTATATCCAGTGTGTGTGATTGTTACAAAAACTGAAATGAGGAGGCACTAAGGATAGACGGCAAAACATTAGCATCAGCCCAAAAAAATTCAGTCAAGTTGACTTGTTCTTTAACCTGCAAGATATAAAATACAAAATAACTGCTCAAGCTATAACATCCAAACACAGAAAGTTTGCCCCATTTGTTATAGTTGTAAATGCTTACTAGTCTGCATTTGAAGCTTAAAATCTTGTCTATTCCAATAAAGCTGTTAAGTTGTGGCTGGCAGTGATATGCTACTCCAAAATGCACACCTAAGAAACTTAGAGTTTGTATTGTATTCTGTTCATTATATGCAGTATCAGGTTGGTATACGTCTACTCCCAGACATTGTCCCTACGTGACAAAGCAGATCCGTGTTATGGTAATAAATGTACACTCAAAACTCGAACACTGTAAGCTTATGAGCTACAAGACACAGATTGTAAGAACAACAGTGCCAAAGTAAATGTCAAGCCATGTTTACACCTAAACAGTAATATTTGGACTCCCACGTTTCCTGTTGTGAGAAAAAGCAGCAGTCAAGGACTGCGTTGGAAATGAATCAGACTTTATGAATGTGGAACAGTTGCAGAAAATCCACATTTACCCCCACATGCGAACATCGGCGACGGTATGAAAGCCTCATTCATCCCAGGCTCATCATGTGAAAAGTGATTGTGTTTATCCAATTCTATCTGACAGAGTGGCCTTTCTACCTCTCCATGCTCGCGTCCTGCATTAAAGTGGGCCAATTATGCCTTTGGGAAACCCCAGGATTTTTTTAGGTTTACAAACTTTAATATAACGCGTGTGTATGGAAAAGAAACGTTATCAGAAAGGACTGCGTGAAGTTGAGCGCCTTCTACAGGCAGCAGAGGGAATGATCAATATTTTAAACAGGAAATGGCTTTTTTGGCAAATGTCGCTCTAACAAATCAATGTCACTGTGATAAACCCACTTTGAGTGAAGAACGGCTCAGAACAGGTTCAGTAGTATTTCATGGCAGGGGTAGGCCAAGGCAGGCTCATGGGCCAAATTAGACTTCTGATATTGAGAAAAATAGATATAGTCAACAAAAATGCAGAAATAAGGTCATTTATTGTTTTATTCCTTGGAGAAGGTGCCCCAGACCCTTTGTCGGTTTATATAATGCACATACTAGAAACTAGTCCTTCAGTTTTGGCCACCAGGGGTAAGCTCGGCCCTCTATCTTGGACAATGGAACTAACTGGCCCATTACCAAGCAAACTTCCCCATGTCCGGTTGAAGTGAATTTCTCCATTGTGAGATCAATATTGAATTATCTTTAAAAAAGGGGAGGGCTTTTCCATGTTGGATTACGCAACAAAATCCAGGAAATGCAAATCAAATTGCTTGATTTTGCAGCTCGTTTCAGTTTGGGGGTCCAAACCAGGAAACTAGCGTGCGCTTCCTTCGCACTCATCATCCAAACATCCTAGCTGCCTAAAATTAGCATGTTTTAGCTATGGGCTTCCTGCCTGCTACTTCCTGTTTGATTCAGAGGTACGTCAACCCAACCATCATGGCCGCCGACAGGTCCAAGCTACAACACAAAGACAATTCGTGGAAAAAATACACGCTTGACCCATTAAAATATCAGCCATTGGTTTGTCAAGGAGAGAAAGACACAGTATTCATTTTGTTGGCCTCTTGGCCGGTCCATGTGATTGAAAAGCCAGAACAATCTCCTCATGACCCTTTGGTGCACGCCCGTCCACAAAATGACATCAGTAGATGGAAATGGAAGGAAATAGGGATATTTGAATCAACTAAAGTGAGTCGGTGAAAGTCTAAGCAGTGTCACTTTGTATAGGTTTGACAAAAAAGCGCCAGAAGCAGATAGATTTGGTTAAGTCTTATTGGTAAGTTAAAGCAACCTAGTGTGCACAAATTATGACCAAATTAAAATGGTGTTATGATACCATATAAACAAATCTATTTCTTCTTAAGTTTTTAATCCAAGAAAAAGAGGCAAGATTCATTGCCCTATAAACAGAAATGGCCAAGACTAGGAAATAGCAATATTAACAAAAACATCTGAATTTATGATGAAACTTTTTCTGTAGTCATATAACTGATGCAATGCTCAATTTGATCATTTTAAACGATCTCCAAACATTTTTGATATATTCTATTCCATTTGAGCCAGGAGCTATTTAAAGCCAAGTGTGGGAAAAAAAACACAAAAAAAACACTACTTTGGTATTCATGTAAAGAGATCCACTTATGTGAAACGTGTGGGTGTGAGTGTGGTCAAGAGAGCAATGAAAGAATGCTCTGAAAAGAAACTCTTCCTTTCTGTTGTATTAGTGCACACATTTGTAATGTCGCAATCGTGGAGAGTTGGCAAACACAACCTTTGTCCTTGTGATAGGAGGGCGGCTGAGTGCTGGTTTCACTTTGAGGTGACCCTTTATGGAAAAAGCAACAAAAAAAAACCTACGAGGTTGTCAATGGGAAGATTGTTTATACTGTATAACCTGCATGATTTACAAATAACAGATAAAGAAAATTCAGTAGAAACCACAACACACTTTTGCTATGTGCGCCAAGCTAAAATTGTTCAGTCACTTCAGAAAGGATTTGCCACCTACAGGCCGTAAAGTTTGAGCAATTATTAGCTAGCTAGCTAATTAACATCCACTCCTGACAGGTATTTTGAACCCAAGCCTCTTTCATGCATAGGTAAACATGGGACATCACGATGCTGTGTCAAGCAGGAGCTTAGTAACTGGGGGCTTTACAAATGCTCTCAATACAATTATAATTTACCATGAGTATGATGATTTATTTTGCTTATACTTAAAGTGACTTTACCAGACACCAGTGCCTGCATCAGCACATATTCAGATACAAATTATTGAATTGAGTGTTGATTCAGAAAATATTGGACCCTGATACAGCACTTTTCCAGCACAACTCACACAATATTTGCGCGTTTGTTCACATAAAAGCATTTGGACAAACCAGCCGTCCCACAGAGGTTAGCATAGTTGACAGCTACGCTAACCTCGCGAGAAATGCCACTCAGGCTATTGCAGCTCTCGCGAGGCTAATGACGGAGTTCAGTTTAGAGAGGCAGACAATCTTTTAATTATCATTTTGTTATATAGGATATTTACTGGATAATACTAACACGGCGGAAAATAGTGGTAAAATACAGTAGGTTACTGGCCAAACCGGTAGACTTGATGGCAATAGTATTTACCAGTAATGCCACGGCAACTTACTGAGCTGTTCAGCCGCTCTTCTCTACACTTTTTTAAATTGATTTGGCTAATCTTAAATCCATGGATTTTGTTACCTTGCGCTAGGAATTATGGTAGATTTTTGTGATCACACTGCATTTTGTAAACTTAAAACCAGTATCAATATCAGACCATTATTAAAGTCAAAAGACACATCATTTACCAATTAGCAGGACTAGCATGGCTATTATCACTACTATTATAATAATTCTCAGAATTGGTAGATCAGTTTAATGATTTGATCCCTTTGTCCATGTTGGATATTTTCTACATTGTTGGCCATTTAATCCATTTAAATAGTTATATTTGAACTGAAAAGCTTCATAGGTGTATCTCTTAAAAGTCTGACAAAATACTAACAAAAGTTACATTTCAATATAACTAACTTGGACCGGAATCTAAGAACTCTGAAAAATAAACACAATTTTAATCCAACTTTAAACCTTACCCCCTAGCACTAAGAACACTGCCACACACCCTTGTTTGTTTACTATGCGTAGCAAGGAACGGCCCGCGGTCAAGAATATAGCGCCGCCCGCAGGGTCAGAGTTGAGCGGTCTGACAAACAGAGTTCAGATTGGCATTCCAGCGCACACGTGTTCTTTATGTCCTGTTCCTAATCGCTGTAGGACCGTCCCGCTGCTGAACGTCTGCTGCCCCCATGTCATCTGGCTTCCTCGTGTGCTGACCCCACAGGGCAATGCGAGCAAACGCACCATTCATTCCAAAGCAAGACTTAAGATGTACACAGTGGTTCAATCTTTAGCAAGAGGGAAACAACTAGGTTAGAAGAGATAAAAGGCAATTTGGAAGACAAGTTCAGGGCAAAAACACAAAGGAGCTCAACAGTCCTGGTACTCTGGGTCCTTTGCAGTTTCAGACTTGTAGATAGCCAGGATAGTCCACATTTAGGTCTATTTTAGCGTCTTAAAGCCCTGGTTTAGTCTGGATCTAGTCCTGCTGGTACTGGGAAATCCAAGTAGAACTATTTTAGGTCACAATGTCTTCAACCGAGACATAAATATCCATATGTTTATAGGGTCTTGTCAAAGATCATTAATAAAACTCTAGATAGGATGTGACCATAGTGATACGTTTGAACAAATGGCAGTTCTGGCGGCCATCTTGTGACTGGCCCTTCTAACCCAGTGCAATGTAATCAAAGGGAAACGCTACATATTTCCTTCATACCGTTTTGATCCATTTTGAGTTATTCCATGACTCTTTGATAATTGTGACTGACCTCATGTCATATCTGGCAAGAAAATAACGTTTTTCAAATGTTATTTCAGTTTAATAGGACACTTTGCCGCATTTGTATGAATTTTCCTCTCTCAAACACTTAGTTTTAGTTTATTTGATGTTCTATTTATAGCATTTCTTACCTTCTTTAAAACAGTATTTCAGTACGGGTTCAAAGGATCTAATGACTAGTTTCCTTCCTTCTGACATTAGGCCAAAAATAAAATAATAATTTCAATGTGTGATAATAATCAACTTCCTTCTTACAGCATGGGAGGGACATGTTTGGCTAACCGACTAGCATGATGGATGAATCTCAGGGAACCGCACTTCTTTTTGCCTGTTAGCTTTGGACCATTTTGTTGTTGACGGACTGCATGAAAAACAAGGCTATAATAAATCTCACTTTAAATATCACAGAGTAATAGGACGCAGACTTTCCTCCATCAAGATACAAATGTGGCAAGATGTTGGCAGACGGTAAGTCAACAGAATATCGAGAAGTAGAGTTTATGCAAGCGCTCTGCCGTAGAGGAGTTGCTCGAGCTACCAAGTACATGGAAAATACTTTGAAATACCTTTTTAACGTCATCACGGTGAAATGTAATGCCACTATCGCGGGCCCAACGATCACAATTTATTCTGTTTACAGACGAGGTACATAAATTACATATTACCAAAAATAAACACCAAAATGATATTACGATATATTAGTGTTATGTTAATGAACATAACACTCATTTTCATCCAACAGGTCTTTATGTTCATTGCGCATTTTGGTTTTGCACGTTCCTCATATTTTCCCATCCTCTAGTCAAGGTCCCCGTCCATGTGCTCTGACCAATCCATTTCATGACTATCCTGATGAAATCTCAAAACATCACCCCATCGCAAAGACCGACTCTGAGCTCATAGGAATATCAGCACGGTCAGGCGGGTGAGGCGGCATGTTACTGTTAAATTCTCCACCCCAGCGACACAAGCTCGGACCTCGAACGCACCGCCGTGTTCGACACACAATGGAACGAACCGGGCGCTTAAGTTAGGCGTGCATTTCTGTTCAGCCGCTGCCCCAAACACACACACGGACATTAGCAAGCGGACACGTTTCCTTCTATTGTTAGGGACCATTTAGCCTGCACTTTGGCTGCGGACACGGGCACTATTAAAATTAAAATCAATGGCGTTTAATTTAGCATCACATCAACAAGTGCTTAAAGATCGAGCTAAAATGGTAGGGGAAAAAAAGTACATTTAGAGTTGCGTTAGCAAAACAGACAACATTCCCAGCATTCCACCATCTGGCCCCCGAAACAGGAAGTGAGCGTCTCCGTGGGGAAGCGGCCGCCTTCTGGATCTAATTATTGAGCGTCTGAACAAGTTGTCGTCACTCAGAGTTCAGGCCCACTGCTGCTGCCGATAGTCATCAATGCTAAGGATTAACATCAACCACAGGCCTAAAGGGCAATAACACGCTTTTGAAATGCTACTCTAGCATGTAAATTCATTGCATTTTTTTAAGTTCAAGATTGGGATTCAATGCTGACTGTGAATGTGTGTGGGCACTTTCCACATCCATGTACTGAATAAGATCTCCTTAAAAATCGTTTAGGCCGCGAGTTTACCCGGACAGTAGTCAGTGCAGTGGAGTATCGTTAGCAGCACATATGCTATCCATTAAGCGCTAATTAGCTTGACTACAGTACGACATGTGGCTTCAGTCTGGATGTTATTGAAAGGATGAAGAGACTCGCTTTACCAGCCTGCAGCCTCTTATTCAAAACACACAATGTTCTTACGGTCTGTTGGTAAGAACTTCTTCAATAACAAATAAATGCACAATTAAGGTTCGGGCACATGAACGGGAATCACATAACACTCTTTGGCAATTTTTGTTTAGAATTTTCGTTTTGTGGCACACCAAGGCAAGGCAGTTAATATGCCAACATGAACAGCATTAAAAAAAAATTAACCACTATTAGCAACATGCTACATTAATTAGCTTCCGTCAAGGTTGCCAGGACAATGCTAGTGTCATGGAATTGGACAGCTTTTTGAGCGCCTCCTCAAGTGTAACAATAATCCGTGGGCCATTTTCCATGTAAAATATGCTATTAATATCTTAACTCTTGAGAAAAATCTAGATTTTGACTGTCAAATCAAACACCATGTCTGTGTGAGGCCGGCTAGCGGATACAGTTAGCATTAGCTATAGGATTTGTTTAGGGATATGGGCTCTTGGCAATTTTTTTTACATTTTAATAGCATATGTGTCTTTTCAAGTTCAAATCATCTTTATTGCCACATGCATCACTAAACTGGTTAAAATATTGTGAATTTGAAGGAAACAATGTTGGATGGCCACGTGAAATAAAGAACTAAGGGACTCCTTCGGCCCTGGGTCTCTAGCCTGTCCGTCCATGGGAGTGGATCTCTCCTTCTGTGGTTCTCCTCAAGGTTTCTCGTTTCTCCCACTCTTTACTCAGGAGCAATGTTACTTTGAAATAATTTTACTCAAGTAGAATACTCAAGTAAAAAAGTAGGAAAGTGGGAAAAAATGTTAGTTGAGTAACTGTTGGAGCATAAAAGTCAGATTTATGCATCTGTTGTGACATAAATTATGATAAATAAAACATGTAATAATCTGAAAATCCTAACATTTCCAAAGAAACTACCATAAAGGGGTTCGAAACACAAACTGCACCTATTTTAGGTCGACTTGAAGCTTCTGTAACTTTAAAATGTGTAACAATTTTTCTTTACTCAAGAGTAAAGAAACTTCATACAATATACATCATATGAAGCAGAAGTAAAAGGTGCCGAATGATTTAAACCACTATAATAAGAACTACATTTTTTACGTTGCGTTACTCAAGTGCAGAGGTGGGCAGTACTCATTTACTCAAGTAGACCTACATGTAATTCCTCTTAGGCAAAACATTGCAATATCATCATCTTAACATTTAAGTCCGTCATCACATCTTTTCCCCGCATAATGTTGCTGTAATGTAAATCTTAAAAAACGCGATTGTCCAGCATACTCCAGTACACCGAGTACAGCACAGTTCCCATAGCGCTGCCACCGAGAGCCTAGAACATCACTGCGGCACCCAGCAGCAACCCTCCCACACTCCTCACTGTAAGCAGATCGGCCGGGCCCGTGCGTTTCCATGACGACGGCCGGTTTAGTGTTCCCGGGCATATCGCATGAACATACACATGTAACGCACGCACACAAAAGACGGCAGGCGAGACGGTCATCTCCCAGGTCACTTTTCAATTGGACCCCTCAAAAAAACACGCCCTGGCCTTCAAGAGAGACACACACTCTCGCACACTTCTCTGCATATTTAACACCGGCGTGAATTATTTAGTGAAGAAAGGGAGGGAGGGAGAGACTGGAGATGGAAGGAGAAGGCCGCCAGGTTAGAAATGGCTACAGTTACAGTAAATGCGTGTGGGCACTTGCACTGGGAGAGGAAATTGTTGACCTTGTCCATAAGTGACATGTTTAGAGAAGTGACTTAAAGCTACAGTTTACAGGTTCTGCGATGCTACTTCACGAGAACTACAAAACTGTTGATCCCAATGATCAGCTAGACACACAACTAGGGATGCACTGTTCCTGTATTGTACTGGAAAAAATACGCTATCTGGTATCGGCAACAAATAATTGAGGCTGGGGCAGAGATTCCCCTTCCAGCAGGACAATGACCCTAAACACAAAGCTAAAGCTACAATGGAATGGTTTAAAAACAAACATATTAATGTGTTAGAATGGTCCAGTCAAAGTCCTGACCTAAATCCTATTGAAAATCTGTGGAAAGACCTGAAAACCGCTGTTCACAAACGCTCTCCTTCTAATTTGACAGAGCTTGAGTTGTTTTGTAAAGAGGAATGGGCTAAAATGTCAGTCTCTAGATGTGCAAACCTTGTAGAGTCAAACCCCAGAAGACCTTCTGCTGTTATTGCAGCAAAAGGGGGTTCCACAAAGTATTATTTCATGCTGTATGAATACTTATGCACGCCCGACTATTCGGTTTTCTATTTTTTGAAAAATAACAATCATGTATCATATTGCTTTCACTTCACAGTTGTCTGTTACTTGTGTGTGAACTTTCAGTAAAAAAAATGTTTATGGTTGTAAACATGACAAAATGTGCAAAGGTTCAAGGTGTATTAGTACTTTCGAGAGGCACTGTGTGTATATATACAGTATATCACAGTATACAATCATGGTATGGCTTTAAAGTGCATATGACAGGTTTTAATGGTTTTTGAAAATATTGTATTTATTTGTTTATTTGGTCCCCTCCTGGAACCGCC
This sequence comes from Proterorhinus semilunaris, assembly GCA_021464625.1. Taxonomy (NCBI): domain Eukaryota; kingdom Metazoa; phylum Chordata; class Actinopteri; order Gobiiformes; family Gobiidae; genus Proterorhinus; species Proterorhinus semilunaris. Next base: position 31,502,759 of record CM038357.1, read on the forward strand.
ACCTTAACGTGGTGGAGGGGTTTGAGCACTCGAATGATCCTGGAGCTCTGGTGTCGGGGGCTTTGTGCCCCTGGTAGGGTCTCCCATGGCAAACAGGTCCTAGGTGACGGGTCAGACAAAGAGCGGTTCAGAAGCCCCTTATGAGAGACCAACAGGCCCGGTTAGAACCATGAGGCCGTCCTTCTGTGGACCCACCACCTGCAGGGGGCGCCATAGGGGCTGGTGCAGCTCCAACAGCTGCCCCCACGACCCGGCAACGGACAAGTGGAAGAAAATGGATGGATGGATGGTTTATTTGGTCGGGACAGTGCATGTTAATGAACATACATGGGTCTATGACTTATTAAGATGGAAAACATCTGTTGTAAGTAATAATTATCATTTTATTTCAGTGAAGCAGCTATTTTAATGAACAAATGTTGGGCAGAAAAGTTAGATTTTTTAAGCTGCTGACAGGAAGTGACATAGACGGAGGTAAAGTTTCAGAGCAGTTTGACTAATTTCCCATTGACATAACATGGTTGGCATGTTTACACAGAGGCATTTTTTTTTTGCCTCTGTCACTTTATGTTTAGCAAAATCTTAAATATAATTGTGTAAACTATGTTTTAGCAAAAATTTTGTTTAATATATCATATGCACGTTAAGAAATAAGCCTTTTCCATAATATACTGTATTAATGAGAAGTGCTTTGATGCAGATGGAGCTTTTCATCTTTAATGTACCTTCCTTTCTGGTAAAATTGCTTGAAAGCAATATAAAACTTTGTTCCTTAATGAGATTGAAATACATTAAACAATGTTAAATAAAGCAACAGTTTGATATATTTTCTAATAAAGTGAACATGACTGAATCTCAACATCGACCTTGAGATTTCCCATTAGTCGGTGAGGCTCCTAACAGTGTTTGTGCTGACTCGCTGAATTCCATATGCAGACTCGTCACCATGGTAACCGCTGCAGAGTTAAGACCGCCCTTACCTGCGAGCGCCTTGATGCGCGACCGCTCGAACAGCCGCGCCGAGCTGTTCTCATTGTCCCACTCATCGTCCCAGCGGTTGTTGACGCCTTCGTTGTACTGCTGCTGGATCTCCATGTGTTCGAATTCGGCCGCCACCGTCGTCATGGTGACCGCAATGTGACTCCGCCCCCTCCGCCGCCGCTAAACTCTCGACTCCGTCCACCTGCCGCCGCTGTCCGCCTCAGGACGGGACCCTCAAGCACGGTAACGCACGCTAGGCCCACAGGCACGTCCGGATTCCTGTCAGAGACACAGGGAGAGTTTAGTGGAGATACAGAAATAAGGAAAATGTGACTCCACTCTATTAAACCAACTTATTATAAGCATCTCTTTTTCATATAAGCAATGGTTGGATTTGCTGGTTCTTTTGGCAGGTCGCAGAACCCCTGCTCTAAAGCCGGAGGTCTGTACATTCAGAAATCATTTTTAACACAGTTTGACATCATCATGTAAATGTGATTGATGGGTTGACAACAGCCGGGAACATCTTTGGCGTGCCGACTCTTGCTTTACAGCTAGAAGGTCCGGGGTTCGACTCCACACGAGGCCCCTCTGTGTGGAGTTTGCATGTTTTTGTTTTGGCAGACTCGCCAGAGAAGGGTACAGTGGCCAAAATATTTACTCAACAGTAACGTTATTTCCACAAGTACATGCAGGTAAAATGTAGTAACCCAAATAAATACTTAAAGTACAAAAGTACTTAGTAAAAATTGTACTTGAGTACTGAGAGCAGAGTACCTGTTTGAGTGTAAAAGTCTGATTCATGATTCATAAATTATGAGAAACCAATATCAATGTGAGAATCCTAATATTTCCAAAGAAAATATCATAAAAATACATATTTCTGAAACAAAATAGGTCGGTAGCACAGCGGTTAGCGCTCGTGCTTCACAGCTAGAAGGTCCGGGTTCGATTCCCACCTGGACGGGGCCTTTCTGTGTGGAGTTTGCATGTTCTCCCCGTGTCTGCGTAGATGAGGTACTCTGGTTTCCCCTACCACTAAAAACATGTACAATAGGCCCAGGGACTGCAGGTGGAAATGAGCACAAGTGCTATAACCTGGTACAATGCATCTTTCCTTTCTAAGGCTAGTGTAGATTGTACACTGTCCCTGTTCAAATACATAAATAAAATAAAGTATGGGGTGAATGAATAATGACTAGTGTGGCACTTTGAGAAACTTGGTAACATAGGCTTGAAAAGTGCAATACAAGCCATTATTATTAGTTTGACGGCTAATACTGTCATGGAGTGTCTGATACACTGTAAGAACATTGTGCTGATACGATCCTGCGTCAGGGCCGGGGGCAATGCAGTTTTACATCTGATTGCACAGATTATAAATGTTTTTTCAAGTAATTACTTAAAACGTGTAAAACCCTTTTTGGGCCTTTCACCGGGAGGTACAAAGTTTCTGTTTCTTTTGTGCCCGTCAACGGAACATTTAACAACTTGGACACAGAAGTAGCCTTAGCGGTTTAACTCAATGCTCGGATCTTATGCAGTTTCTATACATTTATTTCTATTGCGTGACACACACTAACATCCTGACGGTTTTAAACAGTCTTCATTGTTATAGAACGTCACATTTAAAAGCCAGTACTGGAAAATAAAGTATTTCAATATATTTTCAAAAGGAGCACAAAATCAGTTCATTTGCACTAGTAGTCTTAATGCTCCCATATCAGGCCTGTATGAATATGATGTCACCTGAAACTCAGCAATAGATAAGCACATTTCAATAAGAAAACCACCGCTTACACGCAGGCCGCTTTCTAAACCGCCTTTGAACTGTTGCATAATCATTTACTTTGCACGACTGCCATGGAAACACATGCTAGACCCTCAGCTGGTCTCCATGACTGCAGCGCTCTGCTGCAGACAGGGCCAGCCTTGTAGAAGCCTGCCCTCTCCTGGTCACACGGCGTTACTGCAGAAACTCCCACTCATCACTATGCAGAGATTATGTAATGCACCACGACCTCAACACTAGCCTGTTCTTTTATCATTTTAAATCACAAGTCGGTGCAATTTCAATAATTAGCAATCGTTTCAAAAGAGATGAGGAGTTAGGTTCGGTTACACACTCACACAATTCACCTACTGTTATGCGTTAAAGCCGGTCACACACACACACACACACATAAAAAACGATAGTAATTGTAAGCAGGTTAGGAGAGCAGCAGTCAGCAGCACGACTCAGCACAGTGAGGTGCTCTGAATTCAGCACACTGCACCATGACTCAGCACAAATGCTACAGGACGCAATATTGCACCGCTAATGTAAACAAAAGACCAAATCCAAAAGGAGAACGGTATCGAACGCTCGGCTATCGGCGACGTTTAACTCTGTGCCGTCATATGGGGCAACAGGGCGAAAATATAACATGACAGGAGATATGACAAAGTATTTCGGCCCTGTTGGACACTGACAGGAAGTGACATACGTAGAGGTAAACGTCTTAACTGTTGCCATGCCGTGTTGGATCAATAAGAAAATGAGTGAGTCTAAATTCTCTTGAACTTTCCCTCTGTCCATGTCACTGACTTAAAGGCACTATATCCGATTTTTTTCTAGTTCTGTCTAATGTTCTGTCCTCCTTTAGTATATTGAAAACTCAGACGTTTGTGGGGACAAAACACTCTATCTAATTATAAAGCATTTGTATCGATTTCCTGAACTCAAAGGCTAGTTTAGTTGCATTTTTGTGAAAGTGACCCTCCAAGTTGTGAAACTTGCGCATAAACTCGGACCTATGAAGAACTGGGATGCTATAATGTGTTCGAAAAAGTTAGGAATTAGTTTGGACATTTCAATTTAGTTTCCTCTTTCATCGTTTGTAATAAAATAAAATAAAAATCAGGTCTAGGGCCTTTAAAGATCTAAATAAAAATTACTTTTTTCTCCAAACCTTTCTCCATTAAATTGCTGTTTCAATGTGGTAAAACTTTGATTACGACTTACCATAGTTAAGTCATAAGTACCTTATAAAACTAGTCATTTACAAAAAAAATAATCATAATTTTAAAAACACAAAAATTGTGCCAGGACTCCTTGTTGTACTGCAACACGGCGGGAGCAAACCTTCTTCCTTACTGCAGGTTAATGGCATTGGCAGTACATCTGCACAGCGCCACCTACTGTTCTGGAGTGTGCATTATTAGGCTTCTCAATATGAACCAAACACACGGACAAATTGACTTTTGGCATCGTACAGAAATGTAGTGGAGTAGAAAGTGGTGTATTTATCTTTCAAATGTTGCAAGGTAAAAGTAATAAGTTCTCAATAAAAATGCAAAAAAACTACTCAAGTACAGATCCTCAAAATTAACTTTGTTCTCGACCACCTCTGGATGTCGATTATATCCATACCTACAGGGTCAGGTTTTACACACAAGAAAACCACATACAGACAGATGGAAACTCATAATTCACTGTCTCAATTAAAGGGAAGTGTGTTTTGTGTGTGTAGAAAGCGCTCTTAGTAGTTGACAAAAGATATTACAAGTACAACTAGGGCGGGGCGAAATGGCCTAAAATCTATATCACGATATAAAAATGAACTATCACGATAACAAATATGATCAAATCCAATATGATCTACTCAAGCAGTTTTAATCTTTTATTTGACTCGTCCCCGTGTTCTACAATCAGTGTTTATGCTGCTCTGATGGAGCTGAGCGGAACATAAATGTATCATGTCCACAACGATATAAAAACAATTATATCGCGATAACAATATGCAATACAATATAGCCCACCCCTAAGTACAACTAACCCCGGGCTGCCTTAAGACGCATTGGACACAAGTACAAGTTTGTATGACATACCGAACTTTAAACTCTGAACCTTCAGAATTCAGTCTGCTTTAACTACTGGAGGCTGCACTAGCACTTATTGGGACTCGATTGCTGGGATTGAGGAAGTGGCAGCGTATTTTTTGTTTGTTTATAATGCAAACTGGTTTTAGTCATGTGCTCTGGCAACGCTAAGTAGCACTGATGTCCTGTTTATGAAATATGTAAATATTAGTTCCATTTTATCCATGTTTTTGTCTTGATTTGTTTTTTTTTTATTTAATGTCTCGTTTCGATGATGACTAAGTTAGTACATACCCTAACTTAAACTGTTTTCTTATAGAAGTGATAGTTCAGTTACACAGAAACACTCCTTTCAAATCTAAATTTCAAGCCAAACTGAAATGGTCACATGTCCGTAGCATCTTCTCAGAGCAGTCCGTGTGATCCATTTGGCTTCGGAGACTAAAATATCGCTTCCCCTGACGCGCGTGTGCCACCCACTCGCCGCTCCGCAACCAGTCAGTGCACAGCCGCCGCCGAGTTTGTGTTGCTACGCTAAAAATACGCCACCGACGGGACCAGGCCGTGTGTGTGTGCTAGCGGAGAGAAGCTAACACAATGTGCACTCTGGCTAAAGTGATGGGCCCACAGCACGCATACTATAGTACAGACTTCCAGGAGCAGTGATGACAGCTAAAAGAGAGGTTTTATACATTTATTTTTATACCACTGCTCAGACAGTAAATCAGGTAAAGGGCCTTAAAGTGTGTCATGGTCGACCAAAAGAGCCAAGAAGAAGCAGAGTAAAGTCCCATGCTGCAGCTCAAAAAGAAATGAATGAAAGTTTGTGATAAGTTGCCATTTGAACGTGGGTTTTTGGACTTGAAGTCTAGGGAAAATGCTGAACAGATGCACTTTGGATGATGTTTTTTTTTTTTTTAAGAAATTGTACAAAAAGGAGGTTTCAGCAAGGCCTGAAATATCAAATACATTCAATCCGGGTCAGAAAATGTTTAAATTCTACAGCTAGCTTATGAGCAAGACATTTGAGACCCACAAATGTCTTCTTCTGAAACACTGAAGAGGCACCGGGAGCATGCAATCCAGTAATTACTTTGTACTGAACCCAACGCGACCGCAGCCTTTTAAACGTCCATTCTGGTAATTGCACACAGAGAACGGTCACCTATAAAGTCACATCACCACGCAAGTTGTTATGATATGAAACACACTAAGGCACAGCCGGATCCATTTGTTTTTTAGGGTTTCTAGTAGGTTCTTTACCCTAGCCCTCAGGAAGTTAGCTAAAAACACTCAGAGCCTATTTGATGCACTATAAATTTCAAAATCATGTTGATAACATGAGCTAATATAAACAATTCTCTTGTTTATGGTTTTCATTTTATTGAGTATTTATTTCTTTAATAGCATGTTAGCCGTTAGCTTCAATACAAATTCTCCTACATTCATACACAAAGTATTCTCCTCCACTAAAGAAAAGTATTTAACACTATACGTATCACCTACCAGGAACAGGAATAGAAAATATGATTATTCGAACGGCTCTAAGCTAATCTCCGTGGGGAATGAATAATAACAGGAAGTACCGGCGCTAACGAGGTAAGCGGAACTAGCGGAGCCACATTATCTACCTGCTCGCGCCGCGTTGCTAACAACAGTGCTACCGTTTTTTCAAGAATGTGCCCAGGCGTTTGTTAAAAGCAAAACGCTGTAACTTTAACAATCTATTGTCCTGTCCGACCGGTGCAAGGGAGTTAAGAGAGGACTGCAGAAGCTTAGAGAAAACAGACTGCACTATTTCATTAGAGCCAGGATGTGGGAGGGAGCTAAATGAGCAGTTATCCACCCTGCCCTGTCCGGAGCAGTCTCCTCACTCAGTCGTATAAATACCACTGAGTGATGGTAATGCACCGAGCACAGGAAGCGCAAGAGATGACAGGACGAGAGGATGAACACGCGCCGCCTTCGAGTGTCTGCACGAGTTTTGTGACCGCGATCACTTTTTTATTTTTTTTAAGTGCACATTTGAATCTGAGACCTTAGAGGTACATTAAACTTTGTACATTTTTGAGAGGCAAACCTTTCATTAGTGGCTTCTGCTCAGTCTGTGTCTCTGTTGTCTCATGTCTGTTCGGTTATATTTATATTGAAAACGGACAGAAACCGAGGCTTCTCTTTCCAAAAAGGAAATCAAACTGCTCACTTTGGAGAGCCGCTCAAAAGAGCCGATTCGGTCACATCACTAATAGTCAGATCCCGGGAAGACACTTGGTTGTGTGTAGGGCTGGGTAACGTTCAACAATACCAGTATGGCATCGGGGAAAAAAAGTTTACGTACGTATCGAAGGAATTGTCGAAAGCAGGTACCAAAAAAAGTATGCATCTTTATATCCAAGTTTTTATTCTGTTGGTTCAGAGACAGCATTAGTTTAGTTTAGTTTAGTTTTAGTTTATTTGTTTATTTGAGCAATACACATTGTGCTCAAAAGGAGTGGGCTGAAGCAAAAAGCTTATGAGCCCCCACCCCCAAGTGCAATAAATACAGCATTAAAGGAAGTTGTTTCAGCTATTTTCCCCCCCATTCCCACCTGGGGAACTAATATACACAGACTACTAGCCGTCGACACTTGAAGGCAAGAATGACATGATGAAGAGGTGTCGCTCCTCATCAGCTGCGTTCACTTGACCTCGGCCATAAACACGGACAGGTTCATAAAGGAAGCTAAAGCTAAACAAATGACAGCATGTTATGGACACGGGGAGAGTTACAAGTCTGACCACACACAATGAAGTCCTAAATCAACTTCTGTGAACATCTGAACACGCTTTAAACTAGCCACGTTATTAAAGTGGACATGGCATACACAAGTGCGGCTTTTGAAGGACATCCACTTTGATATTTTACATTTTATAGCTTGAAAAAAATCTCAAGTGTTTGGAAAAGACAGTTGGGACAATGACTTGGAATGGAGCTTCCTCCCCTGGTAGAAATAGGATTGGTTAAAAAAAAATAAAATAAAATAAAATTAAGCCACCGTTTTTTGCCTACAGTATGCAAATAAATCAAAGGCGAGAATAATCAAGTACTTAAATGATTAATCTCTTGACCCCCACCTGAACCGAGCATATTTTCTCCAGTTTGGCTTTATCCAAATCTAAAAACTTCTGGAATAAAAATGTCAAAATGGCAACAAAAATGAGCCGAGAACGAGGATGAGAACGCAACAAAAGAGCAACGGAAACGTGATGACAAAGTGACAAAAATGCAACATAAAAGCAAACAAAGAAGAAGAAAAAACAACATGCCACAAAAGAGCAACAGACAGGTGACGAAAATGCAAGCCGTTACCTGGTCTATGGACCTGAAACAAACACTATAGGTTGCCTTCGCGGGACGTCACAACATTCTGAGGAGTTTAAGTTTAGAATGAATTGAAAAGTGCTTGTGGGTCGCGGGCCAAACACGGCGATGTCAAGCGTGAAACACATATAAACTGCAAATAATAATAGTTACTTTATTTTAGTTTTTGGTAGTCTATACATTTGCATATGATTCTCGGCCTTTGCAATAAAAGTTGGAAAACTGGGAAAGTTGATGCTACGACGCTCTGTCTAAACACCAAGACACCACAACAGTGTTTCCTTAACTTTGCGAAAGAAGTGAAACAGCACCCCCAATTTTACGCTGGTGGCCAAAATAGTGTACTGCATCCATATTTACCATTGAGAATGAATGGGAGAGAGTTAGTATGCGGCGCAAAAGTAGGTCACTCTCTGGCGGGCCAACGTAATTGGTCCGGCCCGCGGGCCCCACTTTGGCCACCCCTGGTATAGATGGAATTAGGATAAATGCATGAATTAAAAGGACATTTAATGAAATGAGAGCAACCCTTTTCTGGAACATTTGAACGTTTAAATCATTTATCACCGTCGTCATTTCCACTCAAAAGTCAACTCATTACTGGAAAACCCTTCGAGTTCATGTTGTCCTCAAAGACCATAAGAGGCTCTTGAGATAGTCGTTTCTTACCCCCATAATCCATCTTTGCTCTCCGAGTGTGTTCATCAAGGTACTATCGATTTGTTAGCCTGCCCAGTCTCTCACTCCTTACTGCCTTTCCTTTACACAGGCATTACCTGAAAGCTGCCGTGAATTTAAGACCGCACAAAAAGGTGGAAATGTATTACATCTGCCCACGGTTATAAGAGATTACAGCTCTCCTACATCGTCACAGCGCGGCTTTCTTCCAAACAACCAAATAACTAATTGCACCATTTTGTAAAGACGCTGCATTCGTCTTTGTAGCTGCAATAAGCTTGTTCATCGCTCGCCTTTTCACTGGGATATATTTTTCTGTACTTTCCTCTTTTTCCACCATCTGATGCATGCGATCGCCCACGTCCTACACCCACCTCCCCTCTCTCCGTCGCTCACTCTCTTCCCGCTGCCTCCACTACAATCAGCCGCTATTAAAACTCCTCCGTACTGTCTGAGGCCAGCGTCGAGTGCGCACAGGCTTTCTACAGGCGGTCTCTGTGCAAAATACAAAAGGGGGGGGAAAAAACATGTGGGCAGGTCATCTCTGTGAACAGAGTCTGTGAGGAATAAATGACATAATGGGTGCATAATAGTTGTACCTATAGCTACAGTGTCCAAGGGCAGGCTGAAGGTGCCGTTTTGGTGCAACACACCGGATGATGCACGGATCTGTGGTTTGTGGAACGAGCAGAGGACAGTTTCCGCTGATGCAATGCAGAAAGATAGAGATGTTAACCTGCCCCCCCTTTCACTTTGACATTTTGCCACGCTATGGACCATAAACATAGATATATTTAAATTACAGCTCTCCTACATCGTCATTTCTTCCGCATTTTATGTGAAAGACACACTAAGTGACATACAATCGTGAAGTGAAATGAAATGTATACATGAATTTGATTTATTTTTTATAAATATCTGAAAAGCGGGTTGTGCATAAGTACCGGCCCCCCTTTCCTTTTAGTGCAACCAATTGCCTTCAGAAGTTGCCTGATGATTTCTGAATGATCACATGTTGATCCAATGACTTAATAGAGTCTACCTGTGTGTAATCTAATGTCAGTCCAAATACAGCTGCTCTGTGGCGGTCTCAGAGGTCTGTTAAGAGACTATTGGGGAGCAGACGGCATCATGAAGTCCAAGAACACACCGGACAGGTCCGGGATAAAGATATTGAGACGTATAAACCTGGGTTAGGTTATAATAAAAAAAAGAATCCCAAAGCTTTGAACATCTCTCAGTTACAGTACAGTTAAATACACCATCCAGGAATGGAAAGAGTATGGCGTCACTGCAAACCTACCAAGACCCAGCCGTCCTCCTAAACTTACTGACCGAACAAGGACCAGAGCTGTTACCAAGAAGCCTATGATGACCCTGGATGAACTGCAGAGAGCTACAGCTCAGGTGGGGGAAACTGTACACAGAACAACTATTAGTCGTACACTGCACAAATCTGGCCTTTATGGAAGATGTTGACATGAGAACATTGCAACATGGACATGGTTGAATATCAAACTTGCATACATATAATTTAAAAACCATACGATTTGCCATTTGCAGCCATTCGAGTCAACTGTGCCGTCGCCAAGATGAAAGCCATGGCATCAGATTGAAAAACTATTTGCTCCAGCGATTACAAATAGCCGCTGCGAGGAGGAGGAACAACTTCACTTTTTAAAATGTCTAATTCCGCGGCGGTAAATCACGGTCCCCTTTTCTCCCGCCGCGCTCAGACACGGGCATAGCTGAGCCCGGAGCGCCCGTCGCCGTGGTTACGGCCATCCCGGCGTGCATTGTGTGGGAGCCGGGCCCCGTCAGGCTGCCGTCAGTGGCCACACAAAAGGCACCCCCGGGCTGGAGTGGAAAGTTTTCAACCCAATGACGGGGACACTTCCACAGACAGGGTTTTTAAATGGAGGACATGCTGGGAGACAGAGAGGCATTATGTAACAGGCATTATGAACTACAAAGGCAGAAAGACAAGCGAAATGAAGAGAGGGGATGTGCCGTTTCAAGTTATGGCAGGTGGCAATTTAATCTCGTTTTAATTGCCTAACTTTTAGTTTAGCTTTAGTCAAATGGGGTGGCAGCAGTGACTTGGCTGCAGTGTGATTTGGTAGGCTTTACGCCAACTTTTTGACCGAAAGGCCAAACGCATCTCTTTTCCACTGGTAAAACCCAGGTGGCACAGCGCCCACGTACTCTCGTTTGACTGCGTTACGACTAGGGCCGGGTGTTGCCAACAACGTCATGAAACGATCCCGATACAGAGTTCGCGATATGATGCGTATCGCGATTCAAAAGTATCACGATAAAGTGTCCATAATAGAAATAGAAGCCTGTTCATACAAATGTGTACCATTTTGCTAGCCAACGGTTCCCGAATCGGTTTAAATTGAGCGTTCTATACACATGAATCAAGCCTGGCCCAATACTAAAGTATAACAACGTACGTTACGTTCATTTCATGGCATTTATATAATTTCTGTGGTTTCTTTATCTTTCACATATAGGGTGATGTTTTGTGGCCATTGGCTGTGTATCTAACCCAACAAAAATCAGAAACTTGACTTCAGCATTTAGCTAAAGACAAAGTTTCCTGGACTAGCCTACTTGCTAACTGCCCACATACATTGGAATCGAATGCTTCTCCTCACAACTTGGCGTATTGTAGTGGCTTCTTCCAAGGTTGGGGGTCCATGGGAGCACTGCCCGCAACCATTTCATATTTCTAATGGAACTAGTAGAGTAAGCTAAGCCACGCAACGTGCCCGAAACTGTGTTTAGCCAGGTAAATGGGTTCTTTAACTTGCTAGTGGTTGGGCAGATCACAGTTTGGGGCTTTCTAATCAAGTGCAATTCTCAAATAGACTGTCATTTCCTAAACGCATACAAAAAAAGCCGTGGTTATGCATTACCTAAAATATTGGGGTTCTCCCTTTGAAGTCTTGGTGGTTATGTTGCAGGTGAAAGGGCTAGACGGGCCACATTATGACCCAGAGGCCCTAGATAACCCAACTCTGAATTAGGCCACAGAATCCCAAAGGCTATCGAGGTTTGTGCAGAAGTGGCAGAGGAATTTTTGTGTGGGTTCAATAGGTCAATTTAATCTAAAAACAAAAACATGTAATATTATGCAAAAAAAGTTTAAAGACTCTTTTCTTGTTCTACAAATTGTTCTGTTGTAATTAGTAGGATACTTGAGAACTGTCTTGAATGTTTTAATGTTCCCTTTCAGGACCGAAAAAAAGCTCAAATTTAAGTAAATTGGGAAAATCATGACAAATACAAAAAATTTCCATTTGACAAATTTTCAAAGTATGATTACTTATGCTAACGAAGAGTTCCTGCCACAGCCAGTTTGCTAACTGTAGATATCCGGATCGAAGGTCTACTTTGTCAAGCATACTTAAAATGAGCAGGTGCACAGACTTAGACTACTTAAACAGTCATATCAGTCTATGTGTTTCTGACATGAAGTGACTGCTCTGTGGCGTCAGGGGAGAAGAGAGAACGGAGAAGGCGTGGGTGGGAGTCACGCTGGGTTTCCATGGTGAACGATCGATACTTGAGTTTCAGAATCGTAAAAATGAATCTAAAAATACAGAATCGACATCCATCTGTCCATCCATCTGCAGTATCCAACAGAGAGAGATGGTTTCTAGGCGTACGGGATCTTGAAAATCATGTTAAACAACTTGATTTTGGATGGAAAAAAATCTTCCTGTTCTACGTAGCCCTCAGCAGAGATGGTCCATTAAGTCAAAGTGATGTCTGCTTATGACAGGAGGGGCATTGGCGTAAAAACTGCCACATTTTATTTACACATTTTGTTTCTTATTGTTTGCCACGATTGCTCCCAATTTTTTCCTGAATATTTGCAACATTTTCCCATTTATTTTATTTACAATTTTCCTCCTTATTTTTGCCCCATTTTTTTCCTCATTATGCCAATTTATTATTACTAATATGTTTGCCCCATTTTCCCCCAAAATATTCCCCATTTTTCACACACATTGATGAACCCGATACAGTAAATTTGCAGATCTTCCACACATTGTTTTCTGGTTCTAGATGACAAATATTTAGTACAGGTATCGGTATCGAAAACCAAGTATTGTTAATGTACTGGAAAACATTTTTTTTATTTAAAGGATCTGTATCATGCTATTTTAGCCAGTCCAAAGCGAAGTATAGGCATTTATATGATATATTGTACCTCTACCACTATGGAGTACTAATGTTTGTGGTAAATATAAATATTAAATATAAGACGACACAACAGAACATGTCAGTCATTTACCAGGAGAGGGTGGAGCAGCTGCTCAGAGGGCAGGATTCAGGATTTTCTCTGGCACAATATCGAGCTACGCCGAGTTTAAAGCCACATGTGCATGTCGTCAAGGGGGCATCATGCAGAATCTCACTCCAATCGAAACTAGGACACTGAAGCTAGCGACCTGCCGAGTGCCGTCAATCTTTTCATCCAAGTATTGTGTCCCAATGATTATAACTAAATGCATCTTTTCTGGCTATGGACTTCAGAAAAAAGCACACACAGAGGACCATCTGACCCTGCTGACGGACATCCAGGTGGAGTCCAGCCTGTGCACCTGAGGGGACTGTTTAGGGCCGGGGTCATGGAAGTGGTGGTTTTTGTGTGTTTTTTTTTTTAAAGAGGAGCTCACAGGTGTAGCACTGGGTCTATGTAGGACAGGTGACGATGTTTCTCGGTTACACCATCCCCCTCCCTCTCTCTCTCGCTGTCCTCTCCGCAGTGGAGCAGAATGTAGGGCGCTCTTCATGTAGGCCAGCAGCAGCGGAGGACTGACCCCACGGTATCACGTCTAAACTTCTGGAGAATCAACAGAGAAGGATTGAGAATGCCAAGAGTTCTACGACAGTGGTGGCTGAAGATGCTAAATCCCATTCCAATACCACGGAGTGTGAAGAAAAACAATATAGGGGCTTGTAAAAAAGACACTAAGACACTAAATTTCTTCGCAGCTTCATTCGGCAAAGTTCGGCTTCGACTGTGAAGTAGAGGCATCAAAGAGACGGCATGAATACTTCTATTGTGATTCTTTTTTAGTTTCTGCCCGTATTCAAGTTGCCTTGGGCGTCAGCATTAGCATTAGGCACACGCAGTAAATACCGGGGGCTCCCACCTGTGAGCGGTTTATAATAGTAAGTATCGGATCAGTGAAATGGTTTAGGTACTTGCAGATACGGTTACCTAGAAAATCTGTGGGATCGCCCTGAAATCTGATACAATTATTGCTGTCGGAACAGTAATGCAGGTTGACACCATTGTAGTCAATTGCGCAGCAGTATGCCATCGCATAGTAAGACTTCTTCATCCAGATGGATTCATGTTCCAATACGCCAACTTTCAACACCAAATGGTTTCTTTATTATGGCTGGTGTACAATGTGTGATTTGTTTTGTCGCATAAGATTTTCAGATATCACATTGCACGACGTGGGGATTGTAAGATCATGAGCTGCACTCGTCTCCACTGTGCGATGGATCAAAGAGACAATCGGTCAAAAAAAAAAAAAGAGTAAAAAAAAACAACAAGTGCCAGAAAAGTAACACAATTAAAAAAGTGACAAAAACAGGATGAAAACACGACAAAACTGCATAAAAAAAAGCAACGATAAAAAGCAATGAAAAAAACACACACAAAACACCCGAATGAAAACACGATACAAACGCGACAAAAAAGTTCCAATCAGTTTTGTAGGTCTTAGCTTTCAAATGAGGCTTTACACTGGCCTATAGGCTGTAACCTGTCCAGTTGAGAAGCTTTTAGATTTTGGTGATGCCGAACTGGAGAAAGTGGGAATGTTTGGAATGGAATGAGAACAAGCAGAGGAAGTGGGCCATCTGGTACATTCTCCTTGGTCGGCCCGTGCTCCTCGACAGTGACAGTGATGTGCACAATGACAGAGCACGGACCGTTATTACGTGCGAGTCAGTCAACCGGGCACCACAGAACAGAACCCGCGGGCGATCAAAAATGACTCCTCCCGTGCAATTATGACGTGCTTTTACAAACTTTGTACTTGGAACCAAAAACGGCACCATCGAGGAAACGGGCTCAAACAAAAGCGCGCAGACCAAGGCCCAACAGCTCAGCAGAACAGTCAGGCAGAAGCAAACAGGATCTGACAAGAGTAGGAGGGTCGGGCCGGACGGTCAGCAGCACCGCTCCCTTTAATTAGGTTATCCCAGAAGGTTAACTGCTAATGCGGTTACCGTCGCCATGGAAAACCCCCCCCCCCCATGTCCATCGATGAGGCAAATGGGCCGGATGTACACGCTTAAAGCTTATAATGGAGACTGAAGATGAAAAGAACCATTAAAAAAAAGAGGAATGGTAAAACAGTGGGATAGTAAGTTTGTCGGTGATGCTAACGTGCAATGTGGTCGCTAAAGACACGCTGAAGGGTGTTTACGCTAACGGCTAGTGCGCTAGCTCATTCGCCGCTGACCAAAGGGGTCAAAGGTCAGCCAGCTCCAACATGAACATGACTGTTAAAAACAAGCCCATTTCTATCAAAGAATTTGAAGAGGCACTATATAATATTGCTACAAGTTTGTAAAGAAATGCATTGTAGTATCAAAGAAATAAAATGTAAATGTTTAAAAAAAAAGCAAACTCTAGTACTAAATATTGGCAAATACATAGTTCTTACATCGAGAATAGCAGTATAGGGGGAAGAATTGTTTGTTTTTTTCTGAGCGGAGTCAGAGGCAATAGCTTGAGCTTTAGTCAGTGTCCTCTCTTCTTTTTTACTTTTCCTCTAAGACATTTCTTTGAGCATACAAATGCTCACATTTAAATGCCAAGTTTACGATTCTAGGTTTATTTTGTTGACATATGAAATACAAAAATAATATTCAAGGGGTCTTTGAGCAATTTCACTGAATTTAGCTGACAATAAGAATAAAGCTTACGGTACATTGTGTTGAGAGAATGGAACATTTTACCGTGTGATAAAAAAGTTACAATTTCTTGAGAAAATCTACAGAAAAAAAGTCAACTGTGATAATAATTGTATTGGGTACATTTGGAAGTTTCTTTGTTTCCTTTTGGCTGAAACAATTCAAGTAAGACAATTTCATCTGGCCAATGAGATCCCACTGAATTGACTAATATTATTGCAACTAATAACTTGACAGAGTCTGATAGAACGACACAAAATCACTAACCGAAGAGTACTCGAAATTACACTTGCATGCTAGTCCATTTGAAGGGTGTGCAGGCTTGCACTTACAATCCTCGCTTTGCAAAAAAGAAAACTGAAATCTGACCTTGCATGATTCACTGCTTGTAATTGTCCTGGCCGACAACCATGAGCGACCTTGAACATAACCTCCTGATGCCATAGGGAAGAACTGGAATGCAGCATGCTAGTCTTATCAGCCAGTGGTGGTGAAAGTCTTTAAGAAAACCACACTCATGCATTCAAAATATAATTCCTGATATCATAAACCTAAATTAGTATTCTGTGTCAGCCAGGGATCTCAAGGTCCTCTCCAGCTAACTGAAACACTGTGTCGACGTGCAGATATGCTCAGTGAGGCTTCGCCAGACGCAATGTGGGATGTCAAAGTACTGTGAAATGTGGGTTCGACAGATGTTTCAGATCAGTGTCATCTTTGTACTGTCTGGAAGATGCTAAAATTAAACTGGGGGGAGATTATTACTTCTTTGGCATCTAGATCACAAGCTTACATTTTGATGCCCAGCTTTGTTGTTTTTTTTCTTTTAGCCACCTGGGCCCATACCTTTGACTTGTTTCTATAGGGGAACTCTTGCTGGTAATCTTCAGAATATAGTTTTATTTTCACAAGGACCTTTTCCATTCGAAATCTTCAGATCGACCAAAAGGAAGTTAGATATTAGGCATTAGGTTAGTCATTTTAAAACAGTGGTCAGGGCAGGTGAAGAGTTGGCCTGGAGCTCCCCCTGCAGGCAGCAGTAAAATAAACTCTTTCATCCAACAGCGTGGCCAACAACAATGGATCCAATGTTGGATTGTGGGCTTTAAAACCGTAGGGGAAGTTTTATGCTTTTCCTATGACACCATATGAACCAGAAGTTCAGATTGTAGAAGGATCAAAAGGAGGACAACCTGGTTTACAGCTCAAAAAAGAACATTTTGCTTGTCGTCTCCTCTTCCTCCTCCTCAAAAAAAAGGGTGAATAATTAGCCTGGCTGGCTCGCCACTCATACAACTCCCATCATTTCTCACTTAATATTAACGCGCCAGTCACAGATGCACATTTGTAACGCTGCACTCAAATACGTTATAACTTTATAACTTATCTCACTTGTAATTCAAATAGTTTTGTTGTTCACCTGCTTAGAGGGCAGAAGAGGGCACTGTTTCTCAATCTTCAGTGCTACGGACCATGCATTTCTCTGATTGATTAATCAGCCTATCAATCACGACAATTGGAACCCCAAGAAATTCCAATAGAAGCTCGTAGTCTGGCTTGCGAGGCTACACAGCTCCAGGTATTATGTCTTTGAAATGTTTAGTTGATTTATTAAAAAAGAAAGCTTAACCCAATACATCACAACGTGCAAAAACTGACTTTTGCTCTATGTAGGAGGATTCACAGAAACAAAACCTCCACACAATCGTATAGAGTCAATGCAGCTGCGAGCACAAAACAATCCCCCCATCACTCTATATGCTGCCGTCTTTGCATTACTGGATCATCATTTCCAGTCACTGCCCACAGTCTAAATGGACCGATTCATATCTCGGGAATCGATGAGAGCTTCTCCAGTGGACGCTTTGGTTTGGTCTCCTGCGCTGTTAGGAGATAATAGACACGCTCGGATTCAGCTAATGCAGATAGATAGACGCTAAAGTGGCTAAAAGCATGGAGGAGTCGGTGTGCTGTACCGCCATGCTGACAGCAGTGAGTCTGCAGCCCGCACTAACAGGGCTGGAACACTTATGTCCGAGTGCATTCTCCGGGACTGACGAGGATCCTTTAGGTCCGAGTGAAGACTAGTGAGTCGTTTATAAAGACTGAGAGGGACAAGTGGACAGTTCATCTGAGGACAGAGCTATGGTCGAGGGAAGATCATTTCTCATTTATTTTCCCAGATACTTACTTAATTATTTCCATTCATTATTCATTATTTATTTATATATATTTACATATTTATGTGGAAGCTGTTGGCCGACACATAAATATGTACCGTTCTAATTCAAATACATAAATGAAATGAAAAAAAAAAAACAGTACCTTGAGGAGACACGGGGAGAACATGCAAACTCCACACAGAAAGGCCCCGTCCAGGTGGGAATCAAACCTGGGACATGCTTGCTGTGAAGCGAGAGCGCAAACCGCTGCGCTACCGTGCCGCGGCAATAAAAACCTAGAAATAGCAGCGATGCTAATAACAACTAGCCTAGTGGAGGCTAATATAGTAAACGATCCGCCTGGGTCACAGAAATGAGACGTTACAAATTCTTAAGTTAGGAATAAGTTTAGACCACAAGTCACGAGTTAAAATCATCAAGCATCATTATTTAAGTTCATAAACAAAATACATTTTTGGTGATCAAATTATTGTCTTGTAGTAGAGTAAATTTCATTTGGCACTGTAGAGCTACATTGTAAACGCAACATTTGTGAAAGAAAAAGTGCTGTTGTGTGTCAGAATATAGCGTATTTTACGCAAGCGCGAACCAGGAAGTCAGAGGCTAAATTAACACAGTATTAGCATTAGCGAGCCAGCCTGTACACGCTTGAACTGCGTTTTGCTATAAACTCCTGCCAAGACGTGTTTTGAATTAAGTTTAGTGAACAACCCAGATGTGGGAGGGTTTGTGAGAGCTAGAAACGCATTCAGGCAACAACTAACTACGACTTTCACAGTTTGATTCTAGTAGTAGCTTTAGCTGCATGCTAAAAAATAATGACTACATACAAAATGTTGCCAAGTAAAAAAATAATATGTTTATGAGAACATAAACTTCCGGAAAAAGGAATCAATGTCAACTTAAAAAGCAATAGTGAATGTTAAACGCATTAAAAAGTGACTTCAGGCTGGGCTAATTCACAAGGATATTTACAGTATTGGCATCGTTAGCAAAACCAAAAAATCGTCTCAAACCTGGCCTTACTTTGATCTAAAACTTTCTCATTTTTACGTCCCACACTGTCCACCCTGACCCGGACAGAGCAGTACGTGTCCACAGCTCCGCACAATGGGCCCGGATGACAAAAGGGAGACTACTATAAAGCTCAGGAATGTGTCCGCAGTCGGGGCGCATGACATCACTCAGCCCAGATAAAAAGAGGCGAGTGAGCGCTGCACTCAAATAGACTCGCTCTGTCTCTTTGCTGCCTGCAAAGAGACAGAGAGACACTAAGACTATGGGGTTATTTTTTTCATATGGAGGGATTTAAAATGTGGCACTGAAGCTCTTGATTTCACAGCCCAGTGAGGAGATTAGTTTTGCGCCGTGTTCCCCTCCAGTAGCCGTCTTACACAGAGTACTACAAGGGAGGAGAGAGGGGAGTGCACAGTATCAATAAGTCATGTGCTCGCATTTACTCAGTCGGGCGGCGTGTTTTTCTCTGCTTGGATTCAAATAGACAAAGGCAAGATTTTTTTTTTTTTTCAATTCATTCTAATGAGAGACCACAAAGCATGACCGAATTTAATTATTTACCAAACTGACAGAGGGAGGAAAAAAAACATGTATATCCATATATATTCAGATGCATAGCTATGAATGTAGTCGCAGCTGCTCTGGGGTAGACTGATGGAAGCATGGCTGCCAATCCGTGCACTTCCGACTACTCCTGCATTTTTACATACAGGGTGAATCAGTGGATGAATGCTCTAACCTCTGAGCCAACATTGATCATTGAAATAGTTGTTAAAGGCCATGTAGCAACTTTTTTGCTTTTAAACTGCAAAAACAGAGATCTAATTCATTTCTAATTGTTGTTTGTGGTCCTATCTTTTCTAATACATTCCTAACATCCCAACTCTTTACAAGGATCAATTTAGAAGTATCTTTCAAAGCTGTTACCAGAGTGGGATCAGAGTGGCCTGGTAATGTTTACATTGTTAGCATCCACGAGGCTAACATGATACTGTGTAGTATGAAACTGCTCAACTTTACAAGTTTTGTTTCGTTCATGCTAAGTAGCCATTTACTCTGATGCTTAGCATCCTTCAGCATGCCACTATGCTACAAAATTACCAGAGTTTTTAGGTTCATGTTACTCCCGGTTTACGGTTTGTGTCAATTTTTAGCAGCTCGTGATAAGTATTATGGGTTTATGTCAGTTAGCTGATATTGCCAATTATATTAATATTGCAATATTTCTATTGCCCTTCCCTATTGCAGACCACACCGTTTTTCAAACATAATATACATCAGTACAAAGACAACAACAAAAAAACTGTATTATTTTTTTTAACACTAAATCATAATCTTTAACATCCAAACTAGGAGCTACTAGTTCTCCTAAACACACCCCAGTCTGCTTTTAATGCCATAGCGCCATCAATTATCCATGAGCGTCCTGAGTGCAGTGAGCTAGCCTACGCTATGACAGCTCCATTTCCTGGTTGAACAAAGGATAGCGTGTCCTCGGCTCATGGAGGACACATGCAGGCAGGCTTTAAAACCCTGGCCCCCACATCGTTAAAATTTACAAGAGAGATGCTCCACTACATCTCTGCATCCCTACAGAGATGGTTTACGGTTTTAATACTTCAGTGAGCGCCCCGAGTGTAAATATACTGTAGTAGTGGTGCATCCAGGGCTATATAACATCTTTGTGTGGAGGTGGGCTCATGAAAAGTAGTCAAAACAGTCTCGCTGTATTTATTTCTTTTTTTTCTTTTTTCTTTACATGGTCCAAACTCCAACATGGCAGACAGAGAAAGAATAGAGTCTGGACAGGTGGCGTAAATGGGTTCGCTATTCGAGCCAAATGTGTGGCAGTATTGCTGTAAGTAAGCGGGTTGTACATTTGCAGACAAGCACGTATCGCTACATGTTAACAACACAGCGATACAAAATAAAAAAAAGTATACGGCTACAGTCACACATTGACAAAATACATAACATGCTAGGTAGTCAAGATGGCTGCACCGACAATGCCAATGGCACTAAAGAAATAACTACATTTTATCAATTGTGTGCAGAACACTTCCTGATATTTCGAAGGTTGTGGATGTGTACACAGGGATAAATGACCGAGGTCAGTTTCCTCAGACAGCCAGGAAAAAAAAAAAATCCTAATAACTCCGAGTACTCCAGGAAGTCGTTTACCCTCGATAGTAGAAAGCCTTTTGCCAAGAATGTGTGTAATACCTCCACATGAATGGCAGGGTAAACAGTGGTGGTGATATCTGCTCTGTACAGGGCAGACTGTGAGAAAGAATCCAGAACATTCACCCAGAGATAACAGCCCGATTACGGACCGTCCGTGCCATAGAAACCATCTCATCATATTATCACGTCAAAGTCACCTTTGCAATATCGTCATCCCCACAGAGGCAGGAGGACTTTCAGCAGCCTCACCATCACCTTTGACCAAAGCAAGTTTTAAACTGATTGTTAGCGTTTATGGAAAAATATTAATCACAAGAGTTTTATTTAGTTGTGAGTTTTACATTTATAAAGAAGCTGACTTTGATTATTCCACTTAACAATTGACTATTTTGCAGAGTGGAAATAGTCGACTCTTTGATGAAGCTAAAGGTAAACAGTTAACATAAGCAACTTTTTTGAATGGTTTATTTAAGTACTTTGTATCATTATTTGAGTATTGGTGCAAATGCTACAGATTGTTCTATCACATGATTACTGAAGTTAAAGTACTTAACTGTAAAAAATACTTTAAAAAGTAGAAAGTATGGATTCATAAACACAAAGATTGTGCCCGATATCGGTCTCTCGCTTTTATAATGTACTTGTTTTGTTGACAGGCTTTGGGGGCGTCTCTGAGGCCAACCAGAAGGCCCCAGACCACACTTTGGGAACCACTGATGTAAACCATCTTTCGGGAAAACGGGTAGTCTAACCTGTGGCTTTTGTTATGGCTAAAATTCCAGTCCCCCCTCTCCACTGTTTTCCTGTCATGTAACACATTTGACCCACCCTCTGTGCAAAACCAAACACTGGGAGCGGCTTTGATTTCAACTTAAAAAAAAAAAAAATAGGACGGGAATGAGCTTTTTGATGGTTGAGGGAAAAGGCCTTACGTCTTCCAGGGGCAAACTTTGGGAAGACATTTCTCACATGAGGTTTCAGAGTTTGAAGGTGCTATGAAAAACACAGGTAGATCAGAGACAGGTGGATGAAATCATCGTAACAATATTGCGTCTTTGCAGCTGAACGGATGCCAGGTATATCCAATTACATGTCGGAACAATGTACAGTAACAAAGCAGATGCACTTAAGGACAGGTTTTAGCTTCTGGGCAAAGTGAGGTAAGACTTTGTAGGAATTCATTTGCACAACGTCTTCAATAGCTCGCAGCATTTCAGGAAGGTTGTTGATTCCTGGACTAGTTAGCATTAGCCTGTGTTTACTGTACTTACAGCCTGGTTGGGAAATGTCCATAAACTTGTTCAGTCCTAATGTTGTCTCCTTTGTGTCTCCCTCGGGCAGCTTTCAGGCTCCAGCGACCAAAGATCCTGGAAAACAGAAAAACAAATTGACATTTTACTTGTTGAAATTCAATACAGGATTTTCTTTTGGATTTGAAATGCCGTAGTGACCATCTATTATGTTGACACTCGCAAACATTCAATCAAATGGATGTACAAGGGGATATTTCAAAAGTAAATTGGAGACAACTGTCAACTTTTCTCTTTTTTTGTGTGTGTCTATAACTTCCAATACAACAGATATAATTTTTTTTAGTATTTTTGACAAACATTTACAGTAAAAATTAGAGGTCGACCGATGTATCAGGCCGAAATGTTTACAATATCGGCGGTGAAACATCATTGTTAAAAACAAGTTTCACCAACATGTCATTTTGAAGCACATAACCTGGAGAATGCAATCGCCGAGTCTGTTTTAACCTCCACAAATGTATTTTTGATCGCCGCGCAAAATGACACGTCTAGCAACAGTATGCTAATGCTAACGGAAAATAATCAAAGCTGGGACAGAAACTATAATTGAAATCACCTAAAGTAAAAACAATAAAATTGGCCACTGCTGGAGCGGCCAAGTATTTATGTTTTTCCAAAAATATCGGCCGAGCATATCGGCCAATAAAAATCCCCAAAAATTGCCATCGGCCTTAGAAAAACCCATAACGGTCGACCTCTAATGAAGTCACCACATGACTAGTCGACTTAACTGCGACCATTTTGACCGATAAGTCGGCCTTTAAAAATCTGTAGACCTTCAAGCCCTAGTAGAATATGGTTAAATAGGGTTTAACCGAAAAATATCCAAATGCCATCTTTTATGTGATTAGATTCATTCTTTACAATTAAGAACTAGCCCACATTGCTCATTTAAAACACGCATTGGAATGAGTTTATTTTGTTGCAACCTTTTAATTTGCTAAATGCGTCCATTTCAAATTAAGATCGATTATGCAGCCCTATTTAGAAATGTATATTTAAAAGGTAAGATAGAATATACATTACACTTTGGTAAACAAAAACTGGAATTCTCATTACTGACAATTGCCATGACATCCAGCCAACAACGCCAACCATCACTCCACTCCTGACAACAGCTCTCCGATTGGACAATTGAAGCGCTAAACGCACCCACACACACATCTCCACATGATCTGCTGTACGTGTTACAAGCCTTTTTGAGACACTTTTTCTTTATGGTCCCATTTCCCCAACACGGAACACCGCAAGTACCGCGCAGAAGCTTGCAGCCAATAGCCCAAGGAAAGATGTGATATTCTCTGATAAACAGGCCGATTCTTCCTTTATCCGTGGTCGTCAAAAGCTCCAGTGTGTCTGAAAGTGTAGACAGATGGGACGATTGTAGCTATGGGAACACTGCTGGGACACATAGAAGGAGAAAACAGGGCCGAGAAGTGGCTCTCATGCAGACGCTATAATGAAGTTAAGCGGACATTAACCAGAGGGAGATGTGGAATGAGAAGAAAAGGACAAGTCTTTTCAACTGTTACTCTGAGGTTTCCAAGTCTGGAGCGTGACATTTGGGTCAAATTTGAACTTCGAATGAACTTTTCTGAGTGCCATTCTTTTGGAGATGTCTGGATTTAAGCTGTTCAGTTCAGTTGAATACAATGTTGTCTACCGTTGCGTCCAAGGCATTTTGAAACCACAAAAAGGAGCCATTTAAGAATGAATAGTTGTAATAAAAATTCCTAAAACACACTCTTATATTAGCTAGCACCAGGCTAATTGTTTTTAGCATCAGTTAGGGCTGGGACGATACGCTTTTGTTTTTTACGATTTTACGATACGCATCACTATACGTATTGCGATACAGTAAGCAAGTAATTAAGAAGTCATATGTTAACCTTAAAATGGGAAAAAAGAAAACAGTCACGTGTCCAAAGTCTATAAACCAAATGCCATTTGACATTTAAAGTGTTATGGTTGAAAAGTGCATTAACGCGAAATGTAACAAAGTGTTGTGTAACTGTTACTGGAAAGTATTGCGATACTTGGTATTGCGATCTGATCCGATGTTTTGTCCTAGCCCTAGCATTGGTGCTTCTTCCAGAAGTGGGCCTGGGCATGACCGACAGCTCCAACCACTGGAAGAGACACATCTGGAGAAGTCAATCGAGCCAATCAGAGCAGCTCACTGAGCGAACGACACCCTGTGCATGACATTTTTTTTAAAACACTATGCGCAGACGGCTGGGGCTAACGTGGGGTTAGCTCAGGGCTAGTTTAGCTTCTTGGACCTGAAGTTTTTCATGTAAACTTCAGCAAATGACGTGTCCAAAGATGTTTCCCCTCGGCCTGACAAGAATGATTAGTATGAGCTACAAGAACTTTGTTCATAAGGTATGTACATTTTACATCAGTTTCAGGGCAGTTTTAGGTCTCATTTTAAGGCATTCATAAAAATATAACATGCTGATTTAACAGTGTTTATCTCTCTGTTTTGTGAGGGAAAAAAAAAAATCACTGCAAACTCTTCACCCACTAGTGCGCCGCCATGTTTGTTTGTGTCACTCTGGCTTCATCACATGCCTCTGATTGGCTACTCATCGTAAATCCCACCTCTGCTGTAAGCTGCCTCACCAGGCTTCATTTCCAGACTACTATCCCCCTAAGAATAAATAGAATAAATAGAGGAGAGTGGTCTGGCTGGCCAAGCTAATCAACAACTTTTAAAGCTTGTGAGAAGAATTACAGAAACACCAGGTATGTTTTTTGATTAAATAAAAGAAAGAAAACATTATAAGATGGTTCTAATCTTTTTTTAAATGTAGTCAGTTTAGAAGATCATGAACCACGATGTTTTATGCACATCTTTGGAGGACATGCTGTGAAGGTCAAAGAGTTTGAGGGGAACGCAGAGGGAATGGAAGAAGGTGGTTTTTAAATGCATCTCCACTGGGAGCAGATAACCCAATTCTACTTATCAGGAGCACAGAGCACCACCAGGCCTGCATCGCTCTCTCTCTTTGACACTGAACAGATCTCATAGAAGCAACCGTTGCACAGTTAGGGAGTGGCATGACCCAGCGCAGCCCACTTCCATCACCCTCGTCCGGGACACAAGAATGTAGCACCGCGGACAGAACGCAGCTGGACCAACCGCATCTGCACATTAGCCGACCGCGTTTCCCGCAATGCAACGCAAGGACTACAAATGGTACAAATGCAAAAGGTTACATAACAAAATCGGCAATTGGAAAAATGTCTGTTGCTGAAAAGATTCAGCCCCATTACCAGGGGTTAAAGTGGGCGGGAACGGTCGGGAACAATGTTTCCGCACTTTCGCGTGACCAAAAAAAAAAAAGTTAATGATTGCTACTTTGTTATTTTCGCACACATACGAAAGTCTGCCTGAAACCAGTAGTTTTATTATTAATTTGCTGAAGCTGCGCTGGACAAAAGTCCACTCTTCAGAGAGAAACTAGAGAATAATCATGAGATCAGCAGTGGCTCAGTGCCCTCCTCATGCGCGCGGGTTTAATGCGCCTCAATATTACAGTATTTATCACGAAATAACAGTTTGGCGTTACGGCGCTCGGTTACGGCACGATGTCGGCCTTTTTCACAAAGCATTTGCTCTGACCTGATCCTTTGAATCTGCCCGGTTTAAAAGTAACAATAGAGTCATGAATTCTGGCTAAAGTGGAGTCTTTAGACCAGCGCCGGCTCCAGAATAAACTGACTGAGGGTGCATTTGAGTTTCTAATGGGTGCAAATAGAGTTTCTCGCCATTAAAATACATTGTCATGTCATTAAAACTGACGGGGCAGACATTTAAAATAGATAAGGTTTTTCAAAATAAGGTTGCAACGCACCCTCTTGCATCCCCGTAGATCCGGGCCTGCTTTAGACTCATTTGGAGCCTGTGTCTCCTCCTCACTGATGAGCGCCATGAGCAGCTCTCAGACGGAGGAAAAACAGGGGCGGGGCTGACATGGGCAGCAGAGGGGCTGGGGCAGATTTTATCTGTGAAAAGCGCTTTAAAAATAAACTTTACTTACTTACTTACTTACAGGGAAACACTTACACAGGATTTTGACAGTACATTAAAACAATAAATACATAGATTAAATAATAAAAGCAAACTAATTGCAGCTGTTTTCTTGTAATTTTATGCAACTGTGAAAGCACTTTGAATTGCCTTGTGTATGAATTGTCCTCTACAAATAAACTTGCCTTGCCTATAAAAAATGTTGTTACATTTTTCTTTTCTTTTTGAGGAAACTAATCATAAAATAGACAGTTCTTATTATCATCACTGTATAAGGCCAATTTAAACAGCACATGTTTTGCCTAAAATACACCAGATTGCACTCAATTGTATCTGATTATTCAAAAAATGTCCCAGTGAGGACTGGCTGTTGCTCTAACTTTCTGAGAGTATCTCAAACAAGAGCACATAAGAAATCTTATTCTGTAAAATGGCTTAAAACTTCTTTTTATATATATATATATATATATATATATATATATATATATATATATATATATATATATATATATATATATATATATATATATCAATTAAAAGTAATATAAAACCCCTTCTGTTACATCTAATATACACACAGCCTTTCACATAATTGACCTAATGTAGCATTCAGAGTCTTCAAGATTAGAGTTCCACCACCTCCCAAAATCCACCTTAACCACTGCCCATTACCCAAATTGCAAAGTGGTGTCCCAGAGAGATGAAGGCAGTAGCAGAATAGTAAAAGCAGTAGGAAAATCCTGTTTTATTGGGCAGTAAAGTCCATTTGTGTGTTTATGCACACAGCCAAGAGGAGCGTTTTTTATATGGGACAGGTCTTTTTATGGGGTGTCTGACCTTGTCCCAGTGAGACAGCACTGGCCCTGTAGGATTATGCTGTCTTGGAGCTCACAATGAACGTGCTAGTTAGCCAGCAGGTCGCTTGTCAAATCAACAAATGCGCCATTCAATTCAATTCTAAAATAAGGCATAGACTGCAGTCATTTGGGTAAAATATAGTCTCGGAAAACATGTATAAAAATGCAAACCCACTAGCTTAGACCTCTACAGACATATTCTCAAATGCAAGTGAGGTTATTACTGAAAAGTATTATTCACATAAAGATCATTTAACAATCTGCGCCATCTTTATTTAGCATAATGTTGCATCAATGTTGGGTTTTCTTGTGTTGAAAAATGTTTTAAGAACAGGTTGTCAAGAGTATAGCAAGAACTTTCTGTGTTTAGTGTTGTGTTATAGGTCAATGTCAACTGCAATGAAGTGTAAGGCTAAGGCCAGCTGAGGTGAACGTAGCTTTGACTAATAACTTGCATTAGCAATAGTACATGCAACATAACTGCCATGTGTTCACGACAGTCCAAATTCTTGCCGCTGGCTCAAACCGTTGGGGGCATTGGGTCGACCCAATGGAGTGTCGAAGGACCCATCTCCAGATCTTAATTTAGGATCATGGTAAGAATCATCTAGCTAGGAAGATTAACCTTTCAGTCTTTTGCAGAGACGTGACCAGCGGCTGCTCAAATGTCAAAGTCAACGCCAAAGTCAGAGAGTGATGGGGTAAGTGATACCAGTATGGTAACGAAAAAGAGGTTTAGGTACCACTGGTATCGGGAAAAAAATATATAAAATGTCTGTAGAGACCAAGTTTTGATGCTGTTGGTCCAGGGACAGCATTAAAGAAAGCTACTTGAGATCAAAAAATTCATACAAATTTAAAAGGAATAGTCTTTAATGAATAAATATTATTGGTCTGTTGTCTGGTTCTAGACGTCAAACATTTTAGCACAGGTATCGAAAAACATATCGTTCAGGTATCGGTATCATGAACCAAGTATCGTTAAAGTTCTGGTATCGGGGGAAAAAAGTACCGTTACTCAGGCCCTAGAGAGGGAAACACCTAATAAGGTGCCGTTATTTGGTCAATGAAGACCTTTGATCTACTGATGTGATATCCTCCGGTGTGGCTTCGCCTGCCTGTCGGATGTAATGTTATGTGAAGTCAGACTGGAGCGTCTGAAAACAACCCATCCAACGTGAGGAAATCAAACTACAGTCCCGGAATCGAACCTTCTTGCTGTGGAACAAGAGCGTAAACCACCCAACCATCGTAAATCACACTCCCGCCATGTACTGTACACGGGCCTTAGTATCTGAGAACGGCCTGTTCCCAAGCTCTGGTGGAGACAGGACCTCCAAAAGGGGGGGATGAAAAGGAGGGTGGGGCCAAGGCTGCTACTAGGACTGCGCCAACTAGTAAACAAGCCAGGAGAAAACAAATCCAGACTCTTTCAAAACGGACACTCTTCCTTATATCCTCCCTCCGCTCTCTGTATTCCTGTCCCATCAAAACCACACCCCTTCCCTTCGTCCCAACACGTCACGTGATCTGCCAGCGCACATGTGTCTAATACCATTCCAGCTCATATCCTTCAGATGACCGGCTGCCCTCACAGATGTTAGCTCTCTACACACCCGCCCTGCACTTTTATAGGCCTGCCGTAATTCTTCATAAGCAGGCGCATCCATAAATCTGGCCAAGTACTTGTATTTATAAATGAGAGAGGGGGCGCGGGCCAACATTAACAAAGCTTTGAATGTTTAGTTTAGGGCTAAAGGGTGTTTTGTCAGGGGTTAGCTTC
Organism: Proterorhinus semilunaris; assembly: GCA_021464625.1. Taxonomy (NCBI): domain Eukaryota; kingdom Metazoa; phylum Chordata; class Actinopteri; order Gobiiformes; family Gobiidae; genus Proterorhinus; species Proterorhinus semilunaris. The sequence goes on from CM038357.1 coordinate 31,531,967, forward strand.
TTGCGTCACAAATGGTGTAGCAACTGTTTAGACTATTTTAGTTTCGCATGTCTTTTTTTATTATACAGTTGACTAACGGGTGGGCGACACGGACCAACATCTCTCACTGTGTTTTATGAGACTTACTTGGATACAATCAAGCAATATTTTGTGCAAACCATCTAAATTATTTAACATGTATATATTTTTTTCATTTCTCACCAGCAGTTTTGCAGCTTTTCTGTTCTTTTTAGTCATTATGTACAGGATATTGCCGTTTTTCTTATGTTCCAAACATTTTACCATCCATATGGTACATACTGTACCATATGTGGCCATGCTGCCTTTGCTATGCCCGATCCCGTCAGACCTCAGAAGCTAAGCAAGGAAGGGCCTGGCAGGACTTGGATGGGAGACCGTTTGGGAATACCAGGAAGCCTGGCAAATGTAGTGTGTGTGAGTGGTGGTGGTGGCTGATGTGCGCAGACTGGTTGCCTCACTTATCGTCACCAAGTATGGAGTGAATGAATAATGCACCAAATTGTAAAAGTGACTGTGAGCATCTAGAAAAGCGCTATATAAGACTAATGCATTATTATTATTATTACTGTGACTCTTGAAAATTCCATCTCTAACTTGAAACTGGTGGATCCGACAGCCAGATGTTGCATGTAAATGAATATCAAAGATGTAGCCGATACGTAATGAGTACTCGCCAGGCTACTACAGCCAAGTCGTAATACCAACATTGTCCAGCTGTCAAGTCTTGAGCCCAGGATCATAACAGAAAATATTGGTTTCCAAGACTTGCATTCAATTAACAGTCTTGTATTTTGGGGGTGGGCGCTTCTAATCCTTTTGCTTCGGCCCATTCCTTTTGAGCAGACTAACTGCTCAGAATACACTATTACGCCAGAGACAAATACAGCCTAAACTATGCAAATACTACTGACTGTCAGTAGTATTTGCATAGTTTAAGAAGAAACAGGTTTGTTTGTAGACTAAATTAATACAAAAAGTTTACTCTTCACAAGATAAACGCATGCGACAACAAAGATATTAAACCGAAATAAATCAAAGCCAAAGTGAATCGGGAATTTTGTGACTATCACAAGAGGCTTAGTTGAATTTGAAAAGAATAGGGGCTAAAAGCAGACCTTGTGGAGAGCCAAATTCGTGTATTATAGCTTAGTTATTGTTAAAAATAATAAACTAACTTTACAAAGTGCACACTTGGTTGTCTTCCTATCTTTCCTTTCAACTTGAAGCAATTTAGCCACATAAAAATATAGCCATTTTGAGGCACTTGAGGCAGCCGTGGTTCCAACATAAAGTTTAGCTAGTTAAGGTATTAATAGAAATAAAATGTAAATTGCGATTTGCAACCTATAAAGTTCAATGGCTGCAATTATTTAAGTAATATAATGTTTAATACAAAAAAACATCCCATCTCCAAGGAATTCTTTATGTGAAACTTGCAAAACTTCGTCAACTGTTTCTCAACTGGTGGGCAAGATATCGTCAACACAAGATAATTTCAAAATTGCTGTTTGGATGATTAAAATATCGAGTACACCTCCAAAAACTTGCAAAAACTGCGGCTAAAAAAATTATATGCAAGTGTGTAGTCAATTAAAAAAAGGGTGTAACATGTGTGTTTTCTGCAGTTTTATTGTTCTGAGCGGCAAAATCTACACCCTAAAAACAATGGTGCTGGTCTAGAGTGTTCTAGAGGAAAAGGAATGAGTCACTGGGTCACCTAAAGATCAAATACGCATTAATATACATTTTGCCTCCCAGCTAAAAAAAAAAAAAGCAACATAGGTCTTTCTTTTTACGCTTTTGGCAGATTTTGACTAAAGCAAAACAAAGTTTATATTTCCGCCATCTCCAAGTTCCAATACTCCTGAAGAATTTTAAACCAAGCGAACTTGTGATTTGTCAAATGTATTAGAAAATCTAATCAACTGTACAGCTTATTTAATAAATCGATGTTTTTTTGGCAAAATGATTGAGCCCTAGTTTACAGTTTGATTCCAGCAATCCAGTTAACTTACATTGCCGATATGAATCAATATGACTTAACCCTTTGCTGCTAAATACACCCACCCCTCTGACATAATCCCGCCCACTGCACTGGCCAAACAGTCCCAGGCCAGACTGCTGTGTCGTCATAGATCACTCTGGCCAGCTGCCAACACTTTCTCCCTCCCTCCCTCTCGCTCTTTCTCTCTCTCACTGTCCCAGCCCTAAATCCATCTTGGGCCATGGCTCATGTTGCAGTGCATTGTGGGATGTCCGATCTAATCTTTCTGACAGGACGTGTGCACTTTCTGTAGCGCTATTGTCCAAATGCCCCTCGTCCAATCAAAAGGTGGGATCAAAGGCGTTCCACCAGCACCTGAAGCCCACCCTCTACGGCTCTCAAACAGCCCGTCAACTGAGGTCAGAGGTTTTTTAAAAAGGGGACATACGCAAAATTTAATTCACTTTTGTCCATGTTATAACGTTGTTCCCTCATCTTTAGCAGTATTACGTTTCAGTAAATAACCTCCATCACCGGCCCCGACCTGAGCATCTCTGCACTCAATGGCCCTCATTTATCAACATTGCGTAAACAAATGGTGTATGCGTAGGTGTATTTCCGATATACACCAGAAGGCACGTGACATTTATGAACCTGTGCTTTCCGCTCAGATCTTATCGTACGCAAGCGCAGCTGATGGTAAATGCCACGGAGAAATCCCAGCGTCGTTTGAAAGAAATGCCCCAAAATTATTCACGTATGAGGAGGCCTCACCCACGGGTTTTACGGCACGCACGCACTAAACACGGCAAAGAAGAACATTTCTCCAACCAGGAAATGATAAATAGTTGAAGATTAAAAAATCTGTCGGTAACCCACATTAACCTTATAGCCTATCCAAGATCACATTTACTAAAAAAAAAAAAAAAAAAGAGGGGACAAAAAAATAGGCTAATAATAGGCAAGTTTATTTGTAGAGCACAATTCATACACAAGGCAATTCAAAGTGCTTCACAGTTGCAGAAAATTACAACGGATATAATTAAAGTAAATTCACAATTGATATATTAACACCTTTTGTAATGACTGGATCTAGAGTGTGATCTTTGTTGTGAGTCGCTTCACTCACGTGCTGAGTTAAACCAAACATTTCAAGAACATCTCTACGTTCTTTTGCATGCCTGTCATTGGTCACATCCACATGCACATTAAAATCACCTGAAATGACTAAATAATCAAAATCAGTGCATATAAATGAAAGTAATTCACTAAAATCTTCGATAAAACAATTCTGTGGTGGTTTGTAAATAGTCATATAAAGTATGGAAGATTGTGTCTTTCAAAATGGAGATAAAACATACTCAAATTATGTTGAGTGTTGTGTTTCAGACACAAAATTGAAATTTGATGGACTACACTCAATCAAAACTGCGTTTCCAGTGTTTTTGTCAAGCCATGTTTCAGTTAAAAACATAAAATCTAGATTATAAGAGGAAATAAAACGATTTATTAAAAAGTGCGTGTTTTTTTAATGATCTGACATGGAGTACTGCATCTTTGAGATGTATCTGTGTTTGAGTGGATGGAATCTTTTTGCAATAAAAAGTGACCTTTATTAAATAAGCAGTAGGCCTAAATAGCCTATATAAAAAAGGATATAAACTTAGACCACATTAAAAACAAAAAAGCGTGGATACAACGCTGCAGTAAGAGCAGACTCTGGACCATGATCTGAACCAGCGAAAAGCAGAGCTTTCCTCCGGGAGGAAACGCGTGCGCTGACAGCCGACCGGAACCTAATGAACCCGTCCCGACCAAAGACAGCCCTGCGACGGGACGGGCTTCGATCATTCCACTGACGAGAGGAGAGCGCGCGGTCAGCAGACCCTGTGCGCCGCTCAAACCCGGACTTTACGAACCCGTCCGGACCGACGAAAGCTGTGGAGCTGTCGAAGGATTTGTTTGACGCCCGGGATACTCGTGTCACGGCATACGGTCCACAGACTCAGCGCTCAAACCAACCAGAACACGGAGCATGGCCTCGTGCAGACCCAGGTGAGTCCCGGTACACGGCAGCAGGCGTGAGGTGGGGAATCCACACAAAGTTTGTGCAGCAGCGGTATTTCGTTAAAAACAAAACAAATGTAATGCGGCGAGAAGGACGAGGACACATGCGAGCTGCAAGTGAGTCAACTTAATTGTCTTCTAGCCACTGAAAGAATGGCCAGAGAACCGGACAAACACAACAGGAAGGGCTGGACACGCCCGCAAACCCCAAAACCTGCTGGATGAGACCCCCCTCTCCAACATGTACACCACAATAAAATAAAAAAACACCGTGAGCATCTCTGTGGCTGCAGTCCAGGTTCTAGTGTCTCTGGTCCGGGCTGAGCCTCTGTACACCACCTCCTGACTTGGTGTAGGATTAGATTGATAAATGCCAAAACAGGCGGTGATTTTTCATACACCACACATACGCTCTGATTTCATCGTACGCAAGTTTGATAAATGAAGTTTTATTGATTTGCATGCTGTTAGCTTAAAATGAGAGCTTGTATTTTCAATTTCTGATTTCCACTCCACTGCTTTTCCACAGAGATGTAAACCTTTAACTACAATATAATGTTATTACCTCATCAAAAACAGTCCTGGACAAGTATTTTGTATAATTGATGCATCTTTTTAATAATCCTGCCCATTTGGATCACTTTCTCTTCAAGTGTCGAAGTGCCCTAGCCTGGCCTTTGCCATCCGTAAACTCCGGTCAAATATTTTTCCCTGCATGTACGAAACAAGTACGAGGGTATGGTCAAACCATTATCACAACGCCATTGATTTGCTAGCATGTTTGAATATAAGCTTTTTAAATGATAGTTCCCACAGCTACCTACAAAGGGAGCTTCTCCAACGACACGACGAGATGAGATAAAGACCAACCCATTCATGCAGATTAACCCCTTAACCACCACCTTAAACGGGGATTAGATTAGGGTAAAGCCGAGCTGGAGGCTTAAGAGGTTAAGACTGAAAACTAGGGTTGGCTTTTATGCCGATACCACATATTTTCCTGGTATCGGTATCGTTGAGTATCTAAACCCAAACCTATCCGATACCAAATAGTGTTTGTTTGGGCTCTGCAGACAATAAAACCCCTCATAATCCAATTTGTTTTATCTTTTTATGCTGACGTAGAATCAAGCAGCATAAGTCACAGTGCACAGACTTTGCTTAATCCGCATGAAGAGCCATGCGCTGTAGTTTTGGCATATTTTTTACAGGATTTGTTATTGTTTTTATTCACTTTCTGCAGTATCCGACTGGCACTCGGTATCCACGACTACTCTGAACCCAAGTATCGGTATTGGAGCGGATGGGAAAAACCGGTATGGGAACAACGCTACTAAAAAAAAACATAACAAAATCAGATGCATCAGGCACAATTAATGGATACATTCACTTTAGCCATCCATTTTCCATCTTTTAACAGTACTAAGCCAACGCAGACTAAATCAGGACTAAAGTAAGTGAAAAAGGAAATAAACACCTAGCTCCACCCACATTCGCACTGCAAAATAAGCTGCCAAAGTGGCTTGCGCCTGGGAGACCATGGGCGGAACCGCAGTGAGTGCCACGAAGAACATCTCACACAGTGTCACAGATAAACAAAGAAAGCCGCGGTAGTGTAGCCAATATCTCCACAATGCGGTAAATGCTAAGCTGGATGATGTTTGGACGCATTGCAGACAGCTCGCACTTGCCATTTCTGCTCCGCTAAACATCTCATCTGCAGCAAGCAAAGTCAGTTTAGTTTCTCTTTAAACCAGGACTAAGGCAGGTCTGAAGGCTGAACTATGAAGTGCGAGTCAGACTCCGCCTATGCCCTTGTCCCGTGTCATCGTATCCCATGAGAGCCAGTGTGTGAGTGCATATTTGCGGTTAGAGAATAGGCTGGTGTAAAGCCCTTTAAAGCCGGCCCCACTGTGGATCTGGCTGACGCATACCGCACAGGCCGGTTCATGGGACGAGCGCTGACCTACTATCCCATCATGTCTCCACGGTTTCCCGTTTCTCTGCCCGGGTTCAAAGCAACGCACTGCGCTGACGGACAGAGATAGCATTGATTTCTGTTACGGAGGCGACAGGACGAGGGCCGTTCGACTGGCGGCACACAGGCCAATTACCTATGTCGATATAGAAACATAGTTGACATAGCTGTTACTGTTAAAACAATTCTGATACTGGCACTTTAACGATACTTGGTTTACGATACCTTTACGATACTTTTGTCCATACTTATACTAAAATATCTGTCATCTAAAACCAGAAAACAGAACAATACTGTTTAGAATACATTCATATTCATATTGGGTTCATCTCCAATGTCAAAAAAATTTATGAAAAATTGTGAAAACTTAGTAAGAATGTCGGCAAAATAAGAAAACTGAGGGAAAAATTGTGATGGATGGGCAATATCACGATGGAGAGCAACCATCCTGCCCCCTCCTGTCAGAAACACGCACTGATCTTCTGTGGGCCTTGTAAACCTACAAACTTTGCAGGGATTGCACTGTAAATTAAATTCCGAATATAACTAATATGCACGCTAGTTTAAGTAGCCTACCAGAAGCCCGAAGACATGATGTGTGTATTATTGTAATTATTAAAATAAAGACGCAGCGCTGCTCTATTTCTGACGAGCGGGGCTCTCTCTCTAAAAGCAGCTACTGTTTAACTGCGTGGTCACACTGTGCTTTTCGTACGGAAACTAAACAGTTTTAAAATGCCACGATGGATCTGACATCGGAGCTTAGAGCATGGGTTTGGATGTTCTCACGGTGTAGGAGGTACGAGGCTACGAGCACACGGACAGGGCAGCTTCAAAAACGTCCCGTTCACCCACTGTTTCTTAAACATTACGTTAAAACTGAGCAAATGCAAATAATAAGCTCCGATTTTCCTTTTTTTATTAGTGTGATAAGAGCCTTGTTATTGAGGAGCAGATGACGCTCTGAATAAGTCGTTCTCCTCTGAGACTTTTACGCACGAGTTTTAACACATTTCTGTTGCAAAATTCGTGTTCCATGACTCTGTTCAGATCATGTTTAGTTTAGTTCCATTTATCCTGCAATCTCACATTTATCCTAACAAATAAAATGCAGCCTATATATATAGGCTATGTAAATGTCTTTAAAAAATGCTTATGAGAGTTGGACGATATCATCGTCCATCACGATGGTTCCCTGTAAACATCGTCAACTGCCAGTTAAGGGGACATCGCCCAACCCTAGCGGTCGCGATAATTACTATTGACTTATCGTTCAATAAATAACAGATGAACGATATATTTTTGGGCTCGATATTTATCGTCTGTACATTTATTAGCATTCCCACTTCCCATTGCTGTAGTACCTCCATATAGTCGCTAGCCTTCCATTAGAAAGCATTGCACTTTAGACACGTTAAAAACAACTTTAAGGCCAAGTGCCTAATTTTTTTTTACTTTCTATAGCTAGATATTCCTCCTGTGAAAACTCTGGGTTAGGCACAATCAAAGGGAACAGGCTGGTTTTCATAGGGTACATTTTAGAAATCTTGCTTAATTAATGAGGGCCTGACTTTGATCGACAGGCTGTTAGCATTAGAGCTAACAGCACGGGCGCGGCCTAGACTGAACTCAACCCCCCACGAGGTCCGAGTCTACAGTGAAGATCCCGTCCTTATAACCTTTTTAGGAACATGCTTCGTCAGGGCTGAGGAGGAGGAGTCCGTAAATCCGCCATGATTTCCCCCTGGAACGTGGTCATTGTGGTCTATGTTTGCACCTCTAAAAAGAGTTAAGTACAGGAGGTTTGAATTTAGTCTACGTTTTAAAAAACTAGAACCGCTGCACCATTAGAACAAAAGCTGCAACGATCCATTTGGAAGCCTAAATTAAAACGTCTGGAAATGTAAGAGGATAAAGTAGGATAAAGTAGCAGCCTCGTCATTACAAAGTACGGTGTCAAAAGTGTCCAGCTAAAACTATACGTTTTCATTTCAAAAGAACAGAATCTCCAAACGTCTACGTCGGCGGAAAGATGACACCTGTCCATGCCTACACGGCACTTATCAAAGCATTAGCCCCTTACATTATTCATACCCTATAGGCATTAGCCCTTATTACTCTTCACAAATCAAAGTTCCCGTCTTGATTCTCGCTGTTGAGGCGCTCACATCTGGTAACCGTTACGCGCCTTTATTTTTACCAAATGGCCTATGGGCTGACATAACGCCTGTGTAATCTAGGACGCGCACGGTGACATCAGAGGTCCTCAGCCCTGCCTCCCAAAGAAACACTGGGTCGGTGGTGTCGCGTTGTCATGGAAACGCTCTCCACAGTCAATCGCCGCGCTGAACTGTTTAGCAGATCCAAAGCACAATCCAGCAGTGATTCTCCAGAACTTTGCAACACTTTAAGATATGGTGCTTTCTAAGAACTACCATAAATTGACTGAAGAAAAAAAAAAGATGAAGCCTGGGATGGAAAACCAGTCCCACACAGGACTTATCTAGGGCTAAATTAGATTAAACCAAGGACTTACCCAGGTCTAAAGCAAGGACTATTTCTCGGACTAAGGAGGGCACAAATTGACCAAAGTACAAAACGGGTCTAATCAAAAACGTGTAACAGAACCAAGACGTAAACCAGGACTTCCAGACCTTGATTGACTGGAACCAGGATTTACCGGGTTCTAAACTAGGTGTGAGGCCAAGAACTATTTCAGGATTTAAAAGAAGAAAGTTCCTAGTCATTCTAGTCAGGACATGAATGTAGCTCCAATTCTAGGACAAGCAAGACACTGCAGATGAATATTTTTTTATTTTTGTTTTAAAGATATCAGTTTGAACCTTTACCTGCAAACATATCCTGACACTTCCAAAAAGTAGCCACAGAGAAAGGTTTCCCTGCTCTTATATTTGGACGCAACACCTTTAGCTAATGATCGCATGAATTCACTGTGGCGTTGTTTCAATACTCTTCTGCAATGTCTAAAGATCCAGAGTGTGCCTGACCACTGCGCAAAACCTTCTCCAGCACATCCCAAAGATTCTCTAACGGGGTTACGATCTGCACTCCGTGGCGGCCAATCCACATGTGAAAATTATGCCTTCAGGGAAGAAGAAATCCATCGATGGAATAACCTGGTCATTTGGGACGTTCGGGTCGTCCGCTGATCTCATTCTTCTGGCACATAACTGCAGCAAGCTACCCCAGATCCAGAACGCTTGTTTCCGAGTCAGGGAGTATACAAGAGAATTATTATCATGCAGCCATTAGACACAACACTATAGCAAATCCAGCATGGAAAAAACAAAACACTATTGATGTGGACCTAAAAGCATCAGCCCCACAGAACGGCGCATTAAAGAGGTATGTAGCATGGACATCGCCTTACCCAGACTCTCCCCTCCTCCCTCTCTTACCCCCACCCTTAGGCGCTCCACTTTCAGCTAATCACCCATTTCCTCGCACTCTCCCACTGACCCCACCCAGCATCGAAAACCAAAGTCTCTGGCCTTTGTGACGGAATCACTGTAACAAAGCACAAATAGTATGGCAGACGTTTGAGCAAACATCCACTGCCCGAGGCTCCGGGATAATCAAGTCATTGTGTTAGACTAAATAAACATTTTGGAATATGGATATGTAAACATGGATGCCTGGAAGAGGACTGAAGTGAATTTAGACCAATAGGGCTGTGTCTTGATTGTGCCAAAGCTGGTCTAGACACTTTGCGCTTGCTTTGCAAATTTTGATGGCGAAACACGAGTTAACAAACAAAAAGTGAAAGGTTGAGCACAGCCAACAGATGTCTGTTTTTGGTATCGTTTATACTGTACTGGCCAAGATGATGGCTATGCTCCCAAAAGGAAAGTTGCATTCTGGTATCCGATAATGGTATTCAAAATAGAGCTACATCATGTTCAGATAAACTATACTTTATTTTTGAGTTGGGGCACCCGTTTCTTGGTTGAAAAGATGCTGCGACACACCACCACCCACATAAACGGTTTACAAAATGACCCCATATAAGAACTAAAACTGCCAATTTGTCTAGCCTCTTTGATTTGGCGGTGACCATTGCTTTGGTTACTTTCCTGGTTCAAAAGTTTGAACACAATGGCAAATTATAAAACTAAGTCTGTAAGTCTGAAAATGTTATTTGAAATTAGATTGTTTTTGCAAGATGCATCTAATCATCCTATAATACATAGTAGTAGCGCTGGGATAGTATATTGTGTAAAATATGAATTTTTGTTGCGATTCTGGCATTGTATTGAAAACCATGAATGCAAAATGTGCATTATTGGACTCTTTAACTTGTACAACAATACTGAAGCCGGACTTCTCCAAAGCCTATAATAGTGGGTCAAAAGTGGTCACATTTTGCCTAAATTTGCCTTCCAAACACGATGTCACAATGAACATATTCCTAAACGGATTTTCAACTTGTTGAATGTGTTTGTCTGACAGATTAACATTTTGCTGAACATGAGCTTCCATTTTATCTTTTGGGGATAAAGTTCAGCATTTTCTTATATTTAAATTGCAAAACAAATCTTAAGAAGATCCTGTACTGTTGGATTGTAGAGTGACAAAACCATATTGAAGCGTCCCACTATTATGGCTAAAAATCAGTGGCCTGGGGTTGATATTCTGGTCACTGAGCCGGAGCTCAGCATTCCAGGCTCCAGCAGATTGTTGAACGCTTCCCGCTCTTTACTCACTTTCAACAACCGCATCAATGCTGGCCATCTTTTCAAAAATAGGGCTTTGCTGCACCCACGATGTGAACACAATATGATCATTCAAAAGGCTACTACTACAATAATAAACAATTCCCATGTGATTGGTGACTGGCTATGAGGAAAGTATAGAAACTTTTGGATGATACCAGCGGTTGGAATGAGTTCTTAAAAATTAAGACCGAATTAGCCATCACTACCAAAAATCATAATATGCATAAGACAGACTAATCAATCATAAAATATTTAGTACCATTTCCTTTAGCGTGCACATGCATCGTGTCTGGTAATCACTCACACAAGCTTACACTGGCACAGCAACAGCCCTCTTACAAAAGCCATGATGACACACTATAATCACGGCTAATAACAAGTTCCACGTAACCCATTTTCTCTTTCAATTCGCGACAGCAAAGTTCTTTGGATCATCCTTGGAGAGTCATGCTGAACTTTGTCAAATGCGGGTCGGCCCGATTACGCACAGACGAATGCTCTCGGCTTTGCCCTTCAGCGGGACAGCATTAATTTGATTTCCATGTGGCTGGAGGGCGGTGTTTGGGTCCCGGGATTACTCCCACATAGGCACACATTCCAGCTAAATGAAACGCTGAGGCCTGCAGATGTGGACAGACGCAGGGCCCGAGGCTTTGACTGGGTTTAAACGTACTGACTGGCATTGGATTAGCAAGGTTTGTGTGAGTTGGGCAGTAGCAATGAAGATTAGCAAGGGAGTATGGGGTCATTTTATTTCACATTGATTAATTTTTGAGTCAATCAAGTAAGTCGGTTAGCTAGACTATATTATCAGTAGAATTGGTCAAATACGCTCTCTCAGCCGTAGCCTTACTTTGTTATTCATTTCAGATCAATAAAGTTCACAAAGCTTGTTTGGCAAAGTTTATTCTGCGCTTTATATGTTGCACGTTGCGGCTATGCTAGTTCCTTTGACCTGAAATTGTGAGCACCAGTGCGTCCTGTCATTCATTTCTTATGGAGATTAGATCAGACCCGCTCGAATAATCATATTTTCTAAAGATTATGTGTTCCTGGTAGATGATCACTTACTGCATGTTAAAAACTTGATGTTTTAGCCCTGTTGTAGCATATTTATTTCTTTCTTTTAGCGTGAATTACTGCTTATGCGTTTTGTTTAATAGGAAATACAAAAAAATATTGCAGTAATATATATTTTTCCTCATATCAAGCATTATTTTGGCTACATGCCCTGTTTTGCATTATGGGAAATGCTGTTTAAAAATTGACAATCACATTAACGTATATGCTTTAATCAAACCTCTATCACAAGCCCGAGTCAACTCAGAGCCACATTCCAAGAAGCTGATGTAATTTAATTATAACTTGGAGCAATTATAGGAGCCAATGAACATTTCTACCGTTCCCAAAACTAATGAGACCGCAGTGCGGTGGCTGGGCTTTGCTACGTCTTCAAAGATCTTCAAAGTCTGCGAAAACCCCTGGATAGCAACCAATGGTGTCATACATGACCGACCCCCGCGGCGGAGGTCAGGGAGTTTGACCCCGGAGTAACTCGGCTAACTAAACACATTCACCCACGCAGCAGCCTGAAGAGAAGCAGGACTTCAGACGATGGCTATAACATACTTCAACTGGCTGATGTCTAGAACCCATTATCTACAATGTATAGGATTCAGGGCGCTTGTAGTCTTTACATACAGATTCACTCCCCCTTGATCCATGGACATGATCGGTTGTGTAATGTGTTAAAGTGAAAACATTTTAGCCATTGGTTTCCCTCCCAATGACACACACCTCCTGGGATATTACAGAGCGAGTGCAGCGCAAAAATAAAGAGCCTACTTTATTCCCTGTAGGAGAACGATCATCAGCACTTGCACATCACCTACGAACTAATTACTAATAAACAATTAGCCTGTTATCAGAGGCACAATCACAAGTTTAAGTCAGTATTCTAGAAAAGTCCATCTATTATCAAAAGATTGAAACATGCCAACGGTTAGCCGAGCTGGATGATGTAGCCCCCTCTCTCACTCGGGCCATAAATTATAAAAACATTTCCTCTGAACAAACTAAACTGTATTCAAAACCCAGCCGCATTCAGGTGATGAGAGACAATTTGTAGATTGTTAAGACCAACATTTAAGACAATAAAGTGCAAAGAATTAGCACTGCACATGCGCAGTCGTTTAGCCGACAATCATGCAGCCGCCAGAGATCGGGAGACGATATTCCCATCAAGCCTGGAATAAGAGTAGCGTTCAGTGTTAGCCAGGGTTGGTGCTAGATTATTAACAGTCAAGAACACGTGTTCAAAAATATGTAGAACTTGCCATTTTGTTTAAAGTTAAGCTAATGTTAATCTACTAGCAACGCTGGCTAGTAGCCTACCCCGTTCCATCTTTCCTCCTGCAATTTCTACAGTATTAGTAACTTCTTTATGCTAACATCTTTGTTTAAATAATCTGAGAAGAGTGAGAAAGTTCCGATAGATGAGCATATTATACTCTTTTCCTTTGGAGGTTGACATTAGTTTACATTAGCCACCAACTTCAATAAGGCGACGGGTAGTTTTTGTCAAAGGATTGGCATAAAATGGGTCTCTAGGCTTTCATTTGAGAAAGATTAAACACAACTTGGCCATGTAGGTCAAGGGCATTTAGCAAAAGGCCTTCAGATTTGAACATCATTATGCTACCGTTATTGCATATCTGTCGAGTCCTATATTCCAAAAGTACCCCGTCACCGGTCCTATTCCAGTCTCTACCCCATCTGTTTGGCACAACTGTAATAATAAGAAGCCCACATGACAAACACAGGCTGCCATCTTTTCAAAGGTGAAGTAGGATGCTCTAAATTTAGCACCTGCCTTAGCGCTGTGGTGGTGAGTCGGAGTCCACCACCTCCTCCTCCGTGCCTCCTGTCGCACTGCTCCACTTGTATCAGCTGCTGGACACTTTCCAGAACATTCCAAACTTCTCTCTCCTCCAAGATTACCGTTCAGCTGCTTCACATCCTCCCGAAACTCGGCCGCACAGCCCAAATTCAGAAGCACCGCGCATAATGCGCCGCTTCACCTTGACCCCGCGAACACCAGAACGTCCGGTCATTTGGCGATTTCCTTAAAACGCACGGAGTTGGTGGTTTTAACCAGGTGCCTTTATTTAAACGTTCGACAGCTCAGGCTTGTTCCGTGTCCTTGCAACTGAATTGACATCATTTACTGCACAACCTTGCTCCTTTAAAAAGTGAGTCCAAATGGGGTTACTGTCTTAACCACTCCGCCTCCCATTACCCTCTCCACTGAACCCCCTCCACTCACCCCACCCCCGGTGCTCCCTGTCATCCACATGAAGCCTCCCCCTCTCTTTGCTCCTTCATCCAAACTCCTGCAGCTTAAAACTTTAAGCCCCCAGAGTCTTCAAGCGGGAATAAGTGGAAATCCGCGGGATATTTAGGCAGCGATTTCGCTCTTACCTTATATGACTTTCAGCCGATAGAACAAGAGATTATAGGAGACGGGGCAGAATTAATCGAAATGTTTTGGTGGGGGGGAAAGGGACACGAGGCTGTGTAGGGAGCAAACAATGACAAGTGGCCTTGTTTCTGAAAATATGATACCCGTTACGGTTTCTTAAAGGGACAGCGTGCCACTTTACAAATCCAAAAGAGCGAAGCTTACTTTTGAGTTTGAAATGGCCTCACAACATTGCAGTGTTGTCATGGTTCATGTCATAAGTAATGTTAAACCTGGAAAGATCAGAAATAAAATAAAGTAAAATACTGAATTTAACAGCTTTAACATTACAGCAGTCTAATCTTTTGCCAGATTGCCAGAATGAAACCGGGAAACTTGTCCCGGTTTCGCTTTGTTTACTTTATTGATTTAGGTGATGTTACTCCAGTCAATGAGGTTGTCTCCCTTTACCAACAAAATTCAATCAATCAACTTTTATCTGTATAAATTACATTTTTTGTTCAATTTCAAACATTTAATTTTGAACTCAACCTACATATCAAATTAACGATCATAAAAGTGTTACTGTGAATGGAAACATGCTAGCTTGCTTGTAACCATTTCCGGTACTTATTTTGTAAACCTTATCTCAACAGCTGGTAGAAAATCACAACGTATTCAAAACTTCACCTGAGAAGTCTTCTGTGTTTTAAAATGTAGGTGGTTAAGCTTTGAAGCTAAAGGCTAACATCAATTTGCTGCACAGTGAAAGCTTGTATTAATGAAAGCTTGGTATTAGCCAAGCTCCCCTCCATCATGGACAACACCTCCCACCCACTGCACGGGACTGTAGAAGAGCTGAGCAGCTCCTTCAGGGGAAGACTTGAGACACCCTTGGTGCAAGAAGGAGTGCGACAGAAAGTCCTTCATCCCCACTGCTGTCAGACTGTACGTACAACAAGACTGTAAAAGTAACTCATGTGCAATAACTACCAAGCAAAAATTACTTGCATCAATCTCTGGATAAGCGTAATTTTAATCTCTGTATCAATGTAACTTTACCTGCACTAAGACTGAAAGAATTTGCACTGCCCACATTTTTTATAGTGTGCTCTAACTTTATTCTTTATTATTTGCATTCATTGTATAAGATACCCTTACTATTTTATTGATTTTTATTTTATTTATTTTATTGATTTTTATTGCACACCCTGAGTGTTTTCTTGAGAGCTAATTTAACAAGTGAATTTCTCCATTGTGAGGATCAATAAAGGATCATCTTATCTTGAATAGCGCCACAATCTTAACCAAGTTAGCACAAAAAAAGACAGTTAACTTGACATTTACTTTTTTTAATTTTAATATTACGGCATTAATTCACGTAAACATATGGGGACAGTCCTGAAATCACTGACAGTGAGCCGCAACATACCATGCACAGTCTATTGGATATAAAGTTCCTGGCTCCTTCCACCAACGAAGAGAAGGGACTTCCCTTGTGGAAAACACAACTAGTTCTAGAAATATGTTTACTTGTAAGTTATTTATACAGTGCATACAGTACTTGACTTGTTCCCAAAAGAATAAATCGCTTTCATTCTAATCACGCCATCTCCGGAACAGCAGCTTTCGCCTCAGGGATGGGCAACGGAAGTCAAGGAATCTCATGAATATAAACATGCCAACAGTCTGTAATATAAGCTAACTTACCTCTCAAGCTATGGCCATTTTGAAAATTAAGAAAACTTAAAAGCAGTGCAATTAGGTCATTATTGGTGTAAGCCTATTTGACACATCAGGACAAGAGTCGCATCATAGTCCCATATATCGTTGTAGCGCCGTTAGCATGCTAGTGACCTACTCAACGGGTCATTAGCACAGCTTTACCAAGTGTCACGTTACAGCTGTTAGGCGAGATTCTGAGAAAACAACCCCAGATAAAACAAAGTATGTGGTTTTCTTGCTTGGCCCTAGGTGACAAAGGCCATCAATACCGACGACTAAAATACAATTCAGAAATTAGACACTTGACTACAGTTTCAATGTCACCGTTTTAACTTGAAACAACACACATACTGGAAATTGTTTTCACACAGATATTGCAATAGACACAGAAAAATACAAATACTTCATCTATGGCTAGAAAAATAGGATATATTGACCATGTTACTGTACTTGTCTATCATCTATGAGTTTAGCTAATGTGACTACATCTTGTTCCATTTCTTTTATCTTAGTTTATCTTTACTGCTTTCATTTTCCAAACCTTTTGTAATTTTCCGAAAGTCAAAAGTGTTCCAATGTATCTAATATTGTCAGATATTTATGTAAATCTTCAGATTGTGTGCATTTCTCATAACATTTTGACATTGTAATTTATTCCTCATTACAAAAGGCATTTAACAGGATAAATTTGATCTTTGTGTATGTTTTGTATAACTAATATCAGTTTGCATGGAAGTAAGACTCTTACTTCCATAATCCTAGCACCTACCCAAATAATGTTGAAAATCGAACATCATACAACTGTACTGCCGCCATGTTGTGTTTTGGAGATGACGAGATCCAGCAGTGACGGCAGAAAGGCTAGCCCACATCCACTTTCACACTGTGTCTTGGCGTTCTATAAAAAGCCAACAGTGACTCTTGACATGTTGTGCTCCTCTTGTCACAACAATAAAGCCGGTCTCTGCATGTCGCCATCTCACGAAACATGGCAGCATCCGAGAAGAAATGCTGAGTCAACGAACGCTAATCAGCGCTGACACACTTCAACTCCGTTTACAAGGCAAGACAATGGCAATAAATAATGAGAGAAATGATAAAATTATAAACATTTTACTGGTGCTTTGCAATTTTTTTTTTCAAAGCAACATCCTTCAGAAAGTTGAATAAACGTCAATACCACTGAGATCTTTCATCTGACTCGCGAATCTTATCCAATCACATTATTTTTCTGACTATTGCAAGTGAAGCTGGATTTGCTAGGTTTAAGTCTTGCTAATTGAAACCACTGTTCATTTTGAAGCTTCAACCTGCTCATATTAGCTACAAGGCAGAAGTACAGCAGACCTGCTCCCGTCTCACTCAAACCATAAAAACACATGCAATGAACACGATATCAAATACCCGCTCGTATTTTTTTTTTCAACCACGGCCTACATGTTTTTGTTTTTCCCCAGAGTCCAGAGTGTCTCAAGGTTGTCCAAGTGAGAATGTGTTATGCAACTGGTCAGAATGCTTTGGTCTAGCCCTCTCTCCCACACTCCGCTAACCTCGCGTAGGAGCACAGCCTGAGCCTGGCGTTACAATGATGGAGTCCTTTGTGACCATATTTAGAGACTTTTTAGGATCTTAACACTAAACATTTTGTGTTCTGCATTCACCTTCGTGTCGTTTGCGGCGTCTGCTTGATAGGCTATGCTTTTGTGTCAGTTGTCAGTTGCATGGTCTTACAAATCATTTCTCATGTCTGTGTGTTGTCATGTGCTGCTTGTTGTGGGGCCTGCCGTGTCGATAATCAACCTGCACTGAGAATACAGACAAAGAATTACAAAATTTAAACTTTGGCTGTAGATTACAATGAAGGTTTACTTCACTTTGTTTTCATGTAAAAAATAAGGCCTTTTATACATAAAAAAGGGTAAAATCGAAATAATGGCTTAAGCCAGGTTTAAATGAATGGTTTTATTTTATTGATACATTAGACAAAGATTTTTTGGGGGGTTTCTTTAGTTTTTGAACAATACAATTTTTGCCTTGTTTTGGGGGTTCAAAATTCCTTAGATCAAGCTAGAAATGAGATAAAAAAAATAAATGAGAAGTTTGGAGTCTGTAGGAGCTACTATAAATGGTAAAAGGTCTCAACACTTTTCTGCCTTCATTAGCCCCAAAACGCTTTACAGCAGGGAACCAGCCACCCATTCACACTCTCATTCATTCACCAATGTCCACAGACACTGGAGGCAAGGCCATACCGCCTTTGCTCTGCCTGATCCCGTCAGATCTCGAAGCTAAGCAGGAAGGGCCTGGTCGGTACTTGGATTAAAGACTGTTTGGAAACACCAGGGAGCCTGGGTGAATGTAGTGAGTGAGTGAGTGGTTGGAGGGGCCGATGGCACAGACTGGTTGCCTTGCTTACGTCAGTCTACCCCATGGCAGCTGTGGCTACAATATTAGCTTACCGCCACAGAGTATGACGTGAATGAATAATGACTCAAGAGTAGCGCTTTGAGAAACTTTGTAATAAGGGCTTGTAAAGCACAATACAAGTGTAAGCCATTATTATCATTATTATTATTATTATATGGTGGGTGAAGTGTCTTGCCCAAGGACACAACGACAGTGTGCACCTTCAGGAGCTGGGATTCGAACCCCCGACCTTTCGATCATGAGACGACCCAGAGATGTTGTTGAGACTGGAACAAAAACCTCATTTTGAGAAACCAGCCCTAGAGTCTGGACCATCTGTGCATGTACAATATCTCCAACTTGTGTGTCACTGCAGTCTCCCAGAAAAAAAAAAAGAACATAGCAGTTCATATTTCTGTCTTCACTCAATTGTTAGAAAGCTGTTGAAGTACATAGAGTACACTGTGAACTGAATGTTTATTTGAAATGGAAATCTAATGGAAATCCCAACTCTTGCCAGCAAAATTGCAATTAGACACATTCCCAAAACCAATCTTTTCTGGATGCTGTGGAGCACATTCCCCATAAAACCTTTGCACTTCCGGTCCCCTCCCTTAAATTAAACCTTTTACTAAAATAGCCCATGACGTCTGCATTGTTCATACGCGGGTGTGTTGCGGCGCTATACGGTTTCCCCACAGTTGGCGTTGGCACACTCCAACATGGCAGGCCCATACCTTACGTACTGGAGGATGGAAAGTTCGAAAATCACTGCCTGACTTTCCGTCATGAAAGTGGCACTGGGAGCCGCACATGCACACGGATTGTAAATAAACAAACGCAGTCCAAGTCCCACCCCTTCCTGCCACTGTGGAAAAGTGAGAGGGAAATTTCCCGTGCAACAATTGGCCATTATGTGTTTGAAGTGTTTAGGTTGGCCCGCGAGGTCCAGCTGTACTTCTGAAGGTTAGGATTAGGAAAAGGAAAGGGAGAGTCTGCTTAAGTCACAGCTTGACACTTGAGTTTCCCACACATTTTTTTGTCAAATAGAGACGCGACGTGAGCAACACAACCTTTTGGACATGATGGTGTAAGCTCTCAGTCATCCAGGGATAGGCGACAGGAGCAAAGGTCTCTAAAAAGCAGTCATCTGGACCTCTTCTCTCGTCCAAGAAGTAAGTAAGTAATATAGCACCTTTCACAGACAGACGTCACAAAGTGCTTCACAAAAATACATACAATACAAATTACAGTTATAGTCTCAAAATATGACGCTCATAAAACAACACTTGATCACTGAAATTTAAAATGCTTTCTGAAACAAATAGGTTTTCAGTTGGCTCTTAAAAGCATAAACAGAATCAAGCAAAAGATCGTTCCAGAGCGTTGGCGCGACCGCCTGGAAGGAGCGATCTCCTCTGGTCTTGAAACGAGTACGAGGGACCATGAGCAGGTTCTGATCCCGAGACCCCAGCCTCCGAGAGGGGCTATAAGGACAACAGGTCTCTAATGTAGGAGGGAGCCGGACCATGCAAGGCTCTGAAGGTCAGCACCAGAATTTTAAAAAGAAGCTTTGTAATTGTGAAGTTGCACGGATCTATACATTTTGGAGACAATCTTCTAAGGAGTTAAGAAATGCCATTAGACAAGTGGTTCCCAACCTTGGGGACGCCTAGAATTCTTCTGTTAGTTTACTTAAAAAGGTGCATTGTGGATTTTGCATGTGGAAAAAACTTGATATTGCGTATTAATTTGTGCTTTCAGTGATCCAGTGGCTGTACGAGTGTGGTCAGCGCGACACTTTTATTTTCCATCATGGTGGCTCCAGGATCAACTGTTTGTAGAGTTTCTGGTAGGTTTTCACTGCTGACAGACACTCCCAGATAACCAACAAAACAATTGTTGTAGAGGCCACTGAAGGCGCCATCCCAACCACCCATACAGCCATTGGGTCACAAAATGTAATCAAAACCTTTGTCTGCAAATTGTGACCTGATCCTTTTCTAGAATTGTTCAGCTACAACCAGGTACAAACCAATAATCAAAGGCATAAGACGAGGCACCAGTGACGCAGAGGGTAGAGCGGGTCGTCTCATGACCGGAAGGTTCGAATGGGGTTCAAATCCCGCCAAGACACTTCACCCACCCTTGCCACCAGTGACTAGGTGGTACACTGGTGTATATAAGAGTGGGAATGGGTGAGTGGTTCCTTGCTGTAAAGCGCTTTGAGTGCCTAATGTAAGTGGGGAAGCGGTATATATTATAAGTTGAGACCATTTACCATGTCATCACAATGAATTCCAACAAAGCAAATGCAACACATAGGCTCAGAGATATTTTCTTCACCTTCAAACTGCCCATTTGAACCTGCTGTGTTCCTTAAGGTAATTGTGTAGCACTTTTATCCCTTTAGCAAATAGCAATGCATGTTTAACTTGACTTTTCTTTCCTCTGTTTGGAAACAAATAGGAAGTTGGCACCCTGTTACAAGCCAGACCTATAGAAACATCCTTTCACTGTGGGGCCATGTGATTAGACCTGGAGCACTTCACTTGCGTTTCGCTCACTCTATAGTGCACTAAGGCGGTCGGATAACAAGTGCATTAAGTCCTGTATTGATCTTGTATTGATGCTACGCCTGAGCACGCAGTTATGCCAAACCTTTCAGCCGTGTGGCAGGAAGTGGCTTTTCCCAAATCCCACCTCACCCACACTGCCAAATTCTGGATCTTGAAACATTTCCTGAAGATCACGTATCGTCTTGAAGGTTGCTTTATGGGTCATCGTAACGCATGTTAAATACTTCATTTGGCCTAATTTTGTGGTCAGGTGGAAACAATTACAAAAGAAAAATGACATTACTAATGCGATTGGATTCGAAAACTAAAATTTCAAGAACCTGTTTGCAGAGGGCCAAACTGCAACGTCAGCAATTGTCTATGCAGTAACACTCCACAGACACAAGACACTTTGTTGTGTGCTGAAACCATATCGTTTCCTGTGTACCAGCTTCTGTATATTGCCATTTTGCAAACACCTAATTCAATAAAAGTGAACAGATGAATAAAGGAATTAATGGATACTTCAGCATTAATATGTAAAGACTGTAAAAGGAGTGGTCACCCCTGGTCAGGATTTTGAATAGGCCTGGAGCTCCCTCTGCAGGCAGCAGTGGGAATGATACCTTATAAAACAGGTCCCGTGACGGATAACGGGCTCTATGATGCGATAAAATCCAGGAAATACAGACTGAAGTGTTTACGCAGTAGAAGAAGAAACGAGGGGAACAGTGTTGTGACTTTGACACGTCTCCTTTAACCATTGCAGCCCTGAGAACATACGCATCTTTTTTACCAATTCAATTCCACCAACATAGTACGAGGTCCAAATGCCAAAGGCTACACTTGTCCACCGCTGCAACGTCCTTGACCGGCTCTTCCAAAACTGTAACTCAAGACAACCGACCTTCCTGTTCCGAGAAACCGATTCATTTCTCCTCAAGAAATCCTTTTCTATTCTTAAAGTCACACTGCGTCACATTTCATCCAGTAATTACACTAACACAATAGCACTGTTTTCATTATGGTCGTTTTCAGAAGTGGTCAGTAACAAAGTCAATTTTCGTAAGAGTTTTTTAGGATTTGTACTTTACTTGAATAGTATTTCGGTGAAAACTTACTTTTACTCCTCTACATTGGAAAGAGAGATTTAAAATGTGATGACATATAATACTTCCTACAAAGGTTCTTGAGTAAAAAGTAAATCGAGCCACGTGCTTTGTTCATTTGAAAAGCCTTACCATGCACACTCCAGAACAGTAGGCGGCGCTGTGCGGATGTACAGTCAATGCCATTGTCTCACGACAAAGGAAGAAGGTTTGTCCCTGTTGTGTTTCCGTATGGGTAATGAATTCAGACACCTTTTTATTTAATTTTTTTCAGTTTTTGAAGTAGCAAAGTTGTTATTCATGCCACTTGTATGAACTGATCTGTGCCTTCTTTTCTATTATTTACAGCAAATACAGTACTTTCACTTCAGTAAACATTTGCCTGAGCAACTTTTATTGGAGTCATATTTGACCGATAGTATCTGCATTTTTAACTTCAGGTCCAATTGCATTATTTTTATCCCTCCACCTTAAAACTCGCATTCAAGTGACGTCTCGATAAATAACCTGGAAAGTTCCGCAGCCTGGCTTTAAACCGCCCATTGAAGCAGCAGAGCGAGGCAACCAGTTGACACCTAGCTGTGATTTTTCATTTCTTTTCAACAAGTTGCCAAATGTCCCTCCAGCTGCTGCACCACAGCACCAAGCTGTCGAAGAGCCAATAAATCCATGGGGAGGGGTGCAAAGATAACAGGACACAGGGTGAGCTCATGGTTAGATCACAAAAATACTACAAGCGAGGGGAGGAGAGTGCGCTTTGCAGTGAATCTAGGAAGGAGAGCAAAAAATAAATTAAATAAATAAATCACAAAAAAAGTATGGCGAAAGAGAGAGACAGGAGAATGGGGAAGGAGTCGGCCGAGCCTGGATCCGATTACATAATTGCTCCACACTGGATTTGAAAAGAGCTCTCTGCGCCAAAAAAGGAAAAAAAAGTGGCCCCCAAAACAGCTGCAGCATTTACGGTGCAAAGGCACACACAACAGCACGCCATGTAGCTGACTCATACTGGGTCAAACCGTGATGAGAAAGCAAAAGTTAGCAAAGGGAACCAGCCAGACTGGAAACGCGTTTAAGATAAAAAGGTGGATTTTTGTGTGTGTGTGAAAACATCTGGGGGAAAGGCAGGTGAAACGGTGCGTAAAAGTCCAGCTGTGGGGCACTGCGGAGAAAGCTAGCGTGGGGAGCATTTTTTTTTTTTTCTCAAAAGGAATATTGCAATGTTTTTGATGAGTGGGTGAGGTCAGCGCACACGACCACGCCTGCAAAAGCATCCACCATCATTATCATCCTCTTCGGGCCCCCCCTCCATCCCGACCAAACATGGAGGAGAGACGTTTTAAAAGTGGGCTTTAAAACGAGATCGTAGCGAAAGGGAAGATGCTGGGATCTTTTTGCGCCAGTAAATCCAAAACATCACGCAGCTATGACGCATGAAAACACACACAACAATGGGAACCAAAGCGACACAAGTTGGAGCAGAAGGACGCGCGGAGGAGAAATGCTCTAACGTTAGCAAATAGCAGAAAATAGCGGTGGGATTGGGGAGGGGGGTTTGTCGCGCCACGCCTCACGGTTTTAGCTCATAGCAGAGGAGGCTAGAGGGGTCGTGGTGGTGGTGGAGGTGATGGGGGACACAATGAGGCGAAATCAGTGCAGGGGGAAGCCGCGGAACAAAAATAAAGATGGTGGAGAGTGAAGGACAGGCGAGGCGCGTTGGACTCACCTGGAAGCCGACAACAAGCGCGCTGGGGTCCCGTACGTGCCGGAGGAGGAGGAGGGGAAGCACGGACTCGCACGGACTGCCGAGAGCTGCGAGCGAAAACAAGGCAGCAGCAGCAGCAGCACCGAAGCTTCAAATCGTACCGACCAATCCTCCTCAGCGCCTCTCTTCCCCCCGCCCTCTGCCTGCTCCAGCTCCAGCTCTGCCCCGGACAGACTGCAGAGGGATGCGCGCTGGGTTTACGCACCGTCACGGGCAGCCGGGAGGGGCGGGGATTGTTTAGATAAGCACATTTCCGGAATTGGAATCAGAATTGATGTTACATTGTGACATTCCTTCCTGTCTTTCTTTTTCTTTTGTGAGTCACCATCAAAGACAAAATCCAATACAAGTACATTGCTTTTAGCTTTGTCTATTCGTGTAATCCATCGAACGACTCTTAAGAGCTATAAAACCAAGGGAAATTTCTAGAACAATTTCTAAAGTACATGTAGCCATTAGCTGATCTACCATCTCCCACTATTTATACAATACTAGTTTATACTTTTATGAAGAATTTTTTTTTTTTTTAACTATTTATCTTTGTTGAAGGACTTAAAATGTACTATGACATATAAGACACACATTTTTTCTAAAACAGTCAACACAATTATGATTAAGATTTTGCTAAATTGTTACCCAGCTTTCTTTAGTTTGGCTATTTTTGTGGGGGGGGGGGGGGGGAAATCACTTCCTTATTGGACACTCTGACAGGAAGTGACACAGATAGATGCAAACCATTTTAAAATGTTCACGCTCCAACCATGTTATGTCAAAGGGTAATGAGTGACTCTTTCTCTCAAAACTCAAAATTAACTTTTCTTCCCAACATTTCTTCATCATTTAAATAAAATGATAATTATTACTTACAGCAGACGTGATCTATCTAAATAAGTAATGTTTACAAAGACATTAAGGCATTTTATTTGCACTTTAAAGCGCAGTGGCAATGACCACACTTTGGTCAGGTGGCACCTTTCTGTGTGGAGTTTGTATTTTGTCCCTGTGACTGCGACTGCGTTTCTTCTGGTCCTCCGGTTTCTTCTACCACAAAAACATATAGATTAGAGTCCCTTCTGGGGTCAGTGCAGGACAATGGGAAATTAGTCCGTGGCTATAATACACAGAGTTTTTTTGTTTTGTCATGCATGAAACTTATGTGCTCAAATCAATCAAACAGGAGTTGCCTCACAGCTACACCAAACATTAAAACATTGAAACAAATAACCGATGTCTAAATCAGTGGTTCCCAAAGTGGGGGTCGGGACCCCTCAGGGGGTCGCGAGGCCTTGGGTGGGGGTCCCCAGATGATTTCAAGATGAAACAAAAAGAAAAATGCTACTGTTTATAGCATATTTTTGAGTGTAAAACAGCCTATAATTAGTTAAATCTATTCAATTATTCAAATATTATTTTATTTTATTATTTAAATACATATTAACCTGATAATTAAATGTTTTTTTCTGGCATAAAGTAGCATAAGTTTATACATTGGGGGTCCCAGCCAAAAAAGTTTGGGAACCCCTGGTCTAAATAGGCAGACTGACTCTTCTAGATAGACCCAGAGCTGGTGGGAGTCCCTCTGCAGATCGGGCTGAAGATTGACTTTAGATAGACCCAGGGCTCATGGGGGTCCCTTTGCAGATAAGGCTGAAGACTGGTTATAGTAGACTCAGGGCTCATGGGAGTCCCTCTGCAGATAGGGCTGAAGACTGGTTATAGATAGACCCAGGGCTGATGGGGGTCCCTCTGCAGATAAGGCTGAATACTGGTTATAGTAGACTCAGGGCTCACGGGGGTCCCTTTGCAGATAAGGCTGAAGACTGGTTATAGTAGACTCAGGGCTCATGGGAGTCCCTCTGCAGATAGGGCTGAAGACTGGTTATAGATAGACCCAGGGCTGATGGGAGTCTCTTTGCAGCTAGGGCTGAAGACTGGCTCTAGATAGACCCAGGGCTCATGGGAGTCTCTTTGCAGATAAGGATGAAGACTGGTTATAGTAGACTCAGGGCTCATGGGAGTCCCTCTGCAGATAGGGCTGAAGACTGGTTATAGATAGACCCAGGGCTCATGGGAGTCCCTCTGCAGATAAGGCTGAATACAGACTCTAGATAGACCCAGGGCTCATGGGAGTCCTTCTGCAGATAAGGCTGAAGACAGACTCTAGATAGACCCAGGGCTGATGGGAGTCCCTCTGCAGATAAGGCTGAAGACAGACTCTAGATAGACCCAGGGCTCATGGGAGTCCTTCTGCAGATAAGGCTGAAGACAGACTAAAGATAGACCCAGGGCTGATGGGAGTCCCTCTGCAGATAAGGCTGAAGACAGACTATAGATAGACCCAGGGCTGATGGGAGTCCCTTTGCAGATAAGGCTAAAGACAGACTATAGATAGACCCAGGGCTGATGGCAGTCCCTCTGCAGATAAGGCTGAAGACAGACTATAGATAGACCCATGGCTGATGGGAGTTCCTCTGCAGATAAGGCTGAAGACAGACTAAAGATAGACCCAGGGCTGATGGGAGTCCCTCTGCAGATAAGGCTGAAGACAGACTATAGATAGACCCAGGGCTGATGGGAGTCCCTCTGCAGATAAGGCTGAAGACAGACTATAGATAGACCCATGGCTGATGGGAGTCCCTTTGCAGATAAGGCTGAAGACAGACTATAGATAGACCCATGGCTGATGGGAGTCCCTTTGCAGATAAGGCTGAAGACAGACTATAGATAGACCCATGGCTGATGGGAGTCCCTTTGCAGATAAGGCTGAAGACAGACTATAGATAGACCCAGGGCTGATGGGAGTCCCTCTGCAGATAAGGCTGAAGACAGACTATAGATAGACCCAGGGTTGGTGGGAGTCTCTTTGCAGACTGAAAAGACTGTGGAACCCACGTCCAGTCCTTGTTGGAGCTTCAGTGGTCAGTGGAGTGTCCACATGCAGCCCGCACTGTAATGACCTAATAATCAATTAAAAAAACGGTTCTTAATATGTGCTTTGTAAATCAGGATTGCCCACACCAGAGCGCATGCACACACAAAAGTCAAACAAGGCTCGCTTTTGTAACCCCACACACAAACGTAAACAGAAATGTGTCCTTCCTCTATTTGCCTTCACCGCACTTACACACATGGACTACTCCCTGACTACAGCCCTGTCCGAAAGCCATTCACGAAAGCCGCATTTTTTTGTTTGTTGTGCAACCAGCGGGTGACTTTAGGCGACATGTCTGCATTTCTGAGCTCTGCTGTCATTGTTATCATCCGCTTATCTAAACACACCTCGATACGCCTATTGCAGTGGGACTGAATGTGTAAGAAAACGGCCAATGTCTCCACAACTAGGGTTGGGTACCGTTAAACGATACAAGTACAGTATCGAGGGAAAAAAAGTTGTAGGTACGACAGGCATCGAAAAAATTAAAGTATCGAAAGCAGGTACCAAAAAAGGTTTGGATGCTGTTGGCATTAAAAGAAGTGAATTGGTTGTTTCAGCTTAAATCAATGTATTTTCCCCCACATTTTTATTTCAATATTTTCCCTATTGTTTGCCCCATTTCCCCAAAATGTTTTCTCCCCTTTTCTTTCTTACTTTTGCCCAATTTTATATTTGATTGTTTTCCCAATTTCTCCCTTCTTTTTTTGTTTTTTTTAACTAATATTTTCCCTATTTTCCCCCAATTTATTCCCAATGTTTCCTCCCATTTTTGTCCCATCTTCTCCCCATCTTTTTAACATAATTTTTCATCATGTTTCCCACAATTTCTCCCAATTTTCCCCCATTTTTCCTCGAAACGACTCCCCATTTTCCACTCATTTCTTGACATCGGAGATGAACCCGATATTGTAAATTTGCAGATCTTCCAAACATTATTGTTCTGTTTTCTGATTCTAGATGACAAATATTTGATATAGGTATCAGAAAGAGTATTGTTCAGGTATCAGTATCAAAACATTTGAACAGTACCCAGCTCTATACACAGCAAAGATGTAAAATATATAGTTATGAATATTTGCAGACAAAGAGACACAATACTATGACAAGGCATTTTTCCCATTGCGACGCTTAGCTCCGCCCGCACCGGGCTGCGGTGGTGAAGACAGCGAGCACTCCCACGGTTGGAGGAGGCTGAGTGGGAGGAGGAGGAGACTTGGCCCCTGGAGAGAAGGGCTCCAACAGACAGAACGATGCCAACAGGCGCCGGCAGAAGTTCGCACAACTCTCTGCACACACACCATCGCGCAAATCAGCCGGACCTGTGACAATCTAGATAGGTACTGCAGCAATTCACAGAGTAAAAAAGTGTGGATATTACACTGGCCACTGCAGCTGCATCGGGAAAAAGGATAAAGTAAGAATATCCATTTGTAACTGTTGATGTAGATTACTGACATTAAAATGAGAAAAAAGAGAATTGCAAGTTTTCTGTCATTTCATGTAAAAAAAAAAACTAGGCCTATTTTGGTTAGAAACGTTCGACGTGTTGATTCGCACAGGACTAGAGTCACCCAAGAATCACTACGAGTTTTCAGAATTACCCCAAAGGTAAAAATCGGGAGGAAATTTTACCTTCCAAATTACCGACATGGCGGATTTGCACGGGCATAGAGCAAATATCACTTTTGCACCTTCTAAACTATGAAAACCGTGCCCGAATGAACCCCTTCCCCCCCCCCCCGCTACACGACGGGGACAAACCTTCTTCCTCGTTGGGAGCCCGTGACATCCGACGGTACATCTTCACAGCGGCTCCTACTGTTCTGGAGTGTGCGTTATTAGGCATTTTTGACGTGTTTTGGTCGTGTTTTTTTCTCGTTTTTGTCACATTTTTGTTGCTTTTTGTCACATTTTTGTTGCTTTTTGTCACATTTTTGTCTATGTTTTCGTCTTATTTTTGTCGCTTTTGTTAAATTTTTGTCATGTTTTGGTCGTGTTTTTGTCTCGTTTTTGTCACATTTTTGTCTATGTTTTCATCTTGTTTTTGTCACATTTTTGTCGCTTTTGTCATATTTTTGTCGTGTTTTCGTCGTGTTTTCGTCTCGTTTTTGTCACATTTTTGTCGCTTTTTGTCACATTTTTGTTGCTTTTTGTCACATTTTTGTCTATGTTTTCGTCTCGTTTTTGTCACCTTTGTCGCTTTTGTCACATTTTTGTCGTGTTTTCTTGTTTTGGTTTTGTGGCGTTTTCTTGTTTTGGTCGTGGTTTTGTAGCGCTTTTGTCCAATTTTTGTTATATTTTTGTTGCTTTGTCACATTTTTGTCTATGTTTTCGTCTTATTTTTGTCGCTTTTGTTAAATTTTTGTCATGTTTTGGTCGTGTTTTTGTCTCGTTTTTGTCACATTTTTGTCTATGTTTTCATCTTGTTTTTGTCACATTTTTGTCGCTTTTGTCATATTTTTGTCGTGTTTTCGTCGTGTTTTCGTCTCGTTTTTGTCACATTTTTGTCACATTTTTGTTGCTTTTTGTCACATTTTTGTCTATGTTTTCGTCTCGTTTTTGTCACCTTTGTCGCTTTTGTCATATTTTTGTCGTGTTTTCGTCTTGTTTTGGTCGTTTTTTGTCACATTTTTGTCAATGTTTTTGTCTCGTTTTTGTCACATTTTTGTCGTGTTTTCTTGTTTTGGTTTTGTGGCATTTTTGTGGCGTTTTCTTGTTTTGGTCGTGGTTTTGTAGCGCTTTTGTCCAATTTTTGTTATATTTTTGTTGCTTTGTCACATTTTTGTCTATGTTTTCGTCTTATTTTTGTCGCTTTTGTCAAATTTTTGTCATGTTTTGGTCGTGTTTTTGTCTCGTTTTTGTCACATTTTTGTCTATGTTTTCATCTTGTTTTTGTCACATTTTTGTCACTTTTGTCATATTTTTGTCGTGTTTTCGTCGTGTTTTCGTCTCGTTTTTGTCACATTTTTGTCACTTTTTGTCACATTTTTGTCCACAAAAACAAAACACCCAGACGCGGGGAGGACACAATGGAACCTTAAACAATGAAACCACATTAATCTCCCCCAGTCAGCACGGGCGGAGTGATAGTTAAGTCGTCTGGCGGGTTAGCATAATGGTAAACTGGCACTGTCCCAGAGCACCTATGTGTGTGTATGTGGGGAGGGGGCGGGGTTAGCATAATGGTAAACTGGCACTATCCCAGAGCACCTATGTGTGTGTATGTGGGGAGGGGGCGGGGTTAGCATAATGGTAAACTGGCACTGTCCCAGAGCACCTATGTGTGTGTATGTGGGGAGGGGGCGGGGTTAGCATAATGGTAAACTGGCACTGTCCCAGAGCACCTATGTGTGTGTATGTGGGGAGGGGGCGGGGTTAGCATAATGGTAAACTGGCACTGTCCCAGAGCACCTATGTGTGTATGTGGGGAGGGGGCGGGGTTATTATCACTCAGCGGACATCACTGTGACATGTTCAGCCGGCCGCAGCCATATTTGTTTGTTTCATGGATGGATGGAGGGGGGGGGAGGTCAGAGGCCACTGTGTTAAATCCCCCCCTGAGCTGCAGTTTGTATCCCCCCGCCCCATTCCGCACTGCGATATGCTTACTGAAGTAAAAAAACAAATCTCTCAGTAGGTTTGTTTTATGTTTTAGGAAAGCGAGGAAAGTTTGCTGCCCCCTTAGCACAGAGACGTGGATGAAACAAGTACAAATGGATTGAACAAAAATGTTTACAATCGCAAACATGATCACATGACCTACTGGAGTTGAAACGCTCGAAGAAACAAGTGGGTTTTTAAAAGCATCAGCAGAGTCAAGCGAACGTGCGGAGGGCGGGAGATCGTTCCAGAGCATCGGCTTGAAACAAGTACCATTTTCTTTTTGTGTTTAAAAGTGAAAATAAACTGTTATAGTCTCAACCAGTGGCTCTCAACCTTTTAGAGCCGCTACCCCCCCATTATAACAATGAATGGAGTTCGTGACCGCCGCCCGTATGTATGTATCTTATTTATTAGCCTTTGTAATTATTAAAAAACTATAGAAAAACCAAATGGCTAAAGCAAATACATCAAATTAAGAACAAATGATGACACATGCTACAATAAAATAATAATAATAATTTATATTTTAATCTACATGATCTGCCGCCCCCTGAATTGTTCTCGCGACCCTCCAGGGGGTCCCGACCCCAAGGTTGAGAACCACTGGTCTAAACGAGAAGACACAAATGTGCGGATCGTCATTTCAAGATCATCTGTGGACACAATTAGTTAGATAGTTCAAAGTTTAGAGAATTTCCTTAGCCGATCAAACAATTTCTTGTTTTGAGTGATGCTCTACGACAGGGCCACCCTAACCTACCCATAGGCCCCAGGGCAAAGCATCACATAAAGGCCCCCCTAACCCGACATGCCCTGCTC
Organism: Proterorhinus semilunaris; assembly: GCA_021464625.1. Lineage (NCBI taxonomy): Eukaryota > Metazoa > Chordata > Actinopteri > Gobiiformes > Gobiidae > Proterorhinus > Proterorhinus semilunaris. The sequence goes on from CM038357.1 coordinate 31,563,133, forward strand.
ATATTTCAACATAGAGAAACACGTACGTATGCTGTTTATCAACATTAATAAATAGAATAAGCCACAATCTAATAGTTCACACACTATATGTTTTATAAACCAAAAGTGCACTCTTTGAATAACTTCTACAAGTTAAACAATATTCAGATAATATTGTACTGATAAAACAACTAACTACACTTCACCAAAGATGGAAAAAAAATGGCCAAAGATTAAGACATGTTTGCTAAACAAAATAAGCTTTTCCACAAATAAAACAATAGTGCAGTTACTTCTAAAAACAATAGGTACTAAACAATACCAAGTGGACCAACTATAGTGTGAACAAATATAAAATCTTTCAGTCCACTTTAAGAAACCATAAATACGTAAATAGTCCTACAGGATGGTCAAATATAAAAATGATTGAGTTCTGATAGCTCAAGCCCAGACACGCCCATTGGATAAGGCGGCCCTGCTAAGGGCAAACAAACAAGGATTCTAAGGCTTGTTTTGGAGGATGTCTTCAGGTCGCCCATACTGGCTGATTCCTATTCTGGCAGTGTCAAAGGCAATCGCCTGTGCCTCAGTTTTATCCAAATTTAGCTGCAGGGAATTTGCGCCCTTGGTGTTGAACGAGCGGTAAAGCTGGATATCGTCAGTATTGGTAAGAAACATCACCAAAGTTGTGGATAATCTTTTCCTAATTCATGTGTGGTAGAAATAGTGTGAAAGCAGTCTCTTCTGTTGACCAACAATTAACTTTGAAACCCACAGTTAATTAGGGTTAACACTAAAAGATACTTTGCTGAAAAATGCAGTGGACAGTTCTCATATCAATAATAGCGACGTTTGTAATAGTTACTAAATCAATATATAGATATTTGATATAAACTTGTTTCCCTCATACCTGGGGACACAAGTCTCACAAACTCTTTAATCAAACGTTCTGAAGACTGTTTTCTGTGTCCGTGAACATTGAATAACGTTTCACTTGAGTTCTTTTCAAAGCCATTTCAGCCAACGATTCCTGTAGGTGTCAAGGCCCAGCTCGTCACGTCTACATTGGAGTTCAGTTTAAAAACGCATCCAGTGATAAAAAATAGAGTACAGTAAATCGTAAGGCTTAATATTAAATAACGGTTGCATATGTTGGTGTTGGTGTGCAATAGTATATATCATATCAGCATCGTCTGTCAAATGTACAAAAGATGACGGGATTACCATAACACAGCAGACACCGTACAAAATAATCCCTGACTCAAGTGAGCGGTGAGTCAGACAACAGTGTGGGTACTTCAGCATAAACATTTTATGAGTGAGGACTGAGTTGGTCTGGAGCTTGAGCACACTGAGCAAACATATAAATGCAACACTTTTTGGTTTTGCTCCCATTTTTCAAGGGCTGATCTCCAAAACATGAAGCATTCTCTATTTACATAACAGGCCCGTTTCTCTCCAATATTGCTGACAAATCTGTGTTTGTGAGCACTTCCCCCCCTCACAGGTGTGGCCTTATACAGATGCCGATTAGACCACATGAATATTGCACAGGGGTCTTAGGCTGTCTACAATAAAAGGACACGGGGGTCAGTGAGGTCAGAGAATTGGTCAGTATAAGTTGATCAGGTTGTTGATGTGGAAGATGAACACGGGTGCATTTTATTGGGGACATTTTGAATCAAGGGGCCCGCTGTAGTGCCAGTCGTCCTCGACCATCACCTCATGCTGCAGCGTGATAATTAAGGTTACGGTGCACTTTATTGGGGGAAATGTGTCCTCTGCATTCGACCCATTGTGTTAAGGCGAATGGGTCGTCTATACCCGGGGCCTCAGCAGAAGAGCAGAACAAAGACATGTAGGTGAGCGATACTGTGAACAACTTGAGTAAGGGTGTTTGGCCGTTTTGGTTCCCTCCTCCTGGGTCTTATTTAGACCTCCCCAGTTTTGGGTTTAAGTGTCTTTTCTGACCCAAAGAGCTAAGGGGAAGCTTCTGTGACTAGAAGCAAAACGTCCTCAAATTCACCAAAACCCGGTCCCAGTCGACGATTTAACCTTTTCTACGACGGACGCGCCCTGGATGAACGAGAGCCTTCACAAACACGCAGAAGGATCGAATCCGGGACCTTCTTGCTGTGAAGCATGAGTGCTAAGCGCTGCGCCACCGTGGCACCCCCGTGCGTGAACCCATGTTGCAGGGATCTGTGCACAATTCCCGGAAGCTAAAGTCGAGCTAAAGTTAGCGTCTGATCCGCGGTACCAAAACAACAGACCATAGCAAAGGTTTAGCTCCCACTGATCCCCCTTGTTTTGCAGCGAAGGGTGCTACAAGCTAAACTTTGCCAAGCCAACAGCCCTGGGTGATAAAGTCTTATTTCTGTACACAAAACATATACAACGTTAAATATCCATGCCACAAATGTGCAGGATATGTCCACCTAAGAACAAACTGCCCGTGTTGCCTGAATATCACCCACTCACTCGCCCCACATGAACCAGACCGGAGTGTGGGCCGAGAGCGCGGGCTAGACGCGCACGCACGGTACCGGAGATTACACTGTAACTTTCACCAGCCGCGTCTCCATGGCGACTACTACATGGATGTCAGGACGAGGAGGAGGCGGAGGTCAGGGTGTTGGTGAAGGTAGAGTGAGTGTGGGTGGCTTTGGCGCGCTGTGGGGGAGCGGGATCGGTATGGGATGTAGTGTATTAAGAGATGGTGGAAGCCTTATCAGTCCAGGTTTCCTCTTTCCCTCATTTTGTGCCATCATTTTCACAAGGAGAGTCGCACGGCGCGCTGCACACGCCACCCGTTCTGTGGAAGGGCTCGTGTACAGAGAAGTAGCTCTTTTTGCATGAGCCACATGGGATCCGTCTGAACGTGCAAGCCAGTGTTAATTTTGACAACATATTTTAATTTAGTTTTAGTCTTAGTCTTTTCATGAAAATGTAATTCAATTTTAGTCGAGTTTTAGTCAAAAAAATATCTTCAATTTTAGTTGAGATTTAGTCGACTAAAATTGCAAGTCAATTTAGTCGACTAAACTTAAGACACATTTAGTCGACTTTGTATTTATAATATTCATTATCATATTTAATCGAGGTCCTGCTTCATGGAGCTGCTCCCTCATGAACAAAGCTCAGAGCTGTTCCTTTGGCAGAGAATGTACATGATATGAGGCTCTTTCAGACGGTCAATAGAAGTTTGGATGATTTTAGTCTCTCCTTTTCATTTTTATTTAGTCTCATTTTAGTCGACTCAAATATCTGGACATTTTAGTCATAGTTTTAGTCGCATGAAAAGGTTTTAATTTAGTTTTAGTCCAATTTTAGTCGTCAAAAAAATCACTTTGACTAAAATTAAGACTAAATAATTTAGTCGACGAAATTAACACTGGTGCAAGCTCGTAAAAAGAAATAAGTTATTCTGTACAAATGGGCCTTCAACCAGTCCAATTCTATTCTTAAATGGCTAATAATATAGATTACATTTGAGTCCATGACGTAGGGCTCTAAAAACATATTTTCAAAACTGATGGCTTGCATAATTTTGTGTTTAAACAAGTTATGTTTGTTAAATAACATTTAAAAGTATTTAAATGTATTTTTTTTAACCTATTTGTAGCTCCTCTCTCTGTATACAAAAATGTCAGGTGGCGCAACCGAGTTTTTTCAAAATTTTTAATAGTTTCCAAAAATGTGCACAAAGGCAAATCTTTGCCACGTATATCTTAGACAGTCTTTCTCTTCTGTAATTTCATCTGTAATTTGTAACTGACCATGGACGGGGTGCTCGGTGTCAGCCCAAAACAGTTATCGGTTCAGTATCGGATATTTTAAACCAATATCTGATTTTTTTCTTTCTAGTATTGACTCTGGTAAACTTATACCAGTATTGGATCAGTGCATCCCTATAATTTGTAGATGGTAATTTGACATTTTTTGCAGTGGCACCACTTGACTGTCTGGTTGCCCCACCTGACATTAGCAACTAATTTCAAATTAAATTGGCTTTTTTGTGGACTCTTACATTAGCTTTAGCATTTGTAAGCATCCATCCATCCTCTTCCACTTGGGGGCAGCTGTTGGAGCTGCCCAAATCACATTGCACCAGCCCCTATGGCTCCTCCTGCAGGTGATGGGTCCACAGAAGGACAGCCTCAGGTTCCAAATGGGCCTGTTGGTCTCTCATAAGGGGCCTCACCCATTCATACACCAGTGTGCGCAGACACGGGAGGCAGAAGTGTCTTGCCCAATGTGCACCTTCAGGAGGCGGGATTCGAACCCCAGACCTTCCGATCATGAGACGACCCGCTCTACCATCTGTGCCGCCGTCGCCCCGCATGGATAAACATTTACTTTTAAAACAAATTAAGACTTTTATAATAAAATTATATTTTCCAATATTTACATCGGTTGTACCACCTGACACCAAAAGTGTGACAGTTTTCCTATGAGTCGGAAAAAAGCTATTTTTTCTCAATTCTTGAAAGAGATTTTCAAACCTTTTCACTCAGCCATAAAGACAACTTGTTCTTCTGATGTTATGTCCAGTTTGTTGTTACTATTCTTTATTTCAAAATACCAGCCCTGTTCTTATACGGTTGTGTCACCTTGATATACTGTTTATTAGTGATCTCAAAAGCTTTAAAACTATTAATATTCACAAATGATGGCTTATTTGAAAGATATTTAACATACAATTATGTCATGCTGTTTTATTTTGAAATTGTTACCCTGAAAATACACTTTTCAGAAGCTAAACATTTGCTCGGGCTTTGAGGTGTGAAAACATAAACAAATATTTATTATTGAAATGTGATGAAAATGTGTTTGAACTAAATAGGTTTTGTAGAATAACGTGATACATGTAATGAATATATACATAATATAACACTCGGACACAATAATATGCATGTCATGTCAGCACTGGTTTGTATCCAACTTAATAATGTCAGAGACATGACGTTTTCATTGTCAAGAGAGTTTGAGTTCCATGGAATATTCCATACGACATACGATTATAGCCGGTTCATAAACAATGTCCGCCTAAAACAAAACTCCTTTGGGCGACACAGAAGAAGACAACCGAGTCGGAGGAACATATTTTGGGTGAGGGGACTGAGGTTGCCTGGAAACCAGACTCACCGCTGCACCAGCGATTGAGTCTGGTGACCGCGGCATCAACTACATTTCCACAGTGGTACATACGCAAGAAAACAGGAAGCAGGGTAAACCCATCATTTGAGTTTACTGCCGCCAACGATGGGGTGGGTCCCAAACACTCTCGTCTCGCCAGGCTGGGACAGAGGGACAGGTTTATGCCCTAAAATGCTTTTTTCTGCGCTCTGCAACACGCAAACAATCCACCCCTACTTTGGGGCTTTGGGGACATTAAGCAAAAGAGGGATGGTGTTTTAGGGAATCTGAAATTAGAAACCTGATTCTTGATACAGAATAGAACCCCCCTTTCCCTATATGTCACTTCTAGAACAACAACAACAAAGTCTTTCTTCATACTAAATGTGTGCCTTCACTGGTAAATGCTCACCACGGGCATTCCCATCAAACTAAGAAAGAGTTGGAAAACCATTAAGTTGTAATATATCCCTATAATTAAATTTCTTTACCAGCCTGATCCTCTGACGTTCTCTGCCTTTTGTGTAAAGCGTCTGGGGGGCAGGTTGGCATGGCGA